>CM076580.1:1377653837-1378253837 GCA_034641835.2 Pinus albicaulis | reverse complement strand
CAAGTTCAGAAAAAGTTTCCTCATCTCATGGAGGCACTCAATGCAATGGGGACCATTACTTCCTAACGGGGGAGGAATGATCTAGGTGGATATTGGTGGCCACCTGTCTATTCCACTTGGGGCCCCACCATTGCTTCTTTCAGTTTTTCAGTTTTTTTAATTGTAGCATAGTTTACTATTTTTAGTATTTTTTCGAGTCCTGAACTTTCGGAGCCATTACAAGGCGCTGGTTTTTTGGGAAAACTGGGATCAAAATGAAAATTGATTTGAATTTTCTCACATCAAAAGTTGTATTCCTTCGATATATATTTCTAACGAGGTATTGTGCACTTCAAACGGAGATCGTATGCCAAAGTTACGTCCCCTGGAATTTAATGTACCAATTTACCCAAACATGGCCCATAGTTTTGGCTCTTCCTCTCCTAGGGTTAGGTTTTTGGATGTTTATGGTTTTCCATTGTTTCTCAATAATAAATAGGCCCTCGATCCTCATTATAACACAATTCAGAGGCATGTAGCCACCGCATATCTTCTCAGAGATAAGCTACCAGCACCCTAGCTATTTTATTTCCATTCTGTCTGTAAACAAATTTCAGTTCTTGGATATTAATTAAATTAAGTGTTATTTCTGCCACATCTTTGTATTTATGGTTATATGTGTATTTTGTTACATTCCTGCATAATTTCGGATCAATGGTATTAGAGCGATATTCTCTTTCGCGATCCTTCTTTGCATGTCCCCAACGAGGTCAGGGTATAAGGAGTTAGGGCTCGATCTGGTTGAACCTTTACAAGATCAGCCTTGCAAACCCCGACGACTATCCATGAGGGAAAAAAATAAAGAAGAGGGAGTAAGAGATCCTATAAAAATATTGCTCGAGGAGGCCCTCAAAAAACAAAGGAACACGATGATGGATAACTTTGCCTAGATCCTTCAACGACTGCCCACTGGCGGCACATGTGCATCCAAAAATCACTCTAGAGGCGCAACTCCTTTTAAGGTACAAGTAAAATTTGAAATTCCCATATTTGATGGCCAAATAGATGCAAACATCTTAGATATATGGTTGAATCTAGTAGAAGTATATATCTCATTTCATGACTTTTCTGACTGGGAGAAGAATATTTTTTCACTCCTCAAATTTTCCCCCCATGTCAAGGACTGGTGGGAAACCTACTATGAGAAAAAGGATGAGCAGGAACCCTCTATGTTCTTAGTCGTACCCACTTGGAATTTTTTCTGAGATGCCATCAAGGAACAATATTATCTCTTGGGGAGCTATGAGGACAAAGACATGCAATGCACTACGTTGCACCAAAGGGATTAATATGTGCATGATCTGACGAATCTTTTCCATACCATGCACACAAATTTGGGTATCAAATATTTTGAGAAACTTTTGGTGTTGAAGTACCATAGTTGTATGCATAGATACATTCAGGAGGAAATGGAGTTTCTCGACATCTCCTCTCTTGGTACGACATATCGGTATGCTGCCAAGATTGAGCAGAAATTCAAATAGAAGAAGCGAGACTTTGGATCTACGAATCAAAAGCAAGGGAAAGGTGCCCCCAAACCACCGAAAAAAGGACAAATCCAAGCCATGGCGGCTCAAGAAAACCTGCCAAAGCCACAAGTAAATAACAACACCGTGACGCCGAATAAGGATGTGAGAAAGTGGTCTAAGTTTCATAAGAGCTCCACTCACAACACAAGTGACTGTCAGGCCAAGCAGTCACTGGTGGCCGAGATGAAGGCTTCTGAATCAAATGCATGCTCTGACTCTGGATCAGAACCCGATAAGGGGAATGACAAAGGGAATCAGATTATCGAGGCATATCCCAACGCCATCGTTTCCACCATGAAGATCCATAAGGACGAACCAGAAGATCCATAGGAGGAGGAGCGTCTCTTATACTACCATATGTGGGTAAGGGGTTCCCCGCTACATTTCATAGTCGACACTGGGAGCCAAAAGAACCTCATTTTAGCAGATTTCGTCAAGCATTTGGGGTTGCCAACCACAGCACAGCCACATTTGTACACCATCGGGTGGCTTCACCAAGGATGGGATGTCCACATTATCCAGTAGTGTCGCCTTCCTTACAGCATCAAGCCATTCACAGATGAGGTATTATGTGACATTATTTATCTTGATGTTTTTGATGTCTTATTAAGCCAACCATACTTGTGGAAGCGACATGTTGTGTATGAGTCTTGACCTCGCGTTGCTATTATTACTTTGATCAATAAGTTTTACAGGATACCAAAGGTACCACCACCTATTGCTATCTCTTTGGCTACTACAAAACAATGCAGTAAGCTCATTTCCAAAACTAGAAAATTTGTTTTCCTGATGATCCGCCCTCAGGGAAAGAATAAGATTATGGCCACGACCTCCAGGCAGGGCTCCTCTACACGACAAAAACAAATGGACAAGGTCATGGAATATTACAGGGACATCTTCACCTCACCCGCAGGGGTGCCTCTTCACTATCAGGTCAAGCACCCCATTGATCTGACCCTAAGCACATCACTTCCCAATGGACCAATCTATCGGTGCTCTGTTCTGGAGAATAATGAAATAAAGAGGCAGATTCAGGAGCTGTTGTAGAAAGGTCACATCCGGACAAGTTCATCGCCCTATGGGAGCCTAATCGTGTTGGTGCAAAAGAAGGATGGGACATGGAAACTCTGTATTGACTATCAGGCGCTGAACAAGATCATTGTCTGGAATAGGTACCTGATCCCACAAATTGATGACATTTTGGACCAACTCAAAGGGGAAAAATATTTTATCAAGATCGACTTGAAGTCTAGATATCACTAGGTACCAATCGAACGCTCCAATGTCTGGAAGACTACCTTCAAAGCTAAGGAGGGTCTTTTCGAATGGTTGGTCATGCCTTTAGGGTTGACGAATTCTCCTGCAACCTTCATGAGACTGATGGAAGACATCTTGCATCCATTCACCAACTCATTTGCAGTAGTGTACTTGGATGACATCCTGTTCTTCAGCCAGACTTGGGAAGAGCACCTCCACCACATCTAACAGGTCCTCCAAACACTGCGGAAACACAAGTTATGTGCCAATTTGGAGAAGTGAACTTTTGGCATGACTTGGGTTCAATATCTAGGAAACATTATTAATGAGCGTGGGGTGCACGTGGATCCAACCAAGATCCAAGTCATTTGATATTGGCCAACCCCAACCACTCTAACAGAGCTTCGCATCTTTCTGGGTCTTGCTAATTTCTTGCACATGTTTGTGTTGGGATTCTCTCATATCACTTGGCCCTTCAGTCAAGTCACCAAGGGAGGAGCGAAAGAAAAATTATTTTGGTCAGAATCTCAAAAAAAGGAGTTCGTAGAATTGAAGCATCATCTCTCCTCTGCCCCAATGCTCACATTACCAGACTTGCAACAACCATTTGAGATCGATACATATGCCTCTAACTATGCTATTGGGGAATTTCTTACTCAACAAGGGCATCCAGTGTCATATCAAAGTGAGACATTTTCCCACACAGTCTACAAGTATCCCACTTATGAAAAATAAATGTATTCCATTGTGCAGGCTTGCCGAAAATGGAAGCATTACATTTTGGGGAAGGAAAATTTCATCCACAAAACCCACCGACCCCTGCAGTTCATACAGACACAAGGGAAGTTGCAGGATGATAAACATCAGAAGTGGTCCACATATCTGCAACAGTTTCATTGAACATCAAGTACAATAAGGGCAGCACCAATAATGTTGCAGATTGGCTCAACCGAGAACCGGTCGTGGTGCTAATGATCTGATTATCAATGTTAGTTTTTTTGTGCTAATTTCAACCTCAGATATAAAATTTATTTACTGATATTATGCTTGATGTACATATGTTTCCTTGGTTTTCATGTGTGTCAAACAGGTAAAATAACTGAGTTTCATGTGTGAATTCAAGATTATAAACCATGAATTTAAAATTTTGAACAACAGAAACATAAATAACCACAAACCATCACAATTAATCCATTAAAATATAGTTTTGATGAATGAGTTCAACCCTCCTAGGCTACATCTCCTTGGTCCAGCTTCCATGGCTTGGGCCTCTGTATTAGCTCAATAGTGTAAAAATTATTGTTTCCATGCATCAAATTCTCCTAAAACATACTGCAATGAGTTCAAAATGTCAAAATCTATCATAAATGACTATTCATTTACTCAATATGGTCTTCAACTACTATAGGAATGGCCTTCTTTCCTGGTGGGCCTAGGCTTCAAAATTATTCAATGTGACAAAAACATTTGTATAATTTCTCCTCTACCTCTGCAACCTATTCCAATGTATTCATAGCATGCCAATCTGCCAAGAATGACTCTTTTTGAGCCAAAATAGGTCAAATATTGCTCAAGATATGGCTCATTCAATTTTCCTAGGAAATCTCCTCCAAATCTGGAGAAGACTCCAGTTAGCTCTGCCAAACTAGTGGTTCTCGCCGAATCTTGGAGGCGCCTCCAAACATGTCATCGTTTCAATATTTTATTTAATTAAAGTTAAGCATGGATCAAGGGAAGATAGGTATGAATTAGCGCATAAAGTGCATTTAACACAAATCCTGGATTAATGCAATCTTTAATCTCGGATTGTTTTAATTAATCCTCCATTAAACATTTAACTCTGCTCTTAATCATTAGTCCTCTGGCACCTGTGGTTTTGTTGAAAATTTATGTGGGAGGGGGCTGGCCCCCTCCAAACCTTTGTTGGTTGAACCGAATAATTCAAATAATGTTTGATTGCATGTACTATCAAGTCTCATGTCCATGGTATAACGATTATGAAGGAGAGTGGTATGGGGGAGGTCGTGGGGTTGAGCCCCGACCCCCCGACCTCCGCCCCTCTATAGATATTTTTCCCACCGATATAAATATGCATTAATATGTGCCTCAACCCTTGGACTTAGATATATATATATCAAACCTTTGTATTATATTGATCAGACTTTGTAATATGCATTGAATATGTGCTCTGTCCATAATGATTAACCCATAGTTTAATAAACACCCCACATTTAAATTATATGCGCTCCACAATCAAACCTCTGTAATATATGTTTCATTTAACACTTTGGGTAATTATAATATGCGCTTCAATAATCAAACCTTGGACTATGGAATATATATGCGCCCACCAAACCATAGGTTAAAAAAAAAAATTCAATGAAATGTGGACCACCATAGTATGAACCTTAGGATAAATTTGAAATATGAACCCATGTATAAAACTAAAATTCAAACCTTACCTTGGAGAGGGGGGTCCACCAAGGGGGGACACGTGGCGGTCCCTAGTTGGTTTGTCCTCCCACATTAAAAAATAAATCGAATTCAACCTTAGGAGCAGATCCTTAAAAAAAAATCACTTTCAAACCAAACTGACGAATCCGGTTGTGACACTTGTCACAATGCCACTGGGAAAAAACTAAATAATATTCCATGCATGCTGACTGGGCTTCCATGTCATCAACTTGTACTTGTTATGCAATTTTTTTTTAATTTTCTTATTCTAAACGACGGTCAACAATCTATAACTTCTTCATCTGAACTCATTTTTCGACAAAACGAGTTGTGTTCGATTCCTGGCGACCAGTCAGTCGTTTTCGTTCAATTTCCAATCAATTCTAAGCACTTTCATTTCTGACATAAAATATTGAGCCTCTGATCAGCTAACCACCACTCTCAACTCTTATGGGCACGAGACTTATGATTGGTCACTTCTCTACAAGAGCGATCCAGAATTCAGCCACACATACAAGACACTCTTGGATGGTACGCAAGTTCCAAATTTTCACCTCCGGGATGCACTGTTATGTCACCTGGGACACCTTCGTGTTCCTTCAAGCGAGCGTGCCAAGATGATTTGGGAAGCGCACTATAGTCGAGTTTTTGGTCATTTCAGGGTCAAGAAAAGAGTGCCAGTACTACAGAAGTATTTCTATTTTCCGAACCTTCGACAGGATGTCGAGAAGTACATCAGATCCTACACTGCTTGCGTATTTTCCAAACTGGCCATCAAGAAGAAATTCCTTTATACTCCGCTACCTACCCCTAGTTGACCTCGGGAATCCATCTCCATGGATTACATTTCGGGCCTTTCTTCTACTAAACATGGAAACGACTGTGTTTTTGTGGTCATCAACATATTCTCGAAGATGGCCTTTATCTCGGCCTGCAAGAAGAATATCACAGTAGAAGCCACTGCTAAAATCTTCTTTGAATGAGTGTGGGTGCACTTTGGGATCCCACAATCTATCATCTCATATCGGGACAGCAGGTTCCTCAGCACATTTTGGTCCAGCCTCTGGTCAATTCTAGACACCAAGCTCACCAAATCCTCAGCTTTCCAACCCAAAACTGATGGCCAGACAAAGCTCATCAACAGGATGATCGTACACATATTGCGCATGTAAAATTCAATGCATCCACACACATGGGATGAGAGCCTTCCTTATGTACAACACAGTTATAACTGAGCTCTCCACAAATCAATCGGCCATAGCCCCTTTCAGGTAAGCTTGGGATTCCAGCCACTATGTCCCATTGACGTAGCCATGCCATTTGTAGTTACTCAGGCTGATTCATCTCATGTCAAGTCTAAGGCTGACAAAGCGAACAGCTTCATTGATCACATTCAGCACATCCTCCAATAGGTTCATGACATATTTGATAGAGCCAATGTTATGTGCAAGCAATGACATGATCAACATCGGGTGCCACACAAATTCCAGGTGGGCGACAAAGTGTGGCTACATTTGCAAAAGGAGCATCTCGCTAGACCCCACCGTAAGCTTCGCCCGATCCGATATGGGTCATACACCATCACCAAGGCTATAGGGGCCAATGCCTGTGAGCTCACTATTCCACCATTCCTTTATCTGCACCCAGTGTTCAACGTGGACCGCCTTCGGCCCTACTTCCCACCTATATTGGACACATCTAACATTACACACAAACTTACACCAACAAAGTTAAACCTATAATGCATGGAACATGCCACCACAGATAGTTTCATGGACATGAAAATCAAGAACACTCCCTAGAAGAATATCCAACTGTATCGGGTTGTCAAAGCTGGCCAACTCCTGCACCAAGGCAAGTGGCTTATCGAGGACCAAGTTCAACAGAAGTTTCCTCATCTCATGAAGGCACTCAAGCAATGGGGACCTTTGCTTCCTAAGGGGGGAGGAATGATCCAGGTGGATATTGGTGGCCACCCCCCTATTCCACTTGGGGACCCACCATTGTTTCTTTCATTTTTCAGTTTCCTTAATTATATCATGGTTTACTATTTTTAGTAGTTTTTCAAGTCCTGAACTTTTGGAGATGTTTTGAGGCCCTAAACAACGTTTTTTGGGAAAATCAAGAGCAACATGGAATTTCCTTTGATCTCAATCACATAAAAATTTGTAGTCCATGGATAGATATTTCTAACGAGGTAATGTGCACGTCAAACATAGATCGTATGCCAAAGTTACGTCCCCGGGAAGTTGATGTATCAATTTACCTAAACGAGGACCATAGTTTTGGCACTTCATCTCCTAAGGTTAGGTTTTAGGATGTTTAGGGTTTTGCATTTTTTATCAATAATAAATAGGCCCTTGAGCCTCATTGTAACACGGTTCATAGGCATGTAGCCACCACATCTATTCTTAGAGATAAGCTACCAACGCCCTAGCTAGTTTATTTCCATTATCTCTATAAACAAATTTGAGTTCTCTGATATTAATGAAATGAAGTATTATTTCTACAGCATCTTTGTATATATGGTTATATGTGTATTCTATTTCATTCCTGCATAAATTTGGATCAAACCAGGTGCATAGGACATCATTTCAAATTTTCTCATAGCTATAATATAGTGGATGACTTGGCTCAATCTCCAGCAGCCATGTCAACATTGGAAGTCCTACAATCATTCCTAACACAATGGAAGGCCTTACTTTCCACATTAGGCGCAATCGACCCTTCTGATTCTCGCCCAATGTTTTTCGATCTAGACAAGGCAGGCCCTAGGCTTCCTTCTCTAATCATTTTCGAGATACGAGTTTCAGTTCAGAATATCACCATACATTGGTGCATTATGGATGAAGGAGCATCCACGTGCATCATGTCCAAAATAGTTTTGAAAAAGTTAGGATCACCTGAATTGAAACCATCTGAAATCATGCTTAGAGTGTATCATATGGGTGCCCATCATCCCCTGTAGATATTTATCAAAATGTACCAGTGAACCTAGTCGAAAAAATATTCCTCATAGACATTGAGGTCCTAGATGTGAAATTAGGCTATATTATCCTCCTCGGGCGGAGTAACATGTATGTTATCACTGCAGTTGCATCCTCTATTTTTAGGGTGATGATGTTCCCTCGTGAGGATAGAATCATCACCATCAACCAGTTCATATAATACAAAAAGAAACCCATGACCGTTCTAAATGTTGTACTACCATACGTAGATACAACCATGGAACCACTCACAAGGTATACAGAATTTGGCCTAGGACAATTCAAACCATCTTCTATCATAGGATCATACGCAGGAGACCCCGATATCATACCAGGGGAAGCCCTAAAAATCACGGAGGCAACAATGTGCATGATGACCTCATCAAACATCGAACACATGCCGAAACTAGAAACTAGTAGCACAAATACCGACGCTGTGGGTTTAGAATTTTAATATTCCCAATTAGCCGAAGCTAATGGGAATATACTAATTTTGTCTCAATATTTTGTTTCATGAATAAAACTGTAAAGGAGGATCAATAAAACTCCTAATCAGAAAAATAAATCAATGCCACATGTGAACATGGACAAATCTGGGTTGTTTACATAAGCACACTTAGGTGTGAAAGAGACTGGAGAAATTGACCAAGTCAACTAGGACCAAATCAACTGTGTTGTCTAGATACAGTGAATCTCCTAAAGGGACAACGCAGTTTTAGTTGGAGACTTCTTATGTGAATGCAGCTAAATCATTGATATGGTTACGGGTTTGACAAGACTTTCATCCTATAAGAATAAGAGGAGAGTAGCAGAAGAGGGTTGTTGATTGTGCATATTTCTGAGTATAGTGTCTATTCATACATATACCATTCTCTGTTTTTTAGCTGAGAATAGTGTTGCTTAGCACTTGGGTGTTCCTATGCAGGAATCCCACCTCTTCCATTGAGGATTTCTTGGAAGGGTCTTTTTTATCTCATCCACTATCAGGCATTTGGCCAAGCTCATCTTCCAACTACAATGCAGATCCTGTTGAAGGTGTATAAATTTGAATAATAGATGATTTATTCACCGAGATTATCCTAATTACACACTATTTGAGCTTCATGCATAATACATAACCTCTTCTACCATTGATCATCAATTTTCGGAATTAAAAACAATCGCATGCGCACATTGAAACATTAATCAATCACACATATCAACACAGTATGTAATGGGGAAAGCTTACAGCTGAAAACCCCCAACTATCTGTATATTATAATGATAGAGAAAATGTAACAATACATAGCACAAACTCCTCACAAGCTCTCAGCACTATCTCCAATTGTTACACACAAAACAAGCTCAGATCATGCACATCCCATGCTCCAATCTGCTCCACCTGTTTGCCTGCCTCTACTGCGCAATCCAAGATGGTTAATTGTGAGATCCAAGTTTGAATCCCCTTGGCTTGTACTGCGCAATCCTCATTGGCAATCTCAATCAATGTGTGTGCAAATCTCATGCACAGCTATAGTCACAACTGATAGTAGACTCACCCTTTCACCACCTCTAACACTGGTCTCCACTGAACTGTCCATGCACTGCAGTTAACTGATGTATTCTTTAGTTGATTTATGAGTTAATAATTAGTGAATTAATTAATAATTAATTCACACCACTCATCACTAGTGTATTTATCAGTTAGACTAAATACAACTAGTTCAACTAAGTTAAACCGAACACAACTCCATCAATTGTCTCATCAACTCCACCAAACTCTGCCACATGAGTTCTAACTGAAGTCAACCATGCAATAGCCCAACTAAACCCTAGGAATAGCGTAATTCCTTCTGTCAGCTGCATGTGCCACATCTGTAGCTCGAACTAAAGTGCTGCAAGAGGATAAGATAATGTTTATAGTCCAAATATTATTAAGAGCTAATAATATTCGACTGATCTATTTTTAGACTGGCAGTCTAAAAATAGACTCCGCCCAATGTCTAAAAATAGAGGTCCATCTATTTTTACCAACATGACCAATCATCCATAAATAGCATCTTGCAACTCATAGACCATGATCCATATGTCTAAAAATAGACATAGTCTAAAAATAGACTTTGCGCCAAAAATAGCCTGCGGGCCCACTTAGTGAAGGCGACTTCTTTTCACTAAGCTCCATCATCTTGTTTCATTCTCAACACTCCCTCTCAACAAGATATGGATTATCTGCAACCTCTATCCTGCCTCTGTGGTATTCGAATTTTCTCCTGGTGAGCGCCTTCGTCAAGATATCAGCATCCTGATCCTCCGTGGGAATGTATGAAAGTAACATGATCCTCCGCTGCACACAATCTCTGATATGATGGTATCTGATGTCGATGTGTTTGGATCTATCATGAAATATTGGATTAGTTAAGAGTTTAATGCAACTCTGGTTATCACAATAAATCATAGTAGGCTCCAAGTGTGACCCGAACAACCCGACTAGGATCTTCCTCATCCATATAGCCTCGCATGCAGCCAAGCTTGCTGCCATATACTCGGCCTCTGCTGAACTGAGTGCCACGGATCTATGCTTCCTACGTAGGGGGGAAGCATTTGTCGTGCGTGCGAAGGTCCTCCAGATGTGCTCTTTCTGTCCGTTGGACTCCCTGCCCAATCTGCATCCATGAAGCCACATAGCTTCACCTCATCCGACTGTCTGTACCATAATCCATATCCCGATGTGCCTCTGAGATACCTCAATACATGCTTGCCTGCCTTCCAGAAGAGCTTGGTTGGCTTAACCATAACTTGTGAAAATTTGGCGGATATGACATAGAATATATGTCGAATTCGTGTAGTGACGGATAAGCGACCCCACCAACTATAGATGTGATGGCATCCACTGCACTGTGTGAAGTAGCATCCTCCTTCCTCCAACCTCCGGGAAGGAGTATCAACGGAGCTTACTGACCATGCATGTTGAACTTCTCCCGATATCTCCAGGAGCATACTTACACGAAACAAAGCAGTCCTGCTGTATTGCTAGATTTCCAATCCCAGGAAATAATGAAGGAGGCCCAAGTCCTTCATCTCCAACTCTTTTGCAAGATCCTCCTTGCATGAGAGTATCAACAGCTCATCACCTGTCAAAATCAAATCATCTACATAAAGTACAATGATCAGCAACTTACCCTCCACCACAATCTAGTATAGGTTAGGATCCGCCTCACTCTTGGAGAATCCAAGTCCGGTGAAATAACTGTCTATCCATGTGTACCAAGCATGAGGTGCTTGTTTCAACCCATACAACGCTCTCTTGAGCCTGCACACATGCGACTCGTTGCTGAAGATCTCGAAACCTTCGAGTTGCTCTATGTACACCTCCTCCTCAATGACTCCGTTGAGGAACGCAGTCTTCAAATCCATCTGATGAATGTGCCACCCCATCTGTGCTGAGAGAGCAAGAATCATCTGTATGGAAGAATACCTTGCGACAGGTGCAAAGGTCTCCTCATAATCGATCCCCTCAATCTGTGAAAAGCCTCAGGCAACAAATCTTGCCTTGTACTTCTCCACACTCCCGTCAGTTGCCTGCTTCACTTTGTAGATCCATCTCGAACCCACCACTGATTTCCCCTCCGGCCTCAGGACAATCTCCCATGCACTGTTTCTGACAATCGAATCATACTCTTCCACCATGGCATCTACCCATGCGGGGTCCTCCACAGCTTCCTCGAAAGAGAATGGCTCTGTCACGACACATTTGCTCACAAGAGCCATGTATCCGATTAATGCGATTACGTGACTATCTCTTTTTTTACCTTTGTCTTTGTAGGTGGGTCCCACAGCAACTGCCATCTTGAGCGATCGCTTTCCCGGCTTCTATAGTGTCTTCAAATAAGACGATGGTTGGCGTGCACATACATGGTCTCTTCCACTCCATGAACTTCCTCTTGTGGCTGATCCACATCACGAAGCTCCTCCTTAGGAACTAATAGCTCTCCTGTTGCATGCAAGTGTGGCTCCCTCTCAAGCGAACACTTCATGGCTTTCTCCTCATGAAATTTGATATCCCGTCGCACAACAGTCTTGCGACTGTCTGGTAAATACACACGATAGTTTTGGGGTGTATCAGTGTACCCCACAAATATCCCAACCTCTTCGTTCGGCTCCAGCTTCTTCCTGGCATCCTTCGTCACATGAATGTAAACAGGTGAACCAAAAATCCTCAAATGGGAAATATCAGGCCTCTTACCAGAAAACGCCTCCTCGGGTGTACTCATGCCAAGTATCTTGTGAGGACAATGGTTTTGCACATATACTGTAGTATTGCATGCCTCCACCCACAAGTGAATGGGTAGGCCTTGATCATGCAACATCGCCCGTGCAGCACCCACGATCGTTCTGTTCTTTCGCTCAGCAACCCCGTTCTGTTGTGGGTTATGAGGTGCTATGAGCTCTCTTCGAATTCCTTCTGGGCTGCAAAAGTCCTTGAATTTGCCAGAGATGAATTCACCACCATTGTCACTCTTAAGAGCCTTCACCTGCTTCCCCGATTCCTTCTCAACCAGCGCCTTGAACTCACAGAACTTTGAGTATGTCTCGCTCTTCTTCTGCTTGAAGAAGATCCAGCACTTCCGAGAATAATCATCAACAAAGATCACATAGTACCTGTGCTTTGCCGTCGAAGCTACTGAGAAAGGTCCACACACGTCTGTGTGAATTCTCTCAAGGATCGTCATGGCACGACTATCCTTCTCGTGAAAGGTGGCTTTCACAAATTTTCCCAAGGTACATCCCTTGAACTGATCTGAATGCGCAAGAGTACCCTTAGGAAGCCCAGTAGAAATCTGCTGCAGTATCTTCAAAGCTCCATGGTGAAGGTGGCCCAATCTCCGGTGCCACAGCTCGCCATCATCCCGGCTCACCACTCCTTTTGCCTTGCATGCCATTGCTGCACAGCCATCTACTTGCAATTTATAAAGGTTCTTGACTCAAACCCCTATCTTTCTGGTTTCTCCAGTTGTCTTACTGCGCAGGAAGGCCTTTCCCTCGCTGAAGACAACATCATATCCCTTGTCTTCTAACATCGCCACAGAGATAAGATTCTTCTTCAATCCTGGAACATGCATCACTTGCTTCAATACGAAGGGTTTACCAGACTCCCTCTCAAAGGAAATGGTACCGATACCAGTCGCACTGTATCTACCATCATCGCCCATCTCGATGTGCACTCCAAGATCTTTCTCATCCAGATCAGAAAACAAATCTCGATCTCCTGTCATGTGAAAAGACGCACCACTGTCCAAGAACCATACTGATCCCATCACACTTGAGACCAAGCATGCGATCAGCGAAAAATCCAGCTCAAACTGCGAGGCTAAGGCCTCTCCCACTGCAGATCCAACAGCCTGCTTATTTTTCTTCTTTTGCGGACAATTTTTGGCATAATGTCCGTGTTGGTGACAGTGAAAGCACTTCACCTTTGACATGTCCTGCTTCTTGCCTTTCGCACCGAATTGAGAAGCTTTCTTGCTCTTCCCCTTCTTTGCTTTGGCAGCCAAAGCGCAATTCTCTTCATTAGAGTTCTTTGATGAAGATCCGTCCCTGGTACTCCACCTTATCTCCTCTTGCACAAGATCCGACCAAAGTCGCTCCCATCCTGGCAATTTCTCCCGACCATTGACAGAGTCCTGATAGGAATGCCAACTCTTCGGAAGCCCAAGGAGAGCCAAGCTCACCAAGTCCTCATCATCTATAGTCACCCCCACACTTCCCAGCTGATCCTTGCATTGGGTGAACTTTGTGAGGTACTTGGGCATACTGTCTCCTTTCTCCATCTTAATGTTTCTGAGTTTATCCTTGAGCACCAACTTCCTCTGGTCGCTCTTGCTTTGGAATAAATCTGTCAACGCTTTCCACATAAAGTATGGAGAAGCTTTTCCATGTAGGTTAGACACTATGTGATCCTTCACGCCCTCCAACAAAATCCTTCGACACTTTGTTGTCCTCTTTTGCCAAGCCTCAACCAAGGCTGCATCGCTAGGCTTTGGAACTTCAGAATCTATGAACTCCTTCAGCCCATTGTCATCGAGCACCACCTCCATCCTATCCTTCTATGCAATATAATTCGAGCTGCCCTCAAGGGCATACTCCAATCACAATCCGTTGAAAGACATCTCAACTTCAACACCAAGAAAAACACTGCTGCAAATTCGAATTCCACCAGCTCAAAACTCAACTGCTTCTGATCTGAAATTGTGAGAACAAGGTATTTCTAGTACAAAGATAGACTGTAGGGGCATTTACTGGATTTTTCACCTTTCAAATAAAGGATGAATCCAGAGGCTACCTGGCCTTCTTACAGACTCTGTCTAAAGAAATAAAATGTAATCACTGTAATAGATCCGATGATCAACTTCGCTCCGATACCATGTAGAAATTTGAATAATAGATGAGTTATTCACCGAGATTATCCTGATTACACACTATTTGAGCTTCATGCATAATACATAACCTCTTCTACCATTGATCATCAATTTACAGAATTAAAAACAATCGCATGCGCACATTGAAACATTAATCAATCACACATATCAACACAGTATGTAATGGGGAAAGCTTACAGCTGAAAACCCCCAACTATCTGTATATTATAATGATAGAGAACATGTAACAATACATAGCACAAAATCCTCACAAGCTCTCAGCACTATCTCCAATTGTTACACACTACACAAGCTCAGATATGAACAAGTCACAAGTTCAAATCTCCTCCACCTGTTAGCCTGCCTCTACTGCACAATCCAAGATGGTTAATTGTGGGATCCAAGTTCGAATCCCCTTGGCTTGTACTGCGCAATCCTCATTGGAAATCTCAATCAATGTGTGTGCAAATCTCATGCACAGCTATAGTCACAACTGATAGTAGACTCACCCTTTCACCCACCTCTAACATTGGTCTCCACTGAACTGTCCATGCATTGCAGTTAACTGATGTGTTCTTTAGTTGATTTATGAGTTAATAATTAGTGAATTAATTAATAATTAATTCACACCACTCATCACTAGTGTATTTATCAGTTAGACTAAATACAACTAGTTCAACTAAGTTAAGCCGAACACAACTCCACCAACTGTCTCATCAACTCCACCAAACTCTGCCACATGAGTTCCGACTGAAGTCAACCATGCAATAGCTCAACTAACCCTTAGGAAAAGCGTATTTCCTTACGTAATTGTACACATACGCCGCTCGAACTAAAGTCTTTATGAGGATAAGATAATGTTTATAGTCCAAATATTATTAAAGAGCTAATAATATTCGTGATCTTTTTAGATGGCAATCTAAAAATAGACTCACTTGATATGTCTAAAAATATAGGTCCATCTATTTTTACCAAATCGACCAATCATCCATAAATAGCATCCTGCAACTCATAGACCATGATCCATATGTCTAAAAATAGACATAGTCTAAAAATAGACTTTGCGCCAAAAATAGCTTGCGGGCCCACTTAGTGAAGGCAACTTCTTTTCACTAAGCTCCATCATCTTGTTGCATTCTCAACAGAAGGTTTGGTTTTCCTTGCAAGGTGCAGCAATTGGAGGCTAGATCTTCTCAGATCTAGGCCATTTCAGGGCATATTTTCACTGGGAAAGTATTCTATCCCATGGGCAAGAGAGTTATGAACCTTTGGAGCTGATATTTCATATCTTGGAAACAGGCCAACTTAGTGTATCAAGCTATAGTGCAGTTTCCCTTCCAGGACTGCGTTATTTTCAAGGAGGAAATTGCAGGGTGTTTTGACCCACCTTTTTAGGAGAGATCTCTGGTGCTGGGTTATGCCCTTCACTTTGGTGATCCATGGATTAGATTGTTGATCCATGTTCTGTACAGATATGATCTAATCTTATTGTAAACATCTTCAGAAATTTATGAATAATATTGCAGATCTGCTACTTCAATCTCAGATCTACTCTTTGTATTGCATGATTTCATCAAAACCCCAAGGGGATCCGTTAAAGGAGCCTTTCTAGCATACAGATCTGAAATGGATTTGATGTTTTGTACATAGATCTGCTCTAGATCTGGAGTGTAGTATACAGCTGCTGTAGCTCTTATAATAACGTTGTTAAGCTATCTTGTAGTCAATACATGTGTTGTAGCCCTCTTTCTTGAGGAGTTTCTTATATTTTGTATTCTACATTCTGTTGTATATTGTAAGGGCTTCATCATGGATCTAATTTTCTGTTGTTTATATAAAATCTGATCTATATTATTAATCTCTTTTTCATGCTCTCAAAACTGCTTTATTTCTTAAGCAGTTTGTTTCACGTAGCTGCAGCCTCTCTTTTTGGGTGTTTTTCAACTAGACTAGGTGGTGGGAGCTATGTTTACCTCACCTAGTTTGATTTGTTTTTGCTCCCCTTTTGTATATAAACCCTAGATCCACTGATCTAAGGGATCTAGGAGCTGAAAACTCATTTCAGTGCACATATTTCCAAGGAGTGCATTATTTCAGCAGGCTTTGTTGTGTATTCCCATTTTGGGATATTACAGTGGTATCAGAGCTCCTTTCTTGGCACAGCCTGTGCTTTCATTGAAGAGACAAAGCCAATATGAACTCAGAAGAAGATGAGCCTCTTACTAAAAGGGAAAAGAGGTATCAAAATAGAAGCTAGAAGAAATTTGTTTACACCAATGATGATCAAGACAAGGGTAAAGCCCCTGAAACTAGAAGTGATAAAGAAGGAGAAGAGTTTGCAAGAACTCTTTTGGTAGCTATGCAATATCTTGCTAGAGAGATCAAGGAGATGAGACTAGACAGGCTCAAGGAGTCTCCTAGGAGGTTTCATCCTGGTGAGAGATCTGGCATGTCTCACCACTGGAATGATCAACCAGTGAACCAGCCACAAGCTCCACAACGTTCTATTATGCCTACCTTCTTAGCTATGGAGAATGAAGGACCTCATGAGAAAGCATCCCTTGAAGACTATTTTGAAGAGTATGATTCCCAGAATCAGAGATTCAAGGACCATCTGAGTTTTCAAGAGTTTTGTCACCTCAAGGACAAAAGAAGACCAAGGCATCAATATAGATATGGTGGATTCACTCAGAATCATGATTGACATCACTCTATGGGCAGTTTCGTTTTACCCAAGTTTGATGGGACATCCACTAGTTCTGCCAAGGCATGGGTAGAAAAGTTGGATATATATTTTTAGTTGAACAAATTCCCTGAGATGGAAGCCATCAAGATTGCAGCACTGCACTTTGAAGGTGAGGCGCACAACTGGTGGTTCCATGGGTTGTCTACATTGGGCCATGCCAATGTGACTGCCTATTCTGAATTGAAGCAATCAGGAAATGTAGAATCTTATATCTCTGAGTTTTTGAGATTATCTGTTATGGTTCCTGATCTGTCTACAGCAAGGAGGGTATACATTTTCATCGATGGCTTGGATGAACCTTTGCATGGGTTGGTTAAATCTACCAAGCCCACTACACTACATGATGCCATTGAGAGGGCTAGAGACCTTCAAGATGCCTTGCCAAAATCAAAGGCAACCTTTCATAACAAGCCCTCTTACCTTTCTAAATGGAAGGAAGAGAAAGTTGCTCCTTCCAAGGAGAGCTCATTCAAGAAGCCTCTTGATATTGAAGTCTAGAGGGAGCTAAGGAAGAAGAGGCTATGTTTCACTTGGAAAGAATCATGGTCACCTGGACATAGATGTGCTGTTGGGAAATCACACTACATAGAAGTCTTCTCAGATGTTGAGGAGGAATAAGAAGATGATGAGCCAAGGAGAGGTCACAGTGCTGACATTTTTGAGGGAGATCCATCACCATCGAGAGATGGGAGTGGAGATTTTTCTCCTATTGGAGGAACTCTTGCATCCTTGAGGGGGGTACCTAAGTACTGGACACTA
Organism: Pinus albicaulis; assembly: GCA_034641835.2. Taxonomy (NCBI): domain Eukaryota; kingdom Viridiplantae; phylum Streptophyta; class Pinopsida; order Pinales; family Pinaceae; genus Pinus; species Pinus albicaulis. Next base: position 1,378,235,671 of record CM076580.1, on the reverse strand, counting down.
AGCTTCAATGGTTAAATCATGAATCATAGGATATCTATTCTTATTGACAATGGGGCAACAAACAACTTTATTGATGCTCATCTTGTGCAAAGAAGGGCCATTCCCACTGATACCTTTAAGAGATTTTCTTTTCTAGTCCTAGGAGATAGAACAATGCAATGCAGGCATTATGTCCCATCACTTTCAGTCACCATGGGATCCTACACTTTGGTGGATCACTTCTTTGTAGTTGACATACCGGACACCAATGTTATTTTGGGTGTTCAATGGCTAATTACATTGGGGAAAGTCACCACTTATTGGGAGGCTTTGCAGATGGAATGGGTGGACAATAAGAGTGGTAAACCTCAAATTATTAGAGGCATGCATTCTTACTCCTCACCTAACACTTCCACACAGAAAACAGAGATGGATTTGTGCAGTGGAAGCAAGGACCTCACTGTCCCTTCTCTCATGTTCATAAGATTCTTGCAAGGGACACTCTCATCTAGTGGCAAACCACCAGGGAGGCCACCAGATTCAGTTTTAGTGGGAGATATCTCACCCCTTGATGCTCCAAAATCAGATCTAGGAGGGAAGGGAGCATTAGGAGTCACAGCCATAGCGCTGGAAGGCTTGAGCAAGCACCAGAAGGAAGGAGATTTTCCTCTCTCATCTTCCACACCATCCTTCATTTTTTATTCTCCGTTGTTGGAGGAGGAAAAGGGAAGGTATGTCCTTCCTACTAGTACCTTTGGCGTAAGAAATGTCAAAGAAGAGATCAGCAACATGGAAGGAAATTCTATTGATGCATAATTAGCATTGTCCTTATTGAGGAGTGTAGATCTATATTGGAAATCCCAGCTGTTGGTTGATTATTCCAACGATCTCTACACTTGTATGATGCTTGATGACCAGGTGCATGGAGAGGGCTATCTAATCCATCAGGAAGTCATCTATCATCATGATATGATATTCTTGCCTAGAGCCTCCAAGCTCAAGGAGAGGATGCTACAAAGGGCCCTTAAGGAGTTTTGTTTCAGCCCTACCTATTCTATGAAGATCTACAACACTATCATGAGATGTTTTGAATGGGAAGGATTTGGAGGAGAGCTACTTCAGCATTTTCTAGAATTCAAAAGCTATGTGGAGTTAGGGCAGCCAAAGGACTCTATGCAAGATTCATTTGAGTTATTTCTTCTTTCTCTTGAGAAGGGAGAAATTTTTTTGCACAATTCCATGTATAGGAGAAACATTGATGGTGGAAAATCTGACCATGTAATGCAAGCCTTATTTTCTGATTTGATGTATTCTTTCACCATGATGTTGCAGGCCATGGCTCCCAAGGCGAGTTTTGTATCATATGAATCTCATGGCAAACTTTGGGCCACTGCAATTTCTAGACTTGGCCACTTCCCTGCTATGCAAAGGGAGATTCCTTTTCATGATGGGTGCTTCCCAAAGGCACCAAATATATCTCACAAATTCAACCATTGTGAGATAACTTGTGCAGCAAGTAAGTGGTGGGGAAACCACTTACCATACCTTGATCTGATGTAGGCAGGAGATACACTGGGCTGGCACCCTATGTGGAAATTTGACCCACCTCCTCATGCTCAAATTGTTGTTTGTATGTATGTAATTATGCTTCCATATTTGGATGATATAGTTGTGCTTTTCATGGGATTGTATGGAGAAAGGATGGGCAGTTTGTATGTACCACATGGGATGGAAAATCTCTATGCACCTTATGCCACATGCTTTAGAGATATTATTGGTCCAACCATGTTTGTTTCTATTGATTTCTTGACTCCTTGTGGGATGGATTTTGTACATCTCATGTTGATTTTGGAGGAACAGTTCATGGAGGCTTGGATTGGTGAACACTTGGCTCATGATGAAACCTTGATCTTTGATGGTGTCACTAATGAAGGAAGAGAGGTGTTGCAGCACTCACCCTATCAGTTGCTTGAGGACAAGCAACATTTTGGAGGGGAGGACTGTAATAATTAGCCCAAGCTAATGGGAATATACAAATTTGCCTCAATATTTTGTTTCATGAATAAAAATGTAAAGGAGGATCAATAAAACTCCTAATCAGCAAAATAAATTAATGCCACATGTGAACATGGACAAATCTGGGTTTTTTACATAAGCACACACAGCGTTGTCTAGATACAGTGAATCTCCTAAAGGGACAGCGCAGTTTTAGTTGGAGGCTTCTCATGTGAATGTAGCTAAGTCATTGAGATGGTTTAGGATTTGACTAGACTTTCATCCTATAAGAAGAAGAGGAGAGAAGTAGAAGATGGTTTTTGATTGTGCATATTTCTGAGTATAGTGTCTGTTCAGACATATACCATTCTCTGTTGTTTAGCTGAGAATTGTGTTGCTTAGCACTTGGATGTTCCTATGTAGGAATCCCACCTCTTCCATTGAGGATTTCTTGGAAGGGTCTTGCTGATATCATCCACTATCAGGAATTTGTACAAGCTCATCTTCCAACTACAACGCAGATCCTGTTGAGGGTTTGGTTTTCCTTGCAATCTGCAGCAAGTGGAGGCTAGACCTGCTCAGATCTAGGCCATTTTAGGGCCTCTTTTCACTGGGAAAGTATTCTATAACATGGGAAAGAGATTTTTGAACCTTTGGAGCTGATATTTCATATATTGGCATCAGTCCAACTCAGTGTATCAAGCTACAGCGCAATTTCCCTTCTAGGACTGTGTTATTTTCAAGGAGGAAATTGTAGGGTTTTTTGACCCACCTTTTGAGGAGATATCTCTGGTGCTGTGCTATGCCCTTCACTTTGGTGATCTATGGATTAGCTTGTTGATCCATGTTATGTACAGATCTGATCTAATATTATTGTAAACATCTTCAGAAATCTCAGATCTACTACTTCAATCTCAGATCTACTCTCTGTATTGCATGATTTGATCAAAACCCCAAGGGGATCTTGTAAAGGAGCATTTATAGTGTACAGATCTAAAATGGATCTGATATTTTGTACACAGATCTGCTATAGATCTGGAGTGTAATATACAATTGTTGCAGCTCTTATAATAATTTTGTTAAGCTATCTTGCAGTCAATACATGTGTTGCAGCCCTCTTTCTTGAGGAGTTTCTTCTATTTTGTCTTCTACATTATGTTGTATACCGTAAGGGCTTTATCATGGATCTGATTTTCTAGTATTTATATAAAAGTTGATCTATATTATTAATCTCTTGTTCATTCTCTCAAAACTACGTTATTTCTGAAGCAGTTTGTTGCACATAGCTGCAACCCCCCATTTTGGGTGTTTTTCAGCTAGACTAGGTGGTGGGAGGTATGTTTACCTCACCTAGTTTGATTTGTTTTTTCTCCCCTTTTGGATCTAGACCCTAGATCCACTGATCTAAGGGATACAGGAGCTGCAAACTCATTTCAGTGCACATGTTTCCAAGGAGTGCGTTATTTCAGCAAGCTTTGTTGTGTATTCCCATTTTGGGATATTACAGGAATTCCTACCTTATTCTATCTCCCAAACCCCATTTTTGTATCCCCCCCCCCTCATTTTGTTTCGAGAAAATTCATGGAAACTCTTACATTTCCAAATATGGCTTTCGCAATACCAGTCTAGTATTTGGCTCCCCCAGTCGCATTAGGAAGCCCAAGGATTACCTCTGCAGGCATAACTCCTATTACCCCCCAAGAGGCCACAATAGCCAAAGAATCCCTTGTAGAAACATCGGCTAGTACTACCACAAGGGATAACAAGAAAGGGAAAAAGGTCAACACCCCTAGGATTGATAGGGAATTACAACCTTGTGCATTATGTGATATCGTAGGCCATCCTACTAACATTTTCACAAAATTAGATGAGTTAAAACCTCTTCTACATACCAAAATAAATGTCGCAACCTCAGACACCCGTAAAAAGGAAAATTTAGTGAATAATCAAGGGAAAGCATTAAAGACCAACCATGTGTGCGTCATATGCGACGAATTTTTGCATTACACCCATCATTTCCCGGAGATGCCTCGATATGGGGATGCATAATAATCCCTAGAAAAATCCAATCAAGGGGACCCCTCTACAGCTTCCATGCAAATGGATGAGGACGGATCCAAAACCATCTTGTATGTACGATAAGAGCCTCCATAATGCTCATACTCATTCAACCCAATGGCTCAAAGAAGGAAAACGGAGGCCACGCCGCATACCCTAGTTTGCACATTGTGCGATGAACCTGATCACTTGATTATACAATGCCCTAAGTTAAGGGCATTCAACTGTTGTTATCCAATTCCACACATTGCCCAAAGAAAATTATATTGGCACAGAATATATACACGTCAAATATGTCAAAGTAACCATTACGTGTGTCATTGTCCCCACATCTATCGCCTCTGATCAATTTTCGATTTTATGCAACATTTCATCGTTGGAAATCCTGACTTAGAAAAATCGGACACAGAATCCACAGACAACACTACAACTCGAAGGACTAAAGCAACAAGGACCATATTATATATATCGGAAGAGAGATGGTCACCAAAACAACCACGTCTCCCCCATAACCATCCTCAACCTCAAATCCATCTTTGTGCATTATGCAACAAACGTGATCATTTGATCGCGCAATGTGTAGCTTTAGAGTTGTTTCCAAGATGGTACTCGGTCAATCCAATCCACTTCATAGGGCTAAGACCCGATCAATATTCTTGTCAAATATATAAGGATAACCACCATCTTCGTCATTGTCCCTACGTTCCTTGATTCCTTTTAGCATTAAATACTCTACCTGTGGCCATATCCAAACTCATTGACTTGGACAGATCGGATTCAGAGTATGTATAAAGTTCCACAACCTAGGAGAATGAAGTGACTAGGTCCATCCTCTGTGTATCTGAAGAGAGGCATCCACCAAAATGGTAGCTTCCCATCCCCAACCCCCCTCCACGACTAGTCCCAGCCTGCGTATTTTGTGACAAATGTGACCATTTAATCACTCAGTGACCGGATTTAGTATCATTCCGAAAATGGTACCCAATCACCTCGGTGGGCCAAAGGCATTAGAAAACAAAAGAGCGTCAGTCTTGTCTAATTTTCCAAGATAACCACCAGGCTCAGCATTTCCCCTATATCCCCCAATTTCAACTAATGCTAGACATCATGCTCTCATTCGTCACCAATATTCTAGACGTAGTCAGTTTCGAGTTACTGCAACATAGGCAGTCAGTAACAATGAGGCATAACCCCATTGTCACTAGCCACCTAGGAATACGAAGGCAACCCCGCACCCCAACAAGATAAGAATCCAATCGAACATCTCATGTGCCTTATGTCGTAAAAAAGACCACGTGGTCAATCAATGTCGAGAGCTTAATAATTTCACTGACAATCTTCGCATGGTCACACACATACCTTACATTCATCTCTCTAATCAAGAGAATATCACATGTTGTTATTTCCGAATTTCTCGCAATTTCACCATACAATTGATTGTCAATACCTTTCAAGGTTAGGAGCAGCTAGAGCAGCATTAGAACAAAAAACAACCAAGGGAGCCAAATCACACAAAATCTAAGACTAGGATATGACAGAAATGTGCATTCTTGTAAACATCCCCCATCATCATCATCTAACATAATGAGTAGTACTGGATATTATACCATATACTTGATGAGTAATTTTACTCCATGCAACATTTTTACAAGCCATGACCATGATATAGAGTAATGCCCTATGTTACGAACATTTTGGCACCTCTACATCTGACTAAATCATCAAATAAAGGAAGATACATGTACCTCTCGTACGCCACCAAGAGAGCATCAATATCCTCTGGCTAAAATCAAAACAAACATCGTGGAGATTCTTCCTCCATTTAATGCTGACAACACACAACACCATATATGATTCATCTCATCATCCATGGGAACCATGACTCATTTTGTCTGCTCATCATTTCCTGGTGTCGAGACCGCTGCAACTACCACAACAGTAGCAGTACCTTTGATGGTGCAGACCCACTTTGTTTGCACCCTTTCAAACTCATCTAGTTCTACGGCATCAACCACAGGATCATATTCATGTTTGTCGACCAACACTACTAGGCCCGAACCAATTCCTCACGGCCTCGCACAAAAAAAATCCCCCTTAGACATCTTGTTTCACTCTGATGAGGATATATTAGAGGACATGACGGAACCAGATTTTCCATGGGATGTTATGCAGCACTTCTTGTTTTTTATTTTAGAAAAAACATTTGTTCCTAGCAGCACAAAAACCTAGGATATTTACGTTATTGAATTAAAATACTTCCTACCATCATGGAAGGTATATTGGTTCAAGAACACTATCCCAGTTCCAGATGCGTTTGAGGAAGGAAATATGTCAAGTATTTCACCGACCATTAATGTAAATATCTTCAAAAAACCAGGAAAAACCAAAGAAATTTGGTGGAGACAGCATGCTCCCCAGAAGAAGTGACTACGTACACGAACCTATTACAAGTGTATAGGGATATATTCGCTTGGGATTATTCGGAAATGCTAGGGTTAAGCCCCACCATCATATAGCATCACATTGAAAAATGCCCTGACATATCACCCATCCACATACACAATGTTAGTTACACCCATCTAAAGTGGAAGCAATAAAACAAGAGATAGAAAAGCTTCATAAAGACGGATTCATCTATTTGATTTCTTACACGTCTTGGGTTTCCAACCCTGTACCCGTAATGAAAAAACAGGGCACCATTCGAGTCTATACTGATTTTTGAGACCTGAACAAATCTTGTCCCAAAGACAACTACCCCACCCCATTCATCGACCAAGTCACCGATGCTTGCGACGTTCATGGGGCCTTATCCTTCATGGATGGATTCTCACGGTACAATCAAATTTAGATCTAACATATAGATTGGTACAAGACTGCATTCACTCCCCCTTGGGGCACATTTTCATACGAAGTTATGCCATTCGGTCTTAAAAATGTTGGTGCCACTTTTCAGTTGGCCATGAAGTATATCTTCCACGACCTGGCTCATCTCATTCTCACCTATTTGGACGAACTCACGGTACAATCCAAGAAGCGAGATGACCATTTGGAAGATTTTCATTTTTTGGAAGATTGTCGTTAGACCAAAACCCATAGGCATTAGTCTCTGCTACAATTTCCAGAGTTAGGATCCACGAGAGGTGGTTAGTCCATGTTGCGAAACACACGGGGAGCGTTGAACCCAATGTCCAACAATCTCCCCCCCAACGCGAGCCGCGTGAGTTTAGAACTCGAGACCTATCACTCTGATACCACTTGTTGGAATCACGATTGCCGTTAGACCAAAACCCGCAGGCATTAGTCTCCACTACAATCGCCATAGTTAGGATCCACGAGAGGCGGTTAGTCCATGTCGCGAAACACACGAGGAGCGTTGAACCCAATGTCCAACAGCATTTGGTATTTCAACGATGTCGGCAATACAACCTATGCTTGAACCCTCTCAAGTGTGTCTTTTGCATTAATGCAGGTAGACTGTTAGGATTCATAGTATCCCAACAACGAATCAGAGTCAACCCCCTCAAGGTCCAGGCAATCAAAGAGGTAACACCACCCAAAACACTAAAGAAACTTCAAAGTCTGTAGGGAAAAGAAAACTTCTTACGGCGCTTTGTCCCCGACTATGCCACTGGAGCGCATGGCATCCTGCGTCTTCTCCGTTAGGACATTCCGTTCAAATGGGATGATCAAGCTCAAAATTCATTTGAGGCACTAAAAGACACCCGGTCTTCAGCCCACCCAATTACGACAAAGACTACACCTTATACCAATCTGCATCAGATACATCCATAGTTGGGGTGTTAGTCCAAGATGGAACCGACAACAAAGAGCATGTAATTTATTACATCAGCAAGAACCTAGCCAGCCCTACCTTGAGGTATGAGCCAAAAGAAAAAAATGCCCTAGCGCTAGTACATGCAGTACAAAATCTTCGTCATTACATCATCCTAAGGACCACAAAATTCATAGCAATTATAAACCCCATGCGATATTTTCTAACCCACTGTATGATGAACCATAAGTACACCTGATGGATAGTTATACTACAGGAATTTGACCTACATTTCAGCTCCCCCAAGAGCAATAAAACACTCATCCAAACCGAGTTCATCACTAATCTCGCAAATGAGACCCAAGGATCCCCCGCTAATGACACACTACCTAATGAACATTTGTTCTTAGTAACGACAGAGGATCCTTAGTACGGCGACATCCTTCTTTTTCTACCAACCCAAAATTTCAGACCCTAGCTCACCCGTGACGATCGAAGGTGCATACGCCATCAAGCCCCGTGATACCTTCTAATGGGGGATGTCCTTTATCAAAGTGTCGTTGAAACCACTTTACATCGATGCCTCACTCACGACCAAGTTGAGCATGCCCTAAATGACTGCCATAATGGGGCTTGCGGCATCCATCTCTCTGGGATGGCCACTACCCAAAAATTCTTATGTGATGGTTATTTCTGGCCCACCCTATTCCACGATTGCATATAAGCAGTCAAAAGGTGCAAGCAATGCCAACGCTATGCTCACAAGGCACGAGCCCCAACAACTCCCCTACACCCGGTCATTGTAGTAGGCCCCTTTTGAAAACAAGGCATCAACTTCATGAATTTCAACCCCACATCTTCTGGCAACCAAAAATACATCATAGTAGTCGTCGACTATTTCGCCAAATGGGCAGAAGCCGTGCCCACATAAAATAACACCGCAAAAACCACAACATGGTTTTTCTTCAACCATGTCATCACACGGTTCGGTGTACCCAAGGAGTTAGTATCCGACCATGGAAATCATTTTGAGAATGAAGTATTCTAGGAGCTATCCCATCACCTTGCTTTCACACAAGAGTTTTCTTTACCATACTACCCCCAGTCCAATGGCCAGGTAGAATTTGTTAACAAAGTACTCAAAACGATGTTACAGTGGATGGTAAACAACCATAAAACCAATTGTCACCATATGGTGTTTTCAGCCTTATGGGCATACTACACAGTAAGCAAGTCCTCAACAGGGTTTAAACCCTTCCAGTTGGTGTACGGAGTGGAGGTTGTGCTTCCCAATGAGCACAAAATCCACAACTTACACGCAGCCATCGAGCTTCTCACTGATACACATCCTTTAGAGAAACGATTGGTACAATTATAACTTGTCAACGAAATTTGGCGAGAGTCTCTCCAACACAACGAGGCTCATAAGAAAAGATTGAAAGCATCATTCAACTGCAACATCACCCCTCGCTCGTTTTTCGAGAGGGAACTAGTTCTCTGCTACGATGCTGCAAAAGAAGCCTTATGACCTGAGAATTTTGAAACATTATGGAAGGGTCCTTACATCATCAAACATTTTCTCCTCAAAGGAGCATACATTTTTTCATAGCCCGATGGTACATGACTAGCCAACCCTATCAGTGGGCTCTACCTCAAGAAATTTCACCCATAAGGCGAAAATCTTCAGTAACCTAGAGTTAAAATGAATGTATCATAATTTTTTTATGATGATCGCAATCATCATGGACTTGTTCTAAAAATTGTGCTCTTGTGTCACAAATGGATCATCTACCCATCTAATATTTCATATTTTTTGATGGAGCCTCTCGATGGTCACAAAATCTACTTCTTGTTGCCTGGCCCATATACTTGCCTGACTGATCACCATACCTCGCCAACAGACTGTGTATCGGGTCAGCCACAAAAAATCAAGAAGAATATGATGCATTCATCGGACTGATGAACGATGCCTCCAACCAAAGCAGTAGTCTTTTACCTGTCATTCCTGATTCCGAGTTAGTAGAGTCGCAGCTAAACCAAAATTTTGAAGTATGAGATTCGCACCTATTTAGGAAGTACCTGCATGTGCGAAGGTTGGTTCACCACTTTGATCACATTACATTTATAGATATACCAAGAGATCAAAATCAGGTAGTTGATCGCATAGCTAACCATATCCTAGATTGGAATGCACCTCGTATAAATAAACACCCATAAAGCAAAATCCCATCATAAGCATAAAATCCATCATAAGTACATAACATCCATCATAAACATATAAAAACAACCATAGACACATCATAAGAGCCGCCAAAATACATCTCACATATATACATCAAAATATATGTGTCCCTTTATACAAAAACAAGCCTGTTGACTATCAAGTCCATCAAAAAATACATATCACCAACACAGGGAAGCATTCTCATAATGGGTGCTTTCCCTTATCATACAATGTCTCTAGGGTTGAGCCTCATCTAGTGGGTCCCCTGGACCCACATGAGCACCCAGCACCAGTCTCAGAGCAGCACCTGCGATAGCAAGTGCTACTCAATGCATAGTCTAGCGATGTGCCCTCTCCTGGGCCATCACTATCTCCAACCATATATTGGTCATGTTATGAAAACCCCTGGTCAGAAAACCTTGAGTTAGCCTCTCCAGCCGACTCCATGAATCCTCCAAATCAAGATAACGAGCATCTGCCACCTTAGCCCGCACCGCAACATTCATCGCCCGAGCCTTAGTAGTCGCCAACTGACCCTCGGCATCTATCGCTTGAGTCTCTGCCACCAATACTTGAATATAGATAGTTGCAATTAGCTCCTCAACCATAGCCACCCGTGCCTCCGTCGCCTCTATGCACGCCAAGAGGGAAGCATCTCCACTAGCATTTTTTACCCTCCCCTAAGGGACCTCTAGCACCGATCTGACCCCTAATTTGGGCCTAAAATGTCCTAGGTGTACCCCTCCTCCTAGGCTCATGGCCTACCAAGCGAGAAGTGGGAAACCCTGTCAGCTCCACAGCTGCAAAGGAAACCAAAAATAGCATCAGTGTCACCATCGAATATATATATATATATATATATATATATAACTCTCAAATTCATAAAACACAAAATATCATAGTTTTCAGTCCCCATGCATAACCAGGAGGGAGACGCATGCCTGGATCCCCCTAGAAATCCAACCCTCCATACAGAAACTTGAGGAATAGCTGTGGGTTCGACTCGAACCATGCCTTGATCGTCGCATCCCAATATCTACCTGCCTCACCCCCACCAATGTGGGGCATCACAAGTGCCCATTGGCACATCCGAGGATCCCTCGGAGGGCCCAAAGTGATCAGAATCTAGATTGGGGAAAAAATTACAAAAAAAATGCACAGAATCACACCAAACTAGAATGAACGGATCCGGCCCGTCACCAAAAATCCGCTGCAATTTGTTTCACTCAAAACAGAGTTTGTATGAGGAAGTTAGAGCCCTCTAACCGTCATTCAAAACAGGAAAATTTTCAAAAAAAATGGTCAAACAGGGTCAAAGGATATAAATCTAGGTTTCCTCCATTTCGCCCAATCACACTTGGATAAGTGTCACTGCAGAATTCGTTGGTCAAGGTTTGAAGCTAAAATTGTTTTTGAGCTTCTCCTCCTAAGGTTGAATTCAAATTTTTTTTATATGGATGGGTAGCCAACCAAAGGCTGACACATGGTGCAGCCAGGGGCCACCACGTGCCCACTCTAGTGGACCCTATCCGAAGTCTGGAATTCGAATTTCATTATATGCTAAGGTTGGCATGTTACATATGTTATGGTCGAATTAACTATACAATGGACACATTTATTATATTTAAATGTCAAATTTCAACCATACGGTGAGCATATATTATATGTATATTGGAGCACATATACATTATCCAAAGTTCCAAATTAATATGCAAATTTCTAAAGTTAAATCCTTATGCATATTATTCAAAGGTTTGGACATTACATATGGCGCGTAATATATCATATAATAAGGTTTTTTAACCCTATGTTAAAGTTCCATCGGCAAAATTATATGCACCGAAAGGGTCGAGGTTGGGGCTCGACCCCACGACCTCACCTGCACCAGAGCGCTCATTTACCATCATACCACAGCACTACTCATTGTTATAATTTGTGCACGGGATATATTTTAATTTAAAACAGGTTTTTGGCGGAGGCAAGAAGGGCCAACCCCGAAGGGCTAGCCCTTACCTCCCCATGCGACTAGGCCACCAGAACAGGTGGGAGCGGTGTTTTTCTTGCAGTTTGAATGTGGATTAGCGTTTAATTATGGGCTTATACCCCTAATCCTTGATTATTAGCGTTAATGCACGATTATAGGTAAATGCGCTTATCCCATTTAATTTGTCTTATCCCATTTAATCTGCCATTAGTATTAATTAAACTGAAGATTAAGTTGGCGGTCAATTCTCCAACTTTGGTGGGGTTAACTAGAGTCCTCTCTAGTTTTAGAGGTAGATTACTAGGCCAAAATTGAATGAGGCCTATATAGAGAAATTTTTGACCAATTTTGGCTCAGGAAGAGTCATTATTAGCATATTGGCATGCTCTGAATCCATTGGTACAGGTTGCAGAGGCAGAGGAGTAATTCTGAAGGTGTTTTTGTCACTTTGAATAAAAGAGAAGCCTAGGGCCACCAGGAGGGAAGGCTATGCCTAGGTTAGCTGAAGACAAAATTGGGCTCAAGAAGAGTCATTTTTAGATTATTTTGATGCTCTAAACACAAGGGAATAGGTTACAAAGGCGTAAGATCACTTATGAAATTTTTTTTGCCGCTTTGAATATTAAACAGGCCCAGGGCCACCATGAGAGGAGGTCAATCCTAGATCAATTGGAAACCAATTTCAGAGATTGAATAGTCATTTTTGGGGTTTTTGGGTCTTCTAAATCCAATGGATCAAGTTGAAAATCCATTGGATAATTGCAAGTGCATGTAATCATACATTTGACTCTTGATCCCAAGAGGGCCTAGCTAGTTGAATCATGTCCATGGAGATGTATCCCACGAGGGGTGAAATCTGTTATGAGCTATTATATTATGTGTATGTTGTGTGTTATTTCTCTGCATTTAATTTTATGTACATGAGTTTTTAAAAGCTAATTAACTCATAAATTTCTCATCAAAACACTTAAAAACTTGACAGATAAACCCCTTCACAATTGGCTAACTTGAGACGATCCTAAACACATTTGTATTTAACTGATGAGAGACATGCGCAGCAATAACTTGTTTGCCCATATTCAGATCAAGTTGGTATCAGAGAAAATTTTAGCTCATTTTAGCCAAGGGTAGCTAGAAGAATTAACTGTTGGTTTTGAATTTGTACAAGGAGAATTTAACTATGTGCAAGTTTTTGTGTGAAGGAGAAGGTCAAGATTGAGAGACCAGTTCTCAAAACACAGCAAAGAAGCTTTGTATGCATTGTAGGTGTGATGGAAGCTTCATTAAGCAACGTTTCTAGCCAATCTTCCTTAGAAAAACACTTTGATAAAGAGATGTTTCATAAGCTCTACACCTTGAATGTTATGGTGCAAGAGATGTATGAAGATAAGAGGGAGAGAATTATACTTCAAGAGCAATTGATTTCTGTGGAGGAGAAGCAAGAACTTCTTGAAAAGATGCATCAGATGGAGACTCAGCTCCATGTTTCCAATGAATCCTTAGCAAAGATGCATGATATGGAGACCCATCTCCATGATGCCAAGGAAACCATAATGAAGCATGTGCTTGAAAGAGAGGTATGGAATTCAATTTTTTCTTCTAATTCTTCTCAAGATGAATGTGTAGGTTCTTTTTAAATACATAATAGAGGAATAGGGTCCAAATTATTGATGAAAATGGGCTATGAAGGTAAAGGATTAGGCAAACAAGCACAAGTCATAGTTGAGCCAATTGTTCTAGATGAAATGCCTAAGTATTTGGGTCTTTGTTATGGACAACGTGATGGAGAATGCTCCAAATCCATGAAGGCACATGAAGGTGTTGCAAGAAGGACTTTCATTTCATGTTCATTACCTCAAGCTTGTGAAGATTGCGTTCATAAGGAATGCAAAAGTTTTACACCCACTTTGCAAGAAGGTGCTCATAATCATGTAGCAAATGAGAATGGAAAACAAGAGGATGATGTTGAAAGCTCTAAAGTAATTGGATGCATTGTTGGAATTCTGAAGAGAGCCACTACCTCATCAAATTCATCTCCTCAAGAAGGCGACAAAGGTGAATGTTCAAGGTATAAATATGCTTTAAATCAAGTTGCTTTTGATTATGATAAACATGGAAAATTCTCACATAAGATTTGGATAAAGTTTGCATATTCCTTTTGTGGTTTGAATAACCATAATGTTTCAATATGTTGGAATAAGATAACCATGCACAAGAAAATTTCTAAACAAAGGAGGCAAAAATCCAAAGGTCCATTGGACAAGCAAAACCATGTTGAAAAGAATATGCAATTGCTTTGCACTAATTTCCATAAACAAGGTCATCTTGTAGACAAGTGTTGGACTTTGTATCTAGCAAGTCATCCACAACATTTTAAAAAGGTGGAGAGAGATCTTGACAGGAATGGAAAATAGGATTCCATAATTGATGTGGGTCAGGATGATTCACATGATGATGAAGTGCAGCTGAAAGAGGCGCCACTGAAATGGTTTGGTAAGAGATGGTTATATATCTTATCCAATTAAGGCCTTGCATGTCTTTTGATGATTGATGCATTTCTCTTCCAATTGAATGCATGTTGCATGTTTACGCGAATAAGGTGTTTGAAAGTGGAGTATGTTGACTCACTTTGTTTATCATGTATGTATCTCAACTTGAGAGTGTTGATCATTTTCACATGCATGAGTATAGATTTGTGTTGGTCGATTGATTGAAGATGCATGAGTATCGACTTGTGTTATTCGATGAGTTTGTACACCAAGATGTAAGAGTACATGGTGATGTTCACAGATGTGAAATTTGTTTCTTTGAAGGAGAAAAAGGATATGTCGTCAAGTTGTGTTTCTTGCGTGATGTGTTTTTCAGATTGGTGGTTGTGTTTATGACAAGATGTCGCAGGATTGTTGAAGGTCCACTCTTGAGCAAGAGGCTCATGTGTAGCCTTCATTCTCAAATCCATCGCATGAGCAGCTTGTCAAACTGGAGGATGATGTAAATAGGGAAAATATGCTAAAAATTTTGCAGCGAAAAAGTTTGCAGCCATTGTAGACCATTTTATGTGTTGACACCAAAAAGAGAAGGAATTGGTGAATGCATTCTTCCAGATGTGGAATTGGAACCGTGCAGGTAAAAGAATGGTCATTTTTTTTTTCTTATTACTGATTTTGGAACTCATTGCTATAGTTCACTCAGATGGGCTTAACTTGGAAAAGTGGTTTCCAAGGAGAAGCTTCCATCGAATGCAAGTTTGTGCAAAGGAGGAACATGATTCTGAGTGGGAAGGAAATCAGTTAGTTTTTCAAGCACCGAGGGATCGATTAGGTACAGCAAAGTGTTATATCAATCAGCAAGTAGCCAGCAAGTGTTGGATGGGGTCAGCAGAAAAAGGATAACATTGGTTGAAGAGCCAAGCCATTTGCAAAGCAACGCATGTTAGTGAACTGAAGTGGTTGTCATGGAATTTTTTCCAAGTAGAATCAGGATGATAGAACTTGGGAAAGAGAAGATTATTCAGTTCTTATAAGATAGCCAGATTTTGTGGGTCCAAAATCATGTCAGTGGGAAGGAGTGATCAGAATCTGGATTGGGGCAAAAATTTGCCAAAAATTCAAAGTGATCAGAATTGCACCAAACCAGAATGATTAGATCCAACTCATTACCAGGAATCCGGCGCAATTCGTTTCACACAAAACAGAGTCTGTATGAGGAAGTTAGAGCCCGTTGACCGTCGTTCAAAACAAGCAAATTTTCAAAAAAATGGTCAAACAAGGTCAAAGGCTATAAATATTGGTTTCCTCCATTTCGCCTTATCACACTGTGACAAGTGTCATTGCAAGATTCGTCGGTCAATGTTTGAAGGTGAAATTATTTTTGAGCTTCTGCTCCTAAGGTTGAATTCGAATTTTTTTTTACATGGATAGGTAGCCAACCAAATGCTGACACATGGTGCAGCCAAGAGCCGCCACATGCCCACTCTGGTGGACGCTATATGAAGTCTGGAATTCGAATTTTATTATATGCTAAGGTTAGCATGTTACATATGTTATGGTCGAATTAACTATACGGTGGGCGCATATATTATATTCAAATGTCAAACTTCAAACCATACGGTGAGCATATATTATATTTATATTGGAGCACATATACATTAGCCAAAGTTCGATTGGAGAGCATATACATTATCCAAAGTTCCAAATTAATATGAAATTTTCCAAAGTTCAAAGGTTAAATCCATTCGCATATTATTCAAAGGTTTGGACATTACATATGGCGCATAATATATCATATGCTAAGGTTTTTTAACCTTATGTTAAAGTTCTGTCGGAAAAATTATATGCACCAGAAGGGTCGAGGTCGGGGCTAGACCCACGACCTCACCCGCACCAGCGCGCCCATTCACTGTCATACCACAGCATTACTCCCTGTTGTAGTTGGTGTGCAAGATGAATTTAAAACAGGTTTCAGGCGAAGGCAAGAAGGGCCAGCCCTCACCTCCCCATGCGACCAAGCCACCAGACCAGGTAGGAGTGCAATTTTGTTTGCACAAAGTTTAAATGTGGATTAGCATTTAAGTATGGGCTTATACCCCTATTCCTTGATTATTAGCGCTAATGCGCGATAATAGGTAAACGCACTTATCCCTTTTAATACGTTCTTATCCCATTTAATCCACCATTAATATTAATTAAACTGAAGATTAAGTTGGTGGTGAATTCGGCGAAGTCCGCCAAGTTCAGCGGGTTCTCCAACTTTGACGGGGTTAACTGGAGTCCTCTCCAGTTTTAGAGCAGGATTATTAGGCAAAATTGAATGAGGCTTATCTAGAGAAATTTTCAACCAATTTTGGCTCAAGAAGAGTCATTCTTAGTATATTTTCATGCTCTAAATCCATTGGTATAGGTTGCAGAGGCAGAGGATAAATTCTAAAGGTTATTTTGTCACTTTGAATAAAACAGAAGCTTAGGGCCACCAGGAGGGAAGGCCATGCCTAGATCAGCTGAAGACTAAATTGGGCTCAAGAAGAGTCATTTTTAGATTATTTTGATGCTCTAAACACAATGGAATAGGTTTCAGAGGCATTGGAGCACTTTTGAAAGTGTTTTTTCCACTTCGAAGATTAAACAAGCCCAGGGCCACCAGGAGACGAGATCAAGCCTAGATTAGCTGGAAACCAATTTCAGAGATTGAATAGTCATTTTTAGGGTTTTTGGGTCTTATGAATCCAATGGAGTAGGTTTCAAAGCCATTGGAGCACTTCAGGTACATGTAATCAAACATTTGACTCTTAATCCCAAAAGGGCCTAGCTAGTTGAAGCAAGTCCATGGAGATGTAGCCCGGGAGGGGTGAACTATGTTATCAGCTATTGTATTATGTGTATGTTTTGTGTTATTTATTTTCATTTCATTTTCTGTACATGATTTTTTAAAAGCTAATTAACTCATGAATTTCTCATCAAGACACTTAGAAACTTGACATATAAACCACTTCACAATTGATTAACTTGAGACGATCCTAAACACATTTTTATTTAACTGATGAGGGAGCTAGCACAGAAATAACTAGTTTTCCCATATTCATATCACAAAGGCACCACCATAAAGGGTCATAACATCACGACTCACTCATACATAATGCTGCAAAGAACTCTCACATGCGCAAAAGTCTTTGTTGAACCCCTCTATACTTTTGCTAGTTTCCTGACCATGCCATGATAAACATAATGGGCCCAATCAAAGAAATGACTAGACTGTATTCGACGCAACACCACAATATGTGGTCCTAATACCTGGTGGGTTGATGTTGACCCAGATAAGCGAACTATCATAGCTAGAGCAGTTCGCTCATCCAAATCAGTAATGGAGCTCACTCGAACACAACCTCGCATGTTGGGGTTATGACCACAGTGCCTTGCCTCCTCAGACCACTCATGAATTTTCACTCACCTAGGAGGGATTTGATATGGGAGAGCCTCCCCCTGAGGCAAGAGTCCTATCACAAAGTAGATATAAGTCTCAGGTTGTATCCTCACATCTCTCCAACGCAAGACCATAACACATCGCTGCCTGTCCCAGCATCAGACCAAGTAGCGTAAAAATGCATCTTGAGATCTCGATATGTTTCTCTCAATGAACTTAAGAAATTCATATCGAGCCAATGTCTCTCGAGCATGTGGATTTTGGGCTAGCATCGTGCGCAGATTAGGCCAGTCCCGCTCTCTCCACAACATCCTGCCACCGAGGAAACCCCAAAAAATGTCAATTTTTGCACAAAGACCATAAAATTCACTAAAAACTAACATTCCCATGTCTTATATCCCTCTGTGCACGTTGACTCCGCGCATGTGCCAAGCACAAGCGCGCTGCACAGCGCACTAAAAATCTGATAACTGCAAGGCCTCCGCACAAAGGGAAATCCTTTGCACTAAGACTATGCGCGCTATCTTGGATCACCCGCGCAGTCCTGCCCAAAAATAGACATAAAATATTTACAAAATCACACTTGTACGGCCCACCCAAACATGAAAATGACAAAAATGAGCAACAGGAGTTTCTAGCTCCTACTTGACACTATCCACGAGAATCCCAGGTACTATCGTTGACTATAAGGGCAAGAAAAGCTCTGGAAAATGGCTCTAACCTCAGACACTCAGAAACCACAAATGAATTTAAAATGGGCCATATTAGCATATATGTCGCCCTTTTTACCATTTTCAAAAGCCCATAACTGCAACTCAGAGTATCAAATCACAAAATCGTGAAAAACATGGTGATCAGCACTTCATCATGTTCAATCTAGACCTCATAAATCCAGTTTTCAGATAATGTCATTTTTGGGCCCAACGCCCACCCCCTCCATACTACAGTTCAGGTACGCCCTCTCCTATTGCTTTACATTCAAGTTATTTAAAAATATTTGTATGAAAAAAATTCTTTTACTTGGGGTATTGGTTGCAGATGTTGTAGACATGCCAAATCACTATACGTCCCAGACAACAAAAATACAAGAGCAGGTATCATTCTATCCTCAGCATGATAGCCTTCCCTAAAAATATTTTCATATCATGACATCATTTCCTCAGAAGAATAAAACCATAACTTGCATTCACCCGAACATGTTTATCATCAGCCCACCTTGCACATGATAAACACCCTTGCCGGTCGGTAGATCCACACCTTTCATGGCATCCATCACTCATGTAGACCATACGTCAATATTTGGAGCCATGGACACAAACTCGAGCCCGAGAACCATTTCATGTTCATAAATACATGATCAAACATCAGTTAGTTTTACTCATCAAATGTCAAAACCCTATTCCTGGGCCACCATTCTCTACAAGCGGATCACCAAAAAAGCACCATCGTGTTTCACATTTGGCCTATCACACCCTCATAAGCATAACCCATCTATGAAATTGCATTTGCCTTATTACCCTCGCATCAACACCAATCAATGGGGTGTTGAGATTCAACAAGAAGATTCAGTACCCACGCCTAGTGCATTAATCACCTGGTTGCACTCAGCACCTAGTTGCATTAACCACCCAGATTAGGGTGCAGCCCACAGTGCTATTTTTGGGTGCATTTCTATTTTGGTTATCCCTTAATTAAGATGGAAATTAAACTATAATCTATTCTCAATGTGGACTTGAATGAGTTAACTGAAAGTGATAAATTCAGTTAGCTAGTGGATTTCGAGTTAGAGGTTGTTGGTGAGGCATGCATAGTAATTCTAGTTGTAATAGAGTTCGAAGTGCAGTGGTGCATGAGTTGGTGCAAGTTGTAAATAGTTTAACTCAGTTGAGTGAGTTAAACTCATTTGTGCTAGTTTTAATTGAAGATACACTAGCGAGGGATTCAGTGAATTAAATATTAATTAATTCACAATCAGTGATCTCACATGCAACTGAGGATTTACTATTATTAGCTGCAGGCATGTCAAATCCGGTGGAGACTCAGTTGAGTTCTAGGTGAAAGGGAGGTTGACTATCAACTTGAACACATGCAAGAAAACACCCATTGGGGTGCCCATGATACTTGCACAGTCAAGGCAGGAAAGAATTCTTATCTTTTAGGGATATTTACCATCAGGGATTTCGCAAGCAAGGAAGGTTGTCTGGAGGTTCAGAATTGTCTATGTGTTGGTCAGTTTTGAATATGACAGTGTGATACAGTTAGTTGAGTAATGGAGGGCTCTTGTGAGAAGAGTTTTGTATGTAATTGTTTCATGATCAATGTTTAATATACAATGTAACATAGTGGGGTTTTTAGCTGTAAGCTTTCCCCAAGAAATTGTTTGTGTTGTGTGTGATTGATCTTTCTTCATGTTCATGTGATTAGCGATTGTGTTTTTAATTCCGCAAAATATTTGTAGAAGTGATTCAGTATTTAACTTTAGTACATTGTTATATCAGGTGAATCCAAGATATACATGCATGTTTTATAATTTCTACATGGTATCAGAGCATAGGAAATTGCAGAAGTGAAGCAAGAGTTGAGTTTGTGACTGGATAGAATTCAAATTTGTAGAAATACTTTCTTGGTGCTACAGCTGATGCAAGATCGAAATTCATTTCAATGGCTCGAGGTTAGAGTATGCACTCGAGAGCAGCTCGAACTACATTTCTTGGAAAGACAGGATGGAGACAGTACTCGAAGACAATGGGTTGAAGGAATTCATTGACAAAGATGTTCCTAAACCTGATGCTGCAGATGCTGCAAATCTTGATGCATGGAAAAAGAAAGTGGCAAAGGCGAGGAGGATCTTGTTTGAGGGAGTATGAGACCACATTGTCTCAATCCTCCATGGGAAAGACACACCATATGCAATGTGGAAGGCTTTGGCGGATCTATTCCAAAGCAGTATCAACCATAGGAAATTGGCACTCAAAAATAAACTCGGGAAGATCAAGATGGAAAAGGGCGACACCATTCCAAAATATCTAACAAAGTTTGTCCAATGTTGAGATGAACTGGGGAGCGTTGGAATAATAGTCCTTTATGATTATTTGGTGAGATTGGCTCTTTTAGGACTTCCCAAGATATGGCACATTTATCAAGACTCTGCCAATGGAAGGGAAAAAATTCCGGATTGGGAACGAATGTGGTCGAATTTGGTGCAGGAGGAGTTCAGACGAAACACCAGAGATGGATCTTCATCTAAGAATGAGGATGAAGAGGATTGTGCTTTGGATTCCAAGGAAAGGAAGGGGAAGGGGAAGAAATTCCATTCTAAATCTAAGTCCAAGAATGGCAAGAAGCAGGACATGTCTGAGGTGAAGTGTTTTCACTATCACGAGCATGGGAATTTTGCTACTAACTATCCACAAAAGAAGAAGAACAAGAAGATTGTTGAATTTGCAGCTAGTGAGGCCCTTACCTCGCAATTTTAGCTTGACTTCTCATTGATCTCATGCATGGTGTCCATTGCATTGGGATCTGTGTGGTATTTGGATAGTGGCGCTTCCTTTCACATGACGGGAGATAAGGAACTTTTCAGTGACTTGGAGGAGAAAGATCTCCAGATGCATATTGAAATGGGCGACAACAGACGGTACAATGCTATCGAGATTTGTACCATTACCTTTCAGAGGGAGTCAGGTAAACCATTTCAATTAAAATATTTAATGCATGTATCAGGTCTGAAGAAAAGTTTGGTCTCAGTAGCAATGTTGGAGGATAGAGGCTATGATGTTGTTTTTGGTGATGGAAAATCTTTCATGTTGTTAGGGTCCTATAAGTATAGGATTCAAAATTTGGAATTGACTTATGATAATTCTTGTAAATATGTACATACTTTTCTTTCTGCAAGTTGTTTTCCCATATTTTGTAAAAAAAAATTAAAAAATTAAAAAATAGAAAAGCAAAAAGAGGGTAAAGTCATAAAAGAAAGATCAAAGGACTTAGAAAAAATAATATACCCAAAAAAAAAAAAAAAAAACATGAAAGTGTGCAAGTCCAAATGCCACTACTTTTTACTTTTTTACTGATGATTATGGAAAAGTGTCAATAAATGCCATAATCCATGATGAGTTGAACTGCTTAATCTTGACTTGTCATGTTTCAATTTTATTGTTGTAGAATAGTGAATAAAAATTAGTCAGACAGTTTAAGCCTGACTAATTACTAGATAGGTAGAGAATAAAGAGGAGCTCATCAGTTTAATCTGAGCCCTCGGATGATATAAGGTAGATTTAGATAGTTTTTATTGCTTTCAAAAGAATAAAATGTTCAAGGTTGCTAGCTCAAATGCACCTGCAAAATGGAAGAAGAAAAAATGTTAGATTAAAGGTTGGGTAGGTAGAAATAAGTGGGAGAATCATGTAAATACTTTTCACCATGGCAAAAATCACTAATTTCCCCTCCCCTATAGTTATTCTACACTCTAGACTTTCAGACAAAGAGGCTCAGAGCATTTCTCTGACTTCTGATGCGACTAGACCCAAAGCTTAATGACTGTTAAGTTAAAAAGTGTTGAATTCATATGTTAATCCATAATTGTCATCATTTAAACCTACATTCATCCATTTGCACTGCAAGTTCATAATTAAATACCTTTTTACTTAATGAAAAAGAAAATTCCCTTTGATTAATTCCCTTCATTCATAAAAGCATAAAAGCCCTCCAAAAATATTATATTCTAGGTCAAAGTGGTCAAAGTATCAAATCATAAAGTTTTACTTCTCACATTATCACTTTACTTAGTTATATAAATATGTTTTGGTGTTTTCATTGTCCTATGTCATATTAATTTCTAACTTAGTTATTAAATCCTTATAAAATACCTTATTATATTAATATAACTCCTTTTATTTAAATATTCCCAAAAAACCCACTAATATAAGTTTTTTTTCCAAAGTTAATTACCCACATGTTTAAATAAAAAACCCCCAATAACACCCCCTTTGGCATAAAACTAACCATATATAAATATCCCGCCCCCTATGGTTTATTAAACTATTCAACAGGGTTAAAAACTATATAATATATAATGAATAATGTGTAAATATGACTTTCGGCATCCTTATGCCTTTGCAATAACAGTGGTTAAATCTTTCTAGCATCACCTTTTTCATAAACCAAAGTTTTAATCGCCCTAAAACTAAGGTTTATTTCTTATTCCCCATATGTAAAGCACCAAACTTTATATAATTTAACCCTTATTAATCAACCCGGCTCATGCGCATTTTTTCCTTGTATATAAACCTCTCATTTTAAATCCTTTGTAAACTATACACACCGCGTATAATCATTATCATTTGATATAAGACTTTGTAATATAACCCATATGTTACAAATGGTTTTATTTCATTATCGCGCATATAAACCCGCGTGGCCCCACATACTTTAGACCGTAGTGTCCAAATGCATCTCAACTGTTCGCTTCCACTTTTAAAATCCGATGGCTGGAGACCATTTTCGCGCTCACAAAGTAAACGATCGACAAATATCCAAATGAGCACGAAATGGTTGGTTTGTCGCTTACCACCTCCTACGACGTGTCATCTCCCGATACGATCGCGTCCGATTGGGGAGAAACCATTTAGCACCCCAAACCAGCATGAAAACCACTGATGGTTTTCCGCGTTCACAAAATAAAACTGCTCCCATCAATAAGGTTGACCTGCATTTATTGCAGTCCTCTAACGTTTTATAATAAAGTTAAAAGCTTTTTTATATGTTTTATCAATTTTATTGTGCGCATTCCTGATTGTCAGAAACCTGCCCGACTGAAAAAAAGATACATTTTGCTCAAAATTGTTGAAATTTAACCAGAGAAAGCCCTGATTTCTCGTTTTAAACCTGAGTTCAACCATTGCTCTACTGTTTGAAGAACATTTGAAGCCATTCCTCTACACCAGCGTTGCAGGAACCATCAGAGTTGCCGAAACCCTTCTCAAAGCTATCAATATACCTACAAATCAGGTATTTTCCTGAATTTGGCCTGCAATTTCACGATTTTGACTGCCAATTGAACCAATTGAAATTTAAAGACCTAAATTTCCCATTAGTTCTGTACCAAAACCTTGGAAAAAGAGGGCAAACTCTCGCAATTTTTTCCCAGAAATTGCCATTTGCAAAAAAACTCATTTCTAAGCCAATTTCTCAGTCAGAGACCCCTGAAAGACAAATTCCACAGTCCAAAAGGTTTTAAAACCCACAGAAAGTCTTAAAATCCCTTTTTTACATTCCCAATCATTCAGAAAACCTGCGTTTTTTGTCTTAAGCTATTTTTGTGCCCTAAAATTCCAAAATTGAACATTGAATTGCCCATTGCTATCATCCTTGCTCATAAAGTTGCTCAATTTCCCTCTATTGAAGAAAAACCAACTATAGCAAACAGTCTAATCTTGTTGTAGTTAATTCAAAATGACAAAAAATAAATTCACACCTAAGGCTGGAGGATCAAAGCATGTTAAACCTGGAGGGTCAAAACCTCCTAAAACCAATGCAGCAAAAGTCCCAAAGTCTAATCCTGCTATCACTGCTATGTCCATTGTCATTATAAATCCTCTTCAACCTCCAGTATCCACTGAAGAAGTCATCCCCTTGGTTGATGTAGATTACAAAATTGTGGACCCTCTAGTAGAATTCAATATATTAGAAGTACACAATTGGTGTTATGAGAAGTTTTTAGACAAAGAAGAAATGCCTCTCTGGGATACAAACTTACCTAAATATATAGTCCCAGAACCTCATTATGGTTAGGACCTGATAAGACTATGCCAAAAGTATTATGTCCTAGGTCAAATATCCATTGTGAATAATGACAGGGAAATCCTTTTTTCTATCACTGCTGAGTCAATCAATGAAATGTTGCAGTTATAGTTTGACCCAAGGGCAGTCCCATTATCCATAGAAGCATTGACTCAATTATATTTAAGTTTATATTTCTCCAAAAGATTCATGATTTTTCAGAACTTCATGCCCAGTCATGTGGATATCCCAAAATTTAATTCTCCTTATTCCACTTCTAAGTTTCCAGAGGGTTCTAGGCATGTTCTCTCAATGTTATCCTTCATCTTAGGATACTTCACTGATGAGTTTACTGATGAGTCTATCCTTGCATTTTTGTCTACATTGTCTCCTGGTCAGCCTCCTACTGTGATTTTTTATTTTGCCAGGTTTATTGCTGATTCCATCCACCATCAGTTGACAAAGCTACCCACTGAAGGGGTATTTAGGTATTCTTCTTATTTATTCCATCTGTTCTTATTCTCACAAACAGATCACTTCCCTATAACATTGCAGAAAATGAATGTAGAGGGCCACCCTCTATCAGTTGTCTTCTCGACATCATTGTTGAGAAAGGAAGGGAATGAATACAGTTTTACAGATTTCACGGATTTGTTTATCAGACCAGCCATGAGTTTGCTACAAAAACTAGAACAACCTAGAGTAAATGAGGAGATGAAAAGAATATTACAACTGTCAGAATAATGTAAAATGGGAGATTGGTACTTATATGAGAAGCACACTAAATTAAGAATCGTTGGATCCAATTTGCTTCCATATAAGTTACCCAAATTTTTGACTATCATAGTCTTTGCTCTAGAATACTTGAGACAGGTATTAAATGTTGATGCTATCCATTTCATGGCATCCAAAAAGAAGACACGGTTTAAGCTAAAAAATCAGATTGGTCTATTCATAGTAAATAACAAGGATGTTGAGAAAGAAATAGAAAAAAGATTATCAGAGATGAAATTTCAAGTGAGTTTCCCTTGGAATTATAATCCCCAAGGTATTTTGAACAGCATAAGGATTAAAAATAAACTGCCTCCATTTATACATGATCCAAAGCCTGATGTTGAAAAATTTTCCAATCAAACAGAATGGACAGAAAATACATTGGTAGATGTAACTGTAAATACACAGCCAGCAGGAAAAAAGGATACCACACTTGTTGTGGTAACACCTAGATAGCCAGAGATTTCAAACAAAAGGAAAAGAGATGAGGGTCCCTGTACAGATGAAACCACTTTAGATACCAAGTTCAAACTCATCTACAATAAAAGGCTAAGATTTGGTTCCATAGGAAAAGAAAAACCTATTGAAGTTGAAGATGAACCAGAGGTCAGTAATGATGAGGCCACTACAATAATCAAAGATACTTTGATAGATATTGAAAGAGAACAAGCAGCATCCAAAGGAAAAGAGACCCAAATGATTGAGCAATAGGTGAACATGGAAAATTCTTCTTCTCAAATAGCAGAAGAAATATATTTGGATATTAAGGACAGGTATAAGCAAATTAAACAAAGAAATGAGGAGATTAGAAGTGAGATTTATTCTCAATTTCTCAAGCAGAAGCCAGGAAATCAGGATAGATTGCCTACAACATTTGATTATTATTGAAATAAAATGATCATTTCCTATTTACAACCTACTACTTCAACCCCTAAAATAGTGACTGAATACAAAAAGATGGAATTTGAAGTAGATACTAAAAAGGTACATGAGTTGGATCAGATATAATTCCATCGACATAGTTCAGAGATGCTATATTCCACCATGGTGACAAAGGCCATGAGTGTCACCAATTTGAAAAATACTATTATCAATCTGCAAGATCAGATGAAGCTTGATAAAGGCTCCTTATATGCAAAAGATCTAAGGATCGAGGCCTTAGAAGATTTGATTATACAAATAGGAATTGACCCATCTAATATACCAGTTGCTGAAGTATTAATCAAATAGAAAAATGATGATATTGCTGCTTTGAGGAAAAAATTAAATCTTCCTCAAAGTGAGCACCCACAGAGCAAGGAAATACTTCAAGAACATAAAGAGAAAGAAGATATGATGCAATTGATAATAAAGATTACTGCCCAAATTAAGGATATGGAAATTCAATTAGATATACTGATGAAAGAAAAGGAAACCGATGCTTCTACTATTCCCACAGTTATTCCTATTATTATAGTTGTTATTCCTTATATAGTGGGAGACAAGTTAACACCCAAAGAGCCACTGGCAACTGCAGTGTCAGTACAATCATCTACTACTTCCCAAACAGAATCCTCAACCTCACAGGTGCAACAAACAAATGATGCAGGGAAAATTGTCAAAGCAATGGAAGAAATGACATTGAAAACCAATGAAATCAACAGTTTGAAGAAACAGATTCATATTATGGAGGCATCCAATAAAACAGCACTGATTAATGCCAATAATTATTAACAAAAAGCTAAAAGACTTGAAGAGCAAGTAAAAAGTCTTCAAAAGGATTTGAGCTTCACTACACAGGTTTCTTACATAAGAAATCACTTATGGAACAACATTATTGAGGCCATACATCTTCAATGGCCATCAATTCAGATAATTTATGAACAAAGAGATCTCCTTCTTGCAGCTCAAAATGAATTACAAAGGACAACAGAAGAATTAGCAGATAAACCAGCACAAGCACAAAAGCTAATTACCTTCTTAAACAGTAAGAACAGGACTGAGCTAGAGGAACTGAATATACAAGACAGAACAGAGACTATACTGCAAATAAAAAATTTATTGACAAAGAGAACTTTGATGAATAACTTGAAAGAAAAATGTGATGCTATGAATTTCTCCATTACCAATTTTTTAGCAAAGTATACTATGCTAAGGCAAGCAGGCATTCCAGACATACATGTATTCAATGACAAATTAATGGACCAGAAATAATATGATAAGAAAATCAAAGATCATTCCAATGAACAGATTAATAAGCAATTACCACAGGGATCTCCATTAGGGAAAGTTGTTCTTCAATACATGAAGATTTATTCTTCCTTCAAAATGAAATCAAATATTTTTTTGTAATTAAGCCAAATTTTGCTAAGTACACTTAAGCCGATGAGAACTACAAAAAACTCAAGAGTGTGAAGATTCTAGATGCTGAACAATGGCAGACCTTCACAGATTTATTATAGCAGCAACAGAGAAAACAGTAGAAGACAGTGCAAATGAAGAAATCAGCTTGAGAAGAAAACAAATAACACAGAATTTGATTTTGATTTTTTTTTACTACTGAAAAGACTCTTTTTACAGTAGTTAGAGGTCAAATTGTCAGGTTAAAGAGTATCAGGGTGAAGGGCTAGAGTTAAAGTGTATCAGAGAAAGAAAAAACAGTCATCTAATTTTTTACTGTAGTAATTTCCCTTTTTACAGCACTGAAATGGTTAATAAACAACGTAAAATAGTATCAGAGATAAAGTACAGGGTCAAAGAGTATAAGTGGAAAGAGTATCAATGAAGTCTTATTTCAAATATATTTTCAAAATGTCAGCAAACATGGACAGCCACTCAAACAATCAATTTTTGTTAGATAAGATAGCTCTATTTTTTCTAGATAAGAGGATGGCTTGCTAAGGTTGTTAAGCAGTTGTCCCTCTTAATATTTAAAGATATTTTTATTTTCCTAGAGTTATTCCTAGATCTCTCTAGGATATTTGTAATAAATATTTGTATAAATACTTCAGTTTATGAAGTGTTTAGGGTGGAATAAAATTGCTGAGAATATTATAGACCTTTTTGCTGGTACGTTGGAGGCTCACATGTGTTGATTTTAAAGAAGCAGTCTGGAAAATAGCCAATTGGACTTCATAATTCAGGATTCATGTGATAATTTGAAGAGTAAAGTGCATCTATATTGTCATTGTTTCCGTTCTATGTTACATACAATTTCATATATGTTGATGAATCTTAATGATTAATTAGGAGAATTATTTTAGGATTAGTGTAAGAAATCCCTGTCTTAACTACTTAATCATTTAAATGTTTTCTGTTGATTTCCAGATTTAGGAATTCTTAATTGCTCCTAGTCCTGTTTGACCCCGGCCTTCTTCCTCTTTTTCCAGATCAAAGGATCCTTCATTGCCCTTTATCCCGAAACAAGCCATCTCACCAAAACAATCTATTCAAATATCTTAGGGTTATCTACCTTTCCCTGAATACATTAGTATCCTCTTGGCCTTCCCTTCTAGTGCTGCTTGCTAGACTTTGACTCCATATCCCAATGGACTAGTAGATCCCTCTTTAATTTTCCTTCAAGTATTCTTATTTTCCACCAAACATTTCAAAACCAAAACCAAATTGAACTATCATAACTAGCCTAAAACATTAAACAAAAACAAAGTTAAATCATAAAGAGAGATCCCTCTCTGAAATTTAAGAAGGCTAGATCCTAAATTTCCAAAGTAGGTTTGTGGTTACCCCTAGTTTTCTTAAAAACTGAAAAAATCCAAAAGCCCACAATCTTTAGAAATTACTAGGGTGATAACACATGTGCCATAAAAAAATAGTTCAAGCCAAGAAGATAGTGATTCTATTTAAGAATCTCTACAAGCTCGAGGTAGATGGATGCACAGCAATGATAGGCAAGGCATATTAAGTGGTTAGCCAGGATGAGGGTGAATTATGGCACAGGCAATTGAGCCATCTTCACCATGGAGCCTTGAAAGTCATGCAGCAGATTTCTACTGGTCTTCCAAGGGGTACACTTGCACAGTCAGATACATGCAAGGGATGTACTATGGGAAAATATGTAAAGGCCACCTTTCATGACAAGGAAAATCGAGCTTCGAGGATCTTTGAGTGAGTTCACACAGACGTGTGTGGTACTTTCTCGATTGCTTCAACAGAAAAACATAAGTACTATGTAATCTTTGTTGATGAATTTCCTCGTAAGTGTTGGATCTTCTTCATGCTGAAGAAATATCAAACATTCTCTAAGTTCTGTGAGTTTAAAGAACTGGTGTGGAAAGAGTCGGGGAAGGAATTGAAGGCTCTTAGGAGCGATAATGGTGGAGAATACATCTATAACGAATTCAAGAATTTTTGCAGCTATTATCACCCAAAAATTTTCAAAAAAACATCATTTTGTTATGTTTGTTTTTGGTCAGGTTCAAATTAGGTTTAGAAGTCAATTTAGGGTTTGGTAAAGGGTAGGTTAGATTTTTATAAGTTCAAAGCCCATCCTTAAGTTCAAATAAAGTCTTTTTAAGGTCCATTCATTGTCAAATATCCATAATTTCCATTTGTGAGTTATTTCCTAAAGTCTCATGTCAAAACTGGTCAAATTAGCAAAGAAACCTTACTTTCGTAGCGCCTCTAGTTCAAAAAAGTTGATTTGCGCTATGAAACTGCTGAAAGTTATGAAGCAAAAACTCTATTTTCTGGTTTTGAGAAGTAAATTTCCAAGGATATTTCTGAGCAACTGAAAACGAAATTTGGAAAACTAAAAGAGGTTTTTCTTCCCAACGGACATAGATACAAAACCCTCTCTCATTTTCTTCAAATTCATTAGGCGGTGGGAGAAATTGACAAATTAAAATGTGCTACGAAACTGTTGTTACAAAATTGTCTTGTACATGACTATTTAGCAGTCAACTTCAAGTTCAGTCCAAATGAAAAAGTTTTTTGGAATTCTGAAAGATTTTTGTATTCATCACAGCCCCAACTACAATAAACTATCTCACTTTTCTCACAAGTGTTATCAGTTGGGAGATACAAGGCTTTCTTTGAAACCCTATTTTCAGAAAACAGAGTTTTCCTGTTTTACACATGTTTTTCGAAGGCAGTTTCTGGACAGCAGGAGATGTATTTCAAAAAACCAAGAGACATTATTATTCAAGATATAATTTTCTACATATACCTCCTTCATTTTCTCAAAATAAATCATGGATTAGGAGATATAAGCTCTGTCTCAAGACCTATTTTTCAAATACAACAGGAGAGATCTCCAAGAAGTTAAGAAGTTATAAAGGCTGGAATGACTGTGTTTTCAGTTCATATGGCTTTTGATATGATGAAATCAGTTTAATTTTGAGTTTTTTCACATTTTCAAATTTTCATTTTATAAATTTTGGACAAAACCGCTCACTCAGCAGTTTCGTAGCGCAAACAGTGTGAAAAGAGTGAAAAGTGCTATGAAACTGCTGTAGTAGCTTTTTTCACCCTTTCTTATAAATTTTTGAAAGGAAAATGTGTGTATTATGACCTAAAATTTCTAGGGAAGTTTTGTTAAGTGAATATAAAGTTAAATCTGGAATAAAGAAGCCAAATTTTTTAAGGTAAAAGTGTAAAAAGGCTGCGCTACGAAAAGCGCTACGAAACTGTGTTGTTTTTGTAGCGTAGGTCTACTTCTGCTATTTTGAAGAGTTTGATGTTGGTTTTGGATAGCTGGAACTTGGTGAGGTTTTTGACAGGTGTTACTTCAGTTCCTAACATCAAATAAGCTCAAAGTAATGGGTTCATAATAGTTAAAGTGTCTCAAGAGAAAAAAGAATCCTATGCCTAGAAAACAGGGGATAGTTTCCTAGTTTATTGGAGATCAGCATTGTGGTCATAAAGTGTTAGATCTTATCATCTGGATTCGACCTTATGGGAATAAAGTTTGAAAATTATGTAATATAATTTAGATAAGGTTGTTATGAGTAGAGTTAAGGAGTTTGAATCCTATTTGTAATAGGATTGTTCATTAGGTTTGCAGCTGTTATTTTGTAATAAATACCATGTCATATGGTCAGGCAAGGTGTCAAAAAGTATGAATTTGATGTATTTAGCTCAGGATAAGGTTATTGTATGTTGTAAATTATCTATAAAAGATGAAGAAGTCTAAATACTAAGGGTTGGAAATTTTTAACAAAAAGACTGTGTTTATTGTAAGTGACTGGTTTTCAGCTTAATACAGAGTTTTCTACTTAGCCAACCCAAGATTCATAAAGAGTTCTAGTGTGTTCTTGTTCTAATGGCATCTTTTTACTATCCTATTGTAGTGGTGTTTGCTTATGTTACTCAGAATTCATCATTGATGCTCTGACTGTTGGAAATGTTGTCATTGATGGCAAAGGAGACAGCATAGAAGAGAGAGAGAAAAAGAGGTAGCAAGATGCAAAGAGGGTCGAGCAGCAGCAAAAGAAGCAAGGCAGTAAAATACTGAGGATGCAGAGACAGAGAAAGGAGGCAGAACTAGAGGATGCAGATCCATGAGATGAAACGGTCGAGCAACAGAGAGTACAATGCAACAAAGACAGATAATAGCAGAGGCGGAGACAGAGAATACAGAGGCAGAACCGTTAACAAACCAACAGTGAAATGATCACAGGAGATGCGGAACTGTGCAAAAAGGGCAGAATCGAGAAGTTAAATAACAGCGGGGTTCTGTGTATATGGGTCAATGCACAATCGGTACATTTAAACGAAGAATCTAGGTTAAAATAAACCATTGAAGCGAAATTATAAAATACTGGAACCCGGATTCAAGAGCGGAACCCTAAGCAAACAGTGAAATCGGTGCTCAAAAACAAGTGGGTTCGTGTGATAGTTGAAGTGGTAAGTAGAATTGTCAAAAATAACGTGATATATGTCATTGATGGCCACGTGTCCTAAAGCGGTTTTCAAATACAACTCTTTTCGCGTAACTTTGGAAGATTATGCGACGAACATATAAGTTGCGTGATACTGCGTGTCGTCCATCGAATGGGGGACCAAAGCTCAGTTGGTGCGCGAGAGAATATTGACCGTCCGATCAAAGGAGAAGGTGTAGGGAAGAGAACCAAGGCTGTGGGTCCTACATTCATAGCTGCAGAGCCAATGTATTATGCGAAGGTCTATGTATTATGTGTGTTATGAAATTTAATAAAAGGATGGAAGTTATAACGTATACTAATATATGTTAATATATATGAAGCGGACCTGTGTAATTGATTTTTTTATATATGTTGAGCACAACATGTTCATATGCATGGAATATACCTATGTTGAATTATGATTAAGCCAAAGGTGGGCCGAATGCAGGTTGAGTTAGTCCACGTGAACTTGAATACATGGTAGAGTGTTCACATATAAGTTAAATGCTTGGGTTTATTATAATATTCATAATAAATTGAATGGGGTCGTTATATATGTCCATATATTATAATTGATATGCAAGTCACCAAAGGAGTGCTACACATGATGGTCAACATATAGTAGTATGTTGTGGGCCCGAGCGCTATTACATGAAGTCGGGGTTTGATATCTATTGCAATGTTAATATGTTACATGGGTAAGGCTATACTGGGAGTGGAAGCATTAAACAAACTATGGAGCCCGATATATATATATATATATATATATATATATATATATATTAGTGTTGGGCTTAATTCTGAGTCTAAGACTTAATACAATGTTGATGGAGGATATTATATGTGTAGTGTGGGACCCCCCCCCCCCCAAAAAAAAAATTCCAAGAATCGTAACCCAAGCTGAAGGATACATAAACGCCGATGCAGCAAAGTAGATATATATGTGTGTGTGTGTGTGTGTGTGTAGCTCTTTATGCACAAGGGACCAAGGTTGTAATATGAAGCATATGTATTATTGTGCATGATATTAAAAGAACAAAGGGTTCTATTGTTCGGGCTTAAAACAAACAAAGCCGTATATGGTGGGACCCCCTACATAAAATTCCGAGAATCTTAACCCAAGCTAGAGGATACATAAACACAATTCCGAGAATCTTAACCCAAGAGGAAAAGTTTATATATATGTGCAGCGCTCTATATATGAAGTACCATAAGGTGGGACCCTCACTAATCACATCGGAGAAACTTATGGCAACGGAACTTGTTAACAAAAGTTCCGATTGCGATTGAGTTCTGGACCCGTTTCGTTATACCCGAGAGTCTCATATTTGTTTGAATTCTACCTTAAAGCGCATCGGAGCAATTCATCGCATCGGAATTAAAAGTACAATTGAACACACTGTTGAATATTGCGATCGCGATGGTGAGATCCAATCACAACCGTCGGATCACTGAAGAGCGCAACTGTTGGATCTAAAGAAAATCAGAGTGGGGTCTACAGTGACCCATCGCATCGGAGCAGTGAAGTGAACAATGATTAATCGCATCAGAGGAGAACATAACATTGGATCATTCTATTGAAAGTTGCGATTGCGATTACCGCATCGAGTCTTTCGCAAAGGCTCATCGCATCGGAGCATAAGTAAATTTCGAATGGTGGGCCCGAAAGGGCATTTTATGTATTTAAAGAGTCTTTTATTATGGCTCCGAGAAGCATTTGCGCTATATTGAACAGGAAGTTTATGTGTTAAAAACAGCTTTATTATTACACTGAGAGTTGAATGGCGTTATATAAAAAGCGTTGTTACATATATACAACAGTTACACCACAGCAGTGAACAGGAGATCAAGCAGAGCCGAAAAGGACAGACACAGTCACAGAAAAGACAAACTCACGGTGATCCAAAACTCAATGGATTGATTTGTAATCCTCATTTTAACTGAATTTTTACGTTTTTTATTGGTTTATATTGTTTGTGATGCACTGGAAAGTCTCTATAGGAAATAAAACTCCACTGTAAAACTGAAAGTTATATAAATTGCTGAGATTTTCTGAATGAGCTAGATAAATAAGTGAGGAGGAAAAAGGCAAAGAGTCAAGGCTATTCACTTTGAATTACCTGTGTAATACAAACTGTTATGAGGAAAACTGTATAAAGCATATCACATTGATGTGCAGAAATAGGTTAGAGAATGCAGAGTATGAAGAATTGAGGCAGAGAAGATAAGAAAAAGACGAGCAAAAAGAGATGTTATAGAACAGAGCTGATATATGAGGTAAATCAGCAAATATTTTCTTTTGATTGAATGAGGAAGTTGGAGCTTCCCTATCAAGTTGAAGCTTGATAGATGTCAGTTGTAGCTGACTGAGGTTGGAGCCTCCTGTAGGTTGGTGCCTGCAGAAAATCAGTGGTGAGAGGGAGTTGGAGCTTGCCTTTGCATCACAACAATAATAAGATGTGGTTTTCTCCCTTTATGGGTTTCCACTTATATCTGTTGTCTCTGTGTGTGTTGCCTATGTGTTAATATGTTCTACTCAATCTGCTTAATGATTGTTGCTCTCATAATTAGCTT
This sequence comes from Pinus albicaulis, assembly GCA_034641835.2. Lineage (NCBI taxonomy): Eukaryota > Viridiplantae > Streptophyta > Pinopsida > Pinales > Pinaceae > Pinus > Pinus albicaulis. The sequence continues at coordinate 1,378,200,755 of CM076580.1, read as the reverse complement.
GGTGTAACATTATCTTAATACTTGCTGCTTCATATTAAAATTGTTCACATATTGAGTTGGTTATAAAATTAAGTTGTAAATAAGCTTAATGAAAAGGTTTAAAAATCTCATGTATGTGTTAAACTGATTCACCCCCCCCTATCAGTTTAACTAAGGATTCAACACTGACTTCCTTCATAGACAAACTAACTGTGTGTTTTACAGTTTTACATGTGTATCTCAGGACTAGGAATCTGATATGCCTTGACTTCCATGCTAAGTAGATTGTTTTGTTTTACTGAAGCTATTTTGACTCCATAAGCCCAATGTGAACTTGCTAATGTGATTTACAACCAATATCTATCATTTATCTTCTTATTACCCCACATAGATTTAGCCATCTATATTTCTATGAAAAATAATTAACCCTTGAGAGAGCCCTCTTAGGTTGAGGAGGCTAAGCCTCAATCAAAAGATTGGTTTGAAACAGTTACATGAGATTGATTTGATTGGCAGCCTATCAGGTATGATTTTGTGATAACAGCAGCAAAGAAGGAATTCGAAGAGAACTCATAGTGTCTCATAACCCACAGCAGAATGGGGTCGCGGAGAGGAAGAACAGAACTATTGTGGGTGCAGCACGAGCGATGTTGCATGATCAAGGCCTTCCGATGCATCTGTGGGCGGAAGCATGTAATACAGTGGTACATGTGCAAAACCGTTGTCCTCATAGAGTACTTGGCATGAATACACCTGAAGAGGATTTCACAAGTAAGAAACTTTATGTTTCACACTTTAAGATTTTTGGCTCATCTGTTTATGTGCATGTGACCAAGGATGCCAGAAAGAAGCAGGAACCACAACTGAGGTTGGGATTTTTGTGGGGTACATTGAAACACCCTATAATTATCGTGTGTATTTTCCAAACAGCAGAATGACTGTTGTGAAACGGGATATCAAATTTGATGAGGAGAAATCCATGCAGTTGTCCCTTGAGAGGGAGCTAGACTTGCATGCAGAGGAGGAACGGTTGGTTCCCAAGGATGAGTCTCAAGATGTGGGTCAGCCACATGAGGAGGTTCATGGAGTGGAGGAAAACACATATGCAGCGCTTCCATCATAAATGGCAGAAGGCTCACCACGGAAGCTAATAAGCTAAGACTTGATCCTGCACAGAATGTAGGAGCCCCTAATTCACAGCGCAGACAGAGACAGTCTCCTGACCAATTTACTGGATACATGGCTCTTATGAGAAAATGTATTGTGACTGAACCATCTTCCTTTCAGGAAGCAGTGAAGCAACCAACTTGGGTTGATGCAATGGTGGAGGAGTATGACTCCATTGTCAAGAACAGTGCATGGGAGACAGTCCTAAGACCGGTCAACAAATTAGTGGTTGGATCGAGATGGATATGCAAGGTAAAGCAAGTTTTTAATGGGACTGTGGAAAAATACAAGACCAGATTTGTGGTCAGGGATTCTCACCAATCGAGGAGATAGATTATGATGAGACTTTGGTGCCTGTCGCAAGGTACTCTTCCATAAAATCCATCCTTTCACTCTCATCGCAGATGGGTTTCCGCATTCATCAGATTGATAGACAAAAGATCACTGTATGGGTTGAAGGAAGCACCCCATGCTTGGTACACTCAGATAGACAACTATTTCATCGGACTGGGATTCACCAAAAGTGAAGCATATGTAAACATGTACCAGATTGTGGTTGAACGTAAGCTATTGATCATTTTTATTTATGTTGATGATATAATTTTAACTGGTGATGAGCAGCTGATACACTCATGCAAGGAGGATCTTGCAAGGGAGTTCGAAATGAAGGAAATGTGACTCCTTCATTATTTCCTTGAATTGGAAATATGGCAGTGGGATGGTGAAATTTTTGTGTCTCAAGGCAAGTATGCAAAGGATATATTGGGTAAATTTAACATGGAGAGTTGCAAACCCATGGATACTCCTCTTCCAGGAAATTTGAGGAAAGAGGATGCTACTTCTGGAGAGGTAGTGGATGCTACTGTCTATCGGCAGTTAGTGGGTTCGCTAATGTATCTAGTGAACACAATACTAGACATTTGCTACGCAATTAACCAGTTGAGTCAAGCTATGGTTAAGCCTACCAAGCTCTTTTGGAAGGCGGGGAAGCATTTCCTGAGATACCTGAGGAGAACATCAGAGTATGGTCTATGGTACAGACAAACGGATGGAGTGAAGCTGCATGGCTTCACGGATGCAGATTGGGTTGGCAGTCCATCGGACAGAAAGAGCACATCAGGGGGGGTCTTTAGCATTGGACCGACAGCAATTTCCTAGTACAATAGGAAACAATGATCTGTGGCACTCAGTTCAATGGAAGAAGAATACATGGCAGCAATTCAAGCTGTATGTGAGGCTCTCTAGATGAGAAAGATCTTGGTTGGTTTGTTTGGTTCTCAGATGGATCTGACAGTGATTCATTGTGATAATCAAAGTTGCATTAAACTCTTGATTAATCCTATGTTTCATGATATGTCCAAGCATCTAGATATATGGTACCATAATATCATAGATTGTGTGCATAGAAGGATCATGTTGCTACAGTAAATTCCCATGGAAGATCAGGATGAAGATATTCTGACGAAGGCACTCGCCAAGATAAAATTCGAATACCATAGAGACAGGATCGGGGTGAAGGATAATAACTTTCTTGTTGAGAGGGAGTGTTGATATTCAACAATAATATTCAGCACCCATACCAAGTGTGTTAAGCACTTGGTTGCATTCATCACCTGGTTGCATTAAGCACCCAGATTAGGGTGCGGCCTACAGTGTTATTTTTGGGTGCATGTCTATTTTGGTTATCCCTTAATTAAGATGGGCATTAAACTATAATCTATTCTCAATGTGTACTTGAATGAGTTAACTGAAAGTGATAAATCCAGTTAGCTAATGGATTTCGAGTTAGAGGTTGTTGGTGAGGCATGTAGAGTAATTCTGGTTATAACAGAGTTTGAAGTGCTATGGTACATGAGTTGGTACAAGTTGTAAAAATTTTAACTCAGTTAAGTGAGTTAAACTCAGTTGTGCTAGTTATATCTGAAGATACACTAGTGAGAGATTCAGTGAATTAAATATTAATTAATTCACAATCAGTGATCTCACATGCAACAACAGAAGAAGTCTGAGGTAGAGTCTGAGGTGTACTAGGCCCAGGCTGCTGAACAGAACCAGGTGCAGGGACTTGAACGGTAGGCTGGATAGGTTGTTGGGTTGGACCAGAACCTATGGACTGTCTAGGTTGATTAGAAACCTGCACATTGGGTTGCATAGTCTGTTGAATTTGACATGGATTCCACACCATATTCATTCCGGGGTATTGACCCATAGAAGGTTGTGCATATGAAGGACCATAACCTGGTTGAACGTAGGGTTGATAATTAACTGGAAAATTTCCAGCTTCTTGTAATAATGGTTGACCGGAAGGAGGTTGGAAACCTTGAGTTGGGTACTGACCTTGAGGTTGATAACCTTGAGGCATGTACTGAATCTGGGGTTGATATTGACCCTGAGGAATATACTGAGTCTGGGGTTGACCTTGGGGTATGTACTTTCCCTGAGGTTGATAACCTTGAGGTATGTACTGTCCTTGAGGTTATTCTCCAGGTAAATAATATTGTCCTACAGTTTGTCCTGGTAAAAAATTACCTTGAGGTTTCCCCCCAGGTGGTAAATAACTACCTTGAGTTTGCCCCGTAGGCGGTAACTGACTACCTTGAGGTTGCCCCCCAGGCGGTAACTGACTACCTTGAGGTTGAGGATTTTGAATATTGCCAGACATCATAAAAATTTTCTCTGCATTCAACGTTTCAGTTTTAGTTCCATTTGTACCAGATGATAACACTTGTTCAATTGGTTGAGGAGTTGCTCCCGAAAAGGTACCAGAGAGTGAATGGTATCCCAAAGGAACAGACAGACCACCGTATAAAAATGTTTCTGCAGATTGGGAAAACATAGATGACTCACCCGACATAGTTGATGAAGGATGATAACCTCTCAGTGTAGGATGAAAAGGAATTCGGGGTGGTGAATAAGTAAGACCCACGTTTTGTAAAAAATTTGTCAATGATAAATACCAAGCGTCAGTTCTGAAAGGACTGTAGAATATCAATTCACGCTCCCTAAGATTCAAATTTTCTTGGGTTTCGGGAAGAGTTACGTCTTCATCTGGACCAACAAGTTCTTCAATACATATGAGGTCAAAAGGAAGATTTCTAGTAATGCGATGTCTTACCCTAGGTGAATCAGGATCACTAGAAGTCGAAGTAACAAATCCTGAAGATGGTTCCAATACAGCAGGTTCAGTGTCAGGCTCAGAAATTTCAGACTCTTCAGCTAATTCACTGGAAGGAGAAAGGCTACCAGTAACTTCGGAAATTGAAATTGGCTCTTGAATATATTCTGTTGTTTGTGATTGATGATCAGGATGAATAACTATGGATGATTCTCCTGGTTCTGTTGATTTAATTCTACTGAAACTATGTGGTACTAGAGCTCGCAGCCCTTCAAGTTGGCTTGGTGTATATTCAGGGGGTTTCCCCTGGAGTCTACGCAATTGTCTTGGTAATTCATCCACGATTAAAAATTATTAATCACGTGCAATAAAAGAAAATTTCAATGAAAAATCCTAAAGTCGCTAAGGAAAAAAACAAATGAATCATACGCCTAAAAATCTAGGAGATCAAACCACACACAAACAGTAACTTCCCACACTAAAAACACTAGCTGGTGATGAAATCCAACATCGTAGTATTTTAATGTAGAAAGGGCGGTTGGAACAGTTACCCCGACAACCTGCTTAATGAAACAGACCGGTGCAAGTTTCTCCACTTAAACCATCTCGAGTGAAGATAACCCTCTGGAGAGTCCAAGTGAGTCTAGTCGACGTCTGCTCTAGGTACAGTGGGATCTTTCCTCCACTGTCACCTTAGGAAAAAACCATAAAGATTATGGCCACTATGGTTACCAATAGGAACTAATATACCTGGGGGAACAGCCTACAATCCGAAATACGCGCAAGGGAAGATTAACAAAGCTCAATCCCCTTGAAGGCTCCTTGACATAATCCAAGGTATACCAACAAGTGACCCTAGGCTCCTCGACAATTGTCTAACCGAGGTTTACTGTTGTTAATACGCGCACATCTGTTATCGTTCCCAATGAGATAGAATTGATTATCCCACTGGTTCAGATATTACCTCATGCTTGACTCCTTTAAGAGGACCTTCCCAAAGCATACAAGCGATTATTGGATTTTTCCTACCACAAGATCAACTACTTGTTTGTTTTAATTGTCTTGGAGAGTTAATTACTCCCTACTCCAAGACACTAGCCTAAGCTATATTGGTGAAAAGAGCCCTAGAAATATAAAAATTACTAGATTGATTTTAATTTAAGCATTGATTTTAATAGGCTGTTTCTTAGGACAATAGGTACAAAATTGATGATGATATGTAGTGACCCGACTCAAAACACACTAAAAATGCATCTATTATGAGAAACAATTATTTTCCTTTCAATGAATTCTATCTAAAGGAAAAGTTGAGAAATGCAATCTTTTAAAACAATTATTTCCTTCAAACAAGAATAAATGAAAAGAAATCTAATTTCATGAGAACTCAAAATGATCTATTGCTCAATAAGAAAACCCTTTGTCATTCAATATCGAAACTACAAACAAAGTTTTTCTTCAAAAGAACATTATAATTTCTAGAAACAACACTCAAAACTAAAAACACTAATTTTGAGATCTAAAAATTCTAAAGACTAAATCTGAATTAAAACTTTAAATATTTTGAGGATGTCTTGCTTAGCTTGTTATCTAACTAAGAAATTATTTGCTTGGATCAGCAAGAACTCAAAAAACACCCAATTTTGGTTTTTTAAGTGAAATTCCAAACTTATCAACAAAAGTTTTTTTAAAGATTTGCAAATGAGAAAATGGGATCTAAATCTCATAAAACAATTTCTGCTATAATGTCAAACTCAGCAAGAAATCAAGGAAATACCAATGATCTAAAGGTATACCAAGGTTTCTAATCTTTGAGCGGGATAAAGACAAAGCAAAAATCATTATAACATGTAGATCTTTCATAAAATCATTCAAAACTAAAAAACGCTGAAATAAACTCTTAATCAAAGCTTTCTGACAGAAGATACAAGTCTGGGTATAGACTGAGAACCTAACAAACTAATCCAGAAAAGAGGATTTTAAGATTTTCAAAAAAAATTCACAGGGTTCGCAGGTTTCAGTGTAAACAGGTGCGGTCCCGCACTGTTTATACAAGAAAAGAGCGGAGATGCCCAAACTGTTTCTAAAAGAAAAATGTGGATACCAGAAAACTAAAAATAAAAATAAAAACTCTAAAACATTTCTCAGGGATTCTATAGGGATAAATTACCCAAGCCAGTATAAATCAATCAAAATCACAAAAAATAAATTCACAAGTCAAAAATAAAAAAAATCAAAGTTCAAGATCCATTCCCCAGCGGAGTCGCCATTTTGTTGGATGGATAAGTCGTTCTTGTGGAAAATACAGACCTCCCAAGTGTCCTACGGACAGCTAGCAACAAATAGACAAATAAAAACTATTTTCTCTAGACAATATTCAATTCATTAATTATTTACAATAGGATTTTTTAGAACCTACCTGTAGTCCAGCGCTATTTGTAATAATCTTCTTTCCAGTTGCTTGAAAGAGTCGTCTTCAAAGATCTGCAATCACAAACATGGAAAAATTAATAGCACCTGCATAGGATAAACTAATTCACGAATCATATATCTATCAAGATGATCAAGGAATTCAATAAATAAGCTAATTAATTAAATAACTCATTGATAAAACATGATAAATAAGCTACTTAATTAAAGAACTCATTGAGAAAATGGTGTTCATTTGTATTATCTTTAATAAAGAAGAGCCTTACAACCGTGTCCACCTTGATGTTGTACAGGCCTTCCTGGGGTCCGGAACAAGCGTTTCCTTTACTCTGACAAGCTTTTCACTCTCTCAGCTAAAATGCATATGGGTGTGTAATCATTCCCATATACTGATCAGTTAAGAGAGTATGAATCTCTACAGCATTTCTCCTCAAAAAATTTCAAAGTCTAACTCACTAACTCTAACCTTTGAAGTTGCACTATGGCTTCAATTTATAGGAAAAGAGAGAAGCTTATGGTTCCACATAAGAAGGGATAGAATGCTCTTTTGAAGGGATTGGGCTCCATAAATCAAGGGGTAGGCTCCCATAATGGAGGAATGAACATACATGATAGGAGCGAACCTTCGGCCAGATAATTGCTTCTAGAAGCTTCCAGATTTGACTGTTGGGCTTCTAAATGTTACTTTCTGCCTTTGTTTTACCTTTTATAGGGGTCTGCACCCTTATTGAAGAGAACATGCATTTAGCTCCGCATGATTTAGAGCAAACAGGTGTGGCACCGCAGGAAATGTTAAGAGAAAGTGTGGTACAAGTGTTTTTAAGACTTTTATGAGATTTTCTCTCAATTTCAAGGCTTGATTTTAGGAACTTTGATGTTGTAGACTTATAAGCGAGTACTAAAATGTCATGGTGACAAATTTCAGTGTAACACCATCCAACATCTCAGTCTAAGAGAGAGCTTCACCATATGGTAGCGATCGACATCCTTTTGAGAGAGGGAGGAGATACTTGCAGGGAACTTGAGGAAAGGAGCCCCCCTTGTTATGATTATTTGAGATCCATAGCTCAAAGGACTCACTTCAAGAGTGTTTACAATTGTATTCTTCATACCACCAGCATCTAACAAAGGGAGAATTCGCTATTTGTATTATTGGGTTGTTGCTCCATTTGAGCATTTGTATCTTGTGCATTTTATGTTTTAGTTCATATTGTTGTATGTTTAACTTACCCTCTGAGTTTTGTTTACACTGTTTAAATTTTTTCACTAAAAGTAACATAATTTTCTCTGTGATCTTATGCAAATAGTAACCATCTGCTAAATAGGTGCTTTTTGGTACATCTGTGTAGCGAAAACACCACCACACTTGGGATTATTTTTTGAAGATATGTCCTTGTTAGTATGTATGTGCGATCAGTGCCTCCGGTCTATCAAGATGAATGTTCACCATGTGGAATCCTAATTTTATTAACTTCAAAGCCTTTTATTTTTTTGCATGCGTCATATTATTAGGATTCCAAAGAGGTTCAAATGTTCGAATACATCTCTTGAATATTTATGCCCCTTTCTCTGGGAGAAAGAAGTTTTGGGGCTTAATTGAGGAAAACGATATAATTATGGACCTAAGTTCTTTGATAATGGAAAGAGACTACAATATTATGATGGATAAGGATGACTTTTGGGTTTAAAATAGTAAGGAGGACATTTTGGGGCCCTATTTTAAGGATTTATTTGCACATAGTTTTTTTAGGGACATTAGGCCTACTCGTATAAGGCCTACATGGAGGAAAGAAAGATTGGGAACCGAGGGTATATATAAAAGAATGGATCGTTTCAAGGTTAAATTCGGATTGATCGGGTGTCTAAAGAATTTGACTTCATGCATCTTGTCATCACTATTATCATATCATAATCTGACCTTTTTGGAATGGTCAGGGGACTACTTGAAGAACACCCCCCCATTTAAGTTTAATCATATATGGTTAAAGGAGAATGATTTTGAAGTGGTGGTTCAAGATTCTTGAAATGATTCTATTCCTTAGTCAAGAGCTTCATGTATGGATGCTATATGTTACAAGCTCAGAGAGCTAAAGAAAGCGATCAAAATTTCGGTTAGAGACAAGAAAACTGATTTGGTGCAGGAACTAATATCTATTGATCTAGGTGGATATTGGTGGCCACCCACCTATTTCACTTGGGGCCCCACCATTATCTCTTTCATTTTTTCAGTTTTGGCATAACTTACTATTTTTAGCATTTTTTCAGGTCCTGAACTTCTGGAGCCGTTTTGAGGCCCTAAACGACTTTTTTTGGGAAAACCAAGAGCAACATGGGTCCATGAACCATTTTTTCTCACATAAAAATTTGTAGTCCTTAGATAGATATTTCTAACGAGGTTTGGTGCACGTCAAACGGATATCGTCTACCAAAGTTACGTCCATGGGAAGTTGAAACACCAATTTACCCAAACGGGGCCAATAGTTTTGGCGCTTCATCTCCTAGGGTTAGGGTTTTGGATGTTTAGGGTTTTCCATTGTTTCTAAATAATAAATAGGCCCTCGAGCCTCATTTTAACATAGTTTAGAGGCCTGTAGCCGCCACATCTCTTCTCAGAGATAAGCTACCAGCGCCCTAGCTATTTTATTTCCATTCTGTCTGTAAGAAATTTTCAGTTCTTTGATATTAATGAAATTAAGTGTTATTTCTGCTGCATCTTTCTATTTATGGTTATATGTGTATTATTTTGTCTTACTGCATAAATATGGATCATTTGTATCATATTTTTCTGCTTTTTCTCGATCCTTCTTTGCATGTCCCCAATGAGGTTGGGGTATAAGGAGTTAGGGCTTGATCTGGTTGAACCTTTACAAGATCAGCCTCGCAAACCCCAACAGTCGCCCATGGGGGACGAAAAGAAATATGAGTGAGCAGGAGATCCTATCAAAATATTGCTCGAGGAGGCCCTCGAAAAACAAAGGAACACGATAATGGATAACTTTGTTGAGATCCTTCAACGACTGCCCACTGGCGGTGCATCGACATCCAGCAGCCACTCTGGAGGCACGACTCCTTTTAAGGTACAAGTAAACTTTGACATTCTCATATTTTAGAGTCAAATAGATGCAAATTTTTTAGATATATGGTTGAATCTATTAGAAGGATATTTCTCGATTCATGAATTTTCCGACCGAGAGAAGATTATTTTTGCACTCCTCAAAGCTACCCCCCCATGTCAAGGACTAGTGGGAAACCTACTGTGAGAAAAAGGATAAGACAGAACCCTATCTATTCTCAGTTGTCCCCACTTGGAATTATTTTTGAGATGCCATCAAGGAACAATACTATCCCGTGGGAAGCTATGAGGACAAGTACATCCAATGGACCATGCTGTGACAACAAAGGGATCAAGATGTGCATGAGTTGACGAATCTGATCCATAGCCTGCACACAAAGTTGGGTATCAAATATTTAGAGAAACATTTGGTGCTAAAGTATCGTAGTTGTATGCACAGATACATTCAGGAGGAAATGGAGTTCCTCGGCATCTCCTCTCTTGGTACGGCATACCGGTATGCTGCCAAGATTGAGCAGAAATTCAAACAAAAGAAGAGAGACTTTGGATCTATGAATCAAAAGCAAGGGAAAGGTGCCCCCAAACCGCAGAGCAAAGGACAAAGCCAAGGCATGGCGATCCAATACAACTTGCCAATGCCGTAAGCAAAGGACAACACCGCGAAGCCAAAGAAGGACACAGGAAAGTGGTGTGAGTTCCATAAGAGCTCCACTCACAACACAAGTGAGTGTCGAGCTAAGAAGTCACTGGTGGGACTCTGAATCAGAACCTGATAAGGGGAATGAAAAAGGGAAACATATTATTGATGCGGATCCCAACTCCATTGTTCCTGCTGCGAAGATCCAGAGGAGGAGGAGCGTCTCTTCCACTCCCAGATGTGGGAAAGGGTTCCCCGCTACAGTTCATTGTCGACAATGGGAGCCAAAAGAACCTCATTTCAGCAAATGTCATAAAGTGGTTGGGCTTGTCGACCACAGCACACCCACAGCCATACACCATCGGGTGGCTTCGCCAAGGATGGGATCTCCACGTCAACCAGCAGTATCACATTTCCTACAGCATCAAGCCCTTCACAGATGAGGCATTATGTGACATTGATCCTATTGATGTTTTTTATGTATTACTAGGCCAGCCATACTTATGGAAGCGACATGTTGTGTATGAGTCCCGGCCTTGCGCTGTTATTGTTACTTTGGGAAATAAGTTGTACAGGATACCAGAGGTACCACTGCCTGCCTCTATCTCTTTGGTTACTGCAAAACAATGAAGTAAGCTCATTTCCAAAACCAGGAAATTTGTTTTCCTTATGATCCGCCCCCAAGGCAAGAAGAATATTGTGGCCATGACCTCCAGACAAGGCTCCTCTGCATGACAACAACATATGGACAAGGTTGTGGAGGAATATGGGGACTTCTTCACCTCACCCACAGGGATGCCTCTACACTATCAGGTCAAGCACCCCATTGATCTGACCCCAGGTGCGTCGCTATTGATCAGGTGATCATGTCCAAGAGGAAAAAATGCTCAAAATTGGAACTGCTCAGAATTGGTTGAAAACTAAACGACCGGATAGGCCTCATCACTTCAATTCCGGCACCATGAACGAGACCCAAATCCGATGTCGTATGAGGAATATATTGAAGTTTTAAAACGCCCAATAACCTTCAAAATAAGACTTTTGAACACAAAAATTTGTCATCTTCAGAAAAAATTTATGGAAAAAAATTGCATTTTTATATGGTTTTATGGTGGCCTATCAGAGGGTGCCACGTGGCCTGCCCGGAGGCTACCACGTGGCCCCAGGCCAAAGGTTCAAGTCTATTTAAAAATTGGTGTTGGTGGGCAGACCCAACCCGAGCTGAACGCATTCGGGTTAGTCAGGCACGACCCAACCCGAATGTCCATGGGTCACCCTGAACGCATATGGGTCATCAAATAGCGGTTGATTCATTTTTTAATTGGGTGGAGGTCGACTCGACCCGACCTAAATGAGGATGGGTCAGTCGGGTCGTCGTGTTGTTTGTTGTTGAAGCCGACGGAGGAAGGAGTTAAGCCCCAGGGCTTAAGGGGGGAAGACTCATGACCATCATGCGGAACCATGGCTTAAGACAAATCACCAGTGGAAAGATCTAGGTTAAGCACTCAGGTGCTATCCCCCAACCATATGACCTGCAGGCGGTGTCCAAGGGCGCGGCTTCAGCCTTATCTGCCAGTTAGACTAACCGTCCAGGAAATTCGCATGTGAACGCGCCCTTCAAACTGAAAGTTAAACTAAATGTATTCGCCTTCTTTAGTGTGTGGTTCCGATAATTCAGAGATTCCACCTTTTCTGGTGGAGCTAACTGGAGTTAGCCAAATTTAGTGGAGGATTTCTAGTGCCACTGGGCAAAATACTCTTTGGATCATAACTTTCACCATATTCGACCAAATTAGACAAAATTTTAGTCAATTTTGAGTATTATGAGTAGTCTGGAGCCATTGGAATAGGTTGTATAGCCAAAAGAGTTGTTTTTCAGCCATTTTTGCTTCAGGGAAGCTTGGAGAGCCATTAGGGCCATGAGGGAAATGGAGCTGCATTGGGATACACTTCACTGTTTGAGGTGAAATAAAATCCATACTTAGCTTATTTCTGTCTTCTGAATTCATTTTCAAAGTTTTTTCAACCTATTTAGGCTTATTTCTCATTGTAAAACCAATTTTAGCATCATAATATAGCAAGGACATGCCCATTGGGAGCCTTGGACCCGGCAGATGTAGCCCAGGAGGGGTGAAATGCCTTATCATGTTGTTGTGTTGTTATGGTGAAGTTATTCTGCTGTGTATTTCAGATTCAAGATGTTAAACAGTAATTTTAATTAACATTCCCTCACACACAAACTCAAAAATAGTTACCAAAAACACCTTGTTTAACTTGCAAGACATTACAAACACTTTGCACACTTAATTAAATGGAAATGAATACTTTGAACAGCTGTTAGGTCCCTATATTACTAGTATAGTCCCTTATTATTGTTAGTGTAACCCCCTTATTGTTATTATTGTACCCTTGTAACACCCATATTGTTATTATTGTACCCTTAAATTATTATTGTTAGGTCGGTTAGGATTACATTGTGGCCCCACTAGGATTACATTATGGCCCCATGGACTCCTATATATAGAAAGGAGGTTTTGTAAATTGTATCATCCAAGAATTTTTCATTTATGTAATGTATTGGAAGTTTCCTATGTGAGCGCTTATTTATAAGGCGTTGATATCTCTTTTCTTCTATTTTTGGAGTTGGTTACACAACATTTGGTATCAGAGCTTTGGATTCTAGGGTTTTACTGCTCTAAACAGGTCATCGTGGAATTTTCGCTATAGATTTTCTTATACGAAGGTTCAGAATCTAAAAATTTTAGGGTGCGAAGCCGAAATTCTGAGGAAACTCGTCAAAAAATTTCAGAGCTTGGTTCGCAATATTTTCGGAGATATGATCTATGGAAGGTAGTGTTTTTTCAGGCTTCCGAATTTCATCTCAAAGAGGTGATCGTGGGAAAAGTTTCATAACTCTCTCTCTGAGCATCGGATTGGAGTTTCGTAAACAGTGGTCACAAGTACACAGACTGTAGTTTCTTGGATATCAATTTTAGAGCTGAAGGATGAAACAATGACACGTGGTAAGTCGTACAAGTTCTCTCTACTGAAACAGTACATAATTAGGTCATTGTGGGAGATTGGACATAACTTTGTCTTGGAGAATCCAAATTAGGTCAGACCTGTGGAATTCAAAATATAATTCAGAGGGCTACTTCAGTACTGAATTTCAGATATTGAAGAGCTGCAATCACAGAGATAATCCAATTTCAATATCGAGCTCCTCAAAATCAAGAAAAAGGTGTGTATTTTTTTTTCCGAATCGCATAAGTCTTGTTTGAAGAATCAATTTGAATTGATTCCAAGGGTATATTGTAGAATAGATATCAGTATTGGGTTTTAAAAAATGCCCCATAAAAATAATTCAACAACCATTAAGCCTTCAAAAGGCTCTATTATGACTCATGAAGATGAAGAATTGCAACATGATCTATCAAAATTACAGGAGCAAGTGCACCAAATTTCACTCTCGCAAAGAGCAGCAAAAAATGAAATGGAAGTTTTGAAGAAAGGCATGGAAGCGAAGATGGATAGTGTGAAGAATAATATGGATGGTTTGAAGAATAATATGGATGGTTTGAAGAAAGGCGTGGAATCTAAGATAGATGGCATGGAAGCTGGCATGGAATCTAAGATGGATGACATGGAAGCTAAAATGGAAAACATGAAGAATGATCTAAAAGCAGACATGGAAGGTTTGATAAAGTTGATACAAGAAATGTTTCCTAATGGTGAAAATATAGTAGAGGAAACTCATGATGAGAACAAAATAAATGTTAATCGTGATTTCATAAACTCTAATGTTGGTGGGAAGAACCATCATATTCCAAAAATGGATATGAGGAAGTTTGATGGAAAGGATCCTGTAACATGGATACTACAGATGGAGCAATATTTTGATCTCCATAACGTGCAAAACACACAAAAGGTACGCATTGCAACTTTACATTTAGAACAAAATACATTTGTATGGTATCGATGGCTTTGCTCCCGTAAAAAAATTGTCACTTGGTCAATTTTTTACGGAGGAAATGATAGCACATTATGAGGATACAAAGAGCAACACCTTCTTTAGCCAATTGATAAATCTCAAACAAAAGGGTTTAGTGGGGAGCACATTGAGGACTTCCAAAAATTGAATATAAGGGTAACTGATATTCCAGAGGAACACAGGATTGATCTCTTCATAGGCACTTTAAAGGATAACATCCAACATGAAGTTCGCGTTTTGGAACCTGATTCATTGGAGAAGGCATTCGGGTTGGCAAGAAAAGTTGAATGTAAAATTATGGCGACAAGGAAGCCTACCACTCAATTCTATAAAGAAGGAAGTGTTGCTACGCCTAGATTTCCACAACCTACAAGGTTGACACCACAACAATTGGAAGAAAAAAGAGGAAAAAGGGCTTTGCTACAGTTGTGATAGCAAATACACTAAAGGTCATAAGTGTGCTGAGAAGAAATTATTTTACATAGATTGTGAAGAGGAAGAAGAAAATGAACAAGAAGAGGATATACACCAGGAACCAGTCGTAGAAGAGGAAGAAATGAGTCCGACCATATCGTGTAATGCACTGGCAGGAATCACAACTCCTCAAACTCTCAAGATAGAAGGACATATCAAGAAGAAAAAGGTAATAGTGTTGATTGATTCATGTAGCACCCATAATTTTATTCATTGTAAGGTAGCCAAGGAATTAAATTGTTTCCTATACCCAGCACCAGAATGTCAAGTGATGGTTGCAAATGAAGGAACTATAAATTGCTCTGGAAAATGCCATAATATCAAGCTAACCATGGGGGGATATGTATTGAATAGTCCAATGCTTTCCATTCCTATGGGAGGTGCTGATGTTGTACTAGGAGTACAATGGTTACAATCTTTGGGGACGGTAGCTTTTAATTTTTCAAGAACTTTTCTTGAAATTTTTTTCAGAAGGAAAGGAAGTCGAATTACGGGGTATTGAAGGGAAGACAGGAAGGATAATAAGCTCTAATTTCATGAAAAAGCTTCTAAAGAAATAACAACGAGGCGTAATTGCACAATTATGCTCACTAGAAGTTCCGACATCAAAATCATCTATTTCTGCAGATCTCCAACAAGTCTTGGACAATCATTCCAAGGTGTTTGAAACTCCCAAAGGATTCCCACCTATTCGTGATCATGATCATGCTATTCATTTGATTCTAGGAAGTGTTCCTCCAAACATCGGGCCTTATAGATATCCTTACGTCCAAAAGAGCGAAATTGAACGTATGATTGCAGAAATGTTAGAGGCGGGTATAATTCAACCTAGTCAAAGTTCTTTCTCTGCTCCTGTAGTATTGGTACACAAGAAGGATGGATCATGGCGAATGTGTCCAGATTATAGGGAGCTCAATAAGCTCACCATTAAATACAAATTTCCCATTCCTGTGATTGATGAATTATTGGATGAATTACATGGAGCAATTTATTTTACCAAGTTGGATCTTCGTTCGGGATATCATCAAATTAGAATGAAGACTGAAGATATTCCAAAAACAGCATTTCGAACTCATGAGGGTCATTATGAATTTTTGGTCATGCCTTTTGGCCTTACCAATGCACCTTCTACATTTCAAGGGTTGATGAATTCCATTTTCAAACCCTTCCTTAGAAAAATTTGTGCTAGTATTTTTTGATGATATACTAATCTACAATAGGTCTTGGAAGGATCATGTTCAACATGTTGACAGGGTGCTCAAACTATTGCAGGAGAAACAATTATATGCAAAAACATCCAAATGTTTCTTTGGAGTACAAGAGGTGGAATATCTCGGTCATATTGTATCTCACGAGGGTGTTAAGGTAGACCCTAACAAAATTAAAGCCATTAAGGAATGGAAAGTCCCCACAACCATAAAGCAATTGTGAGGATTTCTCGGGTTAACAGGGTATTATCACAAGTTTGTTAAGAATTATGGGAGAATAGCAGCACCTCTAACAACATTATTGAAGAAAGATGCATTTTCATGGACTCCTGAAGCAACTAAGGCCTTTGAACGTCTTAAAGAGGCAATGTGCCTAGCACCGGTCTTAGCTACACCAGACTTCACAAAAATATTTATTGTGGAATGTGATGCCTCAGGAAATGGAATTGGTGCAGTTTTAATGCAGGAAGGAAGACCCATTGCTTTTGAAAGTCGTCCAATCAAAGGAAAGTATTTAGAGAAACCTATTTATGAGAAGGAAATGTTAGCAATACTGCATGCACTAAAGAAATGGCGAACTTACCTAATGGGAAGACACTTCAAGGTAAAAACTGATCATGATAGTCTTAAACACTTTTTGGAACAAATACTATCATCAGAAGAGCAGCAAAAATGGGTCACAAAGATGTTAGGTTATGACTTTGAAATAATCTACAAAAAAGGAAAGCTTAATGTTGTTGCAGATGCACTCTCAAGAAAGAATGAAGAGGTGGAAGCATTGCTTTGCACCATTTCTATTATCCAACCAGATTGGATAACTGAAGCAAGAGATGAATGGAAGAAGGAAAAAGATGTATGGACACTCATTCAAAAGTTTCAGCAAGATCCTAGTACATCTGATACATTTAGTTGGAAAATGATTCCTTATGGTACAAAGATCGCTTATATCTTTGTAAGAATTCCCAACTAAAACAAAATATTCTTCTGGAATTGCACACTTCTCCTTTAGGAGGACACTCAGGATTTTTAAAAACTTACCACAGGGTGAAGAAAGAATTTTTTTGGGATGGCCTTAAAGCTGATATTCAAAATTTTGTGGCGGAATGTTTGGTTTGCTAGCAGAATAAAGTGGAGACAATTAAGACCCCGGGACTTCTACAACCTTTATCCATTCCAAGTCAACGTTGGGAGGAGATTTCAATGGATTTTATCACAGGTTTACCTAAGTCTGAAGGAAAGAGTGTCATCATGGTGGTAGTTGATAGACTTGCCAAGTATGCACACTTTTGTGCATTATCTCATCCATTTAAAGCAAGTACAGTTGCTACTACATTTATGGATAGAATTCAAAAGCTACATGGAAGCCCAAGGGTTATTGTGAGCGACGGAGATCCCATTTTTACTGGAAATTTTTGGACGGAGTTATTTTCTTGTTTGGGTACTCAATTAGCTCATAGCTCATCTTATCATCCTCAATCTGATGGTCAAACTGAGATAGTAAATAAATGTTTGGAAGGATATCTTTGTTGCTTTGTATCTGATAAAAAAACACAATGGGTCAAGTGGTTACCTCTTGCTGAATGGTGGTATAACACTTCCTTCCATACTGCAGCAAAAATGACCCCATTTATGGCACTTTATGGATATCATCCACCATCCATCACATCATCCTTAAGGGAAAATTCGAAGGTTCAAGCAGTGAAAGATCACATCGAGCATCAACAAGAAGTTCTCCAACTCTTAAAGGATAACCTGAATTTGGCACAAAATCGAATGAAACAACAGGCAGATCAACATCGCAGCGAGAGAAGTTTTGATGTAGGAGATTGGGTATTTTTACGGCTACAACCATACAAACAAATTTCTCTCAAGCAAGCTAAGAAGGATAATAAATTATCGCCAAAGTACTATGGTCCTTACAAGGTGTTGCAAAATATTGGTACTATGGCATACAAATTGGAGCTTCCTGCTTCTTCACAAGTGCATCCAGTTTTCCATATTTCATGCTTAAAGAAGGTTATAGGTGAAAATATTCCAGTTCAAAAAATATTGCCAGAACTTGATGAGGAAGGAAAAATCATATTGGAACCTGAAGCGGTCACAGAAACAAGAACTCGACAGCTACGGAAACGATCAATTTCAGAGTATCTCATAAAGTGGAAGAACTTACCCACTAAAGATTCTACATGGGAGGATGATAATTTTATACAGAAGCACCCAAAGCTACTCAAGCGTTGAGTACAACACTTTTTTGAAGGAGAGGGGCATGTTAGGTCCCTATATTACTAGTATATTCCCTTATTATTGTTAGTGTAACCCCCTTATTGTTATTATTGTACCCTTGTAACACCCATATTGTTATTATTCCACCCTTAAATTATTATTGTTAGGTCGATTAGTATTACATTGTGGCCCCACTAGGATTACATTATGGCCCCATGGACTCCTATATATAGAAAGGAGGTTTTGTAAATTGTTCATTTATGTAATGTATTGGAGGTTGCCCCCTCGAAGTGGCTTATTTATAAGGCGTTGATATCTCTTTTCTTCTATTTTTGGAGCTGGTTACACAACAACAACAAATACAAATAGTTTCATTTTCAGATCAGATGGTATCAAGCATAGGATTTGAGCCTTAGGAGCTAGAGTTTTACTCAGCATTTGTTTTGTGCAAATATATAGTTGATTTTTTGCAAGTTTTGATGCTTACTAGGCTTAAACTCAAGAGAGGTGAAGGACATTTGGTTAGTGTACAAAGTAATCCACAACCAAGAAGGGTCAGAGAGCCACCTCTAAGAGCCATAGAAGCAGCTTCAAGAATGTCTTCAAGAGAGGGAGAAGCTCCTGAAGATATGGATCCCAAAGAAGAGGAACGGGTGTTCCGAAGGCTTTCTTGGATATGACGGAGATGGTGAGGATACTCTACCAAGAAAGGAATGATATGCTTGTTGGAGAAGGGTCTAAAAACCAGAAAGAAGGAGATGGTTCTTCAGGAGGAAAGAAAAGTGATGACAAGTCAAAGAAAGGACACGGAGGAAATGGTGATCCACCATCCCCATCTTCATCATCTTCCTCTACATCGTCATCCTCAACTTCGGTGAATCAATCTCACAAGTCTAAAACTACTGGTAAAAGTCCATTTTTAAAGCTTGATGTCGAATTTGAGTTGCCTATGTTTAACGATGAAGTCAATGCAGAGAAACTTGACAATTGGATTAGACAGTTGGAAGTTTACTTGAGGATACAGAACCTTCATGATGACGACACCAAGATACAGTTAGCCTCATTGAGAATGGATGGAGTAGCATTGGTATGGTGTGTAAGGATTTTGGACACCACATATCTCCACAATGGTATGATATTGTCCACTTTGGGCCTAAGCCCTCATGGCTTTGCTTATGGGCTTTACCCCAAAAGGCCTCATACCAATGGAGATATTTGTCCATCATTATATACCCATGATCCTCCCCACTTCTAGTCAATGTGGGACTTTGGTCGTATACCCAACAATCCTCCCCTCGAACAAAGGACCATCGAGCCTCCCCTCAAACGATTATCCATCCGTCCACTCTCTACCAACCGGGATTCTCCGCTCCAATGCGTTGGAAGCACACGCCTTACATGGAGCACCACCTGCCTCGAGAGCTTGCTCTATCCCAGGTCAACTCCTCTTCACCGTGTTGGGACCAGGACACGTCCATGAAGAATCCAGAGCATACCGCCTGTCTAACCGAGCTCATCCACGGATCCCATCGTGATATTACCGGGGCCCACCACCTTCGTTCGGCATTCGAGGATTCATCCACTTCGCTAACTTTGGGGCATGGCTCTGATACCACTTGTAAGAATTCTCGACACCACATATCTCCACAATGGTATGATATTGTCCACTTTGGGCCTAAGCCCTCATGGCTTTGCTTATGGGCTTTACCCCAAAAGGCCTCATACCAATGGAGATATTTGTCCATCTTTATATACCCATGATCCTCCCCACTTCTAGTCAATGTGGGACTTTGGTCGTATACCCAGCAATCCCAGCATGGTGGAAAGCCAACTTCGAGTATGAAATTAAAAGCTGTTGGGTATGTGTTATATTCTTTCCACGATTAGCCCCATGCGCTGTATGTTGCGTTGGGCGTAGCTGGGGGGTCACGAGGGGCGAAACAGTCCCCACCGTTGGGGTCCGGGGCAGCGCCCCAGCCAAAATTTGTTTTTTGTGCGGACCCACTCATAGGCGGATCCGCCCATGGTTTTGTGCATGGTTTTGCACATGGTTTTGGGGTTCGATGGTTTTCGGCCCCTGGTATTTTTGTAGATCCGGTCAAGGGAACTACGGTTATGTTCTAATCCCGGGTTAATGGATTGGGGTTTATGTATGCTCCGGCATGTATATATATGTGTTGTAACACTAAAAGGAATATAATGAAAAATCAAGCTGGTCGTCCCGATTTGGGATCCAGGGGAAAATCTCTGTGTTTATCTGTTTTATGTTTTATGCTCTTGCTATTGTTTATTTTCTGTTATAAAAATCGTGTGTAGATATTTCTGTTCAGGGTTAAAACCTACATTTGGTATCAAAGCTATTTCGGCTTCAAGGGGACGCCCTTGTTGTTGAGGGTTGTTTGCTCGGGCCTGTGGTAGACCCTGTTCAGTGGGAGATCTGTGGGATCGATTCTTGCGGTGAAAGAAGATGGCGAGCGGCGGAAAGATAGAGATCGATAAATTTAATGGTCAGAGTTTTGATTTGTGGAAACTCAAGATGGAGGATCTGCTGGTGGATAAAGATCAGTGGATCGCGGTAGATCCAGGTACTAAACCAACGGTGATGTCAGATGAAGACTGGAAGAAATTGGATCGGAAGGCTAAGAGCACAATACGGTTGTGTGTCTCAGATTCAGTATTGTTGAATGTATCTGGGGAAGCTACGGCGAAGAACTTGTGGGAAAAGCTAGGGAATTTGTACCAATCTAAGTCTCTAGTGAATAAATTGTTCCTACGGAAAAAGCTGTATAACCTGAGGATGAAGGATGGAGACTCAGTGACAGAGCATCTGAACGCCTTCAATACTGTGGTAAGTCAGCTGTCATCTGTTGATATTAAAATCTCAGATGAAGATAAGTGCATCGGCTTGTTGTGTTCTCTAACAGATTCATGGGACAGTCTGGTTATTGCAATAGGTAGCAATACAACTACCTTGAATTTTGATGACATTGTCTCAGCCTTGCTGTCGGAGGAAATGAGACGGAGAAATATGGAGGGTCAGAATGGAGATGCCTTATCTGTACGAGGAAGGTCCCGGAATAGAAACAAGAATAAGGTTTCGAGTGGGAGATCTAAATCTAGAGGGAGATCTAAATCTCCTGGAAAGTTTGTAAAGGTGTGCTGGAAATGCGGAAAGGAAGGGCACTACAAAAAGGAATGTAGATCTAAAGCTCCTGAGAAAGGAAAGGGATCTGATGAAGGTCCTTCTGCAGAGGCAAAAACCACCTCGGATGAAGGTGGGGATGTGTATTTGGCTTCTTCTTCAAATACACATGTAGATCATGAGTCATGGTTGATTGACTCAGGTGCATCCTTTCACTTCACTCCCTATAGGGAGTGGTTCTGCGAGTATGAGAAATATGATGGTGGTGATGTCTTCCTAAGGGATGATAGGAAGGCCAGAATCGTCGGACGTGGAAAGGTCAAGTTGAAGCTGCAAGGTGGGAGGATTAGAATACTTCCTGGTGTTCTGCATATTCCTACATTGGCCAGAAATCTGATTTCTGTAAGCAAGATGGATGATGCAGGTGTAAAAACAGTGTTCGAGAAAGATGCCTGCAAGATGGTTCGGGGAGCACTGGTATTAATGCGGGGAGTTCGGGCTGGAACTCTGTACAAGCTACAAGGTAGCACTGTTATTGATGGGTGTAACAGTTCTGTGGTTCCTGAAAGTGGGACGGAAAGTCTAGCTGTCTCTGGAGAAAAGACCATGCTATGGCATCAAAGGCTTGGACATATTGGAGAGAAGGGCCTTCGAATACTGCATAGAGATGGTATGGTAGAAGGTATGTCTAATTGTTCTCTGGATTTCGATTTATGTGAACATTGTGTATATGGGAAGCAGAATCGGGTGAGTTTTCCTTCTGGTGCTAAGAGGGCAAACAAGATATTAGAACTTGTGCACAGTGATGTGTTTGGGCCTGTGTCAGTTCCATCACTGGGAAAGTCTGTGTAATATGTTTCATTCATAGATGACTTCTCAAGGAATACATGGATATATTTCTTGAGGAAGAAATCTGAAGTCTTTGACAAATTTAAAGAATTTAAGGCTCTGGTGGAAAACCAGACAGAGAAGAAGATAAAGGCGTTGAGGACAGATAATGGTGGGAAGTTCTGCAAGAAGGAATTTGAAGAGTTCTGTAAGAAGTGTGGTATAGCACGGCAGAATACTACTCCATACACACCTCGGCAAAATGGAGTTGCAGAAAGAATGAATAGAACACTGATGGAAAAGGCAAGAAGCATGCTCAGTGGTACCGGGTTAGGACAAGAATTCTGGGCAGAGGCAGTGGAGACTGCATGTTACTTAGTTAACAGATCACCTTCATCAGCGTTGGAGGATAAGACTCCACATGAGGTATGGACTGGTAAGAAACTCTCTCTTTCACATCTAACGGTATTTGGATGTGATGCATATGTACATGTTCTAAAGGAGAAAACGACCAAGTTGGATAATAAATCTGAAAGGTGCATCTTTATTGGGTATAAGGATGGTTTAAAGGGTTACAAGCTTTGGAACCCAGAAACGAGGAAGGTTGTGTACAGCCGAGATGTGGTGTTTAGAGAAGTGAAAGATGTTGTTAAACATGAAGTCCTACCAAAGGAACCTGAGAAGATAGAGTTTGAGCTAAAGGAGGATGAATCAGACTCTACAACAGAAGAAGACTCGGAAGATGAAGAGCCACAAACTCCAGCTTTGAGAAGATCTGTTCGGGAAAGAAGGCAACCAGAAAGGTATAGTCCATCTGCTTTCTGTTCAGGTTTTGCCTTAACTATAACTGATGATGAACCCAGAACTGTCAGGGAGGCAGTAGATTCAGAGGATGGAAAACTCTGGAAGGAGGCCATGGTTGATGAAATGGCATCCTTGTACAAAAACGATGCATGGGATCTGGTGGAGTTGCCGGCTGGAAGGAAGCCCATTGGGAGCAAATGGGTGTTTAAGAAGAAGATGAATGTAGAAGGCAAGGTGGAGAAATACAAAGCTCGGTTGGTAGCGAAAGGTTATTCCCAGGTGCCGGGAATTGATTTTGGTGATATTTTTTCTCCTGTTGCCAAGGTTACTTCTATTATATTACTTTTATCTGTTGCTGCTGCATTTGATTTTGAGATAGAACAGATGGATGTGAAGACAAATTTTCTTCACGGGGATCTAGAAGAGGAGATCTACATGAAGCAACCTGAAGGCTTTATGGTGAAGGGTAAGAAAGAACTAGTATGCGGGTTGAAGAAGTCTCTGTATGGGTTAAAACAGTCACCAAGGATGTGGTATCAGAAATTTGATACCTATATACGGGGACTTGGCTTCACCAGAAGCAAGGAGGATCGCTGTGTTTATTTTAAATTAATTGGTGACCGTGTTATTTATTTGGTCTTGTATGTGGATGATATGTTGTTGATTGGAAATGACAAAGAAATTATCCAAGATTTGAAGACCCAACTGTTCTCCAAATTCGACATGAAGGATCTTGGTGCTGCAAACTATATTTTGGGCATGGAAATTAAGAGAGATTAGGCAAAGAGGAAGCTCTGGTTAAACCAGAGGAAGTATGTTGAGACTATATTGCAGAGGTTCAATATGCAGGATAGTAAACCAGTGAAGGTTCCTATTCCTGTAGGTGTAAAGCTGTCTGCTGAACAGTGTCCCAAGACACAAGAAGAAAAGGAGTATATGTCCCGTGTTCCATATGCAAGTGCAGTGGGTAGCTTGATGTATGCAATGGTCTGTACTAGACCAGACATTGCACATGCAGTGGGAGTATTGAGCAGGTTTATGTCAAACCCGGGGAAGGAGCATTGGACAGCAGTGAAGCGGGTTTTCAGATATTTACGTGGCACTAGTGATTATGGCTTGTGCTACCAGGGAAGACCAGGATTGAAAAGAATGTTGGACATTCATGGTTTTGTTGATGCAGACTGGGCTGGAGATCTGGACCAAAGAAGATCTACAAGTGGGTATGTGTTTAGCCTATTTGGAGGCTCAGTCAATTGGATGAGTAAAAGACAGTCTGTAGTGGCTCTTTCAACTATAGAGGCTGAATACATAGCAGCCACTCATGCAAGCAAGGAAGCAGTTTGGTTACAGAGATTGTGTTCAAGTATGGGGTTGGTACGACAAGCTATAAGGATAGACTGTGGTAGCCAAAGTGAATTTTTCTTGGCTAAGAACCCTGCTTACATTCAAAGACAAAGCACATTGATGTTCAATATCACTTTGTTAGAGATATGGTTGAGGCTAAAAGGGTGTTGCTGGTAAAGGTGGACACTTTGAAGAATGTTGCAGATGCATTGACGAAGTCTGTGAGCACTCAGAAGTTCTCTTGGTGTAGAGAAACAATGGGTGTTGAAGAATTGGCCAAATGAGTAAGCTCTCTTGTGGCCCCCCGTGGAAAGAAAACAACAAGTGGGAGAATGTTGGGTATGTGTTATATTCTTTCCACGATTAGCCCCACGCGCTGTATGTTGCATCGGGCGTAGCTGGGGGGTCACGAGGGGCGAAGCAGTCCCCACCGTTGGGGTTCGGGGCAGCGCCCCGGCCAAAATTTGTTTTTTGTGCGGACCCACTCATGGGCGGATCCGCCCATGGTTTTGTGCATGGTTTTGCACATGGTTTTGGGGTTCGATGGTTTTCGGCCCCTGGTATTTTGTAGATCCGGTCAAGGGAACTACGGTTATGTTCTAATCCAGGGTTAATGGATTGGGGTGTATGTATGCTCCGGCATGTATATATATGTGTTGTAACACTAAAAGGAATATAATGAAAAATCAAGCTGGTCGTCCCGATTTGGGATCCAGGGGAAAATCTCTGTGTTTATCTGTTTTATGTTTTATGCTCTTGCTATTGTTTATTTTCTGTTATAAGAATCGTGTGTAGATATTTCTGTTCAGGGTTAAAACCTACAAAAACATGGTAAGATCACTTTATCATGGGCTGAATTTATTTCTGCAATTAAAAAGCAATTTTATCCATTAGCTCATTTACAAAAGGCTATCATGAACTGGCAAAACTTCAGACAGCTTAAGGGACAAAATGTACAAGACTACACCCAAGAGTTTAGGAGAATAGAACTCTTATTAGGGGTAGACTTACAAAGTCAAGATACTTTTCTGAAATATATAGGTGGTTTGCACAGCCACCTTAAACATACTATCTTTATGTTCAATCCTGCTAGTCTAGACGAAGTTTGTGTACAAGCTATGCATTTAGAGGCTAGAGGGAAAAACACTTTTGATGAGGGTAGAAACAAGCCTTTTAAGGGGAAAAATAAAGATAAAACCTTTAAAGGAAAAGGAAAAAATAATGCATCTGTCAAACAAGAGGGTGAGAAAGTGATATGTAAACATTGTTCAAGAGAAGGCCATGAAGAGAAAAAATATTTGAAATTACATCCTGAAAAAAGAACTCAGTTTAACAAAAACAAAGGAAAGAAGAAAATTGTAGCTACTACAACTACACCACAAGACTTAGGTGATGATTCAGGTGACGAAACCAAAATTGCAGCCATGGGTTTGAAAAGTATGAAGGGAAAGGAAACTGAAACTAAGCCAAGCACTAGTACTTCAAACTGTCATGTGCAAGCTCCAAATGAGGAAGAAAGAATTGAATTGTTCCATGTGAGAGTAGTCTCAAAACATGCAAAAATAGACACACTGTTTGACAGTGGGTCACAAGTAAATCTCATATCAGAAGACTTGGTCA
Source organism: Pinus albicaulis (assembly GCA_034641835.2). NCBI lineage: Eukaryota > Viridiplantae > Streptophyta > Pinopsida > Pinales > Pinaceae > Pinus > Pinus albicaulis. The sequence goes on along the minus strand of CM076580.1, from coordinate 1,378,174,723 downwards.
AACAGCTTAAACTTGAGACCATTCCACATCCAAAGCCTTATCCACTTGGGTGGATATGCAAGGATGCAAACTTACAAGTCTCAAGAAAGTGCATATTGCGATTCTCGATTACTGCACACTTTATTAACACAATTGAACTTGATGTAGTACCGCTTGATATATTGGGAATTGTTTTGGGAAGTCCTTACTTATTTGACAGGAAAGTGATCTTCCATCACCGTGAAAATAAGTATCATCTCTTTAAAGATGGCAAGGAGTTCATTGTCAGAGCACATCGCAAGAAGGCAAATATAGCGATGGTAAATGTGGGACAGGTAAAAAGACTAGTGAATTCTAGTAAGAGTTTTGTACTTCTTATGGTTAAGCCCAAGGTTGATGTGAATCATGAGCCATTTGAAAATTTTGATTCCAAGCTTAAATCAGATTTATATGATGTAGTTGATGCACATCATGATATGTTTCAAGAACCAACAGGTTTACCTCCTAAAAGAGAGATTCAACATGAAATCCAGTTACATCAAGATTTTCCTCTTCGTAACATAGGCATGTACCGCATTTCTATCATGGATAATGTTGAAATCAAGAGGCAAATTAAAGACTTGTTGGACAAAGGATTCATAAGACCAAGCACTTCGCCATGTGGGTCACCGATAGTGTTGATTCCAAAGAAAGATGGAACTTGGTGCATGTGTGTGGACTTCAGGGCATTGAACAAGATAACGGTAAAGAATCGTTACCCACTCCCAAGGATAGATGATTTGTTAGATCAGCTGAAAGATGCTAAATATTTCACTAAGTTAGACTTACGTAGTGGTTATCATCAAGTTAGAATTGTAGAAAGTGACATTTGGAAGACAGCATTTAAAACCAAACAGGGACTCTTTGAGTGGCTTGTTATGCCATTTGGTTTATGCAATGCACCTGCAACTTTCATGCGGGTAATGGATGATGTCTTACGTCCTTTTCTTGATGATTTCATTATTGTCTACTGAGATGACATGTTAATTTTCAGCAAGACTGGAGAAGATCATGTCATGCATGTTAAGAAAGTACTTGATATTTTGAAGAAAAATCAGTTGTTTCTTAAAATGTCAAAGTGTGGATTTGGAAAGACTTCTTTGGTTTATTTGGGACACATAGTAGGAGGAGGTGCTTTGAGAATTGATCCTTCTAAGGTAGAAGCCATTGTGAATTGGCCTACTCCCAAATCCATTACAGAGGTAAGAATTTTTTTGGGTGTAGCTCATTATTGGAGGAAGTTTATTTCTAACTTCTATGCCATAGCCGCTCCTATGAATGCAGTGAAAAGTGTGAAGTGTGTTTTCCAATGGGGAGGCAAGAAATAGAAAGATTTTGAGTCTTTGAAAGAGAAGATAAGTTAAGCTCCAGTTCTTGCATTACCGGACTTGAGACAGCCATTCGAGATTCAGACCGATGCTAGTGATTACGCCATGGGTGCAGTTCTCCTACAGCATGGTAAGCCTATCGCATTTCATTCTGAGAAATTTAATGGTGCTGTTGTGAATTATCCTACATATGATAAGGAGTTGTATGCATTGGTACAAATGGTACAAAGCATCAAAAAGTGGAAACACTATTTGATGGGCAAAGAAACAGTTTTTCATACCGACCATTAGCCTTTACAGTACTTGCAGTCACAAAGTAAATTGCAACAGTCACGACATTTCAGATGGATGGGCTTCCTACAACAATTTCACTTGGTAATAAGGTACAAAGAAAGGTATTTACAATAAAGTTGATGAAATGCTTTCAAGGCCTATTATTAGTGCTACTACTTTACTTAAGAATGATTCTATTGTACATGAGAGCTACATAGAATAGTATGCATCAAATGTTGATTTTAAGGATATGTATGCTAACTTGAGTGAAGGGAATCATGTTGAGGAGAATGATTTTCATTTGCATAATAATTTGTTGTTTCATATGGGAAAGTTATGTATACCACAAGGGGAGAGACTAAGCATCATGAGAGAAGCTCTTTCTTCTCTTATTGCTGGACATTTCGGGGTAAGCAAAACAATGGCACCTTTACAGAGGTATTGTTATTGGCCTCACATGGTAGATAGTGTTTCACGCTTCATTAGAGGTTGTTCATTATGTGCTACAAGCAAGCCTAGCAATAGGAATCTTGGTTTATATACACAATTTTTGGTACCTTCTAGACCATGGTAAAGTGTTTCTATGGATTTTGTTTGAGGTCTACCATTATCTAGAAAGCAGCATGATTATCTTTATGTAGTAGTTGATAGATTCAGCAAGATGTGTATTCTTATTCCATGTAAGAAATATATAACTGCTGAACAAACTGCTGATTTATATTTTCAACATGTATGGGTTCATTATGGCTTGCCTACTTCTATTGTTAGTAACAAGAATTCTAGATTTGTTGGGAATTTTTGGTCCAATCTATGGAAGATGATGGACACCAAGTTGAAGAAGAGTACTGCTTTCCATCCGCAAACATATGGCTAAACAGAGGTAGTGAATAGAACCATTATATATCTTTTGAGAGTTTATTGCAGCAAGCATCCCAAGCTTGTGGATGAGCACTTGCATTACATTTAGCATGCTTACAATCGGGCCAAGCACTCTTCTACAAATACTTCACCTTTTGAAGCTTGCTTTGGGTATTTGCCTAAGTCACCTTTAGATTTCATTCTTGAGAAGGATGTTGCCATTGATGGGCATAGTGACATTGACAAAGCTTGCATGTTCATTGAAATAATTCAGCTCATACATCAGCAGGTTCAAGAACAACTTGAAAAAAGTCAAGCCAAGTACAAGGAGAGGCACGACAAACACAGAATTGATCATAAGTTTCAAGAAGGAGATCAGATATGGTTGCATATTAGTAAGGAAAGAATGCAAGGAGAAGGTAAAAATCTGAAGCCTATTCGTTATGATCCATTCAAGATCCTTAAACAAGTTGGAAATAATGCTTTTCAACTAGATTTGCCTTCATATATGCAAATGTATTCCGTTGTGAATGTGGAAAATTTACATTTGTATGAACCTCCTTTAATTTCTTATTATGAAAGTGACATTCAGCTTCCATCCATAGAGGATTTCTCGCCAGTATTTTTGGATGAGTTGAAAGAGGATGCTATCCTTGATAGAAGTACATGCACTTCCAGGAGGGGAAATGTTGATTATGTTCGGGTTGGTCTTAAAGGCAGCAAACCGAGTAAGGAAAAGTGGATTGAGGTGGAAAAGGTGAGGGATATGTACCCTCATATTATTAATAGGTAATTGAAGGCTTTTGGGGTCCAAAATCTTCCCAATGGGGAGGTGGGATTGGGTGATCATGTCTAAGAGGAAAAAATGCTCAAAATTGGAACTGCTCAGAATTGGTTTAAAACTGAATGACCGGATAGGCCTCGTCGTTGCGATTCTGGTGCCATGAACAGGACCCAAATCCGATGTCGTATCAGGAGTATATTGAAGTTTTAAAACACCCAATAACCTTCAAAACAGGGCTTTTGAACACAAAAAATTGTCATCTTCAAAAAAAATTTATGGAAAAAAATTGCATTTTTATATGGTTTTATGGTGCCCTATCAGAGGGTGCCATGTGGCCTTCCTGGAGGCTGCCATGTGGCCCCAGGCCAAAGGTTCAAGTCTGTTTAAAAATTGGTGTTGGTGGGCAGACCCGACCCGAGCTGAAAGCATTCGGGTCAGTTGGGCACGACCCGACCAGAACGTTCATGGGCACCCTGAATGCAAATGGGTCATCAAATAGCGGTTGAGTCATTGTTTAATTGGGTGGAGGTCGACCCAACCCAACCTGAACGAGGATGGGTCAATTGGGTCACCGTGTTGTTTTTTGTTGAAGCCAACGGAGCAAGTAGTTAAGCCCCAGGGCTTAAGGGGGAAGACTGACCGTCATGCAGAACCATGGCTTAAGCAAAATCACCGGCGGAAATATCTGGGTTAAGCACTCAGGTGCTAGCCCCCAACCATATGACCTACAGGCGGTGTCCAAGGGTGCGGCTTCAGCCTTATCCGCCAGTTAGACTAATCGTCCGGGAAATTGGCATGTGAACGCGCCCATCAAACTAACAGTTAAACTAAATGTCTCTGCCTTATTTAGAGCATGGTTCCAATAATTCAGAGATTCTGCCTTTTCTCGTGGAGCTAACTGGAGTTAGCCAAATTTAGTGGAGGATTTCTAGTGCCACTAGGCAAAATACTGTTTGGATCATAACTTTCACCATATTCGACCAAATTAGACAAAATTTTAGTCAATTTTGAGTATTATGAGCATTCTGGAGCCATTGGAATAGGTTGCAAAGCTAATAGAGGTGTGTTTCAGCCATTTTTTCTTCAGGTAATCTTGGAGAGCCATCAGGGCCATGAGGGAAATGGAGCTGCATTAGGCTACACTTCACTATTTAAGGTGAAATAAAAGCCATACTTAGCTTATTTGTGTCTTCTGAATTAATTTTCACAGTTTTTTCACCCTATTTAGGCTTCTTTCTCACTATAAAACCAATTTGAGCATCATAATATAGCAAGGACATGCCCATTGGGAGCCTTGGACCCTGCAGATGTAGCCTAGTAGAGGTGAACTGCCTCATCATGTTGTTGTTCATCACCCTGTGGGAGCTCGATCGTGTTGGTACAGAAGAAGGATGGGACTTGGAGACTTTGTAGTGACTATTGGGTGTTGAACAAGATCACTATCTAGAATAGGTACCCGATCCCACGGATTGATGACCTTATGGACCAACTCAAAGAGGTGAAATATTTCAGCAATATCAACTTGAAGTCTAGGTATCACCAGGTACCAATCAAACCCTCTAATGTGTGGAAGACTTCCTTTAAAGCCAAGGAGGGCCTTTTCGAATGGTTGGTCATGCCTTTCGGGTTGACGAATGCTCCTGCAACCTTCATGAGGTTGATGGACAACATCTTGCAGCCATTCACCAACTCATTTGTAGTGGTGTACTTGGATGACATTCTGATCTTCAGCCAAACTTGGGAAGAACACCATCACCACATCCGACAAGTCCTCCAAACACTGCAGGAACACAAGTTGTGTGCCAATTTGGAGAAGTGCACTTTTGGCATGACTGAGGTTCAATATCTGGGATACATTATTGATGAAAAGGGGGTGCATGTGGATCCAACCAAGATCCAAGTCTTTCGAGATTGGCCAGCCCCAACCACTCTAACAGAGCTTCGCAACTATCTAGGTCTTGCTAATTTCTACCGCAAGTTCGTGTTGGGATTCTCTCATATCACTTGGCCCTTGAGTCAAGTCACCAAGGGAGGAGCAAAAGAAAAATTATTTTGGTCGGAATCTCAACAGAAGTCGTTCGTAGAATTGAAACATTGCCTTTGTTCACCCTAGTGCTCACATTACCATACTTGCAACAACCATTTAAGATCGAGACAGATGGCTCTGACTATGTTATCAAGGTAGTTATTACTCAATAGGGGTATCCAGTGGCATATCACAGTGAGACATTGTCTGACATAGTCCGCAAGTATCCCAATTATGAAAAAGAAATGTATTCCATTGTGCAGGCTTGTCGAAAATGGGAGCATTACATTTTGGGAAAGGAAACAGTCATCCACATAGACCACCGACCCCTACAGTTCATATAGACACAAGGGAAGTTGCAGAACATTCGCCATCAGAATTGGTTCACATACCTGCAACAGTTTTATTTGAACATCAAGTACAAGAAGGGTAGCACCAATAATGTTGCAGACTGCCTCAGCTAACCACCGTTCTCAACTCTTGTCGGCACGAGACTTCTGATTGGCCGCTTCTCTACAAGAGTGATCTAGAATTCGGCCACACATACTAGGCACTCTTGGGGGGTACACAAGTTCCAAATTTTCACCTCCAAGATGCATTTTTATGTCACCTGGGACACCTTTGTGTTCCTTCAAGCAAGCGTGCCAAGATGATATGGGAAACACACTACATTCGAGTCATTGGGCATTTCGGGGTCGAGAAAATAGTGGCAGTACTGCAGAAGTATTTCTATTGGTCGAACCTTCAACAGGATGTCAGGAAGTACATTAGATCCTGCACCACTTGCGCCATTTCCAAACCGACCATCAAGAAGCAAGGCCTCTATACTCCACTACCTACCCCTAGTCGACCTTGGGAATCCATCTCCATGGATTACTTGTCCGGCCTTCCTTCTACTAAGCATGAAAACGACTGTGTTTTTGTTGTCGTCAACAGATCCTCGAAGATGGCCATTATGGCAGCCTGCAATAAGAATATCACAGCAGAAGCCACTGCTAAACTCTTCTTTGAACAAGAGTGGGTGCACTTTGGGATCCCACAGTCTATCATCTCAAATTGAGATAGCAGTTTCCTCAGCACATTTTGGTCTAGGCTCTGGTCAATGTTGGACACCAAGCTCACCAAGTCCACAACTTTCCATCCCCAAACTGATGGCTAGACAGAGGTCGTCAACAGGATGATTGTACACATTATGCACATGTACAATTCAAATCATCCATGCACATGGGATGAGATCCTCCATTATGTACAACACAATTATAACCAGGATCTCCACAGCTCAACTGGTCATAGCCCCTTTCAGGTGGGCTTGGGATTCCAGCCACTATGTCCCATTGACGTAGCCATGCCATTTGCATCTACTCAGGCCGATTCGGCTCATGTCCATTCTGAAGCTGACAAAGAGAACAGCTTCATCGAGCGCATTCAGCACATCCACCAACAGGTTCATGACATATTGGACAGAGCCAATGCTAAGTATAAGCAATGACATGATCATCATCGTGTGCCACACAACTTCCATGTAAGAGAAAAAGCGTGGCTACATTTGCGGAAGGAGGGAGCACCTCACTTGACCCCACTGCAAGCTTCGACTACTCTGATATGGGTCGTACACCATCACCAAGGCTATAGGAAACAATTCCTTTGAGCTCAGTATTCCACCATTCCCTGGACTGCACCCAGTATTCAGAGTGGACCGCCTTCATCCCTACTTCCCACCTCTACTGGACACCTCTAACATTGCAAAACAACTCACACCAACAGAGTTAAACCCAGACTGCATGGAACAGGCCATCACAGATTGTATCATCGACATGCAAATCAATAACACTCGCCAACAGAAGATCCAATTGTATCGGGTTGTCAAAGCTGGCCAACTGCTGCACCAAGGCAAGTGGTTCACCAAGGACCAAGTTCAGCAAAATTTTCCTCATCTCATGGAGGAACTCAACGCAATTGGGACCATTGCTTCCTAAGGGGGGAGGAATGATCCAAGTGGATATTTGTGGCCACCCACCTATTCCACTTGGGGCCCCACCATTATCTCTTTCAGTTTTTCAATTTTAGCACAACTTACTACTTTTAGTATTTTTTCGGGTCCTGAACTTCCGGAGCCGTTTTGAGGCCCTAAACGACGTTTTTTGGGCAAATTGGGAACAACATGGGCCCATGGGCCAATTTTTCTCACATAAAAAGTTGTAGTCCTCAGATAGATATTTCTAACGAGGTATGGTGCACGTCAAACAGAGATTGTATACCAAAGTTACATCCCCGAGAAGTTGAAACACCAGTTTACCCAAACGGGGCCCATAGTTTTGGCGCTTCATCTCCTAGGGTTAGGGTTTTTGATGCTCAGGGTTTTCCATTGTTTTTAAATAATAAATAGGCCCTCGAGCCTCTTTGTAACACAGTTCAGAGGCCTGTAGCCACCACATCTCTTCTCATAGATAAGCTACCAGTGCCCTAGCTATTTTATTTCCATTCTGTCTGTAAGAAAATTTCAGTTCTTTGATATTAATGAAATGAAGTGTTATTTCTGTTGCATCTTTGTATTTATGGTCATATGTGTATTATGTTTCATTCCTGCATAAATCTAGATCATCTATCTACCTAGAAACAAAGTCTCTGGTAGACCTGAAGGAATAATGTTTCTTCTCTAACACAAGAAAATAAAAGCTACTTTGCCTTGAAGCAAGGAAGATCCATATTTTGAAGACTCAAGAGGATGAATGGCATATTATGAGTGGGGCGTCATGGGTGGCAGAAGCGGACAAAAATACCCATTTTTTCATAATCAGACATCCCTCAAGAGGAAGAAAAAATTTATTTGGAAAGTCATAGATGGAGAGGGTTTCTTCCATGCGTAATAAAAGGATTCAATATGAAATAGTTCAATTTTTTAGTTACCAATTCAGAGTAAAGGAAGGGGTTTATTTTGATAAACAGATGGAGTATATCAATCTCTTTCCATTCATGGTTGATGAGAAAGAAACAGTATATATGGGGAGACTGATCACCAATGAAGAGGTATTAGAGGTTATGAAATCTATGGAAAAGGACAAGATTCCATGACTATATGGGTGGTATGTGGAGATCTTCTTACATTTCCATGATTATGCTCGATGATATTTTTGTTATGGTCAAATAATGTCGCCACCTTAGTTTGATTACAAGATCAGTAAAATCAACCTTCGTTGCTCTTATTTCTATGTTGTTTAAGCCTCTTTCTTTTATAGATTACCACCCTATTTCCATGTGCAATACGGTTCACAAATAGATATCAAAAATCATAGCGAATATGATTAAGCCAATATTATCTAAGCATGTTAATGCAAAACAATTTGGTTTTTTATAACAAAGGAAAATCCATGATTTTGTCGCTATTGCACAAGAATGCACCCACGCAATCAAAACCAAGTAGATTGAGGCTTGTCTCATGAATATCAACCTTATTGAAGCTTACGATTATGTAGACTGGGAACTGTTAAGGTTGATCCTTCATAGGATTGGTCTTGGCACGTTGATGGTCAAATGGATTATGGCATGCATCTCGATTGTGAACTTTGCTTTTATTATTAATGGTTTTCCCTCAAATTCCGTTAGAGCAGCCAAAGGCCTCAAACAGGGTTGTGCCCTATCGCCCCTCGTATTTATAATTGTTATAAATGGTTTATGCAGGAGAATTAAGGCAAAATTATCTTGTGGTAATATATTTGGATGTTGGATGTCTAGGAATATTTTTCCTTCTCACTTGATGTTTGTGGGTGATGTCCTTTTGATTGGTAAAATATCGATATTAGAATGGAAATCATTTCATCAAATTATTTCATCTTTTGGGAAAGTGTCAGGTTTAATTATGAGTAAGGAAAAATTTGTATTAGTATCTCCAAATCCTAAGGATGATTCGATTAAGGAGATTGCTAATATTTTTTTGTGTTCAATCAATCCCACTGGGTGGAGGATTCAAATATCTAGGGTTTTTAATGAAACAGACTAGATATGAGATTAGATATTGGGAGTGGATCATCAAGAAATTTGAGAAGAAGTTGTTTTTATGGTCCCGTAAGTGTCTATCGATGGGGGGTAGACTAGTATTGATCAAGTCGGTTCTGCAAAGTATATCCATATACTGGATGTACATTTATATGTTGTCGAAAGATATCATAAATCATGCCAACTCTATTATTGCAAATTTTCTACGAGTTAGGATAGGGAATAGAAGGAAAATCCAACTTATGCGCCTTGGGGATCTGATAAGAGAGGTGGATTCTAGTGGATGGGGTATCAAAGATATAGAATGATCTAATGAGGTTTTGTTATTAAATAATATTAGGAGGGCTATGTGTGGAGAAGGTCTTTGGAAACAAATTATAAAAGATATATACTTCAGGAACAAAGAGATGGTTGATTGGATCAGAATGGGGGTTCCAGAAATGAAGGTGGCTTCAGACCCTTGGAGAAACATGATGAAGTTAAAACAATGGCTTCTGGGAAATAATATTTGGGAGGTTGGCTCAAGGATGAAGGTGGAGATTGTTCTGGTAGTGATAAAAGGTATGAATGGAAACCATTATTTGTCCTTTCCACCAATTTTTCATCTACATAATCATGGTCTTATATTTCTAAGTGATATTTTCGTAGACCGAGGCACAGTATTAGCAACGAAATTTTGGTTGAAAGCTAGGAAAATTGGCTTGCCCAGCCCATTAGTGGTAGAATGGAATGATATATCCTTTAGTTGAGTCTGGAAAGTATTTTTAGTTTGATAGAGGAGGATTTGATGACATGGAATGACATATGTGCTAAAGGGAATATTCTGGTTAAATATATATACTCCTATATTACACAAGGCTGAGATGTTATACAATCCTCATTCTTCTTCCAAAGGGCTTGGAAATGGGACGTTCCACAGAAGTTGAAATGTTTTATATGGTTGGATTTTCATAATAAGATCCTTACGTGGGATAATATACGAAAAAAAGGTTGATCTTATACAGTCCTCATTTTTCTTCCAAAGGGCTTGGAAATGGGATGTTCCACAGAAGTTGAAATGTTTTATATGGTTGGTTTTTCACAATAAGATCCTTACGTGGGATAATCTATGAAAAAAAGGTTTTCAAGGTCCTTGTAGGCACGGTATTTTCTGTGAGAATACATAAGATGTGGTTCGCCTTTTTCTTATGTGTCCTTTTACATCCTCCATTTGGATCAGGGTCCTACATGTGATTAATTTAAATGCCTCTTGGGATAGGTCTTCCATTGATAAGTGTCTTTCACAATGGTTCATGGAATATAAGGACCACAAGACCCTACCCTTCTATGTAATGCCGGAAATGTGGAGGGCTAGAAATACTCAGATATTTGATAATTTTGTGCTAGATGTGAGGTGCATTGTTATAAAGGTTTCAACATATTATATGGAGATCAACTCGTCAATGGAAATGGCTCCAAAAAGAATTTTTTGTTTCAAGGAAATCTGGGATAAATACCTAGTATGATTTTTTGATGGGTCCTCTTCTTCTAGTACTTTTGGAAGTGGTATGTGTTTTGAGGCCTCGTGACTTTTTCCAATTCAGATGGTACAGTAGCAATGGTACAAACACTAGAGTTGAACTTCTTTCATTATGGGGGGGTCCTCTTTTATCCGAGATGGTTGGCCATAGAAGAGATTGAATTCTATGGAGACCTTGAGGTTACTATAGATTGGGTAATAAGAAGAATTCCCTTAAGTCCTCTGAGCTCTTGAGTTGTAAGTACAGGACTAAGATGTTGATAAAGGAATTTAATAGGATTTCCTTTTATCACATATACAGAGAATAAAATCAAGTGGTTGATAGTTTATCCAAAGAAGGTTGCAGAGTAGAATCAGGCTTGATCAATTTCTTAGGCTATGAAAATGGACCTTTTCAGCGTTTGGGGTCAATCCAAATTCGAAAGAATGGTGTTGTTTCTTTCTATTTTTTTGTATCTACCTAGTGACTAGTTTATATTCTAAACGGAGAACAAAATCAAGTGTTTGATAGTCAAAATCAAGTGGTTGACAGTTTTTCCAAATAAATTACAAGAGCGGAATCGGGCTTGATTAGTTTCTCATTCTATGAAAATAGATCTTTTCAACATTCGAGGTCAATCCAGATTTGAAAGAATGGTGTTGTTTCTTTCTATTTTTTGTATCTATCTAGTGACTAGTTTATATTCTAAACAAAGAAAAAAATCAAGTGGTTGAAAGTTTATCCAAAGAATTTTGAAGAGTAGAATCAGGCTTTATCAGTTTCTTAGTCTATGAAAATAGATCTTTTCAGCAATCGGGGTCAATCTAGATTTGAAACAGTGGTGTTGTTTCTTTTTATTTTTTTTATCTATCTAGTGACTAGTTTATATTCCAAATAAAGAACAAAATAAAGTGGTTGACAGTTTATCCAAAGAAGGTTGAAGAGTAGAATCGGGCTTGATCAGTTTCTCAGTCTATGAAAATAGATCTTTTTAGCATTCGGGGTCAATCCATATTTGAAAGAATAGTGTTGTTTCTTTCTATTTTTGTATCTATCTAGTGACTAGTTTATATCCTATCCGATACATGTCATAGTTATATGAGAATCATATAAGAATGTATTAGTTTCTCAGTATTCTCGTAGTGTCTTACAATGATAGATAAAAGCATGAAAGCAAAGGTGAAAACAAAAAATTCGATGGAAAAGATAGAAGTGATGAAAAAGTTTTTTGTATATTTTTTACAAATGGGACAAAAATCCGTGGATATGTAATTTTATTTTATTAATGAAAGAAAGTATGTTTTTTCCTTCTTGAAAAAAAAAACCAACTAAATTGATATTGGATAAAAAAATGATTATATTAGTTCTTACTTCTTTGATCAGAGTTATGGTGAGAAGTTTCTTCCAAATGCATTGAATAGTTATTTATAAATCTAAATTTCAAACCAACTAAGATAGTCCATCATCCAATAATTTATTTGCAAATAACTTATGCGAAGGAAAACAAAACAAAATAAAAAATGCTTTCAACAAATAATAACATAAACTTAGTCTATAATGTAACTTCATCATTAAATCTTCAAACAAAATATTTTTTATACCAAAGTGTCTTAAAATGACACTCGTTCACTCAAAAGACAAATATATATCATTTCAATAATCCTCTAATAATCAAATGCATTGAAAAAATGAAAATTGAAATAATCACAAATTAATGATTTGTGAAAGCAATTCAATGAATAACAATCATAATCACTAAATCATCCTTCGATAAGATACTCATATAGTTGTTGTATTGTTGGCCTAGACCATTAGCAATCATAGGTAAATAATGGATATTTGTGGATGAATATGTGACATGTAGGAGTTAGTAGGGGCATTTGTGATCTGAATTGGATTGATAACAAAAATAAAAAAACACAATATTGTAGAGAAAAGTGAAATCGTAGTGTGGTAAACTAGAAGTGCAGAATCCGTGCGGTTCCGTATGTGCCTTAGCAATCCCTGTGGTGTTATATGCAAGATGGTTCCAATCGAAGCGCACTATGAATATTTCCTCTTTTGTAGTGAAGATGTGTTTTGTAATGAAGATCTGTGATATGGACTAGAGGTGAAATTTACAAGCTACGGATTAGATGTGTGATCTTCATCAAGGGACGTTGAGAATGACCTACGGATTGCTAGAGAAGTTGCAAAGATGATATGGAGTTGATGAAGAAATGAAGCGGGAAAAAAAAACCATGAGGTGGAGCAATCTTTCTTACTTGAGCACATAGAGAAGTGATCTATTTGAGGTGGGTTGAGCAATTTATTTGACTTCTACCACTTCTTTTAAAAGAAAGAGAGTTTCAAATTTGTCAAGAGTTTCTACTATAAGAAAACCTAAAGCAACCTAGTGTACCTATCTTAATCTCTCTATACAAGTTTGGGGTTTTTTGACATTGGTAAATAAAACAAATTACTCAACATTTGCACCAATACAAAAGATTTGTTTTTTTTTTTTGTTGAAAGGCTCATTCTACAACCTAGTATGAAGGCTATTTGTAAGTATGTATGTCCCTCTTTAAACAAAAATAAAATATTCTCAAATAGAAAAATAAAAAACAATGAGAGTTGTAATATATATATATATATATATATATATATTTAATTAGTTTTCCAAATTACCTAATATAATTTCATGTAAAGTAATTATAAATAAATAAATAAAATATGTGATTAAGATATTTAAACTTTATACTTTTCAAAATTATTTAACATGTGATATCAACTTCATATATATCTATAGATAAAAAAAATGTTAAAAGAAAATATTTTAATGTTATATAGAATAAGATATCCAACGTGAGTTATGAGTAAAATATTTTAATACGAATTAATATTGATATATATTTAAAGATATATTAATAATTAAAAAACGGATTTAATGTGCGCTAATAAAATGGCTCCATACTCATGTTATGTAATATTATAACATTCAAAAATACAATTTAAACAATAAAAATTACACATTGTTTTTTGCACTCTAAAATAAGTTTGCACCCAGAGAAATTTGATCCCTCTCGACTCATGTTAGATTTGTGCTTAAGATGGATCTGTGTTGGTTTTATGTTTTCATTGATCTACTCCTACTCATATGATGGTATCAACATTCGATTGAACTGAGTTTTTTGATATTGGTGTTGGTGTACTCATGTTTTGTATTTATTTTATTTTTGTTGATGTATATATCATCCATTCCATAGGATCATGGATACATAATAATATAATATTTTATTATCTAAATATGGTGAATCATTTAGTGTATTCATATCTAAATGAGTCTCGTAAACTAAATGGAGACAATTACACAAATTGGAAGATTAAGATGCAAACACTAATGGAAGGCTACAATGTTTTTTTAATGACATCAGAGGCTGAAACCAAACTGGGTGCACCAGCAGATTTAGTTTAGGATTGGGAGCACAAAAAGACCAAGGCCAAGGTACTCTTGAGAAAGTTTGTAAAGGACAACATTATTATGCACATTAGCGATTGCAACACATCTCAAGAAACCTGGGAAATGCTTAAAAGGTTGTATGAAACTTCAAATACCAATCAAGAGTTATTTTTAAAGAAGAAACTTTTCTCATTTAATATGGAGGTAACTGAAAACATTAGTGAATTTATTTCTAGAATAAATAAAAATTATGATGAGCTTTGTGTTATCGATGAAAATATTTCCAGCAATGATCTAGTAAATATTGCATTGAATATGATGTTCGATGATATCATATGTTCGTTGTTGGACTTGCAGCTACGAAAAAGGCTCCTACATTTGATGAATTGAAAAGTATTCTCCTACAAGAAGAAGAAAGAAGGAAAAAATTCAATGGCCAATCTCAAAGTTCAAATTTAGCATTGGTAGCAAAAGGGAAGCAGCCAATCAAAGGAAGGCCATGGGACAAGAACAAAGGAGTCCAATCATAGTCAAAACCACATCAAGGCATTGCACCACAAAGGAAAAATACATATATGAAGAGTAACGATAGATGCTTCTCTTGAGTTAAGCTTGGACATTTTGCTAATGATTGCAATGAAAAGAAAATGGATGAGTCCAAGCATAGAAGACATTGGGCAATTTTGTTGATAATGAAGACACAATTAATGACAGTCTAAAAAATTTCAAATTATTCATTTCAGATGTCACTTTTATTAGTATAAATTTATGATTGTAAAGCATGGTTTATTTACTTTGTTGCTTCAATTTATATGACATGCAAAAAGGAATGTTTCAATACCTATCATGAAACTAATAATGGTAATCGCATCTATCAAGGAAATGATAGATCTCATGAAATCATGGGTTATGGTGATGTATTTGTAACTTTACCAAATGGCTATGTCAAACAAATGGAATCAAGAAAAATTCAATCTTTGTGTCCACCATTATCAAAGTTGAATTCTTTAAGTTGTGTTGTATTGTGAAGGATACAGATAATTACAACATCATAGCAAGAGGAGTAAAAGTTGGAGGATTTCACAAGCTTGATGTTAATGGGAAATATCATCAAGCAATAGCATCTACAACCATGACAGTAGAGGAGCTATGGCATCACATTTGTGGTAATCTCAATCACAATTATCTTGTGTTACTTCAAAATAAAGGAATGGTGGAAGGTCTTCCAAATTTTAAGAATGAATAATATGTTGAATGTGAAGCATGTGCATTAGGAAAACAACATAGGGAAGAGTTTCCTACAAGAACATAAAAGAGAAAAAAGGAAATTCTTGAGCTAATGCATACTAATGTGTGTGGTCCCATGCAAACTAAATCATTTGGTGGAGCTTCATATTCCTTATTTTCATTAATTATAATACTAGATACACATGGGTCTACCTTAACAAAATAAAAAGTGATGTATTTGAATACTTTAAAGAATTTTTGAAATATGATTGAAAAGAAATACGAAAATACCTCAAGATCCTCAGGTTAAATCAAAGGGGAGAATACACATCAGGGGTACTCATCAATTATAGAAAAAATCATGGAATTTAACAACATTTTACAATGCCACATACTTTGCAATAGAATGGTGTAACAGAAAGGAAAAACAAAACATTGGTTGAATATGCTAGAAGCATGATAAAAGGTTAAAAAAATTTTAATGGATTTTGGGCTAGAACAATTAGCACTATTATATATTTGAAAAAATAAAATTCCTACAAAAAATCTAGAGCACAAAACACCTTATGAAGCATTTCATGGTTATAAACCAATAGTGAATCATTTAAGAATCTTTGGAAGCACAACCTTTTCTCATGTTCCTAAAAAATATAAGAGAAATCTTGATGCCAAGGCAATCAAATGCACCTTTATTGGTTATTATAATTATTATAGATCTTATAAAATGTATGATCCAATGACTCACAAAGTATTTTCAAGTAGAGATGTCATATTTCATGAATGTACATATAGGGTTCCACAAGAGGAAGAGCACAATGTATAGAAATTACTTGAATACAACAAAATAGAAGAAGATGAAGAAAAAGGTAGCAATGAAGCTACTAGCACACCAAGAGGAAGTGGAACAACTCCAAAAGGAAATGATCCATTACAAAGATCAATAAGGAAAATCCATATACCAATCAAGTAATTATGCATTAATGGCTCAAGTTATGAATATAGTTGATCCCTCAAATTATGAGCAAGTCAACTATCGTAAAGAGTGGATGGATGCCATGAAATAAGATTGTAATTCTATTATAAAAAACGAAACATGGGAATTAAAGAATTTCCTAAGGAAAAAGTTCCCGTAGGCTCAAAATGGTTGTTCAAAACTAAATTTAATGCTGGTGGAACTTGTTGATGGTGTTGGAAACCACCAATTTATAAGGTGTCTCTCTGATATGAATTCCCAACTAGACCTAACATTGTTTGGAGTAGGGGGGCTGTCTAGATAATAAGCTTGGCCACTATAACTTAAATATTTTCCTTGGCTAAAATAAATAACATAATAGAGTATGCACACAACCTTTGAAACAAGCAAGGAAGTTGACATTGTGAACCATACAATTGCAATGTATATAAGGTACTTTCACGGGAAAGAAGAGAGAAAGTGATTCTTTAGAAGAAAAGTAATAGTACTCTACTAATAAAGGCACACGAGAGCATGAAAGGACCGTTAATTAACCTGCAAAATAGTTCACAAGGTAACAACGATAATGAAATCAAGTAACAATGCACATTCAACAAGATGTATACCAAAGCCAAATGAAATAGTTAATTTTCTTTAGTATGTATGAACATAAACATATCCTGTAAACATTAAAATAATAGTCTTACAACATCCACAATACATACATAAATTTGTGTCGGCTCTAAGAGCTTAAAATATTAAGTGAAAGTTCTAAGATACACAATTACAATGATGCAACACTAGCTCCAATAATGGAACATTAAGCCACTAATTTCTCCTCCAAAGAATGATCTTATCTCCTATGCCGAGCTAGAGAAGCCAAGGTGAAAAAGTCCTTTGATTGAGCTATGAGGGTTTATTTATAACAAACGAGGTGACTCTCCACCTCCCATGTGACTCTTGATCTCCCCAGTGACTCTATAGCTCCCATATGACTTTTGAGCTTCTACGTGACCTTTGAGTTCCTACTTGACTCTAGGATTTTCTAGTGGCTTTCCACATTCCATGTGTGACCCTTGGGATTCCACACATTTTAAATTTTCTCATTTTTTGGAAATACAAAATTTCATTAACAAATTTTGGCAAAATACATGGACAACAGTAGACTTTTGTGATGACACTTTGAGAAGTCATAATTTTTTTATTGTGACATAAGACTTCATTGTAATGTATCAATTCCAAGTTCCTCTATTTGCTGTTATGTCTTCAATACTTCATGATAGATATTGTGTGTACATCATATTCACCCTCCAAAGGGTTTGGTTATAGTATTGGAACATTCTAAGTTAACTTGAGTTGATATCTCTCTATCGTGGTCCAAGATTCCTTTACTCCTGCATGATAGCACCTTTGTGTCTCACTTCCACAAGTGTCTTCTCACAAATTCCCTTTCATGTCCTCCTTGAGCATTATCTTTCCATGTTGGGATGATAGAACCTGTAAATGAACTTACTCATGGAAATTTAATATCAGTCCCAAAGTCACCTGGTCTACCTTGTTTACTCGTGCAAGATGTTGACTATGATGGGACAGTGAGGAAGGGCTGAGAGAGAGGCCTTCTTAGGCGCATTGTGAAAATTTTAGGATATAGTGGATGGAGGTTTGGGCACTATAAGTGCACATTTCGCAATGGCAAGGGAAAGAGGCAAGGCTCTATGCAGAGGACAAGTCCAAGAGACAAGGGTGACAAGATTGGGCACTGTGACTGTGCAATGTGTAGTGATTGAGGAGGGGACTTTAATAATTGCATAGGTTTCCATTACAGAGGTATAGAGATGACCCTATTGTCCACTGAGAATCTGCAGCGGGAAATTCAAGTCAAGGTTGGTCTAAGCTTGCACAGTGGGAAAGTGTAAGCAGCAAGGTTGAGTGAATGTGCTCTGAGGTTGCTCAATGCGCGGTAAAGGAGGTTGTCCTCTAGATGGAACTGTGTGCAGGTCCAAGGGGTAAGGGTCTCATCACTAAGGCTTAGGAATGCACATTGTAGTCATCACTTGGCTAG
The DNA here is from genome assembly GCA_034641835.2 of Pinus albicaulis. Lineage (NCBI taxonomy): Eukaryota > Viridiplantae > Streptophyta > Pinopsida > Pinales > Pinaceae > Pinus > Pinus albicaulis. The sequence goes on along the minus strand of CM076580.1, from coordinate 1,378,156,264 downwards.
AAGTTGGATGTTCTCATGAGTTGTGCAAGATGTGATGATAGGAAATAACTCAAAAATTGACGAAGTGTGAGATCAATGAGACAAGAGAGTAAGAACATATAACAAGTCTCGAACATGAACACATACACACATATACAACCAAGCACATAACAAGAAGATACACAGTACCCAAAACCAATATGCATAGAGAGAAACGACAACAAAGCAACACTTATCTCTAAGTGTGACACTTAGGGTATATATCTTTACAACACAAGTGTCGACTGCAACCAAAAGGTGCATTATTCCATGAGAATGTGTCTAGCACATGTTCTAATGATAAATAACATCAATTGGTGCAAGAGAGTGTGGTGGAGCTACCTCTTGAAGGTGTGCCAAGGTGCTCTTAGGATATGTGAAAGCAAATGAAAGCAACACATGTAAGAGTGAAAGTGACACATGCAAAATCAAAAGAAGACACAAGCAGCACATGAGTGACACTTACAAAAGATAGAGCAAGAAAAAATGACACATGCAAGAGCAAAATAAAGTAAAAGCAACACTTGAGAATCTCACCCAAAAGATGGCACATTTACAACCAAGAATGCTTCCTATGCTCTAGTAATGCAGAGAGCTCCAAAGTAAGTAATGAATGTGAAAATGAGATTTGGAATGGACTCTTTATCTAGGGAGAGAATACATGTGATTAGGTTTAATATTTGTGAGTGTGCTTAATGCATGTCGGGAAACTATGAGTTAAGAGTAAATTTCCTGCCACTACGAGGCGTGATAGTACTGACTTGAAGAAGTGTTCTCTCGCTATCAACAAGGAGTGTGCAATCACTACCTGTAGAGGATCCCCTTACATTATCACTAATAATCATGCAATTACTATTAGTGGGAACTCTGCAATCATGTTTGGAAAGGATTTTGTAGTCATTGTGAGAAAGGATTGCACAGTGATTGTGAGCAAGGATTGTGTAGTCACTATGGGAAAGGATTGCGCAGTGAATTTGAGCGAGGCTTGTGCAACACTGTCACTATGAAGTGTGCTTGTAAAGACATCAAGAGTTGAGCATGTGAAAGCAAGTAGTTTGACACTTAGGATTCCTAAAGGAAGACCTGAATACTTAGACAACATTCAACTGAGCAAGACCTTAATGGCTTGAAACGAAAGATGACATGATCGTAAGAAGGCTCCAAAATTTGAAGGTAGGAAAAATTTTGGAGGGGGTTGTAGCAACTACAACAGAACTATTGATAAATATAAAGCTAAAATGGAAGAAAAAGGTTATTCATAAAAGTAAGGGATAGATTATGAGAAAAATTTTGCACTTGTAGCTAAAATAAACACCATTAGAATGATGATTGCATTGGATACTAAGAAAAATTGGAAGCTAAATCAATTAGATGTCAAATTGGAATTTCTAAATGGAAAATTGAAGGAATAATTCTATCTTTTTCATCCAAAAGATTTTGTCAAGTAGGGAGAAGAACATCTTGTTTACAAGTTAAAGAAAGAATTATATGGACGCAAATAGGTACATAGGTCTTGGTATGTGAAGATTGATAAATTATTATATCAACAAAGGTTTTAATAAAAGTAAAGGAGATCCAAATTTGTATATCAAGAGGAATGAAAAAGGACATATGGTTTTGATTTCTTTATATCTTGATGACCTTATCATAACAGGAAATGCTACGAGGCTAATTGAAAACATAAATAGTTGTCTGTTATAGGAATTTGAAATGAAGGAACTTAGGGAAATGAATTATAGCTGACATATTGAAGTTGGAGGAATAATGTTAGAACCTTGGTTACAAAAAGTAAATATACACGGGAACTAATGAAAATATTCATTATGAATGGATGCAATGTAGTATCTACACCATTTGAATAGAATGTTAAGCTCAATAGTGACGATGAAACAAAATACATGAATGGCACATTGTATAGGTAGTTGGTTGGAAGTCTGAATTACTTAACTATAACCAGGACATATATTACATATTTAATCATTAGACTTAGTCAATTCATGGCAAAGCCACATGAAAGTCACTGAAAAGCAGCCAATAAAACCCTTCGATATATGAAGGAGACCAAAAATTTTGGTATTGAATATACTAACGATTTGAATGTTGATTTGATAGGTTATTCAGATTTTGACTGGACGAGAGATCCATATGATGAAACAAAAAAAAGTGAATGGCACGTTGTATAGATAGTTGGTTGGAAGTTTGAATTACTTAACAACAACTAGGCCAGATATTTCATATTCAATCCACATACTTAGTCAATTCATGGCTAAGCCACAAGAAAGTAACTGGAAAGCAGCCAAGAGAGCTCTTTGATATTTGAAGGAGACTGAAAATTTTGGTTTTGAATATAATAATGATTTGAATGTTGAGCTAACAATTTATTCAGATTCTGATTGGACAGAAGATCAAAATGATAGGAAGTCCACCTCTGGTTATGCATTCAAATTGGAATCGGAATTGTGTTATGGAGCAGCAAGAAATAGCCAACTATTTCTTTGTTTTCCACTAAAGCTGAGTTGAAGACCTTATGCAGTGCAACTTGTGAATAAAATTAGCTAAAAAGAATTCTTATAAACATGAGAGAAAAATAAGAAGGGCCAACAATCATCAAATGTGACTATCAAAGCTCTATCAAATTGTCAAATAATCTAGTATATCATGCTAGATCAAAACATAGTGAAACAAAACATCATTTTGTATAGGAAAAATGCAGTCAAAGGAAATTGATTTGATCTATAATACAAATGATAATGTGGAAGACATCTTTACTAAGCCTCTAGGAAAAGATAAATTTACATTATGTAGAGACAATTTAGGTCTAGTAAGTAATTCATTTCTCCATTAAGTGGGGGTGTTAGAGATAATAGAGAAATAAAGATTCTAGATTGTGTGAGTTTCAAGGTAGTGTTCTAGAACATGTAGTTTTCCAATGTAAAAGTGAGTTAGAGCTAAGTAGGAGTCTTTATCCTATAATTTGTTGTGCTTATCCAATCTATCAATCGCATCTCCATATAAAGGACTCTATCATGTATTCGGTGTGTGGGTGTGAGCCTGAATTAATAAAAATCCTCTTTAAGATAGTTCTGCTCTATCATATTTTTGTTCTTATTTGAATGAATTTGACTTGTCTAAAAAAATTGGGAGAATTGCTAGGATCATACTTTTTCACTCAATAACTACCTAAAATAATGCATTAGAAGGCCCCAAAAAATGTACTAAAAATTAATGACTAAAAACCACCTATATTAGAACAAGTTTTCAAATGGCCCTAAATGGTCACATGGATTAATGCTTCCCTCTTGGGTAGCAATTGTCTCGATTGCATCAATTTATTGTACTATATTGGTGAAATGTTATTGGATCTAGCTCTTGGTAAATAAATTTCCCTAGCAAATAAGCTTTTCTTCTTTAATATCCCAATAAAGTAGAAAGTTTTGCTGGTATGTGCTCTTAATATTGGTGTTCATGATTTGGTCCACTATAGTTTGCTAAATGTATGAAGGATTTACCTTTATAGTGGTCATGTGCTATAACACCTATGAGGTGTCAAAGAAAGGTGAAAACCATGGTCAAAGTAGCTCCACATTCAAGACAATATGTAAGTTGAGGAAGGATGGAAGATTCGATTTAAAAGAATTCTCACCCATGACCTTGGTAATGGTGTAAGATCAATATTGAAGTGGTCAAAGCTTCCTATTTGGACATGTGAGTCACACTTTATACAAGTGTAACCATACCTTGTCACCAACTTGGAACTTGTGTGAAACCTATTGTTGATCTTGTTGTTGCTTGTACTTAATGTTATGTACAAAATATTATAAACTTTTTGTCAATTGTGTTGGATTCATTGAACACTTTTTTCTTCTTTTTTTGCCTCATTCTAAGCATGGGAGGATTCTTCCTATTATGATGGAATGGTTAAATATGCATCAACTAGGATGATTGTTGGAACCCCAAGCATGTATGAAATGCATTGCGGTCAATATAAATGTGAATAATTTTTATGTACATGTGTTTACTACAAGGAAGGTTTTCATACCATATATGTGAATGCTTGGAATTTTATGTTTCAATAATATGAACAAACATCTAGTTGAACACTTTTGTTTGTCCATTGGTCTTGAGATGGAAGGAATTTGATCTGGTAATTTGGTGTCCATTATGGACCAAAATTTACTTAGTAAATTGTTATCCCTACCATGAAAGTTGAACTTCAACCACCAAAACATCGTCAAAGAGGAGCTTAGTAGTGACTTATGTTGTGAAACTCTTCTTGCAAGATGCCAAGATTTCCATCTTTTGGGAATCAATCAACAACCAAAACAACATTATTGTTACCATGATTATTTAGCTGAGGGTAAAATTGACATAAAATCCATGGATATTGAATCATAAGGTTTATCCATAGTGGGAAAATGAGTGTAAAGTCCATCATTCTTAATAACAAGTCAATGGCATATGAAATGAATGATATAATATATCTTTTGACTTCTCGTTGAAACTTTTTCTAGTATAAGTACTTCTACAACATTTCCCTTCTCCATTTCAAAATTCCCTACCATCTCATTATAGTGTGCCTTCTAAATAAACTTCTCAGTCTTTCCTAAAGGACTGTGAAAATGGTCTAGATGGCATAAAACTCCATCCTAGAGATGAAATCTTTAAACTTGTTTACTTGGGAACAATATTTGGTATGTAACAAAAAATTTGGGGACATTTTCATATAATTGGGATAAATATAGAGCCCCACGTCCATAATAATTGAGCATAGTCATTAATGCAACAATAAAAGGTCAATTGAGGCAATATGTAACTTTATTGGTGCCTCCCTTCTTATGTTTGATGTTTAGGTGGAACTTTTGAAGGTACATGGACCACTTACAATAGTGTTTGTTTCCAACTTGGCCCATATCTACATAAACGAATGCTTATCATTGATGTGAATGAATGTTTCCTTTGCTAGAATACAATGCTTCCACTAGCGACAAACATGGACAATGGATTAGTGCTCCTTATCATTGGTAATTTATTAGAAAACCTTATCAGAGAGTCCCATTGTGATATGCCCTTAGATGTCCATGATGTGTGAGGATTTCATTAATATCATAACCTAAGGCATATCTCTCACTATTAAACAATTGTTGAAAATCTAACATAGTTAACACTAGCATAGAGTAGATATGATGCTTCATCTCCTCAAATCCTTTATGTTATGCCTCAACCCAAACAAACTTGGCCTTGAATCCACCCTTTCTCACATGATTTAACGGCCAAGAAATAAGAGAGAACCTCAACATGATCTTGCAATAAAATTTCGTGAGGCCTAGGAAGCTGTGAAGCTTTGTTGGTGCCTTTAGGGCCAAACAATCACGAATGAGTTTAATATTGGTTGGATAAACATGCACACCATGATTATTAATGATGTAATTCATATATTTAAATATATGCATGTCAAATGAGCACTTCTTTAGGTTATCACATAACATGTATTGTTGCAAGGTTCTCAACCCTTGTCAAATGTGATTCATATGCTCTTCCCATGTTCTATGGAATATGAGGATGTTTTCTACTTATATGACCACAAAATAATTAGTGAATGCATATAAAATATCACATGTCATCGTTATGACCATTGTTGGCATATAACTTAAGACAAATAAAATGACCAACCACTCGAAGGGACATTCCTTAGACTTGAAGGTTGTCTTCCACACATCAATTGTGTTTATTCAAACTTGGTTAAATATTAGCATAAGATTAATCTTATTGAAAATTTCATTTAATCTCTTCAAGTAGATCATTAATATAGGGGATTGGAGAACCAATTTTTAACAATTATTTTTTGAATGCCTTCACAGTCTCAATATAAAATTACCATGTCCTATGCTTCTTTTGAAGCAACTTAATAGTTCTCTCACAGGGTAATAATTTTGGTCAAATGTAGCATTTATGTATCAACCCTTGAATCAAGTGTTTCATCTCCTTGTTTTTCAAAGAGAGCATATATATAATTCCATTACACATAAAGGCACCTAGTGTTAACTCAATCCCATGTTTTTATTGGTAGTGCAAAGATACTCTTATAAATGGCATGAAAGTGTCATGTATTCTTCCACCAATTAATCTACCATATATGTTGCATAAAGGGACCCCTTATTGATGGCTTAGTGGTAGAAACAAATTTCTTTGCTTATTTCGAATAGACCATGAAAATGATAAATCTCATAATTTTATAAATTATCTTCCAACGCTAGTTAATAAAAAATAAAAAGGAATGTGGTATTTGGGGCTACATTTAACATCTAGTAGAGTTTATCTACTAGGTTTACAATGACACAATGAACCTGATATTGGTAAACAAAATGATTTTTTCACATATATGTGTGTTCTAAAGTAACATCACGAACTTCAAATGGGGCAGCATCATAAAGTGCCTCATATTTGAAGGGTTTGAAGTCAAATTGCATGATAGTAGTTATTTTTGCAGATATCTCATCCTTGACTCTACCAATTGGTGGTGTATTGATGGCTTCATTTTCTTGAAAATTTCTACTAAGATCATTTTTTTTTACTTACTTTTTTTAATAGTGGAATGGAATTTAGTGTCCCCTTCACCCACATATTTTAGTGGAAGAGGCTACCACCTTCCTCAAACTCCTCTAGTTCTTATAATTGGACTTTTGTGGTTGCAAGAGTAACATTGAGTACCACATCAATTATATGTTTATCCCTACCCATGAGATATTACAACATTGAGGTTAAATCAATGTTCAAGGCTTCCAACTTATCCAATAACCAATGTCTAGTATGACATTCATCAATTTTGGGATATGGAGTTTTGTCATTGTTTCACGACTCACTTAAATCCTTCCTTGACTTCTCATTCTTCTTCTTTGAATGTAGCTTTGACTCATTGTCTTGAGGATTGTTATACTTGCATATTCTTCTTTGAATGTAGCTTTGACTCTATTATCTTAGATAACACTTAGAGATAGTTTGGAGTGAGTTTTTCAAATTAGGAAGATTTTTTTTTATTTTATGAAAATAAAATAGATGTACAAAGTGTCAGTTGGTCAATTGGTCATCAAGTCAGTGTGTAAAGTCAATTTGATTTTAAGTAGGGTCCACAACATGAGTTAGAACCCAATTATTTTTTTTGTCGGGCTCACTTGATCATAATTATGTTTTAGCCACTTTTTAAAAATTTCATAGCAGCTCCAGTTAGGAAGACAGGGGGTTTGTTGCGAAAGTTTCTGACACTTTCGTAGCGGATCTATCACTTATGCCACATGTTCCGCTACGAAACTGTGTTGTTGTTAGTAATGGTGCATTTTTTTAAAATTTTTGGGTTAGAGTCATGATAAATCATAATCATGTGTTGGAAATATTTTCATTTATGGAAAAGGAGCATAAAGGAGTAGCACCAGAATTATCATTGAGAACAAAGGAGCAGATCAAGATCAGCTGGAGTATAAAGGATCAATAACGCAAAGAAGGCAAAATTTAAGTGGAGAAGCATAAAAGAGAGGCAGAGGAGCAGCACATAGTAAAAGAGAGGCAGAGGAGCAGCATTAGATGAAAATGAGCAAGGTAGAGGAGCAGCAAAGAGGCATGGATCAACACCAGAATTATCATTAAGGCAAAGGAGTAGAGTGGAGCATTAAAAAGGCAAGGAGCAGCATTAGAATTTGTATCAAGGAGTAAAGGCATCAAAGGTAGCAAAGGAGAAAAGGCAGCAAAGGCAACAAGCTTGGGTCAAGTCGTGAGTGTATTGAATCAAGTCGTGAACGTGCTGGGTCGAGTCATGCACGAGTGGGCAGAGTCGCGAACGCGCTAAGACAAGTAATGAATGCATTCAGCAAATGGAGAAAGTAGCGAACGATTTGGGTCGATTTGAACTGTCTTATGTTCATAATAATGCACGAGGGCACGTGCAGTTCAATGGGTCGAGTCAGGTTGTTTCCGGCAAAACACGTGCAGAACAGTGTTCGGCAGAGGGCAGAAAAATTGCAAATCGCTATTCGACATTGGAAGGAAATCGCAGTTGGAAGTAGATATGCGAGATATGACATGGAAGATGATGTGGATCTGACCCCACAAATCACAATTAAATTATGATGACGTGGAAAATAACGTGGCAGGTGACATGGAAAATGACGTGGCAGGTGACGTGGCAATGACATGGCACCCTCGTTGGGACCCGAACCTTTATATCACAAATCGTAAATCGCATTTCGCAAGAGGTGATAACCTTGGATTGGAGCAAAGAAGTGATAGGAAACTGCGATGGAAAATTGTGATAAGACAGGTGGGACCCCTTCGCATATCGCAAATCAGGAGTTCAGAAGGACTAGAGCACAATGCATAACAATGGAAAGTGTCGAACTACAATGAGAGACCAGACGCGATACCTTCCAAAGGTAAATGATAATACATTTAAAAGTCTGGGTGAATGTGAATTGAGTTATGAAATCGCATCGGGAGAAAGAAAGGCATATATAACATATAACATAGAGGAACGTCAAATTGCGATAAGAAACCGAACGCGATGGAATTACCAAGGAAAAGACTAAAGGATTTAAATTTCGGCGTGGGACCCAATCGCATATTGCAAATCGCAAGCTCAGGAGGATAAGCGCTCAAGAATCATGTTGAAACGCTAAAGTACGAGATGTGACACGAGGAGCGGACATGATATGCTTCAAAGCTAAAATCTAAAGGATTTAAAGTCTGTTTGTGGGACCCAATCACATATCACACATCGCAAGCTCAGAATGGATAGCACCCATGAACCATGTTGAATCGCTGAAATGTGAAGTGCGATAAAGAGCCCGGATGTGATGTAGTTTCAAAGGTGAACTCCAAAGGATCTCAAATTTGGATGTAAAGCATTTCCTTTGATTAAATTACATCGAAGGAGTAAAATGAGGATTATAACGTAAAACCTATGGAACGCTAAAATGCAATAAGTGACCAGACACGATATCATATAGAGTTCCTTTTTAACATATTTTAGGTCCAAGGTTCTATGTGGTTACACTAGTTTATAAAGAAAATTCTAAACACAGGAGTAGACTCGGGTGAAAAAGACCCGACACTCGTGCAGAGGTGTTATGCGGCTGCGATTGTTTATCAAACAAAATTCTGAACGCGGAGGCAGACTCAGGTAAGTGACCCAACACAGAGTGAAGAGCAGAGAAAGCTAAATGTTGTGGCTATGAGGAGATAGGCACCATGGGTCGAGTCGGGCTCAACAAAACTGCGGGAAGAGAATATTGAACGTTGCGGGCATGAGCAAAAGAGGCAGAGTCGGGAAAAAGGAGATATGGTGGAACTGTTGGAAACATTCCAGTTGGGTTGATTTGGGAAAAAAAAAAATTGTGCAGAACTTTTATGATATAACTGCAGAAACAAAAAAGACAGTGACAGCAACATAAAGTACAAACGCACAGCGAGCCAAGAGATGAAAGGGCTGAGTGAAATATACTTGTTGTAACTGTAAATGAATTCATTGATTATTTTATATTGTTTGTGATGCAAAGGAAAGTCTCTTTAGGCATAATAAAAACTCCAATGAGCGTTGTAATGGTTATTTCTGATGTAATAACCTGAACTGAAGTATAAGGAATCGAATGGGTGGAAGGCAGAGAGACAGGTTGTTCACTTTGTATTCCCTATTGAATGCAAATAGTCAGGTGTTATCTGTATAAGAGATGTAATATCAGTGTGTATAAGGTAGTTAAAAATCTACAGAATGGAAGAGAGTGAAATAATGTAAGAGAGTTGCAGAAGGTTGGAGAGTGGAAGAATAAGAGAGAGCTGATAGATATGTTGTGCATATCAGGAGTTGATATGAAGTAGATATGAAGGGTGAAGAGGTAGCAGTGGAGAAGGAGTATAACAAAGCTGATATCCAGGTAAATCAGCATTTTAGTTTCATGTTGAGTGAGGGGATTGTAGTCTCCTTTCAAGTTGTAGCTTGATAAATTTTCAGTTGGAGCTGGGTGAGGTAGGAGCCTCCTGTGGGTTGTAGCCTGCAATAAATATATGGGACTTGGAGCTTCCTTGCAAGTTGTAGCTTGCATAAGTTGAGGTAGGAGCCTCCTGTGGGTTGTATCCTGCATAAAATATATGGGAGTTGGAGCTTCCTTTCAAGTTGTAGCTTGTAGAATTTGAGGTAGTAGCCTCCTATAGGTTGGAGCCTATAGAAAATCAGTGGTGAGAGGGAGTTGAAGCTTGCCTTTGCATCACAACAATAATAAGATGTGGTTTTCTCCCTTATGGGTTTCCACTTATATATGGTGTCTACGTACTTGATGATTATGTGTTGATGTGATGTTTTAATCTGCTTAATTACTTGTTGTCCACATATTCAGTTTGTTGATTCATTATGTATTAAGTTGATTATAAAATGAAGTAGTTAATGGGTGTAAAGAAAAGAGTTTTAAATGACCATGAATGTACTAAACTGATTCACTCCCCCCCCCCTCCCAGTTTAGCTAAGGGTTCATCAATTGGTATCAAAGCCGGTTCCTTTAGTACCAGTTTAACAATTGGAAGGCGGTCCTAGGTCCCCAAAATGGCTAGCCTAGAAGGATGCTCAACAAATAAAGCCCCATTGTTTATTGGCACAAACTATGCTTTCTGGAAAATATGAATGAGGACATACTTAATTTCTCTAGGAATAGAAGTTTGGGTTGTTGTGGAAGAAAAATATGCACCAAAGGAAACTGACATTGAGAAAGAAGTCGAACAAAATTTCATAGCTAATTCAAAAGAAATGAATGCACTCTTAAGCAGTATGAGTGAGTCATAATTTATCAAAGTAATGCACAGTAAGACTGCCAAAGAAATCTGGGATACATTAGAAAATATTCATGAGGGAGATACAAAGGTGAACATGGCCAAACTGCAAACACATATAACTCAGTTTGAAAACATAAAAATGAATGAAAATGAAGATATAGCCGCATTCTTATTAAGAGTTGCAGAAGTTGTGAATATCATGATAGGCCTAGGAGAAGAAATTAAAGAAATTGTTGTAGTCTAGAAAATATTTAGATCTCTACCATCCAGGTTTAACCCCAAGGTTTCTGCCATAGAAGAAACAACAGACTGGGAAATCTTAACCAGAAACCAATTACTTGGGAATCTAACATCATATGAGATGATACTTCCTAAAGGGAATTCAAACATGAGGGAGGTTTCCTTTAAGGTAGACAAGTGCATAGAAGAAAAGGAAGGTACATGCTCATACTCTAATGAAGAAGAAGCCAAATTTTTCAGAAGATTGGATAGAGGCAAGGTAAGTACAAAGATAAAGTTCCATTTAAGTGTTTTAAGTGTGGAAGAGTGGGGCACTATGCTTCAAAATGTCCCAATAAGATAACAGAGAATCAGTCTAAAGGGAAAGAGAGAAGCAGCTCCTATAATATGCAGAAAAGGAAGAAATTTAAGAGAAAAACCTTTTTTTCCCAGTAAGATAGCAGTGCCTCTGAAAGCTCATATGAATCCCCAGATGAATATGGAATCTCAGAATTTGCACTAATGGGTATGGATGATCTTGAAGATAATCTCCTAGAATACGAAAAAGAAGGTGAGGTAGACCTTGAGGGGGATTTGGTGAGTGCCCTAAAGGAAATTTATAGACTCAAGCTCAAGACTAGAAAACAGAAGGAAATCCTTTTGAAATATGTTAAGGAAGAACCAAACCCTAAATATTTTATTAAGTTGAAGATTTAATTAGAAGAAGCAAGGAAAGTAGAAGACATTCTTCTGCAAAAAATAAGAGAGAAAAGTCAGGAATGTGGAAGACTGGAAAAATAGGTGGTGAGTCTGAGGAAGAAATTGGAAAAGGCTCAAACTGATGTAACAATGAACATTCAACAGTTAAAAGGTGTTGAACAATAGGACAGGATATCGAATGCACATAGATCTCCTCTTATAAAGGTTGGGAAAGGATATGAAGGAGAATCCAGCAAGTCGAAGGCAGAGGATAAGAAATCTATTACTTTTTTGAAATCTGTAATAAAGGAAAATGACAACTCTCATCATCTGAGATTATTTCAGCTAGAAGACTGATAGAAGAAAGGAGCAGGTTGTGTAAGCAGCTCGAAGATGAGATTGCCTCCATGGAGAACTCAAAGAAGGCAGACATTGAAAGGGATGATGAAGCAGCTCAAAAAGGATCCACAAAAGCAGAAGCCAGCAAGAAATTGATGTGTAATGAAACAAACAGAAACAAGCAGCAACATCAAGAGACAAAGAATGGGAGGAAGAAGTAAGCAGTTGCAAAAAACTCAATTGTTTCGGAAGACAAATTGAACAAGTTCGGAAGATCTCAAAGGAGGTTCTTTCCTCCTATGAGAAGTATTACATGTTTTAACTGCCATAGACCTAGACATATAGCAGCACATTGTAAGAAAAACCAAATCAATTTTAACCAACAAAAGATGCAGCAGATGACAAGACCCCCTCAAGCAAGAAAATGGAAAGGACAATCTATCACTAGGTACACAAATCATTTCCATGGCTACTGTTATGCATGCAATGAATTTGGACATGAAGTTGTTGAATGTAAATTATGTTCAAAAAGGAGCACAAAATGTTATACATCAGCTCAAACGTACATAGGTAAAATAAGATGTTATGTGTGCCATGTTATCACTATTACAATTTTTCTAAACTTGGTCAGTTTATACTTGCTCCTAAGTCATGGTATTAGATAGGGTTTGAGACATTTTTATGTTTTATAGGGTCTAATCCATAGGTTACAAGTCTCATTTCATCACCAAATAAAGTTCATAAACCTTTCTTTACTCTTTAGAAGTCTCATACCATGTTTTGAAAACCATATTTTAAGTATTTAAAAAAAAAAAAAAGTTGAATAAGCCATGAAACCACGTTTCCGTAGCGCACTCACTGTAAAAAACTACTTCTGCGCTACGAAAACGTTGGTCTTTTCATAGCGCAAAATCCCAAAATCACATTACCAGCGCTACGAAATCGGGGATTCGAAATTTTTCGATTTAGCTGTCACATCCATCAATTTTGGTTAAATTTTCAGGATTAGGTGTCAGTCCACGAATCCTCCCTCACGTATGCAACCATCCAAAGCAATTATGAAATCATTATGAGATTCATTAGGGGTCATTTGTCATTGGTCCTTTTCAAATTTGAAAAAGGGTTGGTTATCATCGATTTTGTCTCATGCAAATAAAACAATGCATGTATATCTATTGTTTGAAAGATAAGCTCATGATAAGAAACCAGAGCTTTCCTTAAGTTTTCAAGCGAGGCAGAATTTCAATCAAGCGAGGTTGAACCAAATTTTCAAGAAAGCCAGTTCATCCAACAAGGAGGTCTATTACAGGTTTGCTGAAGACACAGGGTTTTCAGGAGGAAGATGACAGAAGAAAAAAGAAATCACAGGTCTAGTCATTGTCTGAGAACAGAACCTGAAGGTTTAGAAGCTCTCATAAGAGATAAATCTGTTGAAGAAGCCTTCAAGAAGGTAGGGTGTTGGAGTTTCTGCGAAAAGCTTCAAGGAGGGAATAATCAGGTTACCAAAGAGTTTGCTATTAACTTCACAGGGTCAAACACAAAGGTTGGTTTTCTCAATTTACCAATTTCTCCTGAAGTTATATCAGCATTCACAGAAATTCCAAGGGGGGAAGATAGATGGTTCAAGAATTTTAGGTTTGAAATGCAACCCTGCAAAATATTTTTGAAACCAGAGTTTATGGATACCGATTTGAACAAAGCTGTGCCAAGAAGTTATGTCAAGGATGCATTTTCCAATCTGTTCTACAACATCCAAAGGTACTTCACCTACGAAGGGAGATACCACAAGGTGTACACTTACCACTTTAAACTCTTATTGCATTTCACAGGAATAATCTCTCTAGACTTACCTTTATTTCTATTTCGAAGTCTGGCCAAGATGGCAGACAAAGTACAGATGAAAACTCAGGCATGTGAAACCTCATTATTTCATCATGGTCTAGTCAAGTTAATAGTTTTGCATGAGCTTCAGAAATTGAATAAAATAATGTTCTGCATTTCTCTTTTTGAGTGGAATAGGGGTTGAAGGAATAGGTGCTAGCCCTCAAGTCAAAGAAACATCTCCATCAAAGACTACTGAACCTGCAGAAACAAAATCAAGGAGGTTTGTCAAGCTTAAGCCCAGGAAACAGGTTAAGGAACCAATGATAAACACATCACTAAATATCCAAAGGACTCCTCAGTCTGCACAGAAGAAGAGAACTCATGTCAAAGAGACAATTTAGGAACAATCAACTAGTAAAACATCTCAGAAGAAGTTGACTAGGAGTCAAAGGTCAAAGGAGAAGGGTAAGGCTGTGGTCACAGATGAAAACTTGGAATTAAGAGGTGACTTGAATGATATATTATAAGCTATTGACATTGAAGATTCTCCCCTGGTTCAAGAAGATTTCATCAAACTGGATATAGGTGGCAAATCAAAGAAATTGAGAACATCCAAAAATTTAGATTTTGAGGATGAAATGTCAAAGTTTGTCTTTAAGCCTAGAAAACCCTTGACTAGGCAGTCTAAGAAATTGCAGCAGCCAGACATGGAGATAGACCAAACAGGAGGTGAGGATGCAAATGTTTTTGAAGAAACCATAAATATATCATCTCCAATGCTTGAAGAAGACAGAAACAGAGTTTTTAATACTGAGAGAGAAAAGAGTAGTTATGAGGAGGTTAAAGACAAACTCAGACTTGCAAACATTGAAATTGATAAATTGAAGAAGAAAGTGAGAATGCATGTTGTATAAAGATCAAACTTTGAGAGGTTGAAAGGTTTGTGGGAGCTAGAAAAGGTTTCAAACACTGAGTCAATAAACAGTGAGGATCAATTCTACATATGGACCGTCCCTGCAATCAAGGAAGAAAATTTCATAAGGATGGTTAATACTAAACTAAGAGCTAATAATAGAAGGCTTAAAAGGTAGGTTGAACATATTGAAATACAGCTAGCAAAGCCTGAAGATCAACCACAGGAAAAATGAATGTAAACAGTAAGTGACATCTCCTAACACATTTTTGGGATTATGTGGAAAGATTTCATTTTTGAAAGAAGTTCAGAGTTGGTTTTTATTGATTATGAGAGCTTATATATAACTGGAAGGATTTCAGTAAAGGTTTGAAACTTAAAATTTTGGAAAAATCTATGAAAAGATAGACACGGCAGTTTCGTAGCGTGCTACGAAACTGTTGTAGGTGTCATGCACAGCAATTTGAACAATTTTGCAAGGTTTCAAAGGGTGAAAATGATTTTTTTTTAACCTTGATGCTATTGAAGAATGTATAAAGATCACAAGTGAAGATCCAATGGAAAAACACAAAAAAATGAAGGTTCCAAGTGAAGTTTTCAAAGGTAAAGTTCTGTGCTACGAAAACAGCAGACAGTTTCGTAGCGCAACAATGTTAACAGTTTTGGCACTCCTTCAAAAGTTTGGTTTGGGCACAACTGGAAGGGAGAAGTCACATGAGTTTAATAAGACATTGCCACATGTTTTTTAGCACAATTTGGTCAACATATGGTTTGAAGAAACATAAATGAAGCACTATAGCTATTTTGCAGGGAGCATGTTCCTATCTTTCAGGGTAGATAAGAAGCAAATCAATACAGTCTAACAGCAAGGAGATGGACATCATCAAGGTCAAAGTTTAGGAGGAGCAGCTGTCAGATAGAAGATTTAATGTTTAGATAAGGTTGTTAAGTTATAATAAAGAGTTTTAATCCTAGTTGTATTAGGACTCTAGAACAGACAGTTTAATTGTTAGATGTAATTAAAAGTTTGTTTTAGCAGTTGATAGGTGTCAAGCTAGCAAATTCGAATTTTTCTCAAGTGTTTGGAGAGAATCCAAGAATGTAATGATGACTCTATAAGAGACAAGAAGTCGAATTGCATAGGGTTGGCAATTTTCATTAACAAGCATATTGTTTTGTTGTAGCAGAAACTGTGTTTTTATATTAATACAGAGATATTGGTTTCATCACTTAGGATTCAGAAACGGTTATTGATGATTGATATTCTCATGGTTTTCCTCTTTCAATTACTTGCAGTGGCATGAATGTATGTTATTTAGAATTCACCGAAGGTGCTCTAACTTCCTTCATATGTTCATGAACTGTGTTTATTTTCTGTCCTACTATTCTTTGATACATCTGAACCCTGAAATTCCCTGACTTCCATATGAAGCTTATACTCATGTTTTATGAAAACACACTTGAATCCATAAGCCCAATAGATGTTTTTTGATTAGCAGTACAACCAATTATCCATTTTTATCCATTTTACTCATAGAGTTAGCCATCTAATCCTTATTTTAAAATCATAAACCTATTGAGAGAGCCCTCTCAGGTTGAGGAGGCTAAGCCTCAACTAAAATTCTGGTTTGAAATAGTTACACTGAGGTAGCCTGACCAAAAACCTATCAGGTCCTATTTTGGTGATAACATGCCATAAGCTTGGACACAAAGCAAATGACTGCAGGCTGCCATATACATTAAAGGACTCTAGACAGATGATGGAACCAAATCAAATCAGACCAAATTTTGAATCAAAAATAAATGTAGACATTATGAGAACCCCCAACAAAGTATGGAAGAAGAAGAAAAAGGGGGAGCATGTTACTTTATTGACATTATGAATCCATCATAGTCTCAGGGGGAGCTTCTCCACGAAGCAACATAGATATCCAGTCAGTGATAGATAAGAAGCAACATCCCAAGGGGAGAGAAGTTCATCAAAGGTCCCCATAAGAGTTGTCAAAGAAGAGTTGATTGGAATAAGAACAGCTAAAAGTTCAGGAAGGGAAAGGAAAATTCCTCTGGCAGAGAACTATAGAGGAAGAAGGACACCTGAAGCATTCAATAGCCAACAGGTTTATGGAAGAAGAGAAAGCAGCAAGCAGCCAAGGTGGTAAAGGGAACATCAGTCATGAACTTGTAAACTAAGAGGATGCGTACACTTTGTGTCTCACTGCAAGTATTGATAATGAAACAAAATTATTTTAATAAGGATGAATAAGAAAATGTTATTATCATTATATCATTACAAATATCCATCCCAAGTGTTATTATTGGAGCAGTGGTATGATACAGGTCCTTAGGATCGGAATATTATGGTATGCATCATGATGGTGGTATGGCATAAATACATCAAGGAAGTAGTCCCAGCGTTATCAGCATTATAATATGTGTGGATTAAGTTTTGGTTGCTATGATTAGTGAAAAGTACCTTCTAGGTTCAAATGCTAGAGAATGTCGACTTGTGTTATCAAAGCATGGAAAGGTTAGTAAAATGTCAAACCATCATTATCTTATGTTCGTTGATGTGTTATATTGAGCGCTAAAGAATCATGTAGTCTTGTATATGAATGTATGCCTTTTTCAAGTCAGTATTGATATACTTTCAAGCCCTCTTTCTTAAGTCATCCATAAGCTTATTGAAGTCTGTCTGATGAAACTTCAAGTAGACAAATTGAAGATTTTTTCCCGAAGAACATGTTAATAGAACAGTTGAAGTGTCTAAAGTATGATGGAGAGTTGATCATTGAACTGCATACCCCTTGTGTCATAAATGAAAGCGTATAGTTGATAGTGAGAGTTTCCAATGCATGGAATGTATCAAGCCTCGAGGTTTTTATGTTTAATATGTAACTTTTCAGTATTAAAGTCATTGGGCCTTTTAGATTGAAATATGTTTTCTAATATTAAAATAAGTTTTAAGCCCTGTTTGGACTCATTGTTCACATCAGCATCAAGGGCTTTTGGCTTGTAGTGATTGTATCTTCAGAATTTTGGCACAAATCACCAACATCAAGCAACAAGGGATAAAAGAACAGAAATTTCTATGGTGACATGCCTTCCATCATTCTCATGAGTTGTGATAGCATCATTTTGTTGTGTATATTCATTTAATAACAAAAGAACTGAATAAAGGATTCTTATACTAAACTTAGAGAGGAGTTCCTCTAGGAAGCACCCAAGCATTATTATTGGAGCAGCTTCCGTATTGGAGAAAGCATTACTGATGTGTTGAGCTTGCGTTGAAGTTGGGCATGTTTTTTTTTTGGAGGTAAGGAGATAAATGAATGATAAAACTATGAATAGTCTGTCTTTGAGACTCTGATTAAGTAAATTGAAAAGGTCTTCCTGAAATGCATTATGATAAAAAAATTGATTGATCCTGCATCTCCACTAGTGCAAAAGGTTAATGATGCCAGAATTAGATTCTGTATATTGTTGATTGTTGTTGAGAACAGTGAAGAGCTCAATGCAAATAGTTGAGAGTATGAAGGGTATCGTAACTATGGCTGTCTGTGCTGACTGAAGTGAAATTACCGCATGGATTATCAATGGGTATCATATTATCTCATGGCCTTGGATGCATTGACACTTTTGGCATAAGTGTATACCGTAGAGATCAGATATATCAAGATCTAACCATTAGTCTTCCTTAAGAATGTGTTACACCTAAAAGTTATGTAACAGTGGTATTTGGGTGAATTTGAGAATCTCTTATAAAGCAAGTATGAGCGGTTGGCCTATGAACCAATTTTTGCTCAAAGACATCCTTGAATCTACAACGAAATCATTGTGTAATCTAGTAGTAAAGGTGAATCGTGGCTGCAAAAGATATATTGGCATCATCATATTTGAACAGATGTGTATTGCAGAAGAATACATATTCCATCTACAATCTTCATCAACATATATGTACCTCAGATGAAGATCATAATATAGGCTGAAGTATATTTGGAACATACTTTATATACCATATGGGGTATTCTTAGTATTTTAGTATTATTCCAACAATGCATTTCTGATTATATAAGTCTGGTACAGTTTGTTCTATGGAGTGTCCTTATCATCACTTTCAACACTATACAAGTGCAAGGAATCTATGCTTTGGGATGGTATCAGTTTACTGTGTATATACATACAAGTTCAATTATTCCCAAAGTGTTCTCCCAACAATGCTTATACACCAAATGGAGCAAGAGTCCCAGCCAGGTATGTGGACGAAATGAAAAATGCTTATGCAGAACTGTAATAAGGCAATGATGGAAAATACACTGGAAAAAGGTGTAACCATTTGCCATTGATGTCAAAGGGGGAGGAAAATCAAGCAGAGGAAGATAGACACTTCTTAGAATGAAAGGGGGAGAAAGTGTTGGAGGAAGTGTTTATATCAATGCCAAAGGGGGAGACTGTTGGAAATATTTTCATTGATGGCAAAGGAGCAGAAAGGAGGATGTAAATAATTTCCTTTGATTAAATCACATCGAAGGAGGAAAAGGAGGATTATAACGTAAAACATATGGAACGTCGAAATGAGATAAGTGACCAGATGTGATATCGTACAGAGTTCCTTTTTAATATATTTCAGGTCCAGGGTTCTATGTGGTTACACCAGTTTATAAAGAAAATTTTGAATGCCAGTGTAGACTCGGGTGAAAAATACTTGACACTCGTGCAGAGGTGTTATGCGGTTGCAGCTGTTTATCAAAAAAAATTCTGAACGCAGAGGTAGACTCGGGTAAGTGACCCGACACAGAGTGAAGAGCAGAGAAATCTGAATGTTGCGGCTATGAGGAGATAGGCACCATGGGTTGATTCGGGCTCAAAAAAACTACAGGCAGAGAATATTGAACGTTGCAGGCATGAGAAGAAGAGGCAAAGTTGGGCAAAAGGAGATATGGTGGCATTGTTGGAAACATGCTAGCTGGGTCAAGTTGAACAAAAAGTGTTTGTGCATAACTGTTATGATATAACTGCAGAAACAAAAAATATAGTGACGGCAGTAGAAAGGAAAAACGCACAGCCAACCAAGCGCTAAAAGGGCTGAGTGAAATATACTTGTTGTAACTGTAAATGTAAATTCATCGATTATTTTATATTTTTTGTGATGAAAAGGCAAGCCTCCATAGGCATAAGAAAAAACTCCAATGAGTGATGTAATGATAATTTCTGATGTAATAACCTAAACTGAAGTATAAGGAATCGAATGGGTGGAAAGCAGAGAAACAGGCATGTTCACTTCATATTCCTTGTTGAATGCAAACAGTCAGGAGTTATCTGTATAAGAGATGTAATATCAGTGTGCAAAAAGGAATTATAAAGCTATAGAATGGAAGAGAGCGGAATAATGTAAGAGAGCTGCAGAATGTTGGAGAGTGGAAGAATAAGAGAGAGTTGATAGAGATGTTGTGCATATTAGGAGCTGATATGAAGTAGATATGAAGGGTGAAGAGGCAGCAGTGAAGGAGTATAAAAGAGCTGATATCTAGGTAAATCAGCATTTTATTTTCATGTTGGGTGAGGGGATTGTAGTCACCTTTCAAGTTGTAGCTTGATAAAGTTCCAGTTGGAGTTGGGTGAGGTAGGAGCCTCCTTTGGGTTGTAGCCTGTAGAAAATATATGGGAGTTGGAGCTTCCTTGAAAGTTTTAGCTTGTAGAAGTTGAGGTAGGAGCCTCATGTGGGTTGTAGCCTGTAGAAAATATATGGGAGTTGGAGCTTCCTTGCAAGTTGTAGCTTGCAGAATTTGAGGTAGTAGCCTCCTGTAGGTTGGAGCCTACAGAAAATCAGTGGTGAGAGGGAGTTGGACCTTGCCTTTGCATCACAACAATAATAAGATGTGGTTTTCCCCCTTATGGGTTTCCACTTATATCTGGTGTCTATGTGATTGATGATTATGTGTTGATGTGATGTTTTAATCTGCTTAATTACTTGTTGTCCACACATTCAGTTTGTTGATTCATTATGTATTAAGCTGCTTATAAAATGAAGTAGTTAATGGGTGTAAATGAAATAGTTTTAAATGACAATGAATGTACTAAACTGATTCACTCCCCCCCCCCCCCCCTCTTAGTTTAGTTAAGGGTTCATCATCATGCACTAGTATTCACCTTCAACCCAAACGTTCACACCTTCAAATTTCAGTTTTTCATCATTTATTTTCATTTTGAGTTTGGTCTTGTTGTTTTTAGTGTATATGAGTCACCAATGATCAAATGTACTCTTTCCATATGATTGATAAGGTCATTAGGTCAAATTGTTATATTTTTAAATAAAATCTTCAAATAAAATTTGGCATCTCTTCGTTGTCAAATGATCAATGGTTATTATCCAGTTCAGTGCTACTCCCTCCACTTGCTCATGGACATCATCACTCATCATGGTTATGTCATCATTTAGGTATCCTATGTCATAAAAAGAGTTAATGTGCCATCATATAGGCCATGGTCTAGGATTTACATTTGATTGTCATCATAATGTCAGTCATCAAAAGTAAAAAGAGATTCATGTCCATTCTTTGGGTCGCCATCATGGAAGTTGGCTCATCAAACAATCCATCAGTGAAAAAGACACAACCTAGAGCATAAATTTCAAATACCTATAGCAGAGGTAAGAGGTTGTGTTTGCCCCTGAAATGATCCAGGTGGATATTGGTGGCCACCCCCCTATTCCACTTGGGCCCCCACCATTGTCTCTTTCAGTTTTTCAGTTTCGGCATAACTTACTATTTTTAGCAGTTTTTCGGGTTCTGAACTTCCGGAGCCGTTTTGAGGCCCTAAACGATGTTTTTTGGGTATCGTTTACCAGCGAATTGGATCATCCAATTTGTCCTAATAGTTGTATTCCTCGGATAGAGCTTTCTAATGATGTATCATGTGCATCAAACGGAGATAGTATGCCAAAGTTACGTCCCTGGGAAGTTGAAACACCAATTTACCCAAACGGAGCCCATAGTTTTGGCGCTTCATCTCCTAGGGTTAGGTTTTAGGGATGTTTAGGGTTCTCCATTGTTTCTCAATAATAAATAGGCCCTCGAGCCTCATTGTAACTCAGTTCAGAGGCCTGTAGCCGCCACATCTCTTCTCAGAGATAGCTACCAATGCCCTAGCTAGTTTTATTTCCATTCTGTCTGTAAGCAAATTTCAGTTCTTTGATATTAATGAAATGAAGTGTTATTTCCGCTGCCTCTCTGTATTTATGGTTATATGTTTGATACGTTGAAGAAGAGGTTGTCTATCGGGATCATCGAATTCATCTGAAGCCGGTTGTAGTCCTCGGATAGAGCTTTCTAATGATGTATCATGTGCATGAAGCAGGAGATAGTATAATGCCAAAGTTACGTCCCTAGGAAGTTGAAACACCAATTTACCCAAACGGGGCCCATAACTACGTTCTTTCATCTCCGGTTAGGTTTTTGGGATGTTTAGGGTTCTCCATTGTTTCTCAATAATAAATAGGCCCTCGAGCCTCATTGTAACTCAGTTTAGAGGCCTGTAGCCGCCACATCTCTTCTCAGAGATAGCTACTAGTGCCCTAGCTAGTTTTATTTCCATTCTGTCTGTAAGCAAATTTCAATTTTTTGATATTAATGAAATGAAGTGTTAATTCCGCTGCATCTATGTATTTATGGTTATATGTTTATTCTGTTGCGTTCCTACATAAATCTGGATCATGAAATAGCATAGATTCCTAGACCTATAACTAGGGCTCAAGGAAAGATGTTTCCTAGGAAGACTATCAGTAAAGAAGGAACTGAGCTTGGCACTATGAGACAAGAATCATCAAGAGGGAAACATGATACACCATTGCACAGTGAAGAACAATCACCTCTTGATTTAGAGATGGATGACCTAGTAAAACACCATGAAGATAAGGCAGTTGAAGACACAATCAAAGAGAAAGAGGCACAGATCAGAGAGCTAAAATATTACCTTACCAAAGCCAATTTCATGGTGGCTTTCTAGAAACAAGAGAATATACAATTGAAAGTAAGCCTAATACAGCAAAGTAAGTCACAAGAAGACCCTCCATCATCTAGCAAGGCAGATGTTTTGACAGAACAAGTTAAGTTATGGTTTCAAATGCTTCAAATCCTCTTTAAACAAGTAAATCAACCTCCATAAACCCTCTATGTAGTCTCTTTCCTCATAAAACTGATTGAAAATCCAATCCTAAGGTTTGTTGCATTTTTTATGCCCTTTCCCTTTTCCATGGTTCATAGCTTCATCGGGAGTAAAGATCTTGTTTTTAAGCTTATACCTCCTTCATCATCCTTCACTGACCATTCCCCTCACTCTATGTAGTCTCTTTCCTCATAAAACTGAATGAAAATCCATTTCTAAGGTTTGTTGCATTTTTGTTGCCCTTTGCCTTTTCCATGGTTCATAGCTTCATCAAGAGTCAAAGACTTTGGTTTTGAGCTTATACCTCCTTCATCATCCTTCACTGACCATTCCTCATCAAAAACCTTTCATTTCCTTATTTTCCCAAAAAACCTAGAAATTTGTCGTGCTTTTACCCTATTGGGTATGTGTTATATTCTTTCCATGACTAATCACGCGTGGGGGGTCACAGGAGGGGCGATAGCCCCCCCTATACGTTGCGCAAGGCGCAACGTCGGGGGGTCACAGGGGGGGCGGTAGCCACCCCTATCGGGGTCCCAAATCTAAAGATTGGTTTGTGGTTGCCCCTTTGGCTTCCTTTCTCAACCTTGGGAAACTAAGGGGAGTTAACATTTTGGTGTCATTGTCGGGGAGCGAAAGGTTACATTTTCCCCGGGGGTGAACGACAACGATCAGATATGATTGTTGATGGTGGACAGTGATCAGACACAGGAAGGCTAAAAAAAATTTTGGTCCTTATTTTCCGGTGGGCAGATCCGCCCATGGTTTTGTGCATGGGTTTGCACATGGTTTTGGGGTACGATGGTTTTCAGCCCCTGGTATTTTGTATATCCGGTCAAGGGAACTATGATTATGTTCTAATCCAGGGTTAATGGATTGGGGTTTATATATGCTTCGGCATGTATATATATATGTGTTGTAACACTAAAAGGAATATAATGAAAAATCAAGCTGGTCGTCCTGATTTGGGATCCAGGGGAAAATCTCTGTGTTTATCTGTTTTATTTTTTATGCTCTTACTACTGTTTATTTTCTGTTTTTAAGATTCATTTGCAGATAATTTCTGTACAGGGTTAAAACCTACATACCCTAGGTCTGTGATTTGACCTTTTTCCCCTTTTTTTCTCACTCATTTTTGGAAATTCCACTTTCATTGTGTTCCTAACACATATCCTTACCTCCCATAATTTTTTCAAACATTTTCCTACCCCCCATCCCCTCCATTCCCTTCCCCCAATTTGTTGCGTTTCTGGAAAATTCATTGTGCTTTTGACTCTATTTTTGTCATCATTTTCAAAAGATATTTTTGACCAAATGAAGATGTATTTTCAAAAGCGGAAATCGATTTTTCTTCAAAACAACCTTATATACAAAAACCTCTTCTAGTTTTGCAACAATTATTATGGTTAAAGATATATAACTCCATATTTGACCCCTATTTTTACAAAAAATGCAGAAAAACCATCCTACAGAAACGCAGTGTGTGCTCATTGCGCTTTTTCCCAGAGGCTCCAAATGAAGATTGAAAAGCATGTGGAGGTGTATTTTGGTTAGTAAATTACAGAAATATACTTTGGGTTACTTGTAAGTTCATTTATTTTTAGATATTAATTAAAAATAAATAAATAAATAAAAGGGTCAAAAACCACCTATTTTCCTCCTTTCTGCCACCTTTTCAGACCGCTCACTGTGGTTTTGGACAGGTAGATTTCAAGCAATTTTTCAGGGGTTTGGAGCTAGTGTTTGTAGTGCTTGATGACTCCATTATGTAGCATACATCTCCAACTTTCCAACAATACCATTTGTAACCAAAAAATATTTCAGTAAGGCCTCCAAATAACCTTCCAAACTTTTGTTGCGTTTCTATTATTAGACGCTGCACTTCTGTAATTTTTTGTTGCGTTTCTGGGTTTGAAGATTTTTCTTGACACGTGGAGGTCAAAGGTAAAAATGGTCGATATAAAAGTTGGCTCATGAGTTTTTGATGGTTAATAGGCCTATTTATGGTCGTCTTTGTTGAAAAATATTGTGTTTAATGACTTGAGACAAAAACTCAACTTGTTAGCTAAAAAAGGGGAAGTTGTTTCTAACTCCCCTAGAGTTAGGCTGAGTCATTAGGTGCATTAATTAGTTGTTTTGGATTAGGATTCGGCCCCTAGAGGTGGAATGTTGTTCTATTTTCTATATGTATTAAAAATCAAGTCATTGAGAGGGTTGGATACTTGTGGCTCAGACTTGGAACTAGCGTACTACTCATTTGCAGAAATATAACAGACATTTGCAGTTATTTTCATGGAATTCTTGTGATATGGTTAGTGGATTTGTTTTTCATGTGTTTTCTTTTATATGTGATGATTAGATCTTGTTAGAAACCATCTACTTTCTTCTTATGCTTTATCTTTTAAGGTTTAAAACATAAATCATTCTTTTATTCTTTGTTTTTGTTTAAGATAAGCATATAAATGTGTCATCCTCTAAAAAAGTGAATTCGTGTTTTTGCTCACTTGATTCCTATTATTTTCTCTTCATGACCACTACAATGACAAACCAATTTTGTCAATGATCATACCTACCTTGCTTCATACTATATCTACAACTGACCTTTGGGATACCTTTCCTAGTTATGATACCTAGTGCTCTTTGTCCAGCAAACCCTAAATTAAACCCTATTGAGCTTATTAACTAGCCTAAAACCCTAGATAGCCTCCAGTCACTTCCATTGGCTGTGACTATAATTTCAAGAGAGCCCTCTCTAATTTGGTAGGGCTAGATACCAAATGTAAAGATTGGTTTGTGGTTGCCCCTTTGGCTTCTTTTGTCAGCCTTGGGAAACTAAGGGGAGTTAACATTTTGGTGTCATTGTCGGGGAGCGAAAGGTCACATTTTCCATGGGGGTGAATGACATGGATCAGATTTGATTGCTGATGGTGGACAGTGATCAGACACAGGAAGGCTAAAAAAAATTTTGGTCCTTATTTTCCAGTGGGCGGATCCGCCCATGGTTTTGTGCATGGGTTTGCACATGGTTTTGGGGTACGATGGTTTTCGGCCCCTGGTATTTTGTAGATCCAGTCAAGGGAACTACGGTTATGTTCTAATCTAGGTTTAATGGATTAGGGTTTATGTATGCTTCGGCATGTATATATATGTGTTGTAACACTAAAAGGAATATAATGAAAAATCAAGCTGGTCGTCCCGATTTGGGATCCAGGGGAAAATCTCTGTGTTTATCTATTTTATGTTTTATGCTCTTGCTACTGTTTATTTTCTTTTTTTAAGATTCGTTTGTAGATAATTTCTGTATAGGGTTAAAACCTACATACCCTAGGTCTGTGTTTTGACCTTTTTCCCCCTTTTTTCTCACTCATTTTTGGAAATTCCACTTTCATTGTGTTCTTAACACATATCCTTACCTCCCATAATTTTTTCAGACGTTTTCCTACCCCCCATCCCCTCCATTCCCTTCCCCTAAGTTGTTGCATTTCCGAAAAATTCATTGTGCTTTTGACTCTATTTTTGTCATCATTTTCAAAAGATATTTTTGACCAAATGAAGATGTATTTTCAAAAGCGGAAATCAATTTTTCTTCAAAACAACCTTATATACAAAAACCTCTTCTATTTTTGCAACAATTATTATGGTTAAAGATATATAACTCCATATTTGACCCCTATTTTTACAAAAAATGCAGAAAAAACATCCTACAAAAACGCAGTGTGTGCTCATTGCGCTTTTTCCCAGAGGCTCCAAATGAAGATTGAAAAGCATGTGGAGGTGTATTTTGGTTAGTAAATTACAGAAATATGATTTGGGTTACTTGTCAGTTCATGGATTTTCAGATATTAAATATAAATAAATAAATAAAATAAAAAAAGGGTGAAAAACCACCTATTTTCCTCCTTCTGCTACATTTTCAGACCACTCGCTGCGTTTTTGGACAGGTAGATTTCAAGTCAATTTCCAGGGGTTTGGAGCTAGTCTTTGTAGTGCTTAATGACTCCATTTTGTAGCATACATCTCCATCTTTCCAAAAATACCATTTGTAACCAAAAAATATTTCGGGAAGGCCTCCAAATCACCTTCCAAACTTTTGTTGCATTTTTGTTGTTAGACGCTGCGCTTCTGTAATTTTTTGCTGCGTTTCTGGGTTTGAAGATTTTTCTTGACACGTGGAGGTCAAAGGTCAAAATGGTTGATGTAAAAGTTGGCTCATGAGTTTTTTATGGTTAATAGGCCTATTTATGGTCGTCTTTGTTGAAAAATCTTGTGTTTAATGACTTGAGACAAAAACTCAACTTGTTAGCTAAAAAAGGGGAAGTTGTTTCTAACTCCCCTAGAATTAGGTTGAGTCATTAGGTGGATTAATTAGTTGTTTTGGATTAGGATTCGGCCCCTAGAGGTGGAATATTGTTCTATTCTCTATATGTATTAAAAATCAAGTCATTGAGAGGGTTGGATACTTGTGGCTCAGACTTGGAACTAGCGTACTGCTCATTTGCAGAAATATAACAGACATTTGCAATTATTTTCATGGAATTCTTGTGTTATGGTTAGTGGATTTGATTTTCATGTGTTTTCTTTTATATGTGATCATTAGATCTTGTTAGAAACCATCTAATTTCTTCTTATGCTTTATCTTTTAAGGTTTAAAACATAAAGCATTCTTTTATTCTTTGTTTTTGTTTAAGATAAGCATATAAATGTCTCATCCTCTAAAAAAGTGAATTCGTGTTTTTGCTCACTTGACTCCTATTATTTTCTCTTCATGAACACTACAATGACAAACCAATTTTTTCAATGATCATACCTACCTTGCTTCATACTATATCTAAAACTGACCTTTGGTATACCTTTCCTAGTTATGATACCTAATGCTCTTTGTCCAGCAAACCCTAAATTAAACCCTATTGAGCTTATTAACTAGCCTAAAACCCTAGATAGCCTCCAGTCACTTCCATTGGTTGTGAGTGTAATTTCAAGAGAGCCCTCTCTAATTTGGTAGGGCTAGATACCAAATGTAAATATTGGTTTGTGGTTTCCCCTTTGGCTTCCTTTGTCAGCCTTGGGAAACTAAGGGGAGTTAACATTTTGGTGTCATTGTTGGGGAGCGAAAGGTCACATTTTCCCTGGGGGTGAATGACAAGGATTAGATCTGATTGCTGATGGTGGACAGTGATCAGACACAGGAAGGCTAAAATCATTCACCTGGCGACTTCAACATGATCCAGAACTCAGGGTTTTATTGGTGATTCCACTGGCAGAATAATCAATAGCCTAAATGATGCCTTAGTTCATCTATTGTTCTCAATATGGATTCAATTTCTAGAAGGTATGCTCCTATGAATCGTGCTCACATTCCTATTTTTCCAAATCGAATGCCTTGCATAGATTGGCAAACTTATCTGCCCAAATTCATAGATTGAAACAAGGATGAGGCTATTCTGCATCTAATAAAATTTCATTGGCATATACATACGGTTGGGATTAGGTTTCATGAGGATTATTTGATAAAAATGTTTATGGATACCCTAGAAATGAAATCAAGATCATGGTATGAAGGGTTGAAGCCAGGTAGCTTATTTTCTCTTAAATATTTCCACATAACATTCTTTTAGTTTTATGGAAAATCTCATTATTCATTCTTGTTGTTCAAAGATTGTTGTGAATCCTGTGAAGATTTCATTCAATACCTTGAAGAGGCTTTTGGTGATGAAGAGTGTCTAGATGATGAGATCATAGAGGCCCTTCATGAATTTTATTCCCAACATAAAATAACATAGATTAGATACTTTGATACAAAGGATCATTTGCAGCACACATCAATTCCTTCTTTTCTTGAAGATGAAATAGATCTGCATCCTAATAGTCAGGAAGAAATTGGTCCAAGTCAAAATTCTAAAATTGCATGTACGGAAAACGTAAGCAGTGAACCATCTTATGGTGATGATCATCTACTTTTGCAACCAAATAATGAACAAGAATTTCTTTTCCTTGATTCTTGTGACAGACAAATTGATATTCTTCCTTTTGAAACACGAGGAACCAAAAATACCGGAAGCACGTGAGGAATCAAATAGACTTGAAGTGATTGTTGCATTTAAAGTTTTCCATGAGCATCCAAAACCCTATCATTTGGATGAGAGGTATGAAGATAGTCATTCACTTGTTTTTTAATATTGTTCTTTCTCTGGGTTTTTATTTCAAGATCAGGATTGTGAAGACCAAGATGAAGTTTCTAATGAAATGCATGAACAATGATCTCTAGACATTCACCACTCATATGTCTCTCCAACTCATCCACTTTCTGAAACACTATTCCAAAGGTAGATTCATGCAAATCATAATTTTGTATTGGCATGTGTGGAAGTTTCAGACAATGTAATTATGGTGGAAAATAATCATCAAACTTTGCAAGAAAATTATGAAGAGGAGAGTTGCAATAAAGAAAGTTTTTTTTAGAGCCTCTTGCAAATGATGATCTTCCTCCAGTTTCAGAAAATGAAGAGTCTATTGAAGAAGAGCAGTTTGTCTCAGATCCTATGGATGTGCACATTTTTTCTATTGATAATACGGCTGCCTCAGACACGGGTTTTCAAGAACAAACTTCACTTTCTCCTTATGTTGTTGAAGACCCTATTGTCAATTTTTTGCAGCCATCTGGGAAGATGAATCTTCTTGTATTTATGGATCATGGGCTCATGTTCAATGGACACTTGGAGTTGCCTATCTTTTGTTTTTTCTACCTGCTCAAGGAAAGTGTGAGGAGGATTCAGGTAAGTATCCATTTGGTGGATTGGTTACACTGGAGGGATCATATCGCATGATTGTATATATATCTTCAGTAGGTGGACAGTTATCATTGGGATTTGAAGCCCGAGGTGAAGGCCCTAATATCCCAATGATCTGCTGCCATATGTAAGTCAAGTCAGTTCTTATTTCTCTCAGTTTAGTTAGTCATTCATTTGAGTGTAAACTATTTTATTTTGACTCCATTACCAGATGGATGAGGCAACCTGGTCTATGGTGTTCTTGACACCTCCTAAAGGAGCTACCATCCCCAGCTGGAGCCAATGTTAGTGTCTATGACTCACTAGTGATCAAATGTAGTCTTTCCACATGATTGACAGGGTCAATTGTTATATTTTTAAATAAAATTTGGCATCTCTTCGTTGTCTAATGATCATTGGTTATTGTCTAGTTCAGTGCTACTCCCTCCACTTGCTCATGGTAATCATCACTCATCATGTTTATGTCATTATTTAGGTGTCCTTGGTCATCAAAAGAGTTAATGTGCCATCATATAGGTCATGGTCTAGGATTCACATGTGATTGTCATCATAATGTCAGTCATCAAAAGCAAAAAGAGAGTCATGTCCATTCTTTGGGTCACCATCATGGAATTTGGCTCATCAAACAATCCATTAGTGACAAAGACACAACCTAGAGCAGAAATTTCAAAGACATATAGAAGAGGTAAGAGGTTGGTTTTTTCCCCTGAAATAGTAGAGATGCCTAGACCAAGAACTAGGGCTCAAGCAAAGATGTTACCTAGGAAGTCTATCATTAAAGAAGGAACTCATCAATGAGACAATAATCATCAAGAGGCAAACAAGATACACCATTGCGCAATGAAGAACAATCACCTCTTGGTTTAGAGATGGATGACCTAGCAAAACACCATGAAGGTAAGGCAGTTGAAGACACAATCAAAGAGAAAGAGGCACAGATCAGAGAGCTAAAATATGACCTTTCCAAAGCCAATTTCATAATTTCTTTCTTGCAGTAAAAGAATAGACAATTGAAATTGACAACTCCCCATCATTCCCCTCATCAAAATCCTTTCATTTCCTTATTTTCCCAAAAACCCTAGAAATATGTTGCATTTTTACCCTAGGTCTGTGTTTTGACCTTTTCCCACCCTTTTTCTCACTTATTTTTGGAAATTCCACTTTCATTGTGTTCCTAACACATATCCCTAGGTCACATAATTTTTTCATACTTTTTCCTACCCCCCATCCCCTTCATTCCCTTCCCCCAAATTGCTACGTTTTTGAAAAACTCGTTGCACTTTTGACTATGTTTTTGGCATCATGTTCAAAAGAGGTTTTTGAAAAAATGGAGATGAATTTTAAAAAAATAAGAGAGGTTTTTCTCCACAACAAGCTTATATACAAAACTGTCTCCCAGGTTTGAAAAATGTGTTATGTTTAAAGAGATATCATTCCATATTTGACCCCTATTTTTTCAAAAAAATGTGGAAAAGGCATCTTATAGAAACGTAGTGTGTGCTCGTTGTGTTTTTTCCTAGAGACTCCAAATGAAGATTGAAAAGCATATGGAGGTGTATTTTGGTTATTAAATTCCATAAATCTAATTGGGGTTACTTTTCAATTCATGGATTTTCATAAAAAAGGTCAAAAACCACCTATTTTCCACCTTTCTGCCACCTTTTCAGACCACTCGCTGCATTTTTGGATAAGTCGATTTCAAGTCAATTTTTCAGGGGTTTGGAGCTATTTTTTGTATTGCTTGATGACTCTGTTGAGTAAGAGACATATCCATATTTCCAACCATACCATTTGCAGCGAAAAAATCCCCCGGGAAGGCCTCCAAATCACCTTCCAAACTTTCGTTGCACTTATGCTACTAGATGTTGCGCTTTTGTAATTTTTCTTTGTGTTTCTAGGTTTGAAGATTTTTCTTGACGCATGTAGGTCAAAGATAAAAAATTTCGATGTAACAGCTGGCTCATGAGCTGTTTTATGGTTAATAGGCCTATTTATGGTCATCTTTGTTAAAAAATCTTATGTTTAATGACTTGAGACAAAAACTCAACTTGTTAGCTAAAAAAGGGGAAGTTATTTCTAACTCCCCTAGAATTAGGCTTTGAGTCATTAGGTGCATTAATTAGTTGTTTTGGATTAGGATTCGACCCCTAGAGGTGGAATATTGTTCTATTTTCTATATGTACTCAAAATCAAGTCATTAATAGGGTTGGATACTTGTGGCTCAAACTTGGAACTAGTGTATTGATCATTTGCAGAAATATAACAGACATTTGCAACTATTTTCATGGAATTATTGTGTTATGGTTAGTGGCTTTGTTTTTCCTATGTTTTATTTTATATTTGATGATTATATCTTGTTAGCAACCATCTACTTTCTTCCAATGCTTTATCTTTTAAGGTTTAAAATAGAAATAATTCTTTTATGCTCTGTTTTTGTTTAAGATAAGCAATTAAATGTGTCATCCTCTGAAAAGGTGAATTCATGCTTTTGCTCACTTGACTCCTATTATTTTCTCCTCATCACCACTACAATGACAAACCAATTGTGTCATTGATCATACCTACCTTGCTTCATACTATATCAGCAATTGACCTTTGGGATACTATTAGTATGAATCTTAATTCCAAGTGTACGAAAAAAGACCACTTTAGTTGCGCATAACAAACAGCCCCCCAATATCGTAAATGATCACAATATCTTCGTATCCTATAGTTAGGTGATCAAGATAAATGCTGCAAAAATCTAGATCCTTGCATTAGAAGACATTAAACAGTAGAAAAAACAAGATTTACGCCATGCATCCAATAGACAAGACAAGAATATATCAAATTAATTTTGTATTAATGGCACCTGGGAGGAAAACACAAGAGAGTGTTCCCGGTTTCTCTCAATGGGAGGTTTTGAAAGTCCTCAACACTTCGATTTAGAATTCCTCTCTCTTGATGGTGTATAAAACCCAGACAAAAATGGAAAAATATGGCTATGATAATGGATCAATATCCAGACCAAGAGTTGAGATCTAGAGTTATCTTTAGGCAAAAAAAGGTGACAAATGAATGGGAGAACCCTTCTATTTATAACAAAATATTGAGTTAGTCTAGATATTGATGCATAGTTAAAATATTATAACCAAATCAAGATCCAAACTTTATGGAATATTTTATTATATTTGTTGGAGGGAAAAGGAATTTGAATTGAGTCAAATCCCCTTATTTGTAAATAATAAATAAACAAATGATTTATTTATCATTTTAAGGATGTGATTAAGTAATAATAAACAAATAAATGATTTATTTATCATTTTAAGGATATGGTTAAAAAATAATAAATAAATAAATTATTTATTTATCATTTTAAGGATATAGTTGTGTAATAACCAAATAAATAATGATTTATTTAATTATTTAAGGGAGATTTAGTCATATTTAACAAAGAATATTATTTAGGTAATGTTTAAAAAATTATTCTTAGAAAATAATAAGATAAATAATGATTTATCTAATTAATTTCCTTGTTTTGGGTTAAATATAACCAAGAATATTAATTAAACTGTTGTTTAACTAATTATTCCTTGAGGAAAATAAAACAAATATGGATTTATTTAATGTTTCCCCATGGGGTTTCCTATTTAGACCATAAATAGCTTAATAAAGGTGGTTTTACTAAGTTATGTTCATAGTGAGTGCAATTATACTTGGGGTAAAATTGGTCTTACATGGTGTACTTGGTTCCATCTAATACCAATGGGTTAGGTGACCAAAAAATGGTGTAACAAATTGCCCCCCAACGTGCGAGCGTTAGGAGCTAATCGTATGACCGAAGTACGTTGTAAGAACTCAATCACTAGACATCGAAGGGGAAGTCAAAGAGAGAGGAGTATAAGGTAGACCAAAGTGCTGAAAGAACTAGACCTTGAGGAGGCGAGACTTATAGGTGCGACAAGTCTCTTTGATGAGTGACTACCTGCTATAGGCGGCGGGGGAGGCATACCTATGCCTGCCAAGGAAATAGTACAAACAATGAGGCATCTGGAAAACCACAGGATGAAATAATAAAGCATATACTGGCATAAACATGCGCTATATGATAACATAATAATGAATCCCACATACATATTGTGCCTAGGATAGTAGCCAGGACTTTGTACAATAATATCTGAGTACATGAGATATGAAAACAAACCAGATGCCCCTGTAAACAAGAAAGGGCTCTGAAAATCTGACTGATATATGCAATCAAGAAGGTGTTGTAAGCAACTGCGGTCGGTATCATCAAATCTATGGAGCTGCATCGAAGGCTGAAGTGAATAAGTCATCCAAGTATGTGGGGGGCTACCTGTAGGGCCACCCTTTCATGAGGGTTGAGACATCTCACACACACTTGAGAATCATCGATATCAGTTTTTGCATCACTGAACCATCAAGTATACGGATCTAGATCATGCTAAAGGGAGCTGGAGCTGAGAACCAATCAAGTCAAAGGGAAATAAGGAGTCCCTTTGCTTGATCCGGGGCACCGAGCAAGAGAGGAAGTTGGAACCAAGGTACACCGCCCTCTAGACCTGTCTTCTGGAATGAATGAGTTGATGTCGACAAAATGAGGTCCGCCATAGGTGAGGCAATAAGGGATCCTAAACTAAGGCCCGAGAGACAATAGTAGAGCGACTGACAAACTGACACCAATGATGATGATGAAATGGGGGGGACTAAGTAGCAAACGGATGACTTCCCTTGTTAGAGAATAAAGGGCATGAATGACCTGGAAGTGATTGACACATCATCATGAGGGATAGGAGATACTGGGACTGAAGGCCATAATGTGCGACATGAGAGAGGGACCAAGAAATGAAGGATGGAGGACTATAGTGGGATGCGAAGGAACTCGGGATAGACTCCATGAAAGCAATGATGACTCAACTCGGATTCTCTAAACAAGGGTGACTCAATGGTGCTGCCACACAGGAAAAGGGGCCAATGGGGCCCATAAAAGCATGAGTACAAGATGGTAAATCACGACGAAAGTAGGCACGAGCATGGAAAAGTATGGAGGCAACATGGTGCCCCTGGTACGAGTGTTGCAAGTGAAGAAATTCGATTTTGAGGAAGGGTGAAGTGGCATTTCTTGGGAAAATGTGTCCCGGTGAAGTATAAAATCACTAAAAACTAACAGATACCCATTTGAGGGCTCGGTGAGAGCTTTTCAACGGTGTAGACAGTTTGGTAAACGAAGCTATGGTTGGGTCGCAGCAGGCGAAAGAAAAATAGGGGTTTCTTTTTTAATAAGGCATTTTCCCTCCAAATTCATTCATTTGCATGTGGAGCTGTGGTGAATGTAGAGAGGAGAGAAGGCCCTAAATCTTGTGGCGATTGTAGCGGACAAACCGACAGTTGGAATCGAGATCTGTCAGTTGCAGGTAAGAGGCCTAACCCTACTCTTTCTTTTCAGTGGATTAAAAGTTAAGATTAGGTCCCTAAGGCTCAGGAACAGCCCTCTACTCCTCCTCATGGTCGGGTCGCACTTTTTGGGGCAAAAAGTGCGACCTGGGTAGCAGGTTTTGGGCAGAAAAGTGCGACCTGTCCCGGGTTTGGGCCTGAAAAGTGTGACCTGTCAGGGAAGGTTGTTTCTGTGTTGTTTTTTCGCTGAGCACTAGGATTTTGTGATGAGAAACAATCTTTCTTATCTGTATACTGACAAATATGATGGTTTTGTGTAGATATGGCAGAATTATAGATTAACTGGAGAGAGAGAGAGACCTAGGCACATTACGGTCGGAGATCCGGGAGGATCAAGGTGTCCGCAGTGCTTTGGCCAGGTTTGGGGTTCTGAAGTTTGTGGATAACCCTTTGATGACAGCTGGGGAGCCCTTATTGGCCCGATTGTCAGCTATTGGGACCTGGACCATGAGGTATTTATAGTGCAGGGGCATTGGATCGAGTTGACGATCCAAGATATATATTTCTTGACTGGTCTCCCACCACTTGGGATGGTAGGGAATACTCAGCCAGTATTACCACATGGGTGGAATATCATAGATTTTGTAGAGCGCCATTGTCGGCCAGGTCTCCAAGTCAAGGGGACTCGGATACCCATCGGGGATTTGGAGAGGTTAGAGACCCGTGTTGTGGCCATAGTGGTGCTGCGGATCCTGGGAAACCAGGCACTCCATCACATCACGAGGGGACAAATGATGCTTGTGGAGAGTGTTTTGAGTGGGACCTACTATGGGTGGGCCCAGATGATGTTGTCTTCATTAAAACGATATTTTTCGCTATGTAAGTGGCAAGTGAACCATGACTGTGCATATGGTACAGTTTTGTGCTCTTTCTTCTTTGAGAAGATCCCGACACTTCGACCTTGCATACAGCTCCAAGATGGGGGCTCGAGAGAGCCTAGGATGTGTCGGTGGGGGCGACTACTGTGCAGAGGAGGAGGTGGAGCCATTGGACGGGTGTTTCATCCTGATTTCTTTGTTCATTGGGATCAGATGTTGCTGTATATAGACGACTATCCCTATAGTGGGATGAGTTATTGTGGAGACCCGGATCTGCCACTGCCACCTGGTTGTATATGGGGACCCAATGGTAAGTGAAAAAATTCTAATCTTTTATGTGCATGTAAATTTTCAATAATAGTGTATGTGGTACTGATTCTTTTACTTCTGGGATGCAGATACAGCACCGGTAAAACCGGCCCAGTAAATGGGACGACCTGCAGTATCAGGGGCCGCAGGATCTAGTGGATCAAGGGCGCAACAAAATGAGGATGCAGCAGACCTTCTGGAGGACATCCGTCGTAGATGTGAGAGGCTTCTGACTGGTGTTTCAGAGCATAGTTGGCAAGACTTAGATGACCAGTACATAGAGCCATGTATTGGTTTACCCTCGGAATGGCGAGGGGTCATGCGGTGCATGGAAATGGCCGGGCAGGGTATGCATGATCTACAAGCCATGGGGGTAGAGCCATTGGCTTGGGATCCTTCAGATAGTGATTAGTGTGTAGGGGCAGGTGGTGCCCCCAGTTTTGAGTTTTTGTAACATGCTATGGGCATGTCATATGTATCAGAGTCGATGAACTCCAAAACATTTTATACGACACATACTATGGATATGCATCATTTTGATATTTTAATGTTATTGTCTTGTGTTAAATGTGTGTGTTAAATTCCAATCCAGAATATGGTTAGCAATGTTATCTACATAGTGATTTTGTGCTCTAGGTACATGACTGAAAGTAATGATTTCAAATTCACGTATCAAAAGCTTCACTCGTAAATATCTTCTGAAAAGTATAAGATTATGCACGCGATAGACACCATTCAATTGCATGACAAGAAGCAGGGAATCTAAATGAACATGAATATGGAGGATGAGATGTGAAAGGGCATCGGCTAATAAACCTCGTACTGCATCATATTCGGCCTGATTATTGGTAGCAGTACCAATGCATACACCGTTCGAAAGAACAAGCGCATGCAAGGGGGTAAAAATGGCCCAACCTACCAAGGCCAAATTCCGGGAGTAGCGACTTGCACCATCGGCAAAACCGATATAAGGTGTGGACAGGGGGTCCCTCTGAAAGGTGCCACAAGACAATAAATGGGAGGATAAAGAACAATGCTGGCAACCTGAGTGCAAAGTAGAAATCAAACGCACTCTGTGGAAGGGAGTGATTTGGGTAGGATGTCTACTACCCACATGTTGCCGAGGATGGGAAGTGTGGGAGCTACCGGAAGCGTAGCTTGAGCTCAGGTCACGTAAGTCACCAAATGTATGGAAGATGGCATCCCATTTATAGGCGGGAAGGATGAAATCAGGGGTGGCCATGGCTTCCATGATGTCGTCATCGCAAAAGAAGGTGGAATGATGGGAGGTAGAAAGACCACGTGACACGGAAAATCTACCTGACTCATCATGATGAGAATAAATGCTCACATGTGCATCATAACAGGGTATGACGTAAGAACAAGCAGATAAAGGATCCACTGATGTTGAGCCCGGAGGGATCGCTGAAAGGAGGTAAAGCGAAACAGCAGGAGAAGATTAAGAGGGAGCTTCTGTCGAGGGTCTTAAAGATGATGAAAGGTAGAGGATGGTGGCCGCATGCTCCATCATTTTGACATCAGAGGGGAATGTCCATAGGAGCAAGTAAATCCTCAGTCTGGCCTGTAGCATATTGTGTCAGTACGAGAGAA
The DNA here is from genome assembly GCA_034641835.2 of Pinus albicaulis. NCBI lineage: Eukaryota > Viridiplantae > Streptophyta > Pinopsida > Pinales > Pinaceae > Pinus > Pinus albicaulis. Next base: position 1,378,118,306 of record CM076580.1, on the reverse strand, counting down.
GCGGATTGGTTCTGTTCAATCTCGTACTCCCGAACTACCTATAAAGAGGCACGGTAATGCGTGAGGTGGGGACAACGATGAGAGTAATGGCCATGGAGATCACACAAAGCACAAGGGTGTTTGGTGTGAATAGTCTTGGTGTTCTTGGTTGCGGTTGATGAAGAAGCAGAGGTTTCAGGGATCGTAGACTCAGGGAACGCGACATTAACCATGGGCTTGATGCGGGGCAACTCGGGACAATTATGGGTGGCATGACCGATGAAATCACACAAAGCGCAGGGCTTTGTCCTTTGAGGCTTTTTTGCGAGCTCTGCCCTTCTTACCTGAAGCGGTCGCAACAGGAGGTGGTTCTTATTGAGGTGGTTGAGGCACTGTGACAACGGGAGAAGTCATGGGGACTGGTTGAACCGGGGTCAAAGCAAGATAAGGTTTATGTTGACCTGGCGGGGTAGCAGTTGGAGGATCAAGGTACCAAATCAGAATCCCAATGGTCAAGTTAGGAAGAGAAATGGTGGCCATGACAGGTGCCGTATAGATGCCTGGTGGAGGGACTAGGAACGGTATCTGACCGGATGGGTAATGGCCAGGTGGGACGGCTCCTAAATGGTTAAGGCCTGGAGGAACCGACCCAGGAGGATAAAGAGGCTCATGAGTACCAACTGAAGGGCCAGGAGGAGGAGGTCCAAAAGTCTACATTGAAGGGCTAGGAGACGGCTGCGAAGGGCGAGGGGGCTGCTGACTAGCCGAGGCGGGCCGCTTGAGAGAAGCCTCAGACGATTGCATCATGCAAACATTCGATGAGCTGGGATTAGAGATGGGAGGAGGAAGACCAGGGAATGTACCAAGCAAGGAGGAATCCTTGTAGACGCCAGGTGAGACACTGGTCAAAGGGTCAATGGTTTGCTTATTGGCCACCAAAGAGATAGTGGACTAAGGGGAGGTCTGAGACTTCGGTTCATAATACGTCAACTGGTCAATGGTGACTATCTTTCCGTTATGGAGGAAGGACATCTTGCAGTGGACCGCGAAAGGGACAGCAGACATCGCATAAGTGTAGCTACGACCCAATAGAATGTTGTAATATAAGGGGGCATCTATGACTTCTACGTCAACACAAATAGTCTTGCCTGCAAGAATAATAAGACAATTGCGGAATAAGCCAATGGGCTTGGAGGCATGGCCATCCCACACTCGGAGAGTGATCGTGGAAGGAGCCAACTTAGGGGATCCGAGTTGCTTCCAAACCGAAGCAGACATCACGCAAGTGGATGCCCCCTCATCAATAATGCACCGGGAAACGTTGGCATTCCGGATCTTGACTGGGATTTGGAAGGCGACAGAAGCAGGAACAGGAGGATGTTCTGACCGGTCAACATAAAAGACAATCAATAAATCGTCGGAAGGATCTACAGCACCCATGGCAGATAGAAGAGCTTTTATTTGTGAAGGGCACGACTGGAGGATTTCCAGCGTTGAAATGCCAACAAGGGATTGTGCCAAATCATCGACTATGCTATACGAATGGGCAGCTTTGCCAGAAGCCGCATTTCGACGCAGTGGTCCCTTAGGGATCTTGGTATGAACCTCTGCCCTAGGCTGAGGGATCTGTAAGGGACCCTTAGGTGTCGAAAGAGGCTCTTTAGAGACCGGAGAAGGCAGCTCGGAGATAGACGTAGTGGGAGGATTGTTGTACTAACGGGACCGAGTCTGAAGATTGATGTCTACGGTTGAAGGTTGATCAGATTTCATCATGAGAATCTGGTAATCGGGGGTACCAGACAGAAGAGGTTGGGTAACAGTGTGGTAAACAAGAGTTTGGCCAAAAAGAGGAGGCATGTTGTATCTTGAATACGTGTTACCAGGAGGGGAAGATATGCAGGAGGTGCTAGCCCCCCCCCCTGAGGAAAATCAGAGCCTATGGGAGGTTGAGCAATGACGATACACACACAGCACAAAGGAAAAAGAGATCGACAAGGGCAGGGAGGTGCAAGATCAACCGATTACAATGTCGAAACAAGGGCAGAGTGGTGCAGGATCAATTGATTTCAATGTTTTAGAGTCTTTGCTTGGCGGTGTTAACGAAGACCTTTTTCACTTAGGTGTGTGTGTGAAGTGTGTAAATTTTAATTTTTAAACCCAGACATTTGTAGAGAAAAAGAAAAAAGTGTGTTGTATAGTTGTAAATAACCTGCAAATGGCAATATATAAGCCTTCAAAACAGAAAATAAACAGCTAATAATGCAATAATCTAAACCCAAGGAGGTGGGCCTCTCAACAACTAGTCTATAGGTGAGTGAAAAAACTAATCAAAACACACTAAAATAGCCAATAGATCTAAGGTTAGAAGGGACATGGATCTAAAGGACAAAATCTACTGGAAAGTGGTGCAGATATAGCAACAGATCAGAGGAAAATTGTTGTAAAAAGAGGTGGCGAAAGTCTATCTCCAGGAGGGAAACGGAGTGGACCCTAAAGGAAAACCCAAACAAAGCTAAATGGGGAGATTTGGATGGATAACAAGCGGATCTGAAGGTAAGGTATCAGATCTGAAAAAATCGCTGAAGACTCTGAAATTTCAGACAACCTGCAACAACAAAAACTCTTTCACAAAAAGTGGAGGGTACTGAAGCCCTAGGGGGCTAGGTTCCCACTTAGTTGAGCCGAATAGAATAGGTACAGGTCCTAAACAGGTGGAGACGAAGGTCAGACAACCCTGAACAAAGGCTCAAACAAACCCAGAAAACTTTCAGAAAAATCCCTACAAAAAGTCCAGGTCACAGTTTCTGACCTGTTTTCAGCAGAGGTCGCACTTTTTGGGCTGTAAAGTGTGCCCTCGAGGTCCAGGTCACAGGTTTTTGGCTGAAAAGTGTGACATGCACTTCCGACACTCTCGGCGGCAAACTTCAGAAAAATTTGTCGTCTCAGTTGCGGCTGATGTCTGTCACCTGCGCAATAGGTCCGAAAACACACGAAAGTCAAAAATTTTATCGTTTTATGGTTTTATAGGTTAAAAAAAACATCAAGAAGAGAAAAAACAAGGGGCTGAAGAGAAATCCTAGGGTTTGAAGCAGCTGGATATGCAAGGATCAGAAAAACGATAGTGGTCATAATCGTAAACCCGTGTGGAGTCGCCAGTGGTTAGTATGAATCTTAATTCCAAGCGTACGAAAAAATACCACTTTAGCTGCGCATAACAAACAACCCTAACAGCAGAAATTACTGCTAATATCTTCAGATCTACAGTTAGGTGATCAAGATAAATGCTGCAAAAATCTAGATCCTTGCATTAGAAGACATTAAACAGTAGAAAAAACAATATTTACTCCATGCATCCAATAGACAAGACAAGAATATATCAAATGAATTTTGTATTAATGGAACCTGGGAGGAAAACACAAGAGGGTGTTCCCGGTTCTCCTCAATGGGATGGGTTCTTGTAAGTCCTCAGCACTTCAGATTTAGAATTCCTCTCTCTTCATGGTGTAGAAAACCCAGACAAAAATGGAAAAGTATGGCTATGATGGTGGATCAATAGCTAGACCAAGAGTTGAGATCCAGAGTGATCTTTAGGCAACAAAATGTGACAAATGAATGGGAAAACCCTTCTATTTATAACAAAATATTGAGTTAGTCTAGATATTGGTGCATAATTAAAATATTATTAACCAAATCAAGATCCAAATTTTATGGAATATTTTATTATATTTATTGGAGGGAAATGAATTTGACTTGAGTCAAATCCCCTTATTTGTAAATAATAAATAAATAAATGATTTATTTATCATTTTAAGGATGTGATTAAGTAATAATAAATAAATAAATGATTTATTTATCATTTTAAGGATGTGGTTAAGTAATAATAAATAAATAAATGATTTATTTATCATTTTAAGGATATGGTTGAGTAATGATGAAATAAATAATGATTTATTTAATTATTTAAGGGAGATTTAGTCATATTTAACAAAGAATATTATTTAAGTAATGTTTAAATAATTATTCTTAGAAAATAATAAGATAAATAATGATTTATCTAAGTAATTTCCTTGTTTTGGGTTAAATATAACCAAGAATATTAATTAAACTGTTGTTTAACTAATTATTCCTTGAGGAAAATCAAACAAATATGGATTTATTTAATGTTTCCCCATGGGGTTTCCTGTTTAGACCATAAATAGCTTAATAAAGGTGGTTTTACTAAGTTATTTTCATAGTGAATGCAATTATACTTGGGGTAAAATTGGTCTTACATGGTGTACTTGGGTCCATCTAATACCAATGGGTTAGATGACCAAAAAATGGTGTAACAGATACCTTACCTAGTTCTGAGAACTAGTGCTCTTTATCCAACAAACCCTAAATTAAACCCTACTGAGCTTGTTAACTAGCCTAAGACCCTAAATAGCCTCCAGTCACTTTCATTGGTTGTGAGTGTATTTCGAGAGAGCCCTCTCTGATTTGGTAGGGCTAGATACCAAATCTAAATATTTTTTTGTGGTTACCCCTTTGGCTTCCTTTCTCAACCTTGGGAAACTGAGGAGAGTTAAAAATTGTCATAGGAAGGTCATTGGTGTCAAAGGGAGGTCTAGTTGTCATTAGGTGAATTTGCAGGTTGGAAGAAGGAGCTTACTACGTGTTGCAGCCATGGCACAGAAGAAGCAATACAAAGGAGGCTCTATGGTAGGCTATGAACCCATGGACATGAAGCTGTTAGAAGAAGACCCTATTTTCATCCATACTTTGCCAGTGTGGGATGCTTGCATTTTTTCCAGAATTTACAGGGTTTCCATGGCCAGATTGCTAAGGATTTTTCCATCAATTTCATAGGAACATAAACAAAGGTTGGTTTGTTGAATTTTGCAATCTCCCCTGATACCATTTCACATGCTACAAAGATTCCCAGGTGTGGTGAGATGTGGTTCAAAGTTCAAAAGCTCTAGTCATTCAACTGTGATGAAATTCTCAAGGTTGAATACAAAGGAATTGACATGACTGCTGGAATTTCTAGGGTTTTCCTCAAAGAGCATTATTCCAAATTTTTAATGGTCATCCAGAAGTCTTTTACATGTGAAGGCAGGTTCAATATGGTTTACCAGTATCACTTTAGATTTCTCTTACATTTCACAGGTAAACAGCCTCTGTACATTCCTTTTTATCTTTATAGGAGTTTGGTGAATATGGCTGACAAATTCTAGGCTAAACCTTATGCAACGCTTCTCTTTCCATCATGACCTCATCAAATTACTTGTTGTAGAAGAGTTGAATAAGTTAAACATAGATTGGCTTACCTTCTTGTTCTTGAGTGGTTATGAGCTAGATGTTGCCACCCCTTCTGGAAAAACTCAAAAATCTCAGTCAATAGCCCCTAGGGAAGAGAAGAAACTAATAGCAGAACCTATAGTGAAAACTTGCACAAGCACTGGGAAAAGGATGGCTAGAAAATAGAGTAAATGGAAGGGTAAGTTAGATGATATTCTAGAAGCCATTGAACTTGAAGAAAGTCCAGTTTTACAACCTCTACAAGTTATAAAGGTAGAATCTCAAAAAAATAATAAGAGGGCCAAGAAACTTGATTTTACACAAGAAGAACAAGGTTTTATCTTCAGACCAAGAAACCCTATTACAAGATCAATGCAACAAACAAAAAAGATGCCAGAAGTGCCCTTATAAAAATTGGAGCTAGTAAAGAGAAGAAAAGGAAAAGAGCATGTGCAAGAAAAAATTCAGATAGAAGTTTTATGAGAACAATTGAGAGAAGCTAGACAAGAAGTGATTGATTCTAAACTACCGTTTGAGGAGTTGAAAGAGGATGTGACAAAGCACCTAGATTTCTATGAAAAAAAAAGAGAAGAATCCAGAAGAATGGTGAAGAGCACTCTACCTTTACACAGGATACTAAAGCATGTGTAGAAAAGGAACATTTGGCTATAGGCAGAAATAAGTTGCAGAGACAAGTCAAAGCATTGGAAACTCAAATAGAAATGATCAAATTTGAACTCTCAAAAAGAAATCTCAAGCTCGTAGATGAAGTAACAGGCACCCCTTGAGTATGGTAAATTCCTCACTTTTTTCTTATACTGTGCTAAACTAATAGTTTCAGCAATATATATGGTTAGACATGCTATAAGGAATGATAAGAATGCAGAATAAATCATAAAAAATCAAAAACTCGGAAAATTTAAAATTCTGTAGCAACTCCTCATAGTTAAGCTAAAAATTTGCTACGAAATTGTTGTAGCTTATCATAGAGGAAAATTCAAGTGAAAGTTTCAACTAAGGGAGTTCTAATGGCATGATTTTAGCTAAATTGCATAAGTGAAGACTTTAGAACTTGCAGAAAGATCGGAAAGGTACCAGAGGAGTGTTTTTGTAGCTTGCTACCAAATTTTGCTACGAAACAGTCAAACCACTTTTTTGCGCTATAGTTTCTGATTTATCATTAGACAACAACGCAACCAGATGGATTACAAGTCATAGGAGTGCCCACATCATCATATTAGAACTCCTATTTTTCAGGAAGATAAGTTAGCAAATTCAACCATGTCAGCGTATACATGTGGCAAGAGCACATCAACAAGTCTAGCACACTCAACATTTGATTGGATTCAATAAGGTTCAGAAACAAAATGTTTGAGGACTCATAAATGAAAAAGAATCCTATTTGTATTCAAATTATGTCAAAACAAAAAATCCCTAAGAAATCTCACATGTTTTGTAAGTCAAATAGGATTAGGTCACTTAGCATGATGATCGAATCTAGCCCTAGGTGGCAGATTTTGTAATTAATGACCGGTTGAGGTCGCTCTATATATTTGTAATTTTTTTATTCTGCAATGGATGATCGATGATGTGAGAAAGACCACTTTTTGTAAATCTTTATCCAAATTTATACATTTGAAGCATACTCTGTTTTTATACCTGAGATTCATTTTTGGCTTTCATGTTATTTCATGATTTCATTATGTTGTTATTAGTTTTCATGGATTATTTGATTACTTGGAATTCAATGAAATATTGCTCCAAATTCCTTCAATTTGCTGTGATTTGCTGTAGATGTTCATTCCACACCAATTAATGCCAAAAAAGCCTCAGCTTCCACAAAACATGTTTGTTTGTAATTGAATTTTCTTTTAACTGACTCCATGCCCAATGGTGGTGATTATCACACTTTCTTTCACCTTCAAAATCACACAAAAATCTAGAGTTAGCCATCTGCAATTGAGTTTTATTCGGAGCATTATACATTTTTCCTTGAGAGAGACCTCTCATGCTAGAAGGGCTAACTTCTAGCTACAAGTGGTTTGAAATAGTTATTCTTGGTTGGAGGTTGATACAGCCTAGCCTGTCCTATCAATTGATAACAGACTCATTGCCTTGAGGATTGTTATACTTGCATTGTCCTTTGTTCTAAGTTTTAGGGTTTCCTTTACCCTTCTTGGTGTTATGAGTAATTTGTAACCCAAAAATCTTCCTCGCCCTTCAACCAATTTTCTTTTTCTCAATCTTGAGAGCTTAATGTAAGGGGTTCCCAATGAAGAGATGTCAAAAAACTCAATTTTTGTTTGGATCTGTCCATAGACACAACCTTTAAATTGGTGCAAGGTTATTAATCCCGTGTACTAATTGTCAAAAAAATTATAGGTAAATAGTCCTTCTTGAGGGCATTGAAAAATCCCCCCAAAAGTGGGTTGTGTCACATATAGTTGAGAATATTTGTCATGTTCCACATAGCAATTATCACACTAACATTTGATGTGTGAAGGGACTTCAAAAGCGTGGAGTAATTTTCTCATTATTCAAAATATTGTGAAGAGAAGAAAATAGATTGGCATATTTAATTATCTCTAAAGCTTTTGTGTCTATATTGCCTTCAAACATAGGGATATTAATATTAAGTTGCACCTTAAAGGGTGTCATTTTGTAGAAATAATTACTTGTCAAAGGTGCCTCTATCATTATTGTGAGTCATCGTTAAAAGGTTTGAGTGAAATGGTCTAGCATCTGATTCATTTTCCCAACAGCTTCATGGAACAACAACTTGATAATATATCTTGTTTTGTTGTCACTCTTTACTTTGTCCACCATGAAAGGTCATTTGGGTCGAATAGTGAAGTCTTCACCAAGGTCAATTAGTTCAATACCCAAATATTTTTACCCTAACTTTATAAAGGATACACACAAGAAACATAATATAAAGTAGATTGTTCTAATCCAGTTAATCCAAATTGCAGTGAGAATGAAATAAAAAACAAATAATATTTTAGAGAACACAAAAGATACAAGATTGAAAATAAATTATTAGAGGGAAAACCAAATCTACCAATAATACGACTTGAAAAAATACACTATACACATAACAATACAAAGTGATCATTATTAAAAAAATATGTCACTATGATACGCTACAAAGTGATCATTATAATAGTAACTTATGATTAAAAAATGTGATCATTAACTTATGATTAAAAAGAGATGTCACTGTGATACTCATTTGAAAAACAAATCATAATAAAGATCAAAACCTTTTTTTAAGATATACAAATAGCAAAGAAAAAAAAATCACCTTAAAAATAGATATCCAAAAACAAATATATTTAACCATAAGTCCAAACATTTCTATTATTTGTGAAAATAAAATGCCAAAAATCAACATTAGTTGAGGTATTGGTGAAATGGAGATGATAGTTTAAATCCATTCTAATTCATATACGACAATCTCATATTTGAAGCATTTGGATCGTGGCTTCTTTAGACGATAGGTATTTTATGGTTCATAACTAATTGATTACACTAGATAATGACTGAAGTGACACTTGGAACTAAAAGGGGAATAGTGAACAAACAAAATCCCTGTAAAGAAAATCCACCCTCGTTCGTTTGAAAAGGATCACTACCTTTTGCCTCACTAGTTAACATTCACTTTTATTCTTGCAAGGATTGTATGATACATAAATAAGTAATTAACATTCACTTTTATGCTTTCAATGGTTGTATGATAAAGAAAGAGAAGCATATGGAGCAAACGAAAAGGTGTTGTTTATCGAGGTCATAAATTCATTTGGAAAGTTATTTTTCGTTTGAATTTGGTGATTTTGTTTTCCAAAAAATATGATCATAGAAGTGTTTGTGTAGAAATTATGGTGTAGAATTGCAAATGTTCATGAATTTGTAATCTAAATAAAGAGATACAATCCTACTCTACTGCTCTGCGGAATTCAATTCACAATTTATAACAATAATCGGAAACATGCAATAGGAAATAACACACATGCACATAGTATTTTTCCAAGGGAAAGCAACTGCTAAAACCCCCTTTTCCTGCTTGCATTAATCTGATGAATGGAGATGCATTACAATTGCTAGCTCAATTTGAGCTCAACCTGAAAGTGAATAACCTATTTCTCTGCTCATTGAAAATCTCTGACCCAAACTTAGTCAATTTTTACATTTTATTGAGCCCTTATTTCCTTGCGCAATCCTGAGGAATTAGGCCCCTATTATTTAGGAAATTCACTCCAATTGATTGCGCAATTCCCAAAGTTAATCACCTGACCAATACAATAAATTGTATATACTTAATCTAGTATATAATTAATTGTGCAATGACTTGGAATCTCCACCAAATTTGTGGAACTCAAATTCTCTACATGCACTGGCTATTTTGGGTTGATTGATGAGTTAATTGGATGATCATTGAGTTATACTGAAGTCCCACTGCATAATTTACCTTCCACTAGTTCCTCCAAAATTTAAAATTAGTTTAACTGAAAACCACTTGAAATAACTGACCTTGATTGCTAAAAATTAGCAATCACACATGCTCAACTGAACTCTAACTCCTCTAACTCGAATTTACTGAGCTAACTGAGTGATAAGAGCCATGTCACACAAGTTAACTGCATCTAAGTTGTCTTTTGATATGGAAATTCGAATTTTCTCAATTTGACCAATGCAAAGTCAAATTGAGAGTTTCTTGTTGCAGTTTTCAATACTCCCTCTCACCAAGAAAGGGATTATAAACCACCCCTATCCTAAACCTGTGGAATGTGTTGTAGCAACACCTCTCACTGTTTTTTCTACTACTACAACATCTGCAACTGAGACACATCCAAAAAAATAGTGAACCAATTATGTCTGCAACTGTCTACTGGGAAAATTGTGTTATTGTTGACTCTGCTACTGATCCTCCTACTCTGTTGTCAACACCCCTCTGCACTCCATATTATTTGACTGACATTGATCCTCCTGCTACTGAATACTATGGACCCCTATATCAAGGTGATGATCCATGAGGAGAACACCTCAATGGATTCTAATCAAATCTCTGCAATTGTGGGGATAGGGGTCTACATCACTCCACGTCACTCTTGGATGTATAGATGCAATTTCTCCCTGTTAGAGTCGGTCCTTGCAGCCCTCCGTCAGTGATCATTTCATCTTTTGCATATTCATTCTTAGGTGTCTCGCTTGTTCCACTTCGTTGCATTTCGCTAGGAGCATGCCATTGACTGACGAAGGGGTCTGTTGTCTTATGTTTCCTCATGCTTACACCTGCAGTGCTATTTTAAAAATTTCCTCAAAAATCACTCAAAATCATCATCATTTCATTTATAGTCATTAAATGTCAAATAAGTGTCTTGGGTCCTAGTGTCTAAGGTTTTCGAGTCATTTGTATGCATGTCATAAAAGCCTGCAGGATGAGGATGGTTCCGCAAATTTTGATTTCATGTTTTATTATCATTAGCATTTTAAAAACATTTCTAGTCCAAAACTCTGTTTTGGAGCTAGAAATTGTTCAATATTATTTTTGTAATAAATTGTATTTATTTCACCAAAAAGCACTTTCAACGCAGACCTCTGATCTTTTCCTCAGCTAAAGAGCCATACCCCTGCAAGAAGACAACAAAATCATCAATTCAAAACTCAGAAAAGTCAAAAGAGAGATTGTATTAAAAAGCCAAATGTGAAAATGCAAAAACATTGTAATATGGGTTATCAAATAGATTTGGATCAAATCTTATTGTGAAAGATATTTACATCATGTATAAAAGGGCAAACAAGTTTCATTTCCAAAAATCCATAGCATACAAGCCGAAATCTGGAGTTTGGAGGCCAAAATCGCATTTTGGAGCATTGTTGACAGAGTTGAAGGTCGTGAGACCCACTTGGGCAAAAGCGACCCACTTGGGAAAAGCGACCCACCTGGGCGTTTTTCACAGTGCAAATTATAACGGGTGCGACCCACTTGGGCAAAGCGACCCACTTGGGAAAAAGCGACCCACTTGCCAGCAGAGTTCAGAAAAATCGTGCTGAGCGCCCAGTTTCGATTTAAATCGCCTCCAACGGCCTTCAAACAGGTTATAAACTATTGCTCAGTAGTTTTTCATGTGTTGGTGGTATCTTGAAGTCTTCAAACATTTGAATGGAAGAGCAAAACCCTACATACATGGCTGGTTTTTTCCTCAGGGTTTTAAAATGTATATGGATGGTTTTATGAGTATTTTCTCCACCTTATATCATTGATATATATCCACCTTGGCATGTATGTTCAAAGCTCACTGTTTTCACATCCATTATACTACTGTGGTCATCATTATCATTTTACCACTGTCATGACTTTTGTTCCATGATGATCATTGATATATTGCACCTCATTGCCCATTGATAACACGTTTTCATAACTCTGTTCTCACTGCCCATTGACACTTGTAACTCTGTTTTCATTGCCCATTGACAAACACAGTCATATGATGCTTTGCTCCCTTTGACAAAATTTGCCCAATATTCTAAAGGCTGCCTGTTTCCATTGGTCAAATTTCATTTACAATTAAAACAGAGACTGTGCTTCTATTTCAATTCACCTAAAACAGAGCTGGTATCATTGTTTGTTTCCTTATGGTGCTTGGACAGTGGGGGATATTTTTTGGGTATTGAAACACACATTATAACTCTGTTTTCACTGCATTTATATCAGTATACATAGTGCCAATATCTTGTTTAAAGTCATGTCAGAGACAGAGTCAGAGTATGAGCAAGTGTCAGGCAGTGATTCCACGACTGAAGGTATTGTGCCACGGGGGTCTCATAGAGTAAGCAGAGGTGGTAATCATCGCAGAGAGGATCCTACTTCTTTGGCTCGGTTGCAGGCATGTTCACTAGCAATGGATTGTTTTCGGTATGTGTCATGTTTCCGATTTTGTGAGATGATTGCACAAACCCGGCTTCATCGTGAATTGGCTCGTCTGTTTGTTCTACATTTACGGGATGGCCGGGTAAATCTTGCCGGGGTTGATTTCATTTTGTCACCTTTGACTATTGCTCAAGCCACTGGCATACCAAACATGGGCGAGGAATGGAACAAACGTCAGCATTTAGAGAAATTCCACTATGAGCCATACATTAAAACTGGATATATGAGTTACTTGAGTAGAGTTTTTCCATTCAGATTCTTGAGGGATGAGTTTGCACCGCTGATGAAACTCATCATTCAGTATTTTAGTTGTGAGGGCAGATATGCTCGTCTCTTTGCGTACCATATTCGTTTGTTGATGCACTTCACAAGGTTACGTATGATGAATATTCCGTACTTCATATATCGCAACATAGAGAGGATGGTGATTTTTGTGCAAAAGAAGACGAGCCCAGTGCAGCAGTACAGGAGTATATACCATTATGCTTTGATCAAAGTCATAGTGTTGCATCAGTTGGCAGAACAGGGCATCACTTGGGAGGATTTCATTTCTAGAGACTTTTTCAGAGTGCCACAGCCGCCTCCCGAGACAGTTCATGATGCAGGAGAGCCTTCACACCAGCCGGACATGCCTGAGGTTGAGCATATCGGCGCTCCTTTGGTTCGGACATATCAGCGAGGCCACAGGGCCTTATTTGCAGCGACACGGCGAGTATTATCTCCACATGAGGTGGAAGGGGTCTTGCCGACTTCATCAGCAGAGCGAGTATTATCTCCACATGATGTGGAAGGGGTCTCGCCTTCTTCTTCAGCGCAGGTACAGATACAGGATAGGGGCAAGAGGCCCATGCATGATGAGGGCCCATCAGGAGGCCGGGACACATATTTCACAGTCATTGATGTTGATGCGAGCTCTCCTAGCTCGAAACTGAGGGAAGTCATCCAGGAGCAAAGGGCCGAGAATGACCAGATGAAAGATCAATTGCAGAAGGCTCAGTGGGTGATTAACTATTTGGAGCAGCACAACAAACAGCTTGAGGATGAGCTCACATATTATGAGCTGCGGCGGATTCGTGAGGACCGACAGTGGAATCGAAAGAGACCCGGTGACATGACACCAGCTGACCGAGATACTGTACTCACGCATGTGAACATTCATCTGGAGAAATTTTTGGTGAAGGCCAATCGATACAAAGACATGCTTCGTCACATGAAAGGCCATTATTTGGCTCGCATGCATGTCTGCAAAGCGAGAATGAAGATCATGAAGAGGAGGTTGCGCGAAGCACTAAGACGGCGGAAAAGGCCTAATCCACTTCGGATTTTGGCCGAGGCTTCGTTGACTGGGCAGGACACATGATGGAGGACCTCCGCTCCGAATTTGGGCAAATTCGGAGAAAATTTTGTCATTTTCAAATTTTTGGGTCAAAAAACAGGTTTTTCAGTTAAGTGGGTCTCACCCTCATATGCTCACTTTTTTTTGGGACACTTGCTGGAGGAATTTTTTGCATTTTTGGATTTTTCATGGTTAGTTATGCATCCTCAGACATCACCTAAGCATTTCATCAAAATCTGGATGGTCAAAGAGCTCAAAAACACCATGAAAACCACCTTGCTGCCACCTTTTGCACCAGCAGGAAGTACTTCTGGGAGAAAGAAGTTTTGGAGGGTCAAATGAGCTCCAAATTTAGAAATTCCACTTGGGTTGGATAGTCAACATCCAGGGCTTTCCAACGCGCTATCATGAGCTCAATTTGGATGCCAGGAAGTACCTCAAATTCAGGCTGGAAAAAATGCGACCCACTCGGCTCAAATGCGACCCACTTAAATTTTTTGCTGAATTTTCAACTGCCAGCTCAGATTTTCGCCTAGTATGGACCAGTTTTGCTTGTGGATGGAATTTTTGGGTTTTTATGATGTAAATGTATATTGGGCATGTAAATTTGGCTTATTTTTATCTATTCTAGAAGATTCACTCTCAAAAGGGTAAAAAATCATGTAATGGATCAGTTTCCACTCTTTTAGAGGCAAGTTGTTAGCTGCCTAGATTGTAGTTCCATGAATAGAATTGGTTGAAACTGATCCCTGAAGAGGGAATTCGACCCCTAGAGGTGGGTAAAGGTGTTAGAGTGATCTATATATTGTAATTTCTGAGGCATTCTACAGGTTGGACTCTTGGGATACTTTTGATATCATTGTACATACTTTTCATATTTTGGCTAAGGAAAGATCAGTGGTTTTGCGGCACTTGTTGGGATCCTTGTGGTGTTCTGTTCTTGATGGTGTTTCTTCTTTGTTTACTGTAAGTTTCTTCATGTTTAATGTATGCCATCCTTTCATTATGCTTCTGAACTAAATTGAATGAGTGAATAAGGTCGAATCCATTGTTTACAGTGCTTGGCCTTTGAATTCAGTTAGTTCTATATGTTTTCAGCTGTTTGGAGAGGATCCAAGTTCTTCTTTGCCCTCTTCAGCTCCTCGTCGGTCTAATCTGTCCATATATCCAATCAAAAGCATCAAGACATTCACCTACCTCGCCCCAACTTGAAATCCGCAAAGGTCTGACCTTATCCCCGGACCCAAAATCTGTTTTCCCATTTCTCCAGCGAAAACCCAAAAACCAAAAAAATCAAACATACCTATCTCTTTACTAGCCTAAAATCAGTTCTTATTGTAAGTCATCTCGCATCCTATTGCTCATTTTCTCGAGATTGACGGAGAGAGCCCTCTCCTGTCCTCGTAGGGCTAGCTACGAGGCTAAGGTTGGTTTGATGTGGCCTCGAGTTTTTCCTTCTTCAGCCTGTGGCAGAATCGAGCGCTAACATAGTGGCGACCATACTGGGGAAGATCTTTCCCCGGTAAAGGATAACAAAGTTGCAGATCTGATGTTGATG
This sequence comes from Pinus albicaulis, assembly GCA_034641835.2. Lineage (NCBI taxonomy): Eukaryota > Viridiplantae > Streptophyta > Pinopsida > Pinales > Pinaceae > Pinus > Pinus albicaulis. Next base: position 1,378,103,222 of record CM076580.1, on the reverse strand, counting down.
GTGGACAGCAGTCAGACACATATGAAGGCTGAAACTTTCACCTGGCGACTCCGACTCGATCCAGACATTCCAGTGCTCGCTGATCCATTCATGCAATGGTAGGGTATGTGGCAAACCCTGCACTTTGTGAAGCTGTAAAAGATGTTAGAAATTGGTTAGCGGATTTTGAAATTAATGAAGATTTTTTCAGTGCCTTGCTTCAATGTTTGAAATCTCCGAAGTTTCCTCTTGAAGCTAAAACTGGTGTCTGTGAGTTAGTTGTCGAAAGAGTTGAGAAGGAGATTCAGTGTTTAAATGATCAGATCCAGTCATATGATTTCCGAGATCCCAAAAAGTTCTTGGAAACTCTTCCTCCTTCAAAACAAGAAACAATAGAGTTACCTACAGATGTTTGCATTGACAGTGTGCAGCTGGAGGTATGTATTGCGGAGTTGGGGCAGTAAACTGAGTCTGGATTTTCTGATCCTATTGCAGCATACATGGAAATGTTTTTCAGTTTGACTGATAGATCAAGCTGTCTTATACATAGCCAGATTCATTATGTACATGTAGGGCTGCCAGCAATTACATCTGAGTCCTGCCGGAAGCATTCTCAAGCGGCATCATTTTCAGGTTTACTCGAATGGTTGACCTGGCATTTCAGTATTACCTGATCTATTATTTTTACAGCAAAGTAGGGTAGATTTTGTAAATAAATAAGCAGCCAAAAGGCAGCATTTCGTTCTGAGTTTCATTACAGTTTTAGTTTGAAGTTTGCCGAGTCAGTTTTACTTCATTTCAGCCTGAGGTAGATTTGAGCGCTAACACTCCCTTTGCCCACTTGACTCGAAATCTCCCCTTAATAGATGTCTCTTCTTGAGTGGATGTCTCCACTATTCCTCCTCTCTGCCTCTCCATTTGTGGCTACTCCACAACTTCATGAGGCTCCATTTTGAGAGTTCTATCTTTCTCCCTCTCACCCACCATATCTCTAATCTCTGCCTTGCTCCTCAAGGTTGTACATGCATCTTATACCTCAATTGAATACAGGTTCTTCACACAAAACCTGATCTACTTCACCTGTCTAGCGACTATGTGTCTTAGGAATTATTTCCATTTGCTGAAGATCACATCATAACCACAGTCTTCCAAAACCGCTATAGAGATGAGATTATTCTTTAGGCCTGGAAAGAACATGACATCCTTGAGCCAAAGAGGGGATCCTGACTCCCTCCAAAAGGTGACTATACCAACCCCAATCGTGTTGTACCTTCCTTCATCCCCAAACTCAATGTCCATCTGGAGATCTTTCTCCTCCAGGTCACTGAAAAACTCTCTACAACTTTTCATGTGTAATGAGGCACCATATTCCAAGTACCACACACTCCCCATTACTATGTTGGCCATGCATGTGATAAGGGTGAAATCTAGCTAAAACTGTGAAGCCAAAGCTTCGCCTGCTACTCGTATTGCAGGCTCCTTCTTGCTATAATTTTTGTATGGACACTTTGTAGCATGGTGCCTAAATTCATGACAATTGAAGAATTTTATTTTGGACAAGTCTTTCTTCTTGCCCCTTTGTCTAGATTTGGCCTCACATTGGGACTTCTTGCCCTTGGCCTTCAATCCTTTTCCAACTACAACAAATTCCTCTTCCGCTTTTATGGATGTTTCTCCATCTCTGGTATGACGTCTGATCTCCTCTTGTACCAAATCAGACCATAAGCATTCCCAATTTGGTAATTTCTCCCTCCCATTCACTGAGTCCTGGTAGCTATGTCAACTTTTGGAAAGCCCTAGAAGAGCTAGGTTTACCAAATCATCTTATGCAACATTTATACCAATCCCTCCAAGTTCATCACGAACTTGTGTGAACATGCTCAAATACTGCGAAATAGTGTAATTCTTATGCATCTTGATATTTTGGAATTTATCCTTGAGTGCCATCTTCCTATGGTCACTAATATTCTCAAAAAATTGTCATTTCATTCCACATTTCGAAAGGAGTTTCTTTCCCATGGAGATTTGAGACAATGTGGTCTCGCACTCCCTCCAAGATTATTCTCCTCACCTTCACCACATATTTCTTCCACTGAGAAAGGTTCTGGGCATCTATTGGTCCTGGTTTTGGAATGTCTATCTTGTCATATTCCAAAAATTTGTCATCATCCAGCATCGCCTCCATGTGATCCTTCCATGCAATGAAATTAGAGCTGCCTTCCAAGGCATACTATAGTCTCAACCCATTGAAGGTCATATTCCCAAATCTGTAGAGATCCTGTTACACTGAACTTAAAATTAAATCCTTCTAAGAAACCAACGTCGAAATTCCTGTTCTAATGTGAATATTGCTCTGATACCATGTAGAAATTATGGTGTAGAATTGCAACTTCTCATGAAATTTTAATCTAAATCAAGAAACAAAATCCTATTCTACTGCTCTGTGGAATTCAATTCACAGATAATAAGAAACATGCAATAGGAAATAACACACATGCACAAAGTTTTTTTCCAAGGGAAAAAAACTACTCAAAACCCCTTTGCCTTCTTGCATTAATCTGGTGAATAGAGATCTATTACAATTGTTAGCTCAATTTGAACTCAACCTGCAAGTGAATAACCTATCTCTTTTCTCACTGAGAAGCTTTGACCTAGACTTATTCAATTTATGCCTCTACTTGAGCCCCTATTTCCTTGTGCAAATCCTAAGGAATTAGGCCCCTATTATTTAGGAATTTACCTCCAATTTATTGCGCAATTCCCAAGGTTAATCACCTAACCAATATAATAAATTTTACACTCAATCTAGTATATAATTAATTGTGCACTGACTTGGTATATACACCACAACTGGGGAACTCGAATTATCTGCATGCATTAGCTATTTTGGATTGATTTATCAATTAATTGGATGATCATTGTGTTATAATGAAGTCTCGTTGCACAATTGACCTTCCACTAGTTCCTCCAATAGTTAGAACTAGTTTTAAACAACTTAAAATAGTTGATCTTGATTGCTACAAATTAGAAATCACACATGCTCAATTGAAATCTAACTCCTCTAACTCCAAATTTATTGAGCTAACTAAGTGACAAGAGCCATGTCACATAAGCTAACTGCATCCAATTTGTTTGCTAATGTGTGTTGGACATTGGATAAACCAACGCTCCATGTGTGTTTCGTGACATGGACCAACCACCTCTCATGGATCCTTATCTCTGGAAATGCAATCGTTGACTAACACCTATGGGTTTTGGTCTAACGGCAATCGTGATTCCCAACAAGTGGTATCAGAGTGTAGGTCATGAGTTCGATACACACCCGACTCGCGGTGGGGGGATGATTGTTGGACATTGGATAATCCAACACCCCTAGTGTGTTTCTTGGCATGGAATAACCGCCTCTCATGGATCCTTATCTCCGGTGATGCGATCATTGACTAACACCTGCTGGTTTTGATCTAACGGCAATCGTGATCCCCAACAATGTGGAAATTCATTTTTTCTCAATTTGACCAAGGAAAAGTCAAATTGATACTTTCTTCTTGCATTTTTCAATAGTTTGAATTGTTTTTTTTATGGTTGAAATGGATTCCACGCCATTAAAAACCCCCTCGGAACCCAAAACATTGAATTTTGAAAGTTGTAACCCAAATTTCCCAAAATTTCTATTGGATTTTGGCAAAAATCATCCCATAATTTTCACTATTTTTCGGGCGAATTTGTGGCCTCGGTAGACTATTCTGAAGAAAATGGTTGCATGGATTTTTTGATAAATAATAAAAGAGTATTTAGAGAATGGGAATAGGTCATGCATAGGGCATGGGAGAAGTAATTTGATAGTAAATGTAGTGTATATCTATGTGATATGATATATTATTTGTGGAATAATATGTGATAATGATAGATGATTTTTATTATTAAAATGTTAATTGTTTAATGATTTATTTTGTATAGTTTGAGTGGGTTTAATAGTTAAGAGCACGTGTTTTCTCTTAATAGATGATAGGTTTAAACCTAAGGTGGGTAGAGTATGTATACTTATATACTTTAACAATCAAATTACCACGTAGAGGGAGGTCTCTTGTCCCAAAAACAAGGGGGTCTCATACACCAATTTGGTGTCTTGGCTTGGTTGTGACCTGAAAATTAGATTAATGTTACTACTATTATTATTACTATTCATGTATTGAAAAAAAACCTTGGATGGGGTGATGGGGATGTATAATTTCTTGGCGAATGCAAAATCCTTGTTCTCCACCCTCCCATCTTTTGAGGAACCACTTGAAAAAAGGGAAGAACACCTACCACATGCAAATCTTAATGGGTTTGATTGATCATTAGAGAAATTCCAATTCATTATGGATGAAATTATCATGGTCTCTCTCTCACACCTGACTAGTTTCCAAATAATTCATTTTCCATGCCTTATAATGGATAACAGGGACTACAATGAGATTTACACAAGGTGGTCTCATGCTTCCATTATATTTCCATTACAGTTTCAATTTGTTGTCAGGTTCATTTTCGCAGTATTGGTTCATGCAAACACTTCACCATTGGATTATGTTGCTTTTGTTTTTTTAATAGGATCCCGACATTAATTAATTCACAGGTATTTGGTGTAGTTCCCTAACATTGTATGTGTTGTGCACCTAGAATGGAATAAGGGAAGAAAGGTAATCATAAAATGGATCCACATTGTAGGCTTCTCACTCATGCTCAACATGATGCAGAGTCCTCTAAGGTGATTTTCCACAAGTGCACCCCTCTATTAATTTGAGAGACAATAGTCTACTGAAGACGAAGTGCGACTACAGATAAGCTTCCTATATATGATGAGGTTATTCAGGAGGAGAGAGAGCCATAAGTAACTAAGACCAACACCTTCAGAGACCTATTACACCAAGTATTTTAGAGCCATAGAATTATTATGGCAATTAAATACCATCAAGGGCAAGCTTTCGATCAAGAAAAGTGAGAAGTATCAAGGCACACTGCTCCAACTAGATGAGCTTCACATATATAATAAGGAAGTGAATTGTGAAGTCATTGTTTAGGCATCCAAATAGATGGGCATTGAGCCTCAACATCCATAATTTTTAATGTTCAGGTCATTGAATTTGAGGATACTACTCCTCATGCTTAAGTTATTTTATGCTCTGGTTACTTAATTCCTCTTACTTAAGTTATATTATTCTTTGGTTACTTAATTCCTTCCACTTAAGTTTTTTTATACTCCAGTTACTTAGTTATTTCTGCCAATTTTATTTTATTGGGAAACACTTAGTTATTTTTTCCAATGTTCTTTCACTGGGAAGCACTACTTACCCCACTATTAGCTATATGCATATATGTAATATCCCAAAATGGGAAAGACGGGAATATAGAACATTTATAACATTTTAATCAAGGCAATAACCAGAATGCAAGCACAAAACTGTAAAATGATGGAAATGTCGGAATATAACATCAAGACATTAAAACATTAGCAGAAACAGTTGAGGCATATCATTATGCATCAACAGCAATGTAAGTAAAAAGTGCTCCAAAAGGAATGCACTCAAGCCACAAGATGGCTGAAATACACTAATGAAACTTAACACTGGAAAGTATAAATTGTTGTTGTTGGAAACTACTGCTGCTGGGAAGAATATATATGTGTGAGAAGCTGTTGGAGTGCTCAAAGAGATCCAATATTTTAACCATGGATTCTACTCGAAAAACTCAAAAAAACCCAGAAATGGTTTGGCTAGATTTTGAGTTTGGAATTTCGGCCCCTTTTGGGTTGCACATTACACCCCTGCTGGCTGACTTACGCACTCCCTGGAGACAACTGCTGATCTGGGGCTGAAATAATGATCTATCAGTTGCAATATCACCCACTCATCTCACTAACTGAAGGGTTGGTCCCTTCTCTCGATTCCCAAGCTCAAAACTTGAGATCTAGCTCCTCCACTGAATATGCAGTTGTTGCATGCACAACTGCTGGGAAATACTGTGCTATCTAGGAGGGATGATGATGTATTTTGTTGATAGATAATATAATTCTAATCCCAGGCTATTGAAGTGATACCCGGAGTGAAGGATTAATCCCTCATAGGATTTCAAGCTGAGTTGCTTGGAACTTCCTCTTCTCCTCAAACCCTCACTACAGAATTATGCAATTCCTGCAAGAAATGTTGCTACATAGGAGAATAAATGGATGGCCTGATGACGGATATGACAATGAAACTCCCAAAATATTGCAATGGATCCACAATGTGAAGGGTTGATCCATCCACAGGTTTCTCAGCTGAAGTATTGAGAACAACCTTCCAACTCTCAAACCCAAGTTCAGGAATGCGTAATTCCTGTAGCTGGAAGGGAAGATGAGAGTGGTTGAATGTGGCACTGATTTTCGAATGATGAATGTTTCCCAATAAAACCTTCCCAAGGTAGGCACTCTAAGTCCCCCGTGGGTAAGGGTTGGATTCCCGCTCGGGATCACCCGGTGCTAAACAGCACAGAAGACTTAGCTAAACAGCTGAAGCATGCAAATAAATGTCTTACGACACTCTATAATAAAAATTCAAACTCCCCTCCTTTAACACCCTCATCTTCCTTTTATGATTGTGAACCTTCCCTAGCCTTGGGCCACCTCATAAATTCGCTGCACATGTGGCCACTAGCCTCCATAAATACTGTGTTGTCCTCCATGATATCCATCACTGTCGCAATTAATCTCCACTTCCTCCATCATGCGTGCATTTAATGCACCACTTCCTCCATCATCTCTGCAATTTCTTCCCCACTATCTCCATCATATTCCTCATTAATGCTCTATGACCTCCACTGTTTCTTCATTATTATGCTTCTCCACTACTCAATTAACCCACATTCACACTATAGAAGTGGATTTTATTCATCTAATGGGTTTATGGGTCCCTCCACCCTTTTATTTACTTAACTAAATAAGAAAAGTAAGAACTCTAATATTCCAATTAGCTTATGGAAAATTTGGAATATTACAGTCCTCCCAGCCAAAATGTTTCTTGTCCTCGAAAAATTGAAAAAGTGGAGGCTTCAGAAATCCATCTCCCTCCCAAGTGGAATCCTCATATGGAAGGTTTCCCCATCAGCTCCAATGTGTTATGATTGCCCAGATCCATAGTTTCCTCTCTATAATGTCTAAAATTGCCTCTAGTTGTGTAGTTGGATTCCTCTCCTCATCAATGAGTCCCAAAGTGGCAACCATCTGTTGTCCAAGAGCATATTCTTTGCATGAGATATGTGAAGTGTAGTGGTTCCTTCCCCAAGTGGAAAGTCCCAACTCATAAACTATCTCTCCAACCCATGCTACATGGAGTAGGTTGTGTCTCTCCATGCTCCAATCCTTGGCCTTGGTGGCCTTGCTTGCTCTAAGCATCATCTCAACACGATGCAAATTAGGAAATAGAGACATATGGATTGACATGTGAAATTTTGAACCATACTCTCCCAATAGCAGCCACCACAGCAATGCCTCTTTTTGCCACACCACCTCATCATTATACCAAGTATGGTGGCCATACTCTCCTAATAGAAGCCAACGCAACAAGGCTTCCTATTGCCATCCCACATCATCATTATGCAAGGTATGGGATAATTTCAATCCATATTCTCCCAAGAGTAACCAGCGCAACAATGATTCTTGCTGTTGCATCTCATCACTATTGTTCAAGGTAGGAAACAGTGATATGCCAATGGAAATATAAAATTAAATGTCTTGTCCATACTCTCCCAAGAGTAGCCAGCGCAGCCATGCCTCATGTCGTTGCATCATGTCAGTACTATGCAAGACATGGGACATAAAAATCTGAAATTTCGGGTGGTAACCATACTCACCCAAGAGCAACCAGCACAGCCATGCTTCTTGCTGCCCTATGTCATAGATTTGAAAGTACCTTTCCGGCCACTTTCTCATCATCTCTATCCATCCATCCAACTGTGGGTGATGACTCATATCATGCACCAGCTCGGTATCCACCCAATGGAGAAGCTCCCGCCAAAAAATGCTCATACAATAACTATCCCCATCACTATCTATGGCCTTGGGAAGACTGTGAAGCATGAAGACATCCCGGAAAGATAATCCGGTCATGGGTGAAGAGATGTATTGTGTGAAAATTTCGAAGCAATGTGCATACCTTGACATCGGATCAATGTCGACAATACGATCCTCAACAATCTGATGACAATCTTTTCACTCCATGATATGTTGAACTGCATCCTCCTTAAGGTCTCTCCAATGGCCCAGTAGAACCTATGAGGTTCTAAATATGATGCATGCAGAAACTTCTCTTTGAGCTATGAGGTGCTCATCAAGAAGGCTCTGTCCTGGTAATGGAAGATGTTACCCATTACATGATGTCTACCATCTACCATCTGCCCATATAATTCTTCATAGGTGAAGCGGTCATCGGAATTCTCAAATAATAACTGGGCCCTCAAATCATCACTGCTCCTCAGTGACAGCACTACCAATCTCCATGATAGTGCATCTAATGTCTCATGGCCCTATCCATACACAATGTTGAACTCATAGTATCGCATTGTACTGATCCACCATTGTTTCCTCTTTTGTAGTTGTTGCTCCTCCTCAAAAAGATGTTGGATACTATGGTGGTTGGTCTTCACCCGAAATCTACTGCCAATCAAAAACTGTCGGAATTTGACCAATGCATGCATAATGGCCAATATCTCTTTATCGTAAGTAGAATATGAAAGCTCATGCGACAGTAACTTCCGATTCTCGAAAGCTATTGTATAGCTTCCCTGCATTAGGAATATGTTAATCTCATCCTCAGAAACTCCACACTCCAACACAAAGTGTTGTGCAACTCAACAATGTCAAACTAGGATAGCTATACATCTTCTCCTTAAACCAATCAAGGGTCCTTTGCGTAGTGATAGTCTACTGCTCCAAATCAGCAATGTGCTCTAACCCTTGGTCATGCAATTGCCCTGATGGCATGACCCCACAAATCTCAATATGATGTGTTGAAACAATTTGGGGTGGAAATGTTTGCATACATTGGATCAGCTGATGCTTGGGAAAATCTTACAAAGCTACAAGAGTTCCTCCAACCGGTGCAATTTCTTCTCCAGCTGCTAGTGATGGTGATGGTTGCTCCTCTACTGCTGCACCAGCACTGGTATCTGCTTACTCTTCTTCATGCACCTCTTGAATCATGCCTTGGACTCTCAATGTCAAAGTCTTGGGAACATCTTGCCAAACTGCAAGTGCTCCTCCCACTGATGCAATTACCTCTACTACAGTTGGTGGTGGTGGTAGTTTCTCTTCTCCCGGTGTATCACTGCTGACATCTCCTTTCTGCTCCTCATACACTTTCACTTTATTGTCGGGGAATGTATCAATGTAATGTGCCTCCGGGTTTCTTATACCAAACCCCTTTACCAATATTTGAGTGAACTCTACATACACAGTCACTCTTGCATGTTTTAATCTGTCAAACTACCAATCATTTGCTTCACCCTCAAGGTGTAGCGCTATAATCTCAATGGCTTCCTTTTCTGCTACTAGGTGTAGCTAAAATAAATCATCTAACTTCTCCATCCAAGCCTTTGTCGTGCTTTTGGATGACCATCAAATGTAGGAAGAAAGAATCTATTTTGCATATGCCCTCTTCTTCTATTGTTGCTGCCGGATCTCTGGTTATCTTTAATCTGGAAAAACTGCTAGAAAGACAGATTCTCTTTGAATTCTCTAGATTGAGATTTGTACTCTACAAGATAATCACTCAGAGTCTCATGCTCCAAATATCCTCCATCTCCATGCCATTCATTTCCTTCTGCAAGGAAAGTGGGCATAGTAGGGCGTTGTGGAATTTTCCGCACCGTTGGTTTCTTATACGGCTGATAGGAAGTGCTCGGACCTTCTCCATTTTGAAACCCTCTTGAGGTTTCCTTTTGCATTTCCCTTCTCATTTATTTGATCTCCATGGTGAGATCCTGCATAGATCTGAAGAGAAGTGTGGAAAAACTAAATACTTCTGCCATTGTAGACTTCTTCTTTTTCTGCTTCTTCTTCTTATTCTTCTGATATCATGAAATTCCCACAAGCTGAGCAAAATTCATGCTCTGATACCACTTTAATATCCCAAAATGGGAAAGAAAAGAATATAGAACATTTATAACATTTTAATCAAGGCAATAACCAGAATGTAACCACAAAACTGTAAAATGTTGGAAATGTCGGAATATAACATCAATACATTAAAACTTTAACAGAAACAGCTCAACCATATCATTATGTATCAAAAACAATGTAAGTACACAGTGCTCCGAAAGGAATGCACTCAAGCCACAATATGGTTGAACTACACTAATGAAACTTAGCACTGGAAAGTATAAACTATTGCTGCTAGAAACTACTGCTGCTGGAAATAATATCTATGTGTGAGAGGCTATTGGAGTGCTTAGAAAGATCCAGGCTTTTAACCACAGATTCTACTCAGAAAATCCAGAAATGGTTTGGCCAGATTTTGAGTTTGGAATTTCGACCCTTTTTGGGTTGCACACTGCACCCCTGCTGGCTGAGTTACGCACTGCCTGGAGAAAATTGTTGATCTAGGGCTGAAAGAATGATCTATCAGATGCAATAGTGCCCACTCAACTCACTAACTGAAGGGTTGGTCCCTTCTTCTGATTCCCAAGCTCAAAACTTGAGATCTAGCTCCTCCACTGAATATGCAGTTGTTGCATGCACACCTGTTGGGAAATACTGCGATGTCTAGGAGGGATGATGATGTAGCCTTTTGATATATATTACAATGTTGATCCCACATTGTTGAAATAATCCCCGGAGTGAAGGATTAATCCCTCATAGGATTCCAAGTTGAGTTGCTTGGAACTTCCTCTTCTCCTCAAACCCTCACTACAGAATTACGCAATCCCTGTAGGAAATGTTGTTGCGGAGAAGAATAGATGGACGGTTTGATGTTGGATATGAAAATGAAACTCCCAGAATACTGCAATGGATCCACAGTGTGAAGGGTTGATCCCTCCACGGGTTTCTCAGCTGAAGTACTAAGAACAACCTTCCAACTCTCAAACCCAAGTTTAGGAATGCATAATTCCTATAGCTAGAAGGGAAGATGAGAGTGGCTAAATGTGGCACTGATTTCCGGATGATGAATGTTGTCCAAGAAAACGTTCCCGTTATGCAGATTAATCCCTCTTGCGGAGAAGAGCGATCTCCCTAGTATTCTACAAATAGCTAGAAACAAACATCCATTTGTAAATCATTTTCTCTAGATTATTTACAATTCAGAATTATTATAAAAAAATAAAGAGGGCATGCCCCTACCTTGAAATCCAACATTCGGTGTAGTCTTTTATCCAATCACTCCAAAGAGGCTTCTCTAATATGCAAAACCTACAATCAAAGACAGACAAAAGAATTAAAATCACATGCAACATATAATAATTAAGAACAGTTAATCTAACTTAGTGATCAAGGAGTCTAAGTATTTATTCAAATAAGCATAAGAACAACTCAATGAGAAAAGGAGATCCATATGTATTATCTTGAATGAAAAGAGTAACTTTACAACCTGATGCCTTGATGTCGTACAAGTTTCTCCCGAGGTCCTGAACAATCGTTCCTCCTTCAGTTTGACAAGCCTTCCTCTCTTTGAACCAGCATGGAGTTATGGGCATAAGGGTGTGATCATTCTCATGCCAACAACAACTAGTGTAGAGAGTATTCTCTCTTGGGAATTTCTTCAGCAATTACCTTATACAAGCTACCCTTGAGACTGAAACATGAGCTCAATTTATAGGGAAATGGAGGTAGTTTCAGTTCCATGAAGAGGGGGAAGAATTCCTCTCATGAAGGGATTTGAGCTCCATAGACCAAGGGATAAGCTCCATGAGTGGAGGGATAGAGCTCGAACTGATCGCGCCTCTAGAAGCTTCCAGTCGGGAGAATATTTGACTAGCTGGGCTAGAACTTACTTTTTCCTTTATTTGACTTTTTACAAGGGTTCGTAGGTTTTATTCGCATAACGTGTGAGAGCTGCTACAGGCTTTAGAACAAGTATCTGCGAACCCGCAAGAAAATGCTAGGAAAAGTGTGGAGTTAGACTTTTAAGGGTTTTAATGAGCTTTTCTCCAATTCCAAGACTTGGTTTAGGAACATTAGGGTTTTTGACTTCTAAGGGAGCACAATATAGGTAGTGATGAACCTATATGGACATTCAAATGTCATGGTGACAAAATAACGTGTAAAAAATTGCCCCCTAAAGTGCGAAGTCTGAGGTTGTAATGAAGAGTGAAGTGCTTTATCATTCTGAGGATTGGTTTGCGGACACACCAGTTGAAAACCTGTAAAAACATTCAATGCAAGCATATATGCATAAACATTCAATGCAAGCATATATGCATATAGTAGACATTCCCATACTCAAAACAAAACTAATTAAATGTTCTGGTACAAATATGATTTTAATATTACATCAATAGTAGACATAGCATGGGCGCAACCATCTATCATAAGTAGTCTATTGTATCATGAATAATAAAATTCCTCGCAGCCTGGATGGTGGAAACTAGATCCAGGGTCTTGATTTCTGCTTCCCGAAATAGTACGATTCTATCCATGCGATTGATTGTGTCAAAGTCGAACACGATAGAAACCACTTGATTACCAGTCAATGATGTGAACTGTTAACAAGTATGAGAGAAACCACCAATAATGAAAATGGCTCTCAAAGTTCTCAATACAATCTATGAAGTGTGAATGAATTATTTGCAGTCGAACACTTCACAGAATCATTTGATCGAAGGTCAATGATGCAACATGCCATCGAAGGCGAGAAACCTGCCATTAGGGCATGCAGATCCCAAGGTAATGATAGGATTCTAGATCAACTTTCTAAATGATGAGTTTTCGTCTATATAAATTGATCCGTCATAGGAAAGCCCATGACACGAAACCATTAGATCAATTTTTGAAGAACTATTTGCAAGGACTGACTCAAGGATGGTCAATGTGAATGGATACAAATTTTTGCAATGAATGGTTTATTTGAACTGTATCTTGAACACATAACGACACTACAGATGGTTTGGTAACAATTGACCTAAAGCTAATGCCCAGAAACTGGCTGAAGACTTTCAATGTGGTTTGATTAAACATTAGACAAAGGATTTTCCCAACCCAGGTACAAGTGTGACAAAGTGTCGTGTTCAAGAGTGGTATATTGCTTTTCAAACAAGGGTGACAATTGGATTCTCTTTCTCTCTTTTTCCCCCACCATTACTGGCAAGTACTTATTTATTTTTGACAAGCTTGAGGAGGATAACATTTTCTTGTTTGTGTAAGCTCATCCTTCGGATGAGTCCATTTTAGTATTAAAATTGAACCCTAAGAAGGAGTGGCTCGGTCCTATTTGTAATGACAGGTCCTTTACTGTTAAATTTTAACGAGTCCAGTATAAGAGAAACTTAGCATTTTTCAGTTTTAGGGAGTCAGAAGAAGAAGAAAAAAAAGTAAACTCTATAGTTGTACTTTTTCGTAAATTTAGTCTCTCAAGCCCAAAAAATGATAAAATAATACAAGAGAGAACTCTATTGACCATGATTAGTCAACGTATACATTTTTCGTAAATAATCTGTTTCAGTCCGAAAAAGGGGTAAACTTATATTAAAGGGATGACTGTTCATTTCCTTTAACGAGTTCGAATAGTCAAGTACTCGGCAATATTTTCATATTTAGAGAGTCTGAAAAGGGCTTAAAAGAGAACTCTAGGGTTTTGCTTTTTTGTAATTTTCAAGAGCCCGAAAAAGTGATAAAAGTATACTCAACGTCAAAATAATTCTTTTCACCCAAAAACCTATATCATGCACAAAAAACTCAAAATATTACACATACCTATTTCTAAGAAGTAAAAATATCGAAAAATAGCCTTTTAAAGTCAATAATAAATAAAATATAATATTTTATTCATTGAAAAACTATAAAAAGGAGTTAAACAAAAACATTTTTATCTTTTGTCTTCAGAGCAGCGAATTGAGAGCTTTTTGGCAAAAAAGTTCCGAAGCTAATATCAGGAGAACCGACCGTTCATTACGTGATTCGTCAGAGCCAGGTAATCTACATCATCCTACTCTTCATTTCTATATGTTTCAATTCTCTTTTTTAGCTTTAATTTCATTTTTGGGAGGAATTTATGTTCAAAAATGCGCTCTCGGGGGTTCGGAGGTCATGCTTGCGCTACCTGCGGACCACGATAATTTTTCAAAAGGAAAATCGGGCTACCACAGTTTTGTGTGGAGCCCGTGCGGATGTCCGCACTGTCTCTACACAAAAACTACAGAGGCATCGTGATTGTTTTAAAATTTACAAATTCTCTTAAAAATGATTAAAGTTTTACACTCCAATGGTTTCTAACTTTCAAATTTGTTTATTTGCAGGCTATTCCACCATGCTAGAGTGGAGAACGTGAGAATGAGGCTATATACAATGAAGCCATGGAAAATACTACCACAATACATGCATTGCAAACTTGTGGGTTATATAAGTTTTGGGCGATCCAAGGTATGAAAGCACAAGTAGAGTTGATGACATGGCTAGTAAATGCATGGGAAGTTCAAGATTAGTTCTTTATCATTGGTGACCATCGGCTTGAAATCGAGCTCGAGGATATCTATTTCCTCATTGGATTGTCCCGAAGAGGAGAAAACATATCCTTGTTTGGGGCTAGACAGGGTGGCCTACCCGTTGCTAGCTATAAACAACAGTTTTGCAGTGATGAGGCAAATCCCAAGGATTATCGTATAGACATAAAAAAATATCTTGCGATTAGATCTCAAAGTGATTGCATTCACGGTAACCAGGTTGTGTGGAAGTGTGGTTCCACATGTAGCCACTAAATCTCAAATGCATATCGCGGTAGAGTGTTTCAGAGGCACCATATTCAACGGGTGCGAAGAGGTATTGGCTAACATGAAAGGCCAACTAACCATAGCAAAGAATGCAAAGTTAAAAAACTTTGGTTATGGTGCCATTTTGATTTCTTTTGCTTTGGAGAGAATCTCGCTTCTCGCCCCTCAACTTATTCCAACAAATCGTGGGGAACCTCGAGAACCTTGGATGGTACATTGGGTTGCATTAATGGCCCGCCATGGTGGCGATGGCAGTTTAGTGGTTTGGTTCACTCCGGCATGCTTTATGTGGCTAAGGAACCAAGTCTTCACAATTGACAACTTCCCTTATGCAGGTATATATTTCAGAGGTGATCCTGAGATGTCCTTGCCTCCAGGGGCATAGTGGGACGAATCAGGTAAGTGAACTATTTTGATGTTTTTAATATTATTTTTATTTTTATTTTATCGTCCAACATTGATAACAATATTTAAATGCAGATGTTGGCCCACGACGACCAACTACACTCTGTCGCTTCGATAGGAGACAAGCATAGCCTATAGCACCACCACAGGATTAGGTAGCAGAGATCCTAACTAATATGGAACACAACCTAGAGAGTTTAACCATAGATATTCCCGAGACAGGGACACATGACATTCCTCTTCGGCTTCAAAGACATGTTATAGGTGTTCCAGGACAATTTAGGAGATTCTTGCGCAAGGTGGCACATGCCATAGTCTATTACCATGATCATCATCACGGATAGTAGATGATCATTGTGGATTGACATGTTTTTTTTTGTATCAGTATCTATTATATCATAAGGTGTTTGAACCTATAATCATAGACGATGTAATATTTTTTGAAAACAAACCTATCTATGATATTACTACTTTCTCTGAGGATCTTGTTCAACATGTATCGAATGTTGTTTTGGTTTAATTTTTTAATGTTGCAAATGTCTATCTAGAACACGATTAGATAATGCATCAGCCAATGGGTTTAAATTTCTTGAAATGTTTTGATATTCAATGTAATCAAATTGTCATTCCAAGAGACAAACCTTAAAAAATAATCTCAATAACACTACACTTTTAATTGCATATACCCTGTTTAAATGTAATACAATGAGCTTTGAATCCAACCTAATGATCAAATGTCGAATACCAAATGAAATGGCATCAAATAATAACTCAATGACTACGCTATATTCTGCAATATTTTTCGTTGTTTGACCAAGGCTTACCCCATGCATAGAAACTAACTCATCGGTGGGTGAATAGATAACCCAGGTCGCGGAAGAAATATTCTATGTACTACGACAGGCACCATCAGCAAAACCTATGTACGTTTGAAGGGATGTCGACATCTGCAATTTCAAGAGTAATTAAGATAAGAAATGATAGTAGTAACAGCAAACTTAATCTAGGCACACTTATCTAATCTAGGCACACTATCTAAAAATTAACTAATGTACAAGTGAGATCGTCACACGAAAGTCAAGCATAATATTTCTTAAGATAAAGACCATTTATGGGTTTATCTAAAGAGACCCTGTCATAATCAGTGAATTCATAGGCCCCTTTTTCAAGCACATGCTTGACAATGCAAGGACCATGCCACATTGGTTCGAATTTCCCAGCACCTAGCTTATCGTTAGCTTGATCGTGTACTGATACTAGGTCACCTTCTGGAAAAACACGAGGGGTAACACTTTGATCATACTGAGCTTTCACACGTTTCTTATGAGCTTTGATAGCTAATGCAGCGGTGCGTCGAGTCTCATCTAATTGTGCTAAGTACAAAAAGTGTTTTTCCTCTTCAGAGGTAGCTGGTAGTAAATCTATGGCTAATTGGAGTGATGGTATTTTGCATTAAATGGGTAACATAGCTTCTAAACTGTAGACCAGTTGAAAATGAGTGAACCCTGTAGTAGTTTTTTCTGAGGTTCAGTATTCCCATAATGTCGAAAAAATCATAGTATGCCAATTCGATTTGTGATTTCTGATAATCCGTTTAATCATGGTGGTTAAAACTTTATTGACAGCTTCAACCTCACCATTAGCCTGCAGGTAATATGGAGTAGAGTTATCATGTCGTAGGCCAAGTTGATCGGAAAGTTCGGTCATCATTATATTTCGAACATGACTCCCATGGTCTGTGATATTAGCTCAAGGTACACCGAAACGAGCAATCGCATGATCTAATATGAACGTAGCTGCAGTTTTTCCATCTGTCGCAAATGTAGGCATCGCCTCAGCCCATTCGGTAAAGTAATCTAGAGCGAGAATAATATGCCCATGCCCCCCGGCCAAGTGAGGGTTACATGTAATGAAATCAGTGCCCCATTTCGCAAAAGGACCGACAGAAATGATTGGGTGAAGAGGATCTGGAGGTGCACGTATCTTTCGATAAAAAATTTGGCAGTTGTGGCATTTTCAGACCGCAATAATACAATCTTTGAACAATGACGGCCAAAAATAACCAGCGCGCAATATCTTTGGGTTGTGGCAAATCCAGACATATGACCACCACATGCTCCAGAGTGGCAGCCATTCAAAACCCTTTCAGCCGCTTCATGAGTTATACAACGTCGAAAAACAGAATCCGCACCACGACAATAAAGTGTGTCCCCAACAATATTGTATTGTTGGGATTGATACCGGATTCTCTGTCGATTTGAACATGAAATATTTGGGCTAAATGTTTGGGTTTGAATATATATGATGATATCTCCATACCGTGGATCTAACGTACTGATAAGAAACAGAGATTCATCTACGATGGGATTCTCTACCACGGTTTCTGTCTCAGTATTGGGAAAGTCACACATAATTTCTGCAAACACCAGTGATTTTTTTTATTTAGATTTCTCGAATTCCAAATCAAACTCTTGTAGGATGACAATCCATTTAGAGTATTTTCTCCCAAGTAATTGTTTTTTCAAAATATACATCATCGGGTTGCAATTAGATATCACAGTTGTCTTACGTAACAGTTTTTAGTGACGGAATCATTGGACAGCTTGAACTACTGCCAAGGCCAATTTCTCAACATGCGAATATTTAATTTCTGTCAGGTTCAAATTCCAACTTAGATAATAGATCACATGCTCATTGTGAGAATCATCCTCTTGAACTAGAACCATTCCAATGGTGGAATCAGAGGCTACTAAGTATAAAAATTAATCCTGGTGGTAATTTGGTGGATGTAATAACGGTGCATGGGTTAACGCGTGTTTACAGCATCAAAATATTGATCAGCAATCTCATCCCAAATAAAAGGAAATTTTTGTTTCAACAACTGGATAAAACCTTTTTTTAACTCAACATAGTTCGAGATAAACCTACGTAGAAAGTTTGCTTTCCCATGCAAACTTTGGAGTTGGCGAAGTGTGGTAGGAGGAGGTAAATTGATGATCACCTCAACCTTCGAGGGGTCGACACGAATGCTGACTTTTGAAATGATGAATCCCATTAATCGTCTTGATTGCACACAAAAAACACATTTGTGCAGGTTCAAACGAATCTTGTAATGCCTACATCTCATGAAAATAGCTCGTAATTGTGTAGGATGGTCATCCATATGTAATGAGTGAGCAGGTAAATCATCCAGATAAGGTTGTACAATATGTTTGATATCATAAAAAGCATAAGACATTGCCCTTTGAAAAGTTGCACCAGCATTCTTTAATCCGAAAGGTAATTTGCAATAAGAAAATGTCCCCCAAGGACATATGAATGTTGTTTTTGGTTGATCAGCAGGGAGTATGTTGATTTGATTATATCCGGAAAATCCATCCATAAATGAAAAAATTTCATTTCCGGCACAATCATCAATAATTTTATCGATATAAGGGGTAGGTTAATTGTCTTTTGGACATGCTTTATTAATATCCCTATAATCGACGCATACTCGTATAGTCACTTATTTTTTTGGTAACAGGAACTATATTACATACCCAAACTGTCAATGGAATTGGATAAATAAATCCTGCTCACAGTAGCTTTTCAACTTCAACTTTAATAGCAGTAGCTTTTTGCGGATGTATTGGACGTAATCTTTGTCGAATAGGCTTGGCATCCAGGTATGTCTTTATTTCATGAATGACAATCTTTGGATCGATTCCTGGCATCTCTTTGTAAGACCAGGCAAATATGTCTCGAAATTCTTGAAATAGGGCTTTATATGTATTAATCTCTTCAATTGTACAAGAAGCGCCTATATGAATGTTTTCAACAATTCCAAGTTTAATTGATATGTCGATAGGAATAGTTGTAGAAATGTTTCCCAAATTAATCTCAGAATCCGAATTTGTAATCGATATGGGATTCTATGGTTCCTCAATATAATCAATTGTAAAAATAGACGAAAAATCATTTTCAAACCTATCAAGTTCAAGTAAAAATGAAGATCTATGATGTATATCATCCCATGGTAATTCATCCAAAGACAAAAATTCTCGAATACTTTCATCAGTGTGAAACACTTGTAGAAAAGGATCGGCAAGTGATGTCAAGGCTGAGCTTGATAGTGAAGAATATTCTTCGGTGATCACATTCATTTGATTAGGAGTAGTTGAATTTTTTTCAGAAAATGATTGTATTGCTACATATTCCATTTCAAAAGGACTCAAAGGTATCTCGGTGTTGAAAGAATCCAGTTTTGACTCTGAAGACAAAACCCAAGTGTCATCGAATGGTATAGTGCTTGATGAAATCATATTGATGTTGGAAATGGTATGCGATATGTTGGGTGGAGGCATAGAGAAAGTTCCCATCAAAGTAGATTCTTTTACTAAACCTACACCAACATCTTCATATGGGATAGTCGATTTTCCAACATGTTGGATTTTATCTGTAAAAGCAGGGTCAGGCGAATAATATGACAACTGATCGATTTTCATAATATTCCCTTTATGAGGAAACATGATTAACTGAAAAACGGATGAAACGATAGCAGTCATGGCATCATACCAATTATGACCCAAAAGAAGGTTGTAATCCAGAGGGGCATCAACAACCTCCACATCTAGATTAACAGTTTTGCCTTCTACTTCTATAGGTAGATCCTGGAGTATTCCGTACGGATGAAATCCTCTTCCATCAAAGGCTTTAAGGATTTTCGGTGATTGGTTGAGTGTTGGAGAACCCATAGTTTGCCAAAAATTTAACGACATTATGCATGTAGATGTCCCCTCATCAATTACAATACGAAAAACTCGTCTGTTTTTTACTAATACTGGAATCTGAAAAGTCATTTGATGAGGGAGTCTCGGTGTAAAATTTCCTAGATCAAAGACCATGAGGTTAGAATCTTGAGGATCTATAGCTCCAATAGCTAATAAAAGTAATTTCCTTTGTGTTGGATATGATTGTAGCACTTCTAAGGTTGACATTTCTGAAGGGGATATAGCCAAGTCTTCAACAATGTTGTAATTCTAAGCATCTCTCGCATGTGGATTGAAAGCTAATTTTCGAAGTACACCTTTAGCAGACAGTTTAATCACTAGATCAGGATTAGGTTTCTCGATGTGAAGTGGATCGAAAACCGAAGGAGATACAGCTAGTGTTGGATTAGAATTTTCTATCTCTTTACCAGTTACAGGATTTTTACTTCCATAGTCTTGTGATCACGTCGCAACCATAACCTCGGACATCACTAAAACATATGCTGATGAATTTGAAGAAGATACTATCATTTTTCTATCTTGAGTAGGAAAAGGATCCTTCAAGATAGCAAGTGTGGGTGAACCTTTGGATAATTTAGAGACCACGGACCGATGTGGTCACTCTTTGGTAAAGTGATCCTCGTCACAAATAAGACAAGGATAATGAGGTTTCCGCTTATCATTAGAAGGTTGATTATTTTCGGCTTTCTCTTTGGGAGACGAAGTTTGTTTGTTTATATTCTTTCCTTTATTCTTATTATCGGTTTTAGATTTAGCTGTAGATGAGTCTACAACATGAATGTCGGCAGAAGTTTCAAGGGAAGAATCTCCTTTTGGTGAATCTGGTAAAGTTATGATAGGAGAAGTAGTTTTTGAGGACTTCTTCTTACTCTTATTAGTGCTAACTAAACCAATTACACCATATGTTGCATGAGAACCATAAGGAGTTGCAGTTATTTGACCAGGACGTTGTAAGTTAGGAATTTTTTCGTATAACATACCAGACTGTGTATATACAAGGTCTAAGTACTGAGCTTGAGTAATGACATGTTCTTCTGTAACAACCCCTCCCTTAGCCACATCTTCAGTGATCTTTGGAAGCAATGATTTGATAAACCATTCTTCCAAGATCTGATCTGGAATAAAAACTTTCACTAAACGTCTTCTACATCTCCATTCATATATGTGATTTGATATGTACGTAGACATAGATTGTTTTAATGAAGTCAAGAATTTTGTGCCATTGTCGTATCGGACTGGCAACTGAAAGTGTGTTAAGAAAGTTGTTGCTAATGCGTTGACTTTGTTGAATGAGCCACGTGATAGTTCAATATACCATTTTGCAGCTAAACCTGTCAATGTTCTCTGAAACAGTCTTAATAGAATGGAATCATCGATTAAAGAGTTGGATGTGCACCAGAGGTGGTAAGTCATTACATGGTTTGAGGGGTCTTCTCCTGATTTACCTTTGAACTTAGGAATATCATTGGGCAACTTATTTGGCATTGGCATCCAATACGAAAGATAATAAATCGGATCATTCCTTAGGTGCAACAAATCGGGTAAATCCAAAGTTGCTATGAATGGTAACCGACGGTTAGGGTCCTGTTGAGAAAATTGATAACCTTGTGGAACTATACCAGTACCAGGAGGAGGATATCTAGGATATCTTATAATAGCCTATGCATTTGGGATTGGAATGCCTCCTGAATAACTAGGGTTGGCCGGACCATATTGAGGTTGAGCTGGTGTCTGATACCTGTAACCAGGGTAGGGTTGATGTTGGAATATTGGATTTCGTGCTACAGGTCCATATTGATACTAATCTTGATATGGTTGATAAATAAAATAAGGTTGGCTTGTTACAATTGTACTTGTACCAGGATGTCTCGCAGCCATCTGAACAGTAGTCTGAATTGTGGGTCCAGGTTTTTGTGCAGTGATTGGAGGGATTTGTTGTGATACTCGAGGGGCTGTAAAAATAGGGGCTGCATAAATTCCAGGGATAGGTGTGGTAGGTTGAATAGAAGTTAGTGCAACAATTTGAGGTGGAGTTCTAAGTGTACTCGGGCCAGGCTGCTGAAAATTACCAGGTGCAGATACCTGTGGTATAACTTGAAGCGTAGGTTGGACAGGTTGTTGGATTTGACAGTAACCAATTGGCTGACCAGGTTGATTATAAGGTAATTGCACATTAGGTTGAAAATTTTGTTGATTTGGTGTCTTATTCCACGCCGTGTTTACTCCAGGATATGGAGCTCCCATTGAAGGTTGTGCTGCATAAGACAGACCATAACTAGGTTGACATTTTGGAACGTGTGTTTGATAGTTGGCTAGATAATTCCCACTAAAAGATTGACCTCCCTGAAAAAAAATTTCTTCCTGATAGAACTGCGGCCCTAAAGGAGGCTGATGTCCTTGGAAAGATTGTTTCCCTAACATAGGGTACTGTCCTTGAAGAGGTTGCTGACCCTGAATAGAGTACTGCCCTTGAGGTTGATATTGTCCTTGAGGTGTGTACTGTCCTTGCGATATGTACTGTCCTTGAGTGTGTATTGTCCTTGCGGTATGTTCTGTCCTTGAGGTGTGTATTATCCTTGAGGTTTCCCCCCAGGCAGTAAATTACTACCTTGACGATGCCCCCCAGGCATTAAGTTACTACTTTGAGGGTCAGGGTTAGGAATGTTTCCATACATCATGTAAACTTGTTCCCCGTTCAAATTTTTGGTATGTGATTCATTTGGACCAGGTGATTGTATAATTTTTTCGGGAGAAGGAGTTTCTCCTGATAAAGTACTAGAAAGCAACTGGTACCTCGGAGGAACAGACGGACCACCATACAAATATGATTCTGGAGATGTAGAAAACATGGATGACTCACTAAACATGTTGAATGAAGGTCTGTAATTGCCTCTTGGTATGGCGTAAAAAGGAATTCGGAGTAGCGAATAGTTTAAACTAGAATTGTGTAGAAAGTCTGTTAACTGAGAATACCAAGGATCTTGTTTGAAAGAGCTATAATAGTAAATAAATTCACTTGGCCTAAGATCTAAAGATTCCTGATGTGAAGGAAGAACAACTTCTTCTTCTATGTCAGTAATTTCTTCAATGCTAATGAGGACAGGAGGAAGGCTCTCAGTGATGCGCAACTTCACTCTTAGTGAATGAGGACGACCAGGGGTTGGAGTGATGAACTCTAGAGCAGGCTTAGATGTAGCAGGTTCAATTTCTGGTTCAGAAATTTCAAGCTCAGTAGCTGATAAATCACTAGTTTTGGAAGCATGTTCTACTAGTTCATAAATTGATATTTTCCTTTGAGAACTTTCTGTTGTTTGAGGTTGATCTACTTCGTAATCAGGATGTACAATTATTAATATTTCCTCGTGTTCAGTTGATCCAATCCCTGATGGTTGTCCTTTCTCATATTTAAGCTTTTCTAATTGGCTTAGTGTGTACTCAGGGGGTTTCCCCTTCATTCTAGGTGATTTTCTAGGTAATTCATCCACGATTAAAAATTTAACACGCGAAATCAAAGAAAATTTCAACAAAATATGCTAAAGTCTTTAAGGAAACAATCAAATTGATCACACGCCTACAAAATCTAAGAGATCAATCCACACACAAACAGTATATTTCCACACTAAAAACACTAGTTGCTGATGAAATCCAACATTGTAGAATTCTAATGTGGAAATGGTGGTTGGAACAGTCACCCCGACAACCTTCTTAATGAAACAGTTTGGTGCAAGTCTCTCCACTTATGCCATCTCGAAGTGAAGAGTACCCTCCAGAAAGTCCAAGTGAGTCTAGTCGACGTCTACTTCAGGTACAGTGTGGCCTTCCCTCCACCGTCACCTTGATAAAAAATCCAAAAGTTTATAGTCACTAAGGTCACAAACGGGAAAAAATGTACCTAGGGGAACAGCCTATGATCCGATATACACGCAAGGGCAGAGTAACTAGCTCAATCCCCTTGAAGGCTCCTTGATATAATCCAAGGTTTACCAACAAGTGCCCGAGGCTCCTCGACAATGGTCCATTTGAGGTTTATTGTTTTTAATATGTGCACATATGTTATCTTTCCCAATGAGATAGGTATGATTACCTCACTGGTTCCGACATGATCTCGTGCTTGACTCTTTTAAGAAGAGCTTCCCATAGCACAAATGCTACAATTGGATTTCCTATCGCAAGATTGCTACTTGTTTGTTTGAACTGTCTTGGAATGTTAATTACAACCTGTTCCAAGACACTAGCCTAAGCTATGTTGGTGAAAAGAGACCTAGAAAATGAAAAATATCTAGATTAATTTTATTGAAGCGTTGTTTTTAATTTGGCTATTGCTTAAGACAGAAGGTATGGAAGTGAAACTTCAATGATGTTTATGACCCGACTCAAAAATACGCTAAATGCATCTAAATGAAAAGTGCAACTCTTTTCTTTTCAATGAATTTTATTTAAGGGAAAGATGAGGGATTTAACAACTTTCAAAGCACCAATTCTTTCATTCATAAACAAAATATTTGAAAAGAAGATGATTTCTTTCGAAACTCAATTTCACAAAAATGATCTATTACTCATTTGAAATGAATTTCCTTTATCAATCATATCAAAAACTACAAATCATTAAACAAACTATTTCCAAAAAGAAAAAAATATCTAAAACTCCTAAAAACATAAATTTCAAAATCAAAAGAAAAACTCTAATTTTGAAGTCTATATAGAAAGTTTGAGGACGTTTTCTCCTAGTTTGTGATCAAACTAAGAAGAAATTCTACTTATCTCAGCAGAAATGAAAACATCCAAAAATGGTTTGATGTGAAAATCAGGCCTTAGTAAGCTAAAAAGCTCTTCCAAATTTGCAAATGAAAATGAAATAAATTTTCATAAAAATAAGGTTTGCAATGGGTTTAATGGCTCAGAAAGAGAACATCATCATACTAGTAAGCTGAGGTAAATGAAGATATCTTATATAGAGCAGCAAAAAAGTATGGAAAACACTCACTCATAAAATGCAAATCGGATGAAAAATCACACAAATGCAAAAGTTGGTGAAAATAAATTCACACATAAGGTTTGACAGCTAAGATAGACTAGGGCAACATAAAGAATCAATTAATCTGGCTCGTAAAAAGATAAATTTAAATTTTTCAAAAATTTTCCACAAGTTCGTAGGTTCTAATGGAGAACAGGGCAGTACCGCACTGTTCTAAATTAAAAATTGTGGACGCTACCGCACTGTTTTCAAATAAAAACTGCGGAACCAAGGAAAAGTACAGAAAAAAATAAATAAATAAATAAAAAATAAAATAAAATAAAATTAATTAATTAATTAATTAATTAATTAAAAATAAATTAAAAATAAATAAATAAATAAATAAAAAATAAAAAATAAAAAAATAAATAAAAATATTCGGCTTTTCTTTTCAGGGATTCTTAAAATTTATCTACCCAACCCAATCTCAAACAAATCTAAATAATAGAACTCTTTAAAATTCAAACTGAAAATAAAAAAGGAAAACTAAGTTCTATTCCCCAGTGGAGTCGCCATTTTGTTATGTGGATTAATTCCTCTTGCGGACAAAAGCAATCTCCCTAATATTCTACGAATAGATAGAAACAAACATCCATTTGTAAATCGTTTTATCTAGATTATTTGCAATTCAGAATTATTATAAACAAAGAAAGAGGACATGCCCCTACCTTGAAATCCAACGTTCGGTGCAGTCTTTTATCCAGTCGCTCCAAAGAGGCTTCTCCAATAAGTAGAACCTGCAATCAAAGACAGACAAAAGAATTAAAAGCACCTGCAACATATAATAATTAAGAACGGCTAATCTAACTTAGTGATCAAGGAGTCTAAGTATTGAATTATTTAAATAAGCATAAGAACAACTCAATGAGAAAAGGAGATCCATATGTATTA
This sequence comes from Pinus albicaulis, assembly GCA_034641835.2. Taxonomy (NCBI): domain Eukaryota; kingdom Viridiplantae; phylum Streptophyta; class Pinopsida; order Pinales; family Pinaceae; genus Pinus; species Pinus albicaulis. Next base: position 1,378,077,233 of record CM076580.1, on the reverse strand, counting down.
TCTTGAATGAAAAGAGTAACTTTACAACCTGATGCCTTGATGTCGTACAAGTTTCTCCCGGGGCCCTGAATAATCATTCCTCCTTCAGTTTGACAAGCCTTCCTCTCTTTGAACCAGCATGGAGTTATGGACATAAGGGTGTGATCATTCCCATGCCAACAACAGCGAGTGTAAAGAGTATGCTCTCTTGGGAATTTCTTCAGCAATTACCTTATACAAGCTACCCTTGAGACTGAAACATGAGCTCAATTTATAGGGAAATGGAGGTAGTTTCAGTTCCATGAAGAGGGGGATGGATTCCTCTCATGAAGGGATTTGAGCTCCATAGACCAAGGGATAAGCTCCATGAGTGGCGGGATAGAGCTCGAACCTTAAAAAATAATCTCAATAACACTAGACTTTCAATTGCATATACCTTGTTTAAATGTAATACAATGAGCTTTGAATCCAACCTAATGATCAAATGTCGAATACCAAATGAAATGGCATCAAATAATAACTCAATGACTACGCTATATTCTGCAATATTTTTCGTTGTTTGACCAAGGCTTACCCCATGCATAGAAACTAACTCATCGGTGGGTGAATAGATAACCCAGGCCGCGGAAGAAATATTTTGTGTACTACGACAGGCACCATCAGCAAAACCAATGTACGTTTGAAGGGATGTCGACATCTGCAATTTCAAGAGTAATTAAGATAAGCAGTGATAGTAGTAACAACAAACTTAATCTAGGCACACTTATCTAATCTAAGGTACACTATCTAAAAATTAACTAATGTACAAGTGAGATCGTCACACAGAAGTCAAGCATAATATTTCTTAAGATAAAGACCATTTATGGGTTTATCTAAAGAGACCCTGTCATAATCAGTCAATTCATAGGCCCCTTTTTCAAGCACATGCTTGACAATGCAAGGACCATGCCACATTGGTTCGAATTTCCCAGCACCTAGCTTATCGTTAGCTTGATCGTGTACTAATACTAGGTCACCTTCTGGAAAAACACGAGGGGTAACACTTCGATCATACTGAGCTTTCACACATTTCTTATGAGCTTCATTAGCTAATGCAGCGGTGCGTCGAGTCTCATCTAATTGTGCTAAGTACAAAAAGTGTTTTTCCTCTTCAGAGGTAGCTGGTAGTAAATCTATGGCTAATTGGAGTGATGGTATTTTGCATTCAATGGGTAACACAGCTTCTAAACTGTAGACCAGTTGAAAATGAGTGAACCCTGTAGTAGTTTTTTCTAAGGTTCAGTATGCCCATAATGTCAAAAAAATCATATTATGCCAATTCGATTTGTGATTTATGATAATCCGTTTAATCATGGTGGTTAAAACTTTATTGACAGCTTCAACCTCACCATTAGCCTGCGGGTAATATGGAGTAGAGTTATCATGTCGCAGGCCAAGTTGATCGGAAAGTTCGGTCATCATTATATTTCGAACATGACTCCCATGGTCTGTGATAATAGCTCAGGGTACACCGAAACGAGCAATCACATGGTTAAATATGAACGTAGCTTCAGTTTTTCCATCTGTCGCGAATGTAGGCATCGCCTTGGCCCATTCGGTAAAGTAATCTAGAGCGAGAATAATATGCCCATGACCCCCGGCCAAGTGAGGGTTACATGTAATGAAATCAGTGCCCCATTTCGCAAAAGGACCGACAGAAATGATTGGGTGAAGAGGATCTGGAGGTGCACGTATCTTTCGATAAAAAAATATTGCAGTTGTGGCATTTTCAGACCGCAATAATACAATCTTTGAAAAATGACGACCAAAAATAACCAGCGCGCAATATCTTTGGGTTGTGGAAAATCCAGACATATGACCACCACATGCTCCAGAGTGGCAGCCATTCAAAACCCTTTCAGCGGCTTCATGAGTTATACAACGTCTAAAAACAGAATCCGCACCACAACGATAAAGTGTGTCCCCAACAATATTGTATTGTTGGGATTGATACCAGATTCTCTGTCGATTTGAACGTGAAATATTTGGGCTAAATGTTTGGGTTTGAATATATATGATGATATCTCCATACCATGGATCTAACGTACTGATAAGAAACAGAGATTCATCTACGATGGGATTCTCTACCACGGTTTCTGTCTCAGTATTGGGAAAGTCACACATAATTTCTACAAACACCAGTGATTTTTTTTATTTAGATTTCTCGAATTCCAAATCAAACTCTTGTAGGATGACAATCCATTTAGAGTATTTTCTCCCAAGTAATTTTTTTTTCAAAATATACATCATCGGGTTGCAATTAGATATCACAGTTGTCTTACGTAACAGTTTGTAGTGACGGAATCGTTGGACAGCTTGAACTACTGCCAAGGCCAATTTCTCAACATGCGAATATTTAATTTCCGTCGGGTTCAGATTCCAACTTAGATAATAGATCACATGCTCATTGTGAGAATCATCCTCTTGAACTAGAACCATTCCAATGGTGGAATCAGAGGCTACTAAGTATAAAAATTAATCCTGGTGGTAATTTGGTGGATGCAATAACGGTGCATGGGTTAACGCGTGTTTTGGAGCATCAAAATATTGATCAGCAATCTCATCCCAAATAAAAGCAAAATTTAGTTTCAACAACCGGATAAAACCTTTTTTTAACTCAACATAGTTCGGGATAAACCTACGTAGAAAGTTTGCTTTCCCATGCAAACTTTGGAGTTGGCGAAGTGTGGTAGGAGAAGGTAAATTGATGATCGCCTCAACCTTCGAGGGTTTGACACGAATGCCGGCTTTTGAAATGATGAATCCCATTAATTGTCTTGATTTCACACAAAAAACACATTTTTGCAGGTTCAAACGAATCTTGTAATGCCTACATCTCATGAAAATAGCTCGTAATTGTGTAGGATGGTCATCCATGTGTAATGAGTGAGCAGGTAAATCATCCAGATAAGATTGTACAATATGTTTGATATCATGAAAAGCATAAGACATTGCCCTTTGAAAAGTTGCACCAGCATTCTTTAATCTGAAAGGTAATTTGCAATAAGAAAATGTCCCCCAAGGACATATGAATGTTGTTTTTGGTTGATCAGTAGGGTGTATGTTGATTTGATTATATCCGGAAAATCCATCCATAAATGAAAAAATTTCATTTCTGGCACAATCATCAATAATTTGGTCGATATAAGGGGTAGGTTAATTGTCTTTTGGATATGCTTTATTAATATCCCTATAATCGACGCATACTCGTATAGTCCCTTATTTTTTTGGTAACGGGAACTATATTACATACCCAATCTGTCAATGGAATTGGATAAATAAATCCTGCTCACAGTAGCTTTTCAAATTCAACTTTAATAGCAGTAGATTTTTGCGGATGTATTGGACGTAATCTTTGTCGAATAGGCTTGGCATCCAGGTATGTCTTTATTTCATGAATGACAATCTTTGGATCGATTCCTGGCATATCTTTGTAAGACCAGGCAAATATGTCTCGAAATTCTTGAAATAGGGCTTTATATGTATTAATCTCTTCAATTGTACAAGAAGCGCCTATATGAATGTTTTAAACAATTCCAAGTTTAACTGATATGTCGATAGGAACAGTTGTAGAAATGTTTCCCAAATTAATCTCAGAATCCGAATTTGTAATCGATATGGGATTCTATGGTTCCTCGACATAATCAATTGTAAAAATAGACGAAAAATCATTTTCAAACCTATCAAGTTCAAGTAAAAATGAAGATCTATGATGTATATCATCCCATGGTAATTCATCCAAAGACAAAAATTCTCGAATACTTTCATCAGTGTGAAACACTTGTAGAAAAGGATCGGAAAGTGATGTCAAGGCTGAGCTTGATAGTGAAGAATATTCTTCGGTGATCACATTAATTTGATTAGGAGTAGTTGAATTTGTGTCAGAAAATGACTGTACTGCTACATATTCCATTTCAAAAGGACTCAAAGGTATCTCGTCGTTGAAAGAATCCAGTTCTGACTCTGAAGGCACGACCCAAGTGTCATCGAATGGTATAGTGCTTGATGAAATCATATTGATGTTGGAAATGGTATGCGATATGTTGGGTGGAGGCATAGAGAAAGTTCCCATCAAAGTAGAGTCTTTTACTAAACCTACACCAACATCTTCATATGGGATAGTCGATTTTCCAACATGTTGGATTTTATCTGTAGAAGCAGGGTCGGACGAATAATATGACAACTGATCGATTTTCATAATCTTCCCTTTATGAGGAAACATGATTAACTGAAACACGGATGAAACGATAGCAGTCATGGCATCATACCAATTATGACCCAAAAGAAGTTTGTAATCTAGAGGGGCATCAACAACTTCCACATTTAGATTAACAGTTTTGCCTTCTACTTCTATAGGTAGATCCTGGAGTATTCCGTACGGATGAAATCCTCTTCCATCAAAGGCTTTAAGGATTTTCGGTGATTGGTTGAGTGTTGGAGAACCCATAGTTTTCCAACAATTTAACGACATTATGCATGTAGATGCCCCCTCATCAATTACAATACGAAAAACTCGTCTGTTTTTTACTAATACTGGAATCTGAAAAGTCATCTGATGAGGGAGTCTCGGTGTAAAATTTCCTAGATCAAAGACCATGAGGTTAGAATCTTGAGGATCTATAGCTCCAATAGCTAATAAAAGTAATTTCCTTTGTGTTGGATATGATTGTAGCACTTCTAAGGTTGACATTGCTGAAGGGGATATAGCCAAGTCTTCAACAATGTTGTAATTCTAAGCATCTCTCGCATGTGGATTGAAAGCTAATTTTCGAAGTACACCTTTAGCAGACGGTTTAATCACTAGATCAGGATTAGGTTTCTCGATGTGAAGTGGATCGAAAACTGAAGGAGATACAGCTGGTGTTGGATTAGAATTTTCTATCTCTTTACCAGTTACAGGACTTTTACTTCCATAGTCTTGTGATCACGTCGCAACCATAACCTCGGACATCGCTAAAACATATGCTGATGAATTTGAAGAAGATCCTATCATTTTTCTATCTTGAGTAGGAAAAGGATCCTTCAAGATAGCAGGTGTGGGTGAACCTTTGAATAATTTAGAGACCGCGGACTGATGTGGTCACTCTTTGGTAAAGTGATCCTCGTCACAAATAAGACAAGGATAACGAGGTTTCCGCTTATCATTAGAAGGTTGATTCTTTTCGGTTTTCTCTTTGGGAGACGAAGTTTGTTTGTTTATATTCTTTCCTTTATTCTTATTATCGGTTCTAGATTTAGCTGTAGATGAGTCTACAACATGAATGTCGGCAGAAGTTTCAAGGGAAGAATCTCCTTTTGGTGAATCTGGTAAAGTTATGATAGGAGAAGTAGTTTTTGAGGACTTCTTCTTACTCTTATTAGCGCTAACTAAACCAATTACACCGTCTATTGCATGATAACCATAAGGAGTTGCGGTTATTTGACCAGGACGTTGTAAGTCGGGAATTTTTTCGTATAACATACCAGACTGTGTATATACAAGGTCTAAGTACTGAGCTTGAGTAATGACATGTTCCTCCGTAACAACCCCTCCCTTAGCCACATCTTCAGTGATCTTTGGAAGCAACGATTTGATAAACCATTCTGCCAAGATCTGATCTGGAATAAAAACTTTCACTAAACGTCTTCTACGTCTCCATTCATATATGTGATCTGATATGTACGTAGACATAGATTGTTTTAATGAAGTCAAGAATTATGTGCCATTGTCGTATCGGACTGGCAACTGAAAGTGTGTTAAGAAAGTTGTTGCTAATGCGTTGACTTTGTTGAATGAGCCACGTGATAGTTCAATATACCATTTTTCAGCTAAACCTGTCAATGTTCTCTGAAACAGTCTTAATCGAATGGAATCATCGATTAAAGAGTTGGATGTGCACCAGAGGTGGTAAGTCATGACATGGTTTGCGGGGTCTTCTCCTGATTTACCTTTGAACTTAGGAATATCATTGGGCAACTTATTTGGCATTGGCGTCCAATACGGAAGATAATAAATCGGATCATTCCTTAGGTGCGACAAATCGGGTAAATCCAAAGTTGTTATGAATGGTAACCGACGACTAGGGTCCTGCTGAGAAAATTGATAACCTTGTGGAACTATACCAGTACCAGGAGGAGGATATCCAGGATATCCTAGAATATCCTATGCATTTGGGATTGGAATGCCTCCCGAATAACTAGGGTTGGCCGGACCATATTGAGGTTGAGCTGGTGTCTGATACGTGTAACCAGGGTAGGGTTGATGTTGGATTCCGTGCTACAGGTCCATATTGATACTTCTCTTGATATGGTTGATAAATAAACTAAGGTTGGCTTGTTACAATTGTACTTGTACCAGGATGTCCCACAGGCATCTAAACAGTAGTCTAAATTGTGGGTCCAGGTTGTTGTGCAGTGATTGGAGGGATTTGTTGTGATACTCGAGGGGTTGTAGAAATAGGGGCTGCATAAATTCCAGTGATAGGTGTGGTAGGTTGAATAGAAGTTGGTGCAACAGTTTGAGGTGGAGTTCTAAGTGTACTCGGACAAGGCTGTTGAACATTACCAGGTGCAGATACCTGTGGTATAACTTGAAGCGTAGTTTGGATAGGTTGTTGGATTTGACTGTAACCAATTGGCTGACCAGGTTGATTATAAGGTAATTGCACATTAGGTTGAAAATTCTGTTGATTTGGTGTCTTATTCCACACCGTGTTTACTCCAGGATATGGAGCTCCCATTGAAGTTTGTGCTGCATAAGACAGACCATAACTAGGTTGACATTTTGGAACGTGTGTTTGATAGTTGGCTAGATAATTCCCACTAAAAGATTGACCTCCCTGAAAAAATTGTTCTTCCTGATAGAACTGCAGCCCTAAAGGAGGATGATGTCCTTGGAAAGATTGTTTCCCTAACATAGGGTACTGTCCTTGAAGAGTTTGCTGACCCTGAATAGAGTACTGCCCTTGAGGTTGATATTGTCCTTGAGGTGTGTACTGTCCTTGCGATATGTACTTTCCTTGAGGTGTGTATTGTCCTTGCGGTATGTTCTGTCCTTGAGGTGTGTATTATCCTTGAGGTTTCCCCCCAGGCAGTAAATTACTACCTTGACGATGCCCCCCAGGCAATAAGTTACTACTTTGAGAGTCAGGGTTAGGAATGTTTACATACATCATGTAAACTTGTTCCCCATTCAAATTTTTGGTATGTGATTCATTTGGACCAGGTGATTGTATAATTTTTTCGGGAGAAGGAGTTTCTCTTGAGAAAGTACTAGAAAGCAACTGGTACCCCGGAGGAACAGACGGACCACCATACAAATATGATTCTGGAGATGGAGAAAACATGGATGACTCACCAAACATGCTGAATGAAGGTCTATAATTGCCTCTTGGTATGGCGTAAAAAAAAATTCGGAGTGGCGAATAGTTTAAACTAGAATTGTGTAGAAAGTCTGTTAACTGAGAATACCAAGGATCTTGTTTGAAAGATCTATAATAGTAAATAAATTCACTTGGCCTAAGATCTAAAGATTCCTAATGTGAAGGAAGAACAACTTCTTCTTCTATGTCAGTAATTTCTTCAATGCTAATGAGGATAGGAGGAAGGCTCTCAGTGATGCGCAACTTCACTCTTAGTGAATGAGGACGACCAGGGGTTGGAGTGATGAACTCTAGAGCAGGCTCAGATGTAGCAGGTTCAGTTTCTGGTTCAAAAATTTCAGGCTCAGTAGCTGATAAATCACTAGTTTTGGAAGCAAGTTCAACTAGTTCATAAATTGATATTTTCCTTTGAGAACTTTCTGTTGTTTGAGGTTGATCTACTTCGTAATCAGGATGTACAATTATTAATATTTCCTCGTGTTCAGTTGATCCAGTCCCTGATGGTTGTCCTTTCTCAGATTTAAGCTTTTCTAATTGGCTTAGTGTGTACTCAGGGGGTTTCCCCTGCATTCTACGTGATTTTCTAGTTAATTCATCCACGATGAAAAATTTAACACATGAAATCAAAGAAAATTTCAACAAAATATGCTAAAGTCTCTAAGGAAACAATCAAATTGATCACACGCTACAAAATCTAAGAGATCAATCCACACACAAACAGTATATTTCCACACTAAAAACACTAGTTGGTGATGAAATCCAACATTGTAGAATTCTAATGTGGAAATGGTGGTTGGAACAGTCACCCCGACAACCTGCTTAATGAAACAGTTTGGTGCAAGTCTCTCCACTTATGCCATCTCGAAGTGAAGAGTACCCTCCAGAAATTCCAAGTGAGTCTATTCGACATCTACTCCAGGTACAGTGTGGCCTTCCCTCCACTGTCACCTTGATAAAAAATCCAAAATTTTATAGTCACTAAGGTCACAAACGGGAACAAATGTACCTGGGGCAACAGCCTACGATCCAATATACACGCAAGGGCAGAGTAACTAGCTCAATCCCCTTGAAGGCTCCTTGATATAATCCAATGTTTACCAACAAGTGACCCCAGGCTCCTCGACAATGGTCCATTTGAGGTTTATTGTTTTTAATATGTGCACATATGTTATCTTTACCAATGAGATAGGTATGATTACCTCACTGGTTCCGACATGATCTCGTGCTTGACTCTTTTAACAGGAGCTTCCCAGAGCACAAATGCTACAATTGGATTTCCTATCGCAAGATTGCTACTTGTTTGTTTGAACTGTCTTGGAATGTTAATTACAACCTGTTCCAAGACACTAGCCTAAGCTATGTTGGTGAAAAGAGACCTAGAAAATGAAAAATATCTAGATTAATTTTATTGAAGAGTTGTTTTTAATTTGGCTATTGCTTAAGACAGAAGGTATGGAAGTGAAACTTCAATGATGTTTATGACCCGACTCAAAAATACGCTAAATGCATCTAAATGAAAAGTGCAACTCTTTTCTTTTCAATGAATTTTATTTAAGGGAAAGATGAGGGATTTAACAACTTTCAAAGCAACAATTCTTTCATTCATAAACAAAATATTTGAAAAGAAGATGATTTCTTTCGGAACTCAATTTCACTAAAATGATCTATTACTCATTCGAAATGAATTTCCTTTATCAATCATATCAAAAACTACAAATCATTAAACAAACTATTTCCAAAAAGAAAACAATATCTAAAACTCCTAAAAACATAAATTTCAAAATCAAAAGAAAAATTCTAATTTTGAAGTTTATCTAGAAAGTTTGAGGACGTTTTCTCCTAGTTTGTGATCGAACTAAGAAGAAATTCTACTTATCTCAGCAGAAATGAAAACATCCAAAAATGGTTTGATGTGAAAATCAAGCCTTAGTAAGCTAAAAAGCTCTTCCAAATTTGAAAATGAAAATGAAATCAATTTTCATAAAAATAAGGTTTGCAATGGGTTTAATGGCTCAGAAAGAGAACATCATCATACCAGTAAGTGTTTGGTCAATTTAGTGTGTCCTAAATTGCTGCATTTAATTTGTCAATCCGGGAATCGTAAGCTGATGAAGTGCGGCGCACTATATGTGCAAGATAACCTATTTCTTAACTTTTTGTCGTTTTTGGTTTTCTAAGGTGAAATGGAAATTATAAGATGAAAACAAGTTTGGTTATGTTTGTTCAAGGAAGTGATATCCCCTATAATGATTTACCAACTTGAAATTTTAAAAAGAAATTTGAAATTTACAATGACAAGACTTGAAAGGAAATGAAAATGTGCTGCTGAAATGAAAAGGTGCTGCTAGTCTAACAAATCAAAACAGTGAACTATTGAGCATGAAAACCAAACTATTCTTGCTGCTGACTAAACACAAAAGAAACTATGCTTAAGGAAATTCAACATTGCAACAAAATAAATCTAAATCAGATTACATCAATTTATCTTCTGATCCTTCATCATTAGTCCAGCTATGATTTTCGGAAGTAATCATAAACAATTTGAGTAACTGATATTTAATTTGCAGAAAGTAAACTAATACTAAACCATACACTCGTGATTCAATCCCTCACCATCAGTCTAGCTGTGGCTTTCGGAGGCAACTGAAGATGTCATGCATGATTTAATATATCTAAATTTGCAGAAAAGAAACTAATACTAAACTACACATTTCATAATACAATCCCTCACCATCAGTCCAGTTGTGGCTTTCGGAGGCAACTCAAGATGCTATGAGCAGCTTAATATATCTAAATTTGCAGAAAAGAAACTAATACTAAACTACACATTTCATAATACAATCCCTCACCATCAGTCCAGCTGTGGCTTTCGGAGGCAACTGAAGATGCTATGAGCAGCTTAATATATCTAAATTTGCGGAAAAGAAACTAATACTAAACTACACATTTCATAATGCAGTCCCTCACCATCAGTCCAGCTGTGGCTTTCGGAGGCAACTGAGGATGCTATGAGCAGCTTAGTATATCTAAATTTAACTACTAAAGCAGATAAGCAAAACTGAAATGAACAAAGCAAGACTGAAATTAAACAAAAGCTATGAAAAGAAAACTAGCAGCAGAACAATGTTAGATCCATGTCATTAGTCAAAAAGCTATAAAAATGCCCGGGCTGCCTATCTAAAACCTGAAAAACATAAACACTGATCAGTGATTAACAATCATAAAGCATGAAAGACAGAAATGAAATGGAAATTATGGAAGTGTATAAACAGAAATGAAACAACTGCAAAATATGAACATATGGATGGATTATGATACAATGATTTTTAAAGAAATGAAATGAGAAATATACACTAATACACAAAACCTTAGCTGAGCAGGGGCCCTCTACACAGCCTTGGTAACGGTCCTCAATCATGAATTAAGTTGAAAAACAGAGTCTTCTCATATTAAAAAGCAGTTCATTACAGAATAGTAATGTTACGGCACAAGTGCAGCGTAATCACTACAGAGCAGACTAATCAAACGATAACAGAGACTACATTCACTAATAACGACTATCAACTAACTTTCTATGCGTATGCAAACGCACTATATATAACAACAAACTGTAACTGTCTCCTAAAGTTCATGCTGGCAGAGAGCACGTAGACCACTACGTCCACGGATATAGGAGCAAGGCCGTGTTGGAAAGTGAATCTACGGGAGGTGGATGCTTGAATTCAACTCCAGAGCTCTGCACAGATGTCGATTTAACCTCCGCAGGCTTAGAAACGGCCGTATGGATCTTTATGTGCCACGAAACAGAGTCCGGCCGACATGAAACTCCATGGTTGACTTCCATGTGGACGCCTTTGACCGCGGCTTCTTTGGACGAGTTTGCTTGAACCAATAGGACACGAACCATGTCCACGTCATTCCTAGCCCGCCCATGTGGCTCGTTTCCCTTGTAGACACCTGTAGCATAGAGTTTTACAAAATAGCTGCGGAAAGTTGCAGCAGCTGCGGAAAGTGGCAAGATTCCGCAGCTGAATGAACAAAATCTAGATCAAATAGCAAACACAAAAATATAATTAAAAACCATGTTAGATGCCCTTTTTGCACATGATATTGACAATTTGGGAGGTTTAGGTGAGTGAAAAAGGTATGGAAAAATGTATGGAAAAGATGCAAATTTGGGACTCAACAGTAAGCTGAGGTAAATGAAGATATTTTATATAGAGCAGCAAAAAAGTAGGGCAAACACTCACTCATAAAATGCAAATCGGATGAAAAATCACACAAACGCAAAAGTTGTTGAAAAGAAATTCACACATAAGGTTTGACAGCTAAGATAGACTGGGGCAACACAAAGAATCAATTAATCTGGCTCCTAAAAAGAGAAATTTAACTTTTTCAAAAACTTTCCACAGGTTCGTAGGTTCTAATGGAGAACAGGGCAGTACCGCACTGTTCTAAATTAAAAACTGTGGAGGCTACCGCACTGTTTTCAAATAAAAACTGCAGAACCAAGGAAAAGTAAAGAAAAATAAATAAATATTCGGCTTTTCTTTTCAGGGATTCTTAAAAGTTATCTACCCAACCCAATCTCAGACAAATCTAAATAATAAAACTCTTTAAAATTCAAACTGAAAATAAAAAAGGAAAACTAAGTTCTATTCCCCAGTGGAGTCGCCATTTTGTTATGTGGATTAATTCCTCTTGCGGACAAAAGCAATCTCCCTAATATTCTACGAATAGATAGAAACAAACATCCATTTGTAAATCGTTTTATCTAGATTATTTGCAATTCAGAATTATTATAAACAAAGAAAGAGGACATGCCCCTACCTTGAAATCGAACGTTCGGTGCAGTGTTTTATCTAGTCGCTCCAAAGAGGCTTCTCCAATAAGCAGAACCTGCAATCAAAGACAGACAAAAGAATTAAAAGCACCTGCAACCTATAATAATTAAGAACAGCTAATCTAACTTAGTGATCAAGGAGTCTAAGTATTGAATTATTTAAATAAGCATAAGAACAACTCAATGAGAAAAGGAGATCCATATGTATTATCTTGAATGAAAAGAGTAACTTTACAACCTGATGCCTTGATGTCGTACAAGTTTCTCCCGGGGCCCTAAATAATCATTCCTCCTTCAGTTTGACAAGCCTTCCTCTCTTTGAACCAGCATGGAGTTATGGACATAAGGGTGTGATCATTCTCATGCCAACAACAGCTAGTGTAAAGAGTATGCTCTCTTGGGAATTTCTTCAGCAATTACCTTATACAAGCTACCCTTGAGACTGAAACATGAGCTCAGTTTATAGGGAAATGGAGGTAGTTTTAGTTCCATGAAGAGGGGGATGGATTCCTCTCATGAAGGGATTTGAGCTCCATAGACCAAGGGATAAGCTCCATGAGTGGCGGGATAGAGCTCGAACTGCTCGCGCCTCTAGAAGCTTCCAGTTGGGGGAATTTTCGACTAGCTAGGCTTCTAGAACTTACTTTTTCCTTTATTTGACTTTTTACAGGGGTCCACAGGTTTTATTAGCAAAACGTGTGAGAACTGCCGCTAGCTATAGAACAAGTATCTGCGAACCCAGAGGAAAATGCTAGGAAAAGTGCGGAGTTAGACTTTTAAGGGTTTTAATGAGCTTTTGTCCAATTCTAAGACTTGGTTTAGGAACATTAGGGTTTTTTACTTCTAAGGGAGCACAATATAGGTAGTGATGAACCTATATGGATAGTAAAATTTCATGGTGACAAATAACGTGTAACACTTCCCAAGGTAGGCACTCAAAGTCCCCTGTGAGTAAGGGTGGGATTCCAGCCCAGGAACACCCGTTGCTAAACATCATAACAGACTTAGCTAAACAGCTGAAGCGTGCAAAGAAATGTCTTACAACACTCAATAATAAAAATTCAGACTCCCCTCCTTTGCTGCCCTCATCTTCCTTTTATGGTTGTGAGCCTTCCCTAGCCTTGGCCCACCTCATAACTACGCTGCACATGTGGCCACTAGCCTCAATAAAGACTGCTTTGTCCTCCATGATCTCCATCACTATTGCAATTACTCTCCACTTCCTCCATCATGTATGCATTTAGTGCACCACTTCCTCCATCATCTCTGCAATTGTCCACTATCTCCATCATCTTTCTTATTAATTCTCTATGACCTCCACTCTGTATTCATTATTATGCTTCTCCACTACTCAATTAACCCGCATTCACACTATAGAAGTGGATTTTATTCATCTACTGGGTTTATGGGTCCCTCCACCGTTTTATTTACTTAACTAAATAAGAAAAGTAAGAACTCTAGTATTCCAATTAGGTGATGGAAAATTTGAAATATTACAATATAGCACATATAAATTTAAGTGATGATCCATCTAATTTTCTGCTCTTTTGTTATAAACATGGATTGATAATGTCACTTAAACATCATGGACAAAATTAATTGTTTTTCCTTTTATTATTGGTTTGGTTTCATAAACCAATAACCCTATTTATGTACTTTCTAGTTTTTCTTAATTAATATAGAAACTCCAACCAACCTATAAAAAAATTGTATTGAGAAAAATGATATACAATTTACAAATCAATATAAATAAGATATATGGCATGTTAATTAATGGAAAAATAAAATAAAATAATAAAAATAACAAACAAAAACAAAATAACATGTAAGTTTGTTTAAAAATTTTAATGGTAAAGTTAAACATAATCTACAATTGGATATGGATATGACCAGTATAAAAAAATTGTGTTGAGAAAAATGATATACAATTTACAAATCGATATAAATGAGATAAATGGAATATAAATCAGTGGAAAAACAAAATAAAATAATAATAAAATAACAATAAAATTTAAGCTTTGTTTAAAATTTTAATTGTAAAGTTAAACGAATCTATAATTGAATATGGATATAACACGTAAATATTATAATTTAAAAATTAATTACATTAAAAAAATATAATTTAAGGTTATGTTTAAGTCAGACATTAAAGTAGTGTATAGGATTTTTTTTTTTGATAAAGTATTAATTTTTATGGAATAATTTGACTACTAAAATTTACATATGTATAAATATTTTATCACCTTTGAAATTGTATCTATGATCCTTTAAGAAAAAACACATGATTTTAATTATTAAAATCACTCAAATAAAAAAACACATAATCTTAATTATTAAAACCAAACAAATTCATTATAAATCTAAGAATAAAATATATCTAATCTTAACTCCAACTTTTTAAATATACCAATTTTTTACTAAACTTTGTATGTAAGATTAAAATATATATAGTCTTAAAATATATAAACGCTTTGTTGAATTTTATATTCTTAATATATTTGAATATATAAATTATTTTTTATTTTTTAATTCTTAATTACACCGAAGGTGTTCTTTTTGAAAAATCTCACCACCGACTTTGTCAACCTTTTCATTTTCTACCGTTCGTTTTGGGCACAGTTGTCATTATTTTATGCCATTGATTTTTAGGCGGATAGGCCTTTGATTGAAACCGTTTACTTTTGTATTTAACGACATTATGCATGTAGATGCCCCCTCATCAATTACAATACGAAAAACTTGTCTGTTTTTTACTAATACTGGAATCTGAAAAGTCATCTGATGAGGGAGTCTCAGTGTAAAATTTTCTAGATCAAAGACCATGAGGTTAGAATCCTGAGGATCTATAGCTCCAATATCTAATAAAAGTAATTTCCTTTGTGTTGGACATGATTGTAGCAGTTCTAAGGTTGACATTGCTGAAGGGGATATAGCCAAGTCTTCAACAATGTTGTAATTCTAAGCAGCTCTCGCATGTGGATTGAAAGCTGATTTTCGAAGTACACCTTTAGCAAACGGTTTAATCACTAGATCAGGATTAGGTTTCTCGATGTGAAGTGGATCGGAAACTGAAGGAGATACAGCTGGTGTTGGATTAGAATTTTCTATCTCTTTACCAGTTACAGGATTTTTACTTCCATAGTCTTGTGGTCATGTCACAACCATAACCTCGGACATCATAAAAAATATATGCCGATGAATTTGAAGAAGATCCTATCATCTTTCTATCTTGAGTAGGAAAAGTATCCTTCAAGACAGCAGGTGTGGGTGAACCTTTGACGAATTTAGAGACCTCGGACCAATGTGGTCACTCTTTGGTAAAGTGATCCTTGTCACAAATAAGACAAGGATAATGAGGTTTCCTCTTATCATCAGAAGGTTGATTCTTTTCGGTTTTCTCTTTGGGAGACGAAGTTTGTTTGTTTCTATTCTTTCCTTTCTTCTTATTACCGGTTTTAGATTTAGCTGTAGATGAGTCTACAACATGAATGTCGGCAGAAGTTTCAAGGGAAGAATCTCCTTTTTGTGAATCTGGTAAAGTTATAATAGGAGAAGTAGTTTTTGAGGACTTATTCTTACTCTCATTGGCGCTAACTAAACCAATTACACCGTCTGTTGCATGAGAACCATAAGGATTTGCAGTTATTTGACCAGGACGTTGTAAGTCAGGAATTTTTTCGTATAACATACCAGACTGTGTATATACAAGGTCTAAGTACTGAGCTTGAGTAATGACATGTTCTTCCATAACAACCCCTACCTTAGCCACATCTTCAATGATCTTTGGAAGCATTGATTTGATAAACCATTCTGCCAAGATCAGATCTGGAATAAAAACTTTCACTAAACGTCTTCTACGTCTCCATTCATGTATGTGATCTGATATGTACGTAGACATAGATTCTTTTAATGAAGTCAAGAGTTATGTGCCATTGTCATATCGGACTAGCAACTGAAGTTGTGTTAAGAAAGTTGTTGCTAATGTGTTGACTTTGTTGAATGAGCCACGTGATAGTTCAATATACCATTTTGCAGCTAAACCTGTCAATGTTCTCTGACACAGTCTTAATCGAATGGAATCATCGATTAAAGAGTTTAATGTGCACCAGAGGTGGTAAGTCATGACATGATTTGAGGGGTCTTCTCCTGATTTACCTTTGAACTTGGGAATATCATTGGGCAACTTATTTGGCATTGGCGTCCAATACGGAAGATAATAAATCGAATCATTCGTTAGGTGCGACAAATCGGGTAAATCCAAATTTGCTATGAATGGTAACCGATGGTTAGGGTCCTACTGAGAAAATTGATAACCTTGTGGAACTATACCAGTACCAGGAGGAGGATATCCAGGATATACTAGAATAGCCTATGCATTTGTGATTGGAATGCCTCCCGAATAACTAGGTTTGGCCGGACCATATTGAGGTTGAGCTAGTGTCTGATACGTGTAACCAGGGTAGGGTTGATGTTGGGATACTGGATTCTGTGCTACAAGTCCATATTAATACTTCTCTTGATATGGTTGATAAATAAACTGAGGTTGGCTTGTTACAATTGTACTTGTACCAGGTTGTCCCGCAGGCATCTGAACAGTATTCTGAATTGTGGATCCAAGTTGTTGTGCAGTGATTGGAGGGATTTGTTGTGATACTTGAGGGGTTGTAGAAATAGGGGCTGCATAAATTCCAGGGATAGGTGTGGTAGGTTGAACAGAAGTTGGTGCAACAGTTTGAGGTGGAGTTCTAAGTGCACTCGGGCCAAACTGCTGAACATTACTAGGTGCAGATACATGTCATATAACTTGAAGCGTAGGTTGGACAAGTTGCTGGATTTGACTGTAACCAATTGGCTGACCAAGTTGATTATAAGGTAATTGCACATTAGGTTGCAAATTTTGTTGATTTGGTGTTGTATTCCACGTCGTGTTTACTCCAGGATATGGAGTTCCCTGTGGGTTGGAGTGATGAACTCTCTAGAGTAGGCTCGTATGTAGCAAGTTCGCCTTCGGTTCGTAAATTTCGGTGTCTAATAGCTGATAATTCACTAGTTGTGGAAGCAAGTTCAACTAGTTTAGAAATTGATATTTTTCTTTGAGAAATTTCTGTTGTTTGAGGTTGATCTAATTCGTAATCAGGATGTATAATTACTGATGTTTATTCTTTTTTATTTTATCCAATCCCTAATGGTTGTCCTTTCTGAGATTTAAGATTTTCTAACTGGCTTGGTGTGTACTCAGGGGGTTTCCCCTGCATTCTACGAGATTGTCTTGGTAGTTCAGCCACAATTAAAAAGTTTAACACACGAAATCAAAGAAAATTAAAAAAAAAAAAATCCTAAAGTCTCTAAGGAAAAATTCAAATTGATCACACGCTTACAAAATATAAGAGATCAATCCATACACTAACAATATATTCCCACACTAAAAACACAAGTTGGTGATGAAATCCAATGTCATAGAATTCTAATGTGGAAATGGTGGTTGGAACAGTTACCCCGAGAACCTGCTTAATGAAAAATTCTGGTGCAAGTCTCTCCACTTATGCCATCTCGAAGAAGAGTACCCTCCGGAAAGTCCAAGTGAGTCTAGCCGACGTCTGCTCCAGGTACAATGGGACCTTCCCTCCATCGTCACCTTGGGAAAAATCCTAAAGATAATAGTCACTAAGGTCACCAACGAGAACAAATGTACCGGGGGGAATAGTCTATGATCTGATATACACGTAAGGGCAGAGTAACAAGCTCAATCCCCTTGAAGGCTCCTTGATATAATCCAAGGGTTTACCAACAAGTGACCCCAGTCTCCTCGACAATGGTCTATCCGAGGTTTATCATTTTTAGTACGTGCACATCTGCTATCTTTCCCAATGAGATAGGTACGATTACCTCACTGGTTCCGACATGATCTCGTGCTTGACTCTCTTAAGAAGAGATTCCAAAAGAACAAATGCTACAATTGGATTTTCCTACCACAATATTGCTACTTGTTTGTTTGAACTATCTTGGAATGTTAGTTACAACCTGTTCCAAGACACTAGCCTAAGCTATGTTGGTGGAAAGAGCCCTAGAAAATGTAAAATATCTAGATTGATTTTATTAAAGCGTTGTTTTTAATTTGGCCGTTGCTTAAGACAGAATGTATGGAAGTGAAACTTCAATGATGTTTGTGACCCGAATAAAAAATACGCTAAATGCATCTAAATGAGGAGTGCAACTCTTTTCTTTTCAATGAATCTTATTTAAGGGAAAGATTGAGAGATTTAACAATTTTCAAAGCACCAATTCTTTCATTCATAAACACAATCTTTGAAAAGAAGATGATTTTTTTTTTGAGAATTTAATTTGCAAAAATGATCAACTAATTGTTTGAAATGAAATTCCTTTATCAATCAGATCAGAAACTACAAACTAATAAACAAACTATTTCCAAAAGAAAACACTATCTAAAACTTCTAAAAAAAAAAAAAAAATCTAATTTTGAAGTCTATCTAGAAAGTTTGAGGACGTTTTCTCATAGTTTGTGATCAAACTAAGAAAAATTTCTACTTATCTCAGCATAAATGAAAACATCCAAAAATTCTTTGGTGTGATATCAGGCTTCAGTAAGCTAAAATCTCTTCCAAATTTGCAAATGAAAACAGAAGAAATTTTCATAAAAGTAAGGCTCGTATCAAGCCTAATGGCTCGTAAAGAGAACAACATCATACCGTAAGCCGAGGCAAATGAAGATATCTTATATGGAGTAGCAAAAAAAGTAGGGCAAACACTCACCATAAATGCAAATCAGATGAAACATCACACAAACGCAAAATTTGTTAAAAAGAAATTCACACATAAGATTTGACAACAAGATAGACCTGGGCACACACAAAGAACTGTGTAACTCCCCTAAAAAGAGAATTTAACTTTTTCAAAAAATTTCCACAGTTCCTCTGTGTTCTAATGGAGAATATAGAGGTACCGCACTATTCTAAATTAAAAATCATGAGGCTACCGCATTGTTTTCAACAAAAACTCTGTAGGCAAGGAAAAGTACAAAATAAAAAAAATAAATATTCTACTTTTCTTTTTTCGTAGAATTCCCAAAAATTTATCTACCCAACCTAATCTCGTACAAAATTGGATCTAACAAGAAAACTCTTTAAAATTCAAACTGAAAAATAAAAAAGGAAAACTAAGTTCTATTCCCCAGCGGAGTCGCCATTTTGTTATGCGGATTAATCCCTCTTGCAGACAAGAGCGATCTCCCTAGTATTCTACGAATAGATATAAACAAACATCCATTTGTAAATCGTTTTATCTAGATTATTTTCAATTCAAAATTATTATAAGGAAAGAAAGAGGATCTACCCCTACCTTAAAATCCAACGTTCGATGCAGTCTTTTATCCAGTCGCTCCAAAGAGGCTTCTTCAGTAAGTAGAACCTGCAATCAAAGACAGATAAAAGAATTAAAAGCGCCTGAAACATATAATAATTAAGAACAATTAATCTAACTTAGTGATCAAGGAGTCTAAGTATTGAATTATTCAAATAAGCACAAGAACAACTCAATGAGAAAAGGAAATCCATATGTATTATCTTTGAATGAAAAGAGTAACTTTACAACCTGATGCCTTGATGTTGTACAAGTTTCTCCCGGGGTCCTGAACAATCGTTCCTCCTTCAGTTTTAAAAGCCTTCCTCTCTTTGAACCAACATGGAGTTATGGACATAAGGTTGTGATCATTCTCATGCCAACAACAAGTAGTGTAGAGAGTATGATCTCTTGAGAATTTCTTCAGCAACTAACATGTATGTCTACCCTTGAGACTGAAACATGAGCTCAATTTATAGGGAAATGGAGGTAGTTTCAGTTCCATGAAGAGGGGGATGGATTCCTCTCATGAAGGGATTTGAGCTCCATAGACCAAGGGATAAGCTCCATGAGTGGAGGGATAGAGCTCGAACTGATCGCGCCTCTATAAGCTTCCAGTTGGGAGAAAATTCGACCAGCTGGGCTTCTAGAACTTACTTTTTCCTTTATTTGACTTTTTACAGGGGTCCACAGGTTTTATTAGCAGAACATGCGAGAGCTGCCGCTGGCTATAGAACAAGTATCCACGAACCTGCAGGAAAATGCTAGGAAAAGTGCGGAGTTAGACTTTTAAGGGTTTTAATGAGCTTTTCTCCAATTCCAAAACTTGGTTTAGGAACATTAGGGTTTTTTACTTCTAAGGGAGCACAATATAGGTAGTGATGAACCTATATGGATAGTCAAATTTCATGGTGACAAAAAAACATGTAACACTTCCCAGGGTAGGCACTCGAAGTCCCCCATGGGTAAGGGTGGGATTCCCGCCTAGGAACACCCGCTGCTAAACATCATAACAGACTTAGCTAAACAGCTGAAGCGTGCAAAGAAATGTCTTACGACACTCAATAATAAAAATTCAGACTCCCCTCCTTTGCTACCCTCATCTTCCTTTTATGGTTGTGAGTCTTCCCTAGCCTTGGCCCACCTCATAACTGCGCTGCACATGTGGCCACTAGCCTCAATAAAGACTGCGTTGTCCTCCATGATCTCCATCATTGCTGTAATTACTCTCCACTTCCTCCATCATGTATGCATTTAGTGCACCACTTCCTCCATCATCTCTGCAATTGTCCACTATCTCCGTCATCTTGCATTTATTCCTCCACTATATCCATCATCTTCCTCATTAATGCTCTATAACCTCCACTCTGTATTCATTATTATGCTGCTCCACTACTCAATTAACCCGCATTCACACTATAGAAGTGGATTTTATTCATCTACTGGGTTTATGGGTCCCTCCACCCTTTTATTTACTTAACTAAATAAGAAAAGTAAGAACTCTAGTATTCCAATTAGGTGATGGCAAATTTGAAATATTACAATATAGCACATATAAATTTAAGTGATGATCCATCTAATTTCTTGCTCTTTTGTTATAAACATGGATTGATAATGTCACTTAAACATCATGGACAAAATTAATTGTTTTTCCTTTTATTATTGGTTTGGTTTCAGAAACCAATAACCCTATTTATGTACTTTCTAGTTTTTCTTAATTAATATAGAAACTCCAACCAACCTATAAAAAAATTGTATTGAGAAAAATGATATACAATTTACAAATCAATATAAATAAGATATATGGCATATTAATTAATGGAAAAATAAAATAAAATAATAAAAATAACAAACAAAAACAAAATAACATGTAAGTTTGTTTAAAAATTTTAATTGTAAAGTTAAACATAATCTACAATTGGATATGGATTTGACCAGTATAAAAAAATTGTGTTGAGAAAAATGATATACAATTTACAAATCGATATAAATGAGATAAATGGAATATAAGTCAGTGCAAAAACAAAATAAAATAATAAAAAAATAACAATAAAATTTAAGCTTTGTTTAAAATTTTAATTGTAAATTTAAACGAATCTATAATTGAATATGGATATAACATGTAAATATTATAATTTAGAAATTAATTACATTAAAACTATATAATTTAAGGTTATGTTTAAGTCAAACATTAAAGTAGTGTATAAGACTTTTTGTTTATGGGATAAAGTATTAATTTTTATGTAATAATTTGACTATTAAAATTTATATATGTATACATATTTTATCATTTTTTAAATTGTATCTATGATTTTTTAAGAAAAAATACATAATTTTAATTATTAAAATCACTCAAATTAAAACACACATAATCTTAACTATTAAAACCACTCAAATTCATTATAAATCTAAGAATAAAATATATCTAATCTTAACTCCAACCTTTTAAATAAACCAATTCTTTACTAAATTTTGTATCCAAGATTAAAATATATATAGTCTTAAAATATATAAATTCTTTGTTGAATTTTATATTCTTAATAGATTTGAATATATAAATTATTTGTTAATTTTTTAATTTTTAATTACACCGAAGGTGTTCTCTTTGAAAATGCTCACCACCAACTTTGTCAACCTTTTCATTTTCTACCGTTCGTTCTGGGCACAGTTGTCATTGTTTTAAGCCGTTGATTTTTAGGCGGATAGGCCTTTGAATGAAACAGTTTACTTTTGTATTTATTCTACACTTTTATTCTCCTAATGACATTTGGCACACACTTGGTATGGCATCTGACGCACACTTTTTTAGACCTGCCTTTCTCTGCGCTTCACATCCTGTTCCTTTGAGCGCTGGGTCGGGGTCTTTGCAAAAGGTTGTTGGTCGGGCATCGATAAAATAGTCACAGTATGAAGGTATATTAATAATGGACATTAATTATGCCAACCCTCATTCACCTTTTTCACACCTGTGTTAAATTTGATTGGTTCAAAGGTTTTAATGGTTATGTAGCCTATAGGAAGGGTGGGAAATTCTTAATGGTTATGCAGCTTGCCGGAAGGGTGGGAAATTCTCGTGATGGCAAGCCCTGCTCCGATTTCTATAATCCTCCAACTCGGATCTATGATCATTAGCGTTCGTTCACTTACAACAAGTTTCATGCAAAAGCCTTCTCTGGAATGCTCTGCCTAAGTTTTACTACAAGAATACTGTTGCCTGAGTTTGAATGCCAGAATACTGCTGGATGTGAATACCAGTATTACCAGTCTCGCTCAATGCACAAGAGAGTTCATCTGTGGGCAAGATACATCAACCTCTTAGAGATTCTTACTTAGTTTATTCTTGTCCTATGTCGATCCATGGACTGAAAAAGAGAGCAGTTTTTGGTATGCAGATATGTATAGACGAAGCTAGGGTGGATTGAATTGTAAATCAAGATTTCTCTGAGAAGCTGAAAAAGGCTCAATCCATGTCCGCTTCCAGTTCACACGCGTCTCAGACGAACCATATTTGGGTACCGGGATTCGAAATCGGGACTTTCCTGGAGTTCAGCATGTGTATTTCAAGCAGAGAATGGATGCAGAGTCAATTTGTATCAAAACTCACACTTATCAAAGCAATACAGTCCCAGGATCGAATCGGGACATGAGGAAGAAAGAGCCTTATACTAGCCTCCAAGACTGTGGGAGGAATTGTACCAGTACATTGATGGAGCAGAGCACTTTATATACATTGTTGGATGGTCTGTAAATACCAAGATTAGGCTTGTAAGGGACGAGGAAAGAATGATCCCTGGTGTAGAAGGTGTGATGTTGGGTGAGATTTTAATGAAGAAAGCGGACCAGGGAGTTAGAGTCTTGATCCTCATCTGGGAGGATAGGACGACCGTGGAAATTCTCAGAAACCAGGGACTCATGAAGACCCACTGCTAGAAGACTTTCAAATATTTCAAAGGGACCAACATCTATTGCTTTCTGTTTCCCAGACTTGTAGATCATTCATTGAGTGTAGTCCAAAGTATGCAGTTCGCAGTGGAGTTTAACCACCACCAGAAGACTGTGAGCTTGGATGCCCAAATCCAAGGCTCTGAGAATCACGAGCTCGTGAGCATCGTGGGAGGAATTGATCTCAGTGATGGAAGGTATGAGATACATCCCCTGTTTAGATCTTTGAATACTGTGTACAGGGATTATTTTCATCAGAACAATTACAAGGACGCGGATCATTTCCATGGAGGTCCCAGGGAGCCATGGCACGATGCCCATTCTAAGATTCAGGGCTCAGCTGCCTACGATGTCATCACCAATTTCTCTTAGCGGTGGATGAAGCAGGCCGGTCCGGCCCTCCTCCTAAATCCCGGGGATTTATCATGTCTCCAATCGCCTAGTGCACATTTTGAAGGCCTGGAATGTTCAAATCTTCTGGTCCATAGACGATTCTTCTGTGGTTGGATTCTCTACAAATCCCTCCAAAGCGTCCGAGATGGGGCTGGTGACTGTGAAAGACCAGATTATAGACAAGAGCATCCAGTGCGGCTATATCGAATCCATTGGCTGAGCAAGAGACTTCATTTACAAAGAAAACCAGTATTTCTTTGGCAGTTGTGCTTCGTGGGATCGAGACCAGGTTTTTGGATGCCTACATCTCATTCTGATTGAAATTGCGCTGAAAGTGGTAAACAAGATTAGGGCCCGGGAGCCATTCGCAATGTATGTAGTGACGCTGATGTGGCTAGAGGGGATACCCGAGGGCAGTACTGTGCAGGCTATCCTGCACTGGTTCAGGAACACCGCACACATGATGTATAAGATGATGGGAGAGGTGATCAGGGAAGAGGACCTGGACCAGGAGTTCCACTCGAGGGATTATTTGAATTTCTTCTGCCTGGGGAACAGGGAGGTGAAGCTACCAGACGAGTATGAAGCTCCTCAAAGGCCAGAAGAGGGGAGCGATTACTGGAATGCCCAGATACACAGGAGTAAGAGGCATCATGAAATGTCCATATAGGTAAGAGGTATGAAGCGTCAACTTCATGATAGGTACAGACACTTAGCTCTGAAATTTCAAATTTATTTGGCCTCTTACTCCCAAATTTGATCATGCTCATTTTTGCGGGCTTTAGTGAACTTGAGGTAGTCTTCCAGGCAGTTATTCTCAGAAGAAACGTTGAGTACAATACAATAACGTACTAGTCTAATACAATTACAAGAAGATATGCGTTGTAGATGCCATACCTGCCCAAATTATTTTTTAATGATTTTTATGTTTTTCAAAGTACGATGCTAAAATCGCAAGAGGATAATTTTTGTATTTGAAAAATGTTAAAATCGTAAGAGTAATTTTTAATAAAGAGATGTATGTCCTAAGAAGGATAATTTTTGTATTTCTCATAGTATAATTTGAAATCTTAAGAGTAGTAAATTTTAAAGAGGAAATGTCTGTCTATTTCTCAGAAAGATGGAAACTAAATCGTAAGAAGTAACTTTTAAAGAGATGTAATTTTATTTTTTATTTTTGGATTAAAAACGTGTTGTGTCTTAGCTCGTCTTGACCAACTATAACTTTTATTGAGCATCATAATCTATATTTTAGTTTAATTTCCTAAATTTCTTTTTATTTTTTCACACAAACATATTAGGCAGGGTTGAGTAATATACTTTAAGTATGGATGAATTTGATGTTTTACTATTTAACATTTAGTCTATGACTTCACTGCTGTGGACAATTCTATTCATCAGGTTTATGTTCTTGATGGAAGCTTGGAAGTTACCATTTGAGATCACGCCCTTGTTGAAGTGCATATTATGTAATATGAACCCTCAGTCAAGTTGCTATGCATGTTGCCATCTGTATTTCGTTGCAACTTACATGATATAAGATAGGATATTGTTTTGAGCACGATTTTATCTCTTGGTCCCATTTACCATTTACACATGTGATCTATCCCAACTTTTATAGCTTTTCAGGTATTTATTTATAGAGTATATGTGTTTCTATGTTCGGAATTTATTTGTATATTGTATATTTTTTTGCAATTATATTATTGATTAGCTCCAAATTAATTCTGTTTCCTAGCTTTTGCAAACCTGTACACATAACTCAGATGTGGCAATCAAAAAAACAAGTCACAACCAAGTTTATTTCCTATATGCACAACAGAGAAAAATGCTTCTGGGCAACTCAATATCTATTTATAATATAAATTACAATGTAAGGACTCTTGAAACAAATATTATTGCAGAGTAGAATTTGTACATAAAAATGATCTCCGGAAATGAATGATTCTTCAAAGACTTGTCTTATTATAGATATCCTCAAAGGAACGTACACATGAAAAATTATATATATTTTAATGTAATTCTTGAAATTTGTAATTTTGTATTTTGGAGTTGTTCCAAAAAAATTAAAATAAAAGTTAATTTGCAAAAAGAAAATTAAATAAAAACTATTCGTTATTTCTAGAATTTTGAAAGCTTACTATTTTTATTATTACAAAAGCATCGTCAAAATACACCATAATGTAATTTTGTCGTTTCCATTAGGATGAACCATTAATTTATTAATTCCAAAGAACTATTAATTTATTTGTATAAAAAGGAACATGCTCTGAATGGTTCTCCATGAGATTTTATTTTATTTTCCTCAAAAAGTTACTTTCCATGATGGAATATGCTTTGAATGGTTCCCCATGAGATTTTTTTTTCCTCTCAATAGGTTACTTTCCATGATGGAATAATGGATACAATGCAGTCATACCATTGCATAGATATGGCATGTGACAACTTATGGCAATTTGTGTTTTAATTATTAGATGGATATACATGGCACCGAACATTTGGGCTAGGGGATGAATATGTGTAACTCCCCACACAGAAGAAAATTATCTAATAAATTTATCGAAACTATGTATTCACCAAACAAAATCCCTCATTACGTGGCTTAGATTCCACAATTACTTGCCCACTTTTATCTAAACTCGTAAACATATATTGGGGAGAGGACCTTTTCAATTCTTCTATACCTTCGGTGTATTCTTGCACCTTTAAGGGCAACTTCTAGTATTTAATAGATTTGAAATTAAAATAAGGTGACGCAAGTTTAAATTGCTAGATTTCTATTTCTTAATATTTAATAGATTTGAAATTAAAATAATGTTACACTATTTTAATTTTGAGTCAAGGGTTTGTAAATTTCAAACTTGTACAAAGAGCCTTGATAAAGACATTTCCTCGATCTCATTATGATTTTTAATTGTTAAATGAAGCTTGGTAAAAACATTCCTTCAAAATTACCATAGTCTATTATAATGTAGCGAGCCATCATCCATTACTCTAGATTTCTAATTCTTAATATTTAATAGATTTGAAATTAAAATAATGTTACACTATTTTAATTTTGAGTCAAGGGTTTGTAAACTTCAAACTTGTACAAAGAGCCTTGATAAAGACATTTCCCCGATTTCATTATGATTTTTAATTGTTAAATGAAGCTTGGTAAAAACATTCCTTCAAAATTACCATAGTCTATTATATTGTAGTGAGCCATCATCCATTACTCATTACTCATTATTCCTCCTGGTCATTGAAATAAATTAATTTTCAAAATGTATTTTGAAGCTAATTTAATTTTGTTCAGGAAAACAGTCAGGACCCTCGGAATAAAAATGGTCGAGCCACTATGGTTTGTTTATTTAAAAATCAATAATATATTTTAAAAAATAAAAAATAAATATTTAATTTTCCAAAAATTGTATGATGTAATCCTTTGCCGACATAAAAATTCGCAATATATAAAATACAAGTTGAATTATGGATCCTTTAATAGTAATCTTAACCCAAACCGATAATAATGACTTGACGACAAATAATATGATATGCAAATTTTGAGAAAACCATGTCATGGTGCAGGGAAAAAGTGTGATTATTCGCTTGACAAGTATCACATCCAATTGACTTTCAGATTGCAAAGTTCGAGATCACTAGGCTTTCCTTATCATTCCCACGGTATCAAACACATGTTGCAAAGTTTATTATTGTTATCGAAGAAGACAGATTGCGAAGTTTGCGTTTGTTTGTTCATACACGATTGTTGTGACTATGACTTTTATTATGACAATTGACAATTATTATCATATTGTCCACACTTTAGGTAAGATGACCTTGATCATTTCACTATCATGTGTGATTTACATAGGATCTCCATGAACATTTCATTGTCATGGGTGATTTACAATATTGCATTTGAAAGATCAATGTCTAGAAGAAGGAAAATAAATGATGACTAAGGAAAAGAAATGATGAGTAAGTTGATATCTGAGCCCAGGGAAAATCAAGATTACAAAATGACACATCATCCAATATCACTTGATTTGGTACAACAAACAATGCATTGGCATTCATGAAAGGCATTTGCCATACAAACCAATTTTATCTCATTCTCAGCATCCTATTTCTGATATTATCCTTAACAAATTATATTATTTATAATCTCTCTATCCCATTTATGATATTATCCTTAACCAATTGTATTATTTGATATTATAAATGGATTTTTTTAATATGTGAAGATTTATAAATCTCAATTTTATTATTATAGATTATATTTGAAAGAATAATATCTAGAAGGAGGGAAAGAAATGATGAGTAAGTTGATATTTTGAGCCCAGGGAAAATCAAGACTACAAAATGACACATAATCCAATATCACTTGATTTGGTACAACAAACACATGCATTGGCATTCATCAAAGGCACATGCCATATTCTCTTGTATAGACCAATTTCATCAAATTCTCTACATTCCATTTATGATATTATCCTTAACCAATTGTATTATTTGATATTACAAACGATTTTTTTTAATATGTGAAGATTTATAAATCTCAATTTTGTAAAAAACAGTTTTCAGTAATAATTACATATGACCATGAATTGTCGATGTGTTTCGAATCAACCAATGTGGTTCATCTTCAGGACAAGATGAGAAATCAAATCAGGAGATGGGTTTAAAAAGATTGAGAGGATCCAACTAGCCGTTAAGGTATAACAGCTAGTCCCTCTCTCAGTCAAACTAGTTGTTATACCTTAACGGCTAGTTGGATCCTCTCCATCTTTTTAAACCTGTCTCC
This sequence comes from Pinus albicaulis, assembly GCA_034641835.2. NCBI lineage: Eukaryota > Viridiplantae > Streptophyta > Pinopsida > Pinales > Pinaceae > Pinus > Pinus albicaulis. The sequence continues at coordinate 1,378,048,531 of CM076580.1, read as the reverse complement.
TGATCTGATTTCTCATCTTATCCTGAAGATGAACCACACTGGTTGGTTCAAAACGCGTCGAAAATTCATGATCATATGTGACTATTACCGAAAGTTGTTTTTTACAAATTATGGATCACAAAAGCCATATTCCAAATAATCTCAATTTTATTATTATAATAATATGATGTAGATCCCCAATGGGGGTGTCCTATCATTCAACAATTTGGAGGCGCATCAGATTTTGGAGCCAGGAGGACCTCCACGCGCCACACAATTGCATTAATTTGTTATTGGGACACGGACCCCGCTCCCTACACATACATTATATCAAGGTTTCAGGGCAGTGTTCTGGTTATTAGCAGTTCGTGGGCGATGCAGAGTGGGTGTGGGGAGAGAGAACCATGTGTATTGGCGTCCTGGATCAAGTCGTGGCTTGGGGCATCAGCGTAGGGTGAGGTATGCTATCACGGTTGGGTTCTGGTTTCGAGCCTGGCCTTGGGATCCCAGGGTTGAATTCCCTGTTGGGAGTGACGACGCGTCAGGTCTTGGGCATGGTATGTGTGGGGTGAGCGGGGAGTATATGATTGTGGATGAGTGGTTCCATCTCTGGTCTGTTGATCGAGTGGGTTTGGCAGCCCGCTGCTGGCTCTAGTACGGGAGGAGCCCGGACATCCCTAAGGCCTGTAGCGTGCCTTCCTGTAGGAAAGTATGACGAGGGGTCTTCGGGATTGTAGGTTGGCCCACAATTGTTCTGAGTCACCCACAGACCCGAGTCTGGTAAGCATTGCCTTTGTTCAACAATGCAGTTTCAATTTTCATGTCATGTTTTTTCCTAGACAGGTCGGTATTACTCAGTGTCGGAGTTGTTAAGGGTGGCAGTTTTAGTATGCCTCGTCAAAGAGGTCGTGCCAAAAGAGGAGGAGTAGGTCGTCGCATGGAGGAGAGGCAGTCGCTAGGGGAGCCCAGCTCCGGCTCTGTGTCAACTAAGAGCCGCCACTCTGTGGCGGACATGGCTTTGTCCCCAACCCACTCTCTAGACCATCTTGAGGCTCTGGTCACCCTGCAAATGCTAGCGGCTCAATTGCAGAATATTCAACTCAATATAGATACCCTAAGGGAGCAATGATATGAGGACATAAATGAACTTGTAGCCTACATCAATGACCTCCAACACATGGAGAACGAGACTCAGGACTCTCTGGAAAGTCTTCAACGTCAGCATCGATGCACCAATGACCATCTCTGCGCTCTAGAGATCCGGATGGAATACATCGACTACCATATGCATGACAGAGCAACTATTTTTGTTGCACCTCCTTCGTTCCCTCCTAATCCTCCTCCATGATGAATTTTTATGAATCTTGTAATTTTGTTCCTTTTGTGCTAGCAATAACCAAAGACACCGGTTGTCTTGGCTCTTCTTCAGGCTTTCTTCTATGTAGAGCTATGCTATTGTTGGTTCACAAGCCTGTGATGCTCAGTTTTGTTGAAGCAATGTAATATCCTGATGTACCTTCTGGAATGATAATATAATGAGCCTTTTTTTACTAACAAAACAAAAATATGATGTAGATATTCGTTTTAATATGAGAAGAGATATTTTCAACTTAGACTCTCAAATCTAATGGTTAATAATGGTGGAATATTAAAAGGATATCATAAATTGGGATGGTATTGAACACCACCCAAATTTACAAGTTATTAGCATTAGTGTTAGCTCAAGCTAAACAAGACGTTAACAAGTTCAAGAAAATCAAGTATTACTATGTGTTGTGAGAGATAACTACCGAGCAGATGGGTTCACCAATGTAAGCACATCTCAAAAGGTGGGGACCATCAGCATCAATAGTATCATTAATAATCAACCCATCCACCGTTATTTTAACATGAAAAGACACAAATCAAGCCATTAAAGATTCACATGGCACACAATATCAAAGTGTAGTCTTATAGTAAGGAGATTTATCAGATGAGACATTGCCACGGGGGCCTCACTCAATAAACCTCTAACATATCACGTGTGATCATAGCATATTAAACAATACCCTTAATTTGAGTATATATTGGAAAATACTTCTAAAAACCAGATTATTTAACCCCCTACAATTATAAACCCAATACACCTTCCTAATTTAAAAATCCCCTACTTTCACTATATATTGTAGGTATCCATTTTTCCATTAACATTTTTTATATCCCTTTATATTTTTCCATTAACTTTGAGCTCCATTTTTTTATACCTGCCAATTTTAAAACCCTCTACCCCCTATATATCCCCCAATATATTATGTCATTTTTTCCTCATTATATATCCCCCAATATGAACCCATGTGCTATGGTATTGCTCCCGCAGTGAATCCCCTGTGGACATTGCACATAACATCGAAGTGTAGTCAATAGCAAGGAGAGTTATGAGATGAGACGTGAACTTCCCCATTGCATGCTTAGGTCTCTGGATTCACAAGAATCTGAACCTAAAAAAGGAAATTCCATTTTTCGAGGTGGGATTATGGCTCAATGGACTCAGAAGCAAAGGCGGAATAGTTTGTAGGTCTACGTGGTAGTTTGGTAAGCCTCTTTGTTTGTCTAGTTGGGGTTGTGTTTGCATGGATGTTATTTGTTTCAAGTAGGTTTACATGTGACCCTCCTCGTAAGAATCATTCCAGCTTAAGAGGGCTCGTATTTTCTTGGATTGTTGTAAGCTTCAATGGTCTTGGTCAACTAGTTTACACATTTGGCTCCCCTCTAGGTGGAATTTAGTTTATTTTGTTTGATATGTTATCAAAATTGGGAAGGCTTATTCTAGTGAGTTGAAAAATAGACAACATAGGGCTAAGGAAGAAGCAATATTGGGATATTCAAGGATTGTAAGCATGACAAGGGAATTTCTTAGCAGGCAACATTGAGAACCTGAAAGTAGTTTGGTGTATTGGCTACAATAGAGTTTTGATGGACTGTCGAGAGTTAAATAATCAAGCATGTTCTCAGGAGTCATCAAGAGTCTATGCAACGTAACAAGACTTCCATATTCATAGTGAGTACGAAAGTGCAATGGAATGAACATCGAGCAACTTCTCATATAGCAACAATCATGGGGATTAGTGTTTAATAGAAGCATCAAATAGTTTTCCTTGAAGCAAAATGTAACCTACTCATTAACATGGTTTAAAACACAAGTAAAGGAACTCGGTCTAGGGCTTCTAACCAAAGGTAGTTATTCAATGTGACAAGTTGAAGGAAAAATAAATGGTGCACCAGCTTGCTAAAGACATGGAAATAGTAAAGCAAGAATTTAATCCACTAAATGTAGGCTTGGATGAAGCACCTAGTCAACATGCTTTCTATTAAGTTTTATATTTTACAAAGTTATTGTAATACTAAGTTTATATTTCAGAACTATAACATTGGGATATACTAGGAAATTTCCTCTAAAATTATAGATAAGCTTTATACTAAGTCATCAGGTTCGACGAACAAAATTGATTAAATTCGAAGTTCGCCAAATTTCATTGTTGGGTGAATTTATTCGATGAGGTTCGCAAATCTCAAGCTCAACATGAACAAGCCAAACACAAACATGAATAATTTCACAAAATTATTCTAAAATTCTATTGAAATTTGTTTCAATTTTGTTATGAAATCACAAGAAAATTAAAGAGGTTCATAGTTAAAAAATAAAAAAACAATAAAACTCTAAATGCTAAAACTTACTCGCCTAAAAAAAACCAGGTTGCTTGCAATAAATATTGTTGTCTCTGAATGTAAAATTGACAATGAGGGAGAGACTAATACATGTTAAGTTAACTTTGGGAAGATGCTAGAGTCGTGTGTTTATTTACATAGAACACAATTTTTTTTTAAAACAATATTTTTCATTTATCTTTTAATAATATTTTTCATTTATATTTGTGTATCTTTATTTTCACAATTTTGATATGTTAACTTTTTATTTATACAATACACAAATAGTCATTGAGCCACCACGACCACGACCATCACGTACGCCAGATGTCGCCTACCTCGAGCACCCTGCGGTCTTTCCACCCTGGCCAGCTCCATTTTTCCCCGCATCCATTACCACCGCCTATAATTGAGCCTCTCTGACCCCTCCTCCAGTCGTGCTGGGCTTTGATGGGGAGGAGGACTGACCACGAAGCAGAGTTGGATGCATTTTCATCGAATCAACATCGGCTTAAAAAAAAGTTGGTGGGGATACAAACAGCACTAGTAGCCTCCAAGGCTCACCCGTTCCACACTGATGGGACTCCACGTGCCCAGAGCCACAAATTCCAGCCACCCGGATCGTGCTAAGCCCACACTCCACCACCTACGTTTCTAGGTTGGACGACAACAAGCCAGCCTTCCCAAAATCCTTTCCACATTGACCCCTGACGCAGAGACTGCCAAAATTTAAGAAATCCCAGAGAGGAGAGGCTCAAAAGAACAATCCAATTGCCCAGCAAACGGAGAGAATAATCCTCCCTTGTGCATTGATACCATTGAAAGACCTCAACCTCCAGAAGGCCTGCTCCGCTCACGCACGCAAAATTTGAATGCCACACACCAAGGAATAAAGCAGTTGAATTACAGACACAGAAGTTGGGGAGGGAGCGCCACCAACAAGATTGTCACCTTAACCAAACAATGAGCCTTGAATGATTCCTGCTCCTACTCACATAGGATGAATAACGCAGAGAAGAAACCTCTCAAATGCACCAAAACCATTGAATGGTCGGAACCTCCAGAGGCCACACTCTTCTTATGCACCGAGACATTGAATGTCACATCCCGAAGGAGAAAGCTACCAATTTACAAACCCAAAAGTTAGGGAGGCAGAACCAACTTCGGGGTCGCCGCCTTTCCCAAACAATGAACCCTTGATGCTTCCTGGTCTAGCTTATTGAATAAAAATACCATGCAATGAGCTAAGACCAAACCCAAATAATCGCATCATCTCCCATGCTTTGTCGTCGATATTTACCGCCCGCTCGAGTCAAGGTAGATGAATATTTCACATGGATTATAGTAATTCCTCTCGTACGCAAGTTAATGTGAGAATACGGGGAGGTCGGTCCTCGACCCAGTAGCCAAGTGTTAACTGTCATCACCCATGTGGTGCCTCATGTGCTTGGTTCCTCACCCCCATCGGGGAAGAATTCAATACGTTATAGTTCATTATGAGGAAGATATTATAGTGGCCACTTAATCAACAAATAATAACAATATAGTGTCAACTCAATTAAAAACTAATAAAACTGTGAAATTAATAAATCAAGGAAAATTTTAAGAATGGTTTATTTTCTTCTTCTTCTTCTTCTTTTAATTTAAATGTAGAAAACTTGCAAATTATTAAATGTATGACAACAGTTTTGTAAATATAATCTAATTTTTAATGATTTTATATAGTATATATAAAATTTTGGCGATTTTTAAAATAAACAATTTATATTGTATAAAATGTGGGCGAATAATTTTTAGGAATAATGGAAATCAACAAATCTTTTTTTGGGAAATAAACATGGAAAAATAACCCATATGTGGAATTTAATCCCTAATTTTTTTTCTTGTTTGTTATATTCTAATTATTTTTAAATAAAATTACAAATATTTTTTCTAAAACTATTCATAAAATGTATATCACATTAAAATAAATTAAAAATAATTATTTATATTTGTAACTGTGATGTTTCAAAAAATATAATTAAAGAACATATAAAAACTTAATAATTTAATTAATAAGCATATAATTAAAATTAAAAATATTTCTATATACAAAGATCATATATATATATATATATATATATATATATATTAAGATCCTTGTCAACTGAGTTTAGATTAGGTGGTTGGGTGGAATAATTATTATCATCCCTACCTAGGTTCAAGTCTTGTAAATTGACATGTTGACACTCTGGAATATAGTAACTCTCGAATAGTCTATATTGAGTGTTGGCCTAGTGCAAACAACCTCCCTCTCAGGCTAAGAGGGAGGTTGACTTTATTCCCTAGGTAATACCCAATGCCCTTTTTTTTCTCAAGTAAAATGTATAAATTAAGATCCATTTTACTATATAAGTTAAGATAATAATCATATTTCAAAATTTAATATTTATATTTAATCAATAACTAGTAGACATCCATCTTAACTCTGCATCTACCAAGCACCAAGAGAGATCAAACCTCTCAAGATGCAAACCCTTTTTTGAGTGGAAAACTTGAGGAAAGGTTTGCATCTTGAGAGATTTGATTCCTCTGAACACTTGGTAGATCCAAAGTAAAGATGGATCTATGTTAGTTAAGTTATATAGTGTAGTTTAACTCTTCAATATTTTGGCTTTTTTTGGTCAATTTTGCATGAAATTTTATACATATTTATTCGAATTGTAAGTTTGAGCTACACAATTTGTACTATTCAAGTAGGGAATTGAATTCATTTATGCATTGAAAAACAAAATCTAAATAGCAAAAAATCACAATATTGCCCAAAATTCTATGACCAAATCCTAACTAAAAATTAAAATGTCGAATAGTTAAACTTTACCATATTATATAGTATTTATAGTAAAATTATAGATTACTTATAAAAATATTCAAAGTATTATGTTAGATGATATTTTACGAATATAAGTTTTTTTAAAGACATTTTTAATTTTTTAGTTTACAAAAAATTAGTATAAATTTATCTTAATTTTAAATTTAGTAAATATTAAGAAGGATTAAGAACAAATTAAACGAATTTTTTGTAATATTTTAAAATTATATTTACATTTTTTTGTGAGTAGTGAAATCAATAATTAGGGTAGTCTCGTACATGTGTGACATAGAGTCGATTTCGTCCACTACCATTATAATCATTTTGTAACAGTCCTACTTTTTACCCCTATGTTTATATATGTGACCATAACCATGAAAGCTGGTGTAGAAGCCACGACTAGCTAGGACAAATCCTATAAACAATGTAAGCATTAAATTATTTTCTTCAAAATAATAAAAATATGGAATGTTGGCCTAAAGAGAAGGACACATAGGTCCAAGTATGAGGGAGACCGGAGAAGTGGGAGAGTGGAGAAGTGAGGACGATATCCTCGCCCTCGAAGATAGAGGAGGTGGCATAATATATCGAATTACCACTAACACATGGCAAAGACATGATTAGTCAAGAGGAAAATGCCCACATTTTCTTGATCCACAACATGAGCGAAGGAAAGCTTTGCATCTTCACAAACACACGAAGAGACATGAGAACAAGAGAGAATAAGAAAAACATGAGAGTAGCAGGAAGATGATAGTAGAAGGAGAAGAACGTGACTGGAGAGGAAATTTCTTTGGACCCTAAGTAAGGATCGCATGGAGCGACGTTGGAGTTGAAAATGAACCTTGTGCTCTGAAATTAGGGTGGTGTCCCTTGTATTGATGTTTTGAGGCCACTGGACTATGTGTCCAAGCCTGACTGGTTAGTGGGTGGTTTAGTCGATGACAAAATCACTATGGTGTTGGTTGTGTAGTTGTTAACCACCTGAACATGGAAATCTGAGTCATTGTGGTGCAAAGAGAGTTGTTAACCACCCAGATAGTGGGCCGCAAACCCCTGAGTTGCTTGTTATGAAACGACAACTGAGAGATCACCTAGATAATGGATTCAACCTCCTGGACTGAGAAATGCTCCATTTGTATTTTGAGTGAAGCCTTGTGATTGAACTTAGAGGAGTAAGTGAGTCATTATTATATTTATTGTCAGAGGGTAGTTAAGAAAACACTTGGATAGTGGACTCCATCTCTTGAGTTTCTACCAAGCTTTTGGTGTGAATCCTATAAGCAAGCAATCCCCTTAGACTTGGATTCAACTTGGGGGTGGTCAGCTATAAGAAGGATTGTAGTGCAACTAGACTATGGTTGGGTGGAGATTTGAAGTCCCTCCTCAGTTTCCAACCAACTTTAAACACAAAGATAAGTGTAAATTACTCCTGCATATTGAATTATGAATTGTAATGATTATTGTTATGTTATGACTGGTGCAAGAACTTGTGCGTTGATGAATGTAAATGAACATCTGAGCTGAGAAGTTCATTGTTGTAATCATGACTAGAATGATATCCTATATGTCCATGAATTCTAATGCATGTCGAAACTATGTTTTCCATTATTATGTTCATGATGGAAGTGAGAAATTATGTGTTTATGTTCATTCATTTGAATACTAAGGCATGTGAATAAATATACAACTCAACATGTTCCTTGTACTAGTTAATGTGCTAAAATTGGGGGTTCAGGGCTTCAAGCCTTGGGCCACAACACTAAGAAACTTGGTGGTTTCGAATATCCCTTTTGTTATATGCAATCATATATTTTAAGGTTATAGCATCAATCCCTTGATTCATACACCTCAGGCAATCGGCATGGGGTGGTCGACCTTCCTGTTTCATAAACCTAGCCAATTTGTTATTTTACTTGATATATGTATATGTCGTCGGGACTGACATGTGATAGAACTTAAAACTTATATAAGTGTGGGTGGGCCTACCACTATAGGGTCGAGGGAAAAACCTTGCCCTATTGAAATTGTGACATGTGAATCATCGGGGCCATCGACCATCGATCATAAAATTGTGTGCATGCGGAGTTAAGGGGGTCGATACAAGTGTTTGTGTTTGAAGACCAAATTATCATTAGGGATGAGAGTGGGACTGGGGTGGAACTGGTAATGTCGAAACTCTGCCTATCGAGCCATTTTCCACCACTCCTTTCATGTGCTAGTTATTGCATGGTAAGCATAAGACAAGTGCACCAGTAGAGTTGGTCAATCTGACCATGGTTCCCACCGCAAAACCTTATCACTACCCATCGCTATAAATTGTTACTCATTGTAACATGAAAACGGGTGCAATGATAAGGGTTAGGTTGATCGACCCGTGGTTCTGAAACAAAACCCTGTTGCCACCTAGTCTTGGGTCAATTGTTATATGTCGTGGGGGCTACACATTAGGTGCATCATGCCTACCTCTTATGTAGACACGGGTTAATTGAGAGATTGAACCAAGGACCTCATAATATTTTACACAACATGTTAAAATGTTCTATTAAGTGAACTACTTGAGGGGGTTGAAACAAATAAATTTATTAATTTTATTTATTTATTAAGTAGAAAATTTGACAATTGAGTCAGTTTCATACTTAAGTGACACAAGGTCGATTGCGACCACTACCACTACCACTATAACCTCTAAGTACTTATGTATGCCCCTTTTACATATATAAGTTAATAAAATAATAATAAACCTTAGATTTCATAATCTACATATCACTTCATGTAATTGTTTTGTCACTTAAATTACCTCCAAAAATTAAATCTCTATATTTAATTTTACCTAAAATTCAAATTTAGAAATTAAACAAATAAATAACATAAAATATGATAATTTATTTAATACTAAATAGCATCCACTTTTTAGAAACAGGGAATAATTAAACTATATTAAAAATTAAATTAAATTAACATGCCTAATTATTATATAAAAATTATATATTCATACTCAACGAAGTTGTCTACCGAACCAGTGAAATAGCCCGGACGGCAGAAAATTGCTGAAATCCGGTCAACTAAAACTCGAAAAATCAGGTGCTTGGAGTGTTTATAATCCATTTTTGATGCTGGAAATGGATTCAACACTATCAAAAACCCATAGGGCACTTAAAATATTAAAGTTTAACAACTGTAAACAAGATTCTGAGCAGCTTTTTGCTGAATTTTCTGAAAATCATTGCTGGATTCTGAGTGAAAACACGGCCTTTTTAAACTACGTACTTTATTCTCTACTAATTTACCTAAAATGGAAACTTGATCCTCACATACTAACTTTGGATTTAATTCATAAATTTGGGATTGCGAGATTAACTTTACCATGCTTTAATCATGCTTTAATTCAAATTAAATTAATATTATGTATACATTATCTAACCCAAAAGAGCTTCCTCGTAACTAAGGAAGGTTGATTAGAATTGTTGTTGTAATATAACAATGTAAAAGGTTAACTTCTAACAATTTAGCCATTGGGTAGATGACGCTCCCTCGAATATGGAGTAGGTATAACCAAACACACTTTTCTAGTAGTTATGCTCGAGTTGGAATAACAACTTCGAGTTAGAGACCAGAAAACTTAGAATATATCAACATCTTCATAGTTATAGAAGTGATTTGATCATTTGAGTTAGGATATGGACAAATATATGATTTGATCACTTGAGTTAGAATATGGACAAATTTACAGCTCTATATCCATCCATTGCTCAATTTTTAAAAAATATTTTAAATTCTAAGGCTCTTTTTTGGTGCTTTTATGTAATTGTTTTTTAAATTTTGGGAATGTTAGGGTGGTTTTATGTAATTGTTTTTAAATATTTAGTGTTTTTTTGGGTTGAGATTATAAAAAATGATTTATTTAATATTTTTATTGTGCAATCTAATCAATATTTATTCATTTGTTTTTAGATTTAGAGATTATAAAAATGATTTATTTATTATTTCTATTTTGTACTCTAATCAAATTATATATTAGTTATTTTAGTTAAGTGTTGCAAAAATTTTAGTTGGAAGATATATAAAATTTTAATCATCATCTTTCAGCAAGATTAAATTGGATGTATAGTTTGCTATGTTTTAAATTTGTTAATCTTATGGAATGATATCAACGATAATTCATACATTTTTTTTTAAATTTCTATCTTTTATTTTTCTTATATTGGTTTTTTAAACCAAATATACAATTATATTAGTCATGCTTATGCGTTATTTTGACTACTATTGCATATGTACATGGCACTCAACATGCGAAGGAAACCTTTCAAAAGCCCTTTTCTTCCTCTTTCATCCCCACTGCTAGTTGTATCCATCGATTGTAACTCTTGGGCTTGGCTAAGTGGTAGAGTATAGACTAATTGTTGACCTTATTCTCGGTCTCCTACTCATGCTCTTGAGCCTCTTCATATTTGAGTTACTCCTTGAGCCTCTTCAATTTTGGGTTGCTAACCTTTATTGACCTCCTACATGAAATAAGAGCTAAAACTATCTTCATTTTTCTTTTAATTTCAACATCCAATTAGGGGATCAAGTGGCCATGCTTGTTATTATTGTTTAGGAGATTGTTGGCATGTCCTTTTGGATCAACTTCATATGCTCAGTGGTATACTCAAGGATTTTATTAGCACATTCATCATAGCAATAAAACTCTATACATTCACAATAGCAATAGAACTTTATAACCATACCTAAAATAGAGCATTACTAAATAAGAAGTAAAAAATTATGCCATTGTTGTTTGCATTTATGAACTCTTACAATAACACATTTTTAATTATTTTGTTATGTATTTCAACTAGTACATGCATTTTCAATTAGCTAGCATGAGGACTTCATTCTTGCAGTAAAACATGTTTAATTATAATTAAATACTGCTACTGCTTTACAAACATTTAGATACAATATGCAGGGCTAATAAGGTAATCATAATTCATAGACTTTAGAGATTTGATAGAGATTGAAGTATATATACTCTAAAATAACTATAAAATAGTGAAGAGAACAAAGCACATAAGGTACTCACCTTTGCTTCAACATGCTAGAAGTAAATTGATCTGAAATTGAATGTCAGTTATTGTTGTGCTAATTTCATTTTTAGATATAAAACTTATTCATTGATCTTATGCTTGATGTGCGGGTTCCCTTGTTGCTTATGTGTGTCAAAAAAAGGATTAAAACTGAATTTTATGAGTGTTTTTGAAAGCATAAAGCATGAATTTAAATGGTTGAACAATAGCAACATAAATGACAGCAAACCACAAAAATTGTTACAATAAAACAGAGTTTTGATGAAGGAGTTCACCCCTCCTGGGCTACATCTCCTTGGTCTAGCTCCATAGCTTGGGCCTCTGTATTTGCTCAAATTTGCTCAAAATTTTGTTTACATGCATCAAATTCTTTTGGAACCTATTCTAATGAGTTTAAAACATCGAAATCTATCAAAAACGACTATTTTTTTACTCAATTTGGTTACCAGATGCTCTAGGCATGGCCTTCCCTCCTGGTGGCCCTAGTCTTCAAAAATCTTCAAGTCAACACAAACCTATGTAGATGACCTCTTTTGCCTTTGCAACCTATTCCAATGGCTCCAAAACATCAAAATATGCCTAGAATGACTCTTCATGAGCCCCTTTTGGTCGAAAATTGCCAAAATTATGGCAAAACCCATTTTCCCTAGTTTTTCTCCACTAAATCTGGAAGTCTGCCAGTTAACTCCACTAAATGTGGAGTTTCTCCGCATTTGGCGGGTCCGCGATATCTTCCGCCAAGATAAGTATGCACTTAATTAAGGATAAGCAGGAATTTAAGTTCAGTTAACATATGGATTAGCGCAAAGCACATTTAAACATTGATTGCAGATTAGTTTGAATTAACCACGGATTAGTGGTATTAATACATGGCTTAATGCATTTAAATCTTCATAGATCACATCGCAGCACAGTCACTTATCGCAGATCGCATCACAGTCAATTGTCGCAGATCACAAATCATAGCCCCGCTATAAATCATTCTATGTTGTCTACTCCATCTTGCGATTGTGATACCCCGATGCGATATTTCGCATCGCAATTCCGCCACCTTGTTAACGCTTTATATTGCTTGCTCCTAAAAACCCCTTATGTGATTAGTAGGACCCACCTTATCGCCACGTCACTTACCGCACAATCGCAAATAATTTTTTTTAACATTGTAAAGGTTTCGGGCCATAGTTTAAAGACTTTGGAATATAGATACATGTTGTGAATATATGTTGTGGCTCATTCAACTATGGTTTCAGCCATTAGTCCCAACCTTTGTTTAAATAAATATGGAACCAACCAACCTTGCAATATAAAATGTATGCGCCTTCCAACCTTGCCATGGGGGGGGGGGGGCATGTGGCAGCCTCCTGCTACGCCACATGGCCCTTCCCCATTGGCCCAAAAAAAATCCACCATTGAAATAAGCTACCATAGTAATAATTCCAAACTTAGGAAATAGAAGACAAATTCAACTTCCCCAAGCAACATTAGCAAATCTGGTGATGACACTTGTCATAGTGTCACTAGCTAAAAATTTGGAGAATATTCCTTGAAGATTCATGAGGTACTGACTAGACTGCCAAGTCATCAGTCTGTCACTGTTTTGCACAATTTTTACCTATTTGGGAAAACAAACAGCACACCATAACTCACTAATTTGAACTCTATTTTCAATGAAACGAGTTGCGTTGGATTCCTTGAGATGGGTTGATTGTTGTCGTTCTAGTTTCATTCAATTTTGAACACTTTCATTTTTGAGCTAAAATACTAAGCCTCTGGACCCCAAAGCCCTCTTGATTACTGATAATGTGGATGAGGGTAATGTTCCCTCACCCTTCCATTCTCTATCCACTGAAATTTTCCCAATTTCATAATTTGGAGCTTTTCATAAAAATTCAACTTTCTCCTTGATTCTTGTGACCTTCTCTTGTTGTCATTGACACCGTCATGCTGCAATATTTTTGAATTTGCAGAACAACAATCTATTTTTGCATAAACCATCTTATTCCTACCTTGGTCAACAATCAAAGAAAACTTAGAAACTTTCTCACCTTGCACACTGTCACCATGGCGATTTTTAGATGCTTTTGTTTTGTGCTTGCGTCGACTCTTGACCAAGTATCTTCGCCATTGCCATGTACCTTTTGGAAACCAGAAATAAGCATTTGTTGAACCCATGCCTTCTTTTCCAAGTTTCTTTGTCACTTTATCTTTGACATTTTCACCCTAGTCTTGCACCGTCATCTTGTTTCCAACACCGCTCAACACTGATGTTGACTGTTGCAAATGTTTTTCACCTTCTTTCAAAGGCAACCTGTTAACATCCTGAAACAACTCATTACAAGCATAAGCATCCTTTTGAAAAAGTGTGATTCAATACATCTCTTTGTTTGATCATCAACAATGTCAAGTTCTGACTTGCATTCACTATCCTCTTCATTTCACTCGCATGTATAAGAGACAAACCCATCTACTTCTTATGCGCTCTTATTATGTACTGAATACCATCCTTGAACAATTGATACTTGTTCTCATGGTGATGAAATACAACTTTCCTATCATACAGATAAGGACTTCCCAATACAATACTTGATATTTCAAGTGGCACAACATCAAGCTCAACTTCATCAAGAAAGTTTGAGTTAATGGCGAATCTTAGTAAGCACTTCCTTGTAACCTGCAAGTTTACATTCTTGTGTATCCAACCCAAAGGATATGGTCTTGGATGTCTAATAGTTTCAAGGCCTAGTTTCTTAACCAAATCTTCGGAAATCAAGTTAGCTTGTGACCCACTATAAAAAAGTGTATCAATCTTGGTATGTTTAGAGACAACTCTAATATGGAAAATTTATCTTCTTTTATCTTCATCATGAGTATCATTTGAACAATTTGAAGAACTAGTGCTTGCAACATGTTTACCTTTCAAACCCATGGCTGTAATTTTTGTCTCATCTCTTGAATCTTACCTGAAATCATGTTCAGCTATAGCAACAATTTTTCCCTTCTCTTTGGCTTTCAATCTATTTGGTTTCAATTCTGGATGAAGTTGCCAACAGTGGTATTCATTATGGCCAATCTTTGAACAATTTTTGCATGTGAGTTTTTCCTTCTCTCTTTTTACAGAGCTATTTATTTTTCCTCTTCCATAAAATTTTCCTTTCCCTTTACCCTCACTTTCTCCTTTCTCATCTATGCTTTGTTTTCTCGTTGCCTACAAGTGTGTGGTTTGTACACAAAATTCATCTAAATTGCTTGGGTTAAACATGAGAATAGTATGCTTCAAATAGGAATGTAAACCCCCAATATAATTCAAGCGTATACCTTGGAATTCAAATTTATTCCTAACAACAAAGCTCTCTTTCTAAACTCCTAGGTATATTCTTGAACTGTTTGACCCTTGAGTTGCTTAAAAATTTTCCAACTCATAATAGCTTTTCGCATGTATGCTAATGGATAAAACTGTCTTTTAATGGAAGAAATAAACTCAACCTAAGAAATGGATATCTTACCATGGATTCACATTTCCTCTTGAGTCTTTGCTTCCCACCAAACTAGTGCAACTCCTTCTAGCCTTAATGAAGCCAAATGGATCTTTATGTCATCTTCATGAAGGTTGTGAATTCTGAAATACACCTCCAATTGATGTATCCAATTATCAAGCCTCTCTGCATTTACCTCGCCATTGTACATGGGTAATTCAAACTTAATGTCCAATTTGAGTAATGGAGTTTTCCCTTTTGTGGCTTTTGAGTGAGTGTGAGTGGTCTTTGTGGTGGAAGTGGAAGATGATGCAGATGGGGATGATGAGGATGATGA
Organism: Pinus albicaulis; assembly: GCA_034641835.2. Taxonomy (NCBI): domain Eukaryota; kingdom Viridiplantae; phylum Streptophyta; class Pinopsida; order Pinales; family Pinaceae; genus Pinus; species Pinus albicaulis. The sequence continues at coordinate 1,378,033,138 of CM076580.1, read as the reverse complement.
ATATGGTGGAGATGGAGGTGTCTTTCTTTTGCTTCCCTTTGAACTCTTCTCTTCATCTTTCTTACCATCTAAAGTTCCTTCTCCATATGGAGGCTTAGAACCTCCTCCTGCTCTTTTTGCAGTGAATGCATCAAACATGATTTTAACCATTCTTTGTATGTCTTTGAAGTCTCTCTTAACATCCTCTTCTTTTGAATGTCCATGAGTATCTCCAACACCTGACATAATGACTAAGGATTCAAGCTCAACTTTTGATGCTTGTACCTTTTCAACTAACTCAGCTTCTTGTACAAATTTTACCTCTTCAATCTCAACTGTTGGCGATGGAACTTGAGGTGCTTCAAGTGCAGTTTTGAATGGAACTTTGGGTGAGGATGCTTCTATTTCAACTCTCCTTCTTCTATTCCTAATCTCAGGACTTGCAACCAATGACTTGCCTTCACCTTTTTGCAACTTTAACCTTGTCACCATCACAAAATTGCAACCATTAACTTGCACAAAACTTCAAACAACTATCAAGAAAATAACCTTGCCTTTCAACTTGGATCTGATACCAACTTGATCTGAAATTTAATGTTAGTTATTACTCTGCTAATTTCATTTTCAGATATAAAACTTATTCATTGATATTATGCTTGATGTGCAGGTTCCCTTGTTGCTTATGTGTGTCAAAAGAGGAATTAAAACTGAATTTTATGAGTGTTTTTGAAAGCATAAAACATGAATTTAAATGGATAAACAACAACAACATAAATGACAGCAAAACTCACAAAATTATACAATAAAATATAGTTTTGATGAAGGATTTCACCCCTCCTGGGCTACATCTCCTTGGTCAAGCTCCATAGCTTGGGCCTCTGTATTTCCTCAAATTTACCCAAATTATGTTTACATTCATCAAATGCTTTTGGAACCTATTCCAATGAGTTTAAAACATTGAGATCTATCATAAACGACTATTTGTTTACTCAATTTGGTTACCAGATGCTCTGGGCATGGCCTTCCCTCCTGGTGGCCCTAGTCTTCAAAAATATTCAAGTCAACAAAAACCTATATAGATGACCTCTTTTGCCTCTGCAGCCTATTCCAATGGCTCCAAAACATCAAAATCTACCTAGAATGACTCTTTATGAGCCCCTTTCGGTCGAAAATTGCCAAAGTTATGGCAAAACCCATTTTCTCTTATTTTTCTCCACTAAATCTGGAAACCCGCCAGTTAACTCCACTAAATGTGGAGCTACTCCGCATTTGGCGGGTCCGCCATATCTTCCGCCAAGATAAGTACACACTTAAATTAAGGATAAGCAGGAATTTAAGTGCAGTTAACATATGGATTAGCGCAAAGCGCGTTTAAACATTGATTGCAGATTAGTTTGAATTAACCATAGATTAGTGATATTAATACACAGCTTAACGCATTTAAATCTTCATAGATCGCATCGCAACGCAATCACTTATCGCAGATTGCATCGCAGTCACTTATCGCAGATCACAACCCTGCTATAAATCATTCTATGTTGCCTGCTCTGCCTTGCGATTGTGATACCCCGATGCGATATATCGCATCACAATTCCGCCACCTTGTTAACACTTTATGTTTCCTGCGCCTAAAAACCCCCGATGCGATTGGTATGGGGCTTACCTTCTTATTTTTTATCTGCCCTCTTTTCTTATTTTCCTTTCTTTCTTTTTGTTTTATCAGACTAGGCTCATGACCTTTGCTTTGGGTCTTATTGATGGTAAAATCTATCCGGCCAACAACAGGGGATCTCCCCGATAAAAAGTCCCAATTAGACCTTGAACCGTTTGGAATAGGGATCCCGTCTGGGGTGTAGGTCCGGCTACCATTGATTTCTCCTTTCTTTGGGCCTCACTTAAACTCTATAAACCTGTGGATACACATTTAATCGGATGATACAAGACATATTGATTGATGTATTAAATGTACATATAACACTATGCATAGCGAGATGAAATAATAAAGCATAAGCGTCGAAGGAGGTGTTTTTAACAACACATCGTTGGGGTCATGCTTGTAGGCTGTTTTGACCACAAAAGAAACAATTCCTTATGGAAAAAATGCCCTTCACTTCCTAAAAGGTTTAAATGATAATACAAATGCTAATAAATAAGTCATTAACATTCATTAAGAAAGCGAAATGAACTCAACCATCATTAACATGTATTCAGCAAACTGTCATGCAAATGTGATATGAATTACAGATACAGTTCCATTAATCTAAAGATGTTTAGAAACTGAAAAATATAATACTCATAGTGCCCATACATGTGTCAACACCAGGTCCACAAAGGGATTTTGCAAAATGCTTGTATTCATACTCAAAATTGTATAATCCTGGTAATACAATGTTCTCCACTCGAGTCCCAAACCCCCAGGCTTGGTGGTAGTTCCCGAAGGAAATATTTATAGAGCAAAGCTTGCCCTTTGGGCTCCCTAAATTTTCGCTTTCCCGACTGTTGGGCTACCTTGAGACCCAGTCTATTCTGCAACTTGCGACCTGAGCCATTGATGCGACCTGCAACCTAACTGGACCTTGCGACTTGCGACCCCCAACAATCTGCGACCTGCGACCTGCCATGATTTTGCGACCTCGCGACTTAGTCACTAGGTCGCTGGGTCGCGTCGTCGAGCTTTTAATAGGGAGTGCGACTATGCGACCTGGCGACCTGAGGAAATCTGCGACCTATGACCTTAAGAAAATTTGCGACTTGCGACCTCAAGCAGATCTGTGACTTGCGGCGATCTTTGGATTTCATAGCAATATTCCTTATCCTGCCTCCTTTGCTTTGAAAAAGGGTCCCTTTGTTTGCTGGGAAAAACTTTGGCTCACTGCGCAGACCGACACCTGCAGTCACATAGCTTAGGTTACATGTCTTCATTGATGAATAATAATGTTAGGGGCATAATTAATTAATTGCACAAGTGAAAATGATAACTTTAGACCCCTGTGTGGTCAATTGTTGTGCCACTATGTCATCAGAGAGACTGGCTCGAGTAAGCTTTCCTTGTGCCTTCTTCAATTACTTGTAGAAATTAGCTGAATAAATCACTTATTCAATGAAGATTAACCCGATCATACATCAATTTCGAATTGCATGCATAACACATAACCTTCTTCTACAATTAATTGTCACATGCGGAAATAATATAGAAGCAATCGCACATCAAATCAATCACACATTAACTCAGTGTGTATGGGGAAAGCCTATAGCTGAAAACCCCGCAGCTATTGTGTATATTATAATGGAGAAATCATGTAACAATCATAGTACAAAAACTCTTTACAAGCTCTCATGCACTACCTCCCATGCTACACACTATCAAGCTAGATCTAGCAAATCACTTGCTCCAATCCTTAGCCACTTGATAGCCAACCTTGATTGCTTATTTTAATGCTAGGTGATGGCCTCCTTATATAGATAAACCACCAGCCTAAACTTTGCAATACTCATAGCTTACTCCACCTATCTATGTGTTGCAATTAGCAACAGTATAGTTACAACTGATAGCTAACTCTACCCTTTCATCTATCTCTTTCACTGGTCTTCACTGAACTGATCATGCACTGTAGTGAACTGAAGTGTTCTTGAGTTGACTAATGAGTTAATAATTAATGAATTAAATAATATTTAATTCACTCCACTCATATCTAGTTGATTAGCTAGTTAACTAATCTCAACTAGTTCAACTGAAATAAATAGAACACAACTCCACTATTTGTCCCGTTAACTCCTCCAAAACTTCTGCCACCGAAGTCTAACTGAAGCCAACCATGCAAGATGCCATCAAACCCTAGGAACCACGTGATTCCTTGTGTCAGTTGCATGAGCCACCTCCATGACTCAAACTGAAGTGCGCCAAGAGAGTAAATTGTTGTTTATAGTCAAAATATTATTAAGGGTAAATAATATTTGACTTCCATATTTTTAGGAGATCAGTCTAAAAATAGCCTGGGTCCTAAAAATTAGGGTCTCATCTATTTTACCGACATGTCGCATACTCCAAGAATCTCCAAGTAGAATTCCCAAATTATGCTCCGTATGTCTAAAAATAGACATAGTCTAAAAATAGACTTTGCGCCAGAATTTGCCTGCGGGCCCACTTAGTGAAGGCGACTTCATTTCACTAAGCTCCATCATCTTGCTGCATTCTCAACATTACTGTAATGCAGATTAGTATAGCTGTAGGCCAAGTTCGGAATGCAGACCCAATTGAGGGGAAGTGTCGGATTGGGCAACATGCTCTTTATGTTCTCTGCGATGGAAATTATGATATGCACTAACGATACTTCTTTCATGTTCAAAAATTTGCACCGAGACATTAATAAGGGGAAGGCCCTTCGAAATGGGGTTCAATCTGAGCGATGATTAAATGATTAAGCATGGACGGGAAAAGTGATTTAAATAATATTTCCCAGCTCTTGAAATGTGCTCACGAGCCTGCATGTTGACACGACGAATGAAGGTGAGGGCGCTCTTAGGTTGCAATGTTGCGATTGAAGTGAGATCGTGACTCTGGCTACCTTCTTGAGGGGAGCTCCCGCGATCCTATTGGTAGAGCCACACACTAGCAGTTACCTAGTCGTATATCGGATGACCTGGGAAATTAGCTGAGGTGTCGTGATGCGGCAGCCTGACTTGAAGGGAGGGTGCGACTCCTTAGCGAAGTTGCAAGGTCGCAACGTAGTAGAGGTTGCGCTGCCAGTCCGTTGCTGAGCTTGTGCGACCTAACGACCTGAGGGATAATGCGACCCAAAGATCTTATATGGGGTGTAACTTCACAGAGGTCGCACAGTCACATCCGCATGCCAATCGTAGGCTTGATCTGCTCCTTAGTTCTGCGACCCAGCGACCCGAGGGTAAATGTGATAGCTTCTTATTTGAGATGTGACTTCACAGAGGTCGCATGGTCGCACCGGCACGCCAGTCGCAGATTTTACCTGCTCCTCAGTTTCGCGACCCAGCGATCGATCGCGTCCTTGATGATGTCTCATCTCCGTTGTAGATTCAGCTACGTCATGGTGGCTAACCTTAGCGCAGTCTCAACCTTAAAACAATCTCCACCACCGCACACAGGTATTCATCGTGTGCCAATGTTTTCGCCGGATATGTTTCCTCGGACTGCTAATAGGGTGCTTTGTGGGATGCAGGCTTACGCCTCTACCCTGTCGTGACTCCCCTTCATATTCCATCACAGGCGACTGTGCAGACCGCTCTCATACCTTGACATAACTAGTCTCGGCCTTCAGCAGATGAAAACATTCGTTGATGCACCGGAATTACATATTGAAATGTTTTAGATTTACGATATGTGAAGGCTGAGTTGAAAGCAGCGTATTTTGGAAAGCTTTTTATGCAGACATGCCCCCTTCCTCTTTTTCTTCTTAGCATTATACGTAAATAGAAATATGAGAATAAAGCAGCGTATTATGCGTAAATAGCATTATGAGTTGAAAGCAGCATATTTCGGAAAGTTTTTTATGCAGACAAGCCGCCTCCGCATTTCACGCATTATTGTGCTCGATTAGTAATCTTAACCAAACATCCCAAAACGAAAAATCGTAAAGGCCACGGTCCTACACCAAGTATGATTTTATCAAAAATATCATTTACGCATAATGCGGTCGACATCCTTCTTCTTCCAAATTAGAAAAAAGGGTATTGTTGTCATCCTCGAAAATAACATTCCATAGTCATTATTGTGCTCGTTCAATAGAGCATTTCGCTTTTCCTCTCAATATCCGTACCCTATGATAATGAAAAAAATTGTTACAGCTGAATCCACACATATGCATTCGAGATGAAATTATAACGCAACTCTTATGGTCCCATCCATGCTAGATGACAACAATCACTTGCCATCTCCACTATAACACAAATTGGTGACACGGTCCACATGCCCAACAAGTATGCGTACCTGTGGCATGGCAGTGGCATTAAAACGAAGAATCACAATTGTAGTTGCTAGAAGACCACTTGTTGCTTGTAAGGTAAAATGAATCTTTATTACAAGATCGCCTTTAAGGTTGCGGCAGCTTTTACGATTGCTCATCAGAACCTTCGGGTAAACATCTCAAAGGGAACACATTATTGTTGACAAGTGTCTGTGGTGTGATATCTTCTGGTCTGCTGGGTGTTATAGGAATTGCAGTTCAAAAAATTTTGTGTGAAGATGTGAAATGATACTTCTGAAGTTACATTACAATCATTGCATAAAATCCAGATCTTCTTGTTCTGGTAGGACTCGGCATTGGTGTTGAAGCAACCTCTTCGTCAAGTTTCTCCCAAACCTTTGACATATCACAAAATGACTTGGAACATACTGGATAATAGAACTGTAGGTGTCGTTGCATCTCTTTGAAACATTCCATATGAATAGCGCGCCCTCAAGGTAGTACATTCGAACAAGAACTCAAAACGAATGGGACAGCTGTGGTGTATTGCTCCTTTTGATGAACATCTTGCTCAGTGTCACAAAGTGCACAAATGACCCTTCGGACTTTGTGTCGAGGAACATCATGTCTCTGTTGGAGCCTTACATTAACCAAATTCTTTGCTTCATTGCGACAGTAACTACAATCAAAGACCTCATTGCAACATGGCACTCTTAATATGGAATTTCCGTTTAAAATGTTAGAAAATTTTGTCTTTCAATATTAACGGCATTATCATAAAATGTTTTATGATGCCCAGTGCCTTCCTGTTTCATTGGGTGATCGATGTGTTTTCCTTTAGTCTCCAGGGGCTGCATAAGCTCTTGTTATTTTACCCCCAACGCGATGGTGATATTGTTTGACATCTCACCTGTGGGGTCAACCTGCATGTAACATTATAATATTAGTTAGTTCAAGTTACCTTTTAGAGGATGATCTGCCCCCCATATAATTGTACGTGAGACTATGAACTTAATTGAAATGCTCAAACAAAATGCCTAACAATCTGAGGCGAGAGGACTTCTAATGTACATATTTAATACACAGAAGAGTTTCTATTCTGGCGTATGCATGGTGATTTCACACACATGGCACGGCTGCGGCAAGAGTATCTCGTCATAATGGTGAGAAGGCTCACAAGGGGCTTGGGACAAGTTACGAGGATATCATCGTTTACAGGCAGGTTAAAACCTTAACGGCTAAGCAGGTAGAAGGGGGAACCGAAATTTTAAATATACCCAAAATTTTGGGTGCTGTTGTAGCGGCTACAACAGGTCTCAACCTGGTCCAGTTTTCTTTTTGAAATTTGTTTAGGAAATGTTATATACAATGAAGAAAATTCAAACTGAGATTTCTAACTGAAATAATTCTTCAGCATCCTGCCATTGACAGGACCTCCAAACAACTATGTTTCATCCATCTCTTGTAAGAAGAATACATTATTACCCCTTGTAGAATGAATGATGTATGGACCTTTCCATAGGTTATCAAACTTTCCATGCTTGCCTTTGTCCTCTCTTCTAGAATCCCACTTCAACACTTTGTCTCCAATGTTAAAATCATTTGCTTTTGTCCTTTTGTCAAAGATTTTCTTGATGTTTTCTTGTACCAACTGTGTTATGTTGTATACTCCTTCTCTGGATTGTTGCAGTTGAATGGTTTGGTTTACTCTTCTCTGTATATCATTTTCTTCAAACTGTATTTCTTGAATGAGATTCATTACTGGCACTCCCAGAGTTGTGGGAAAGACTGCATCCATTCCATAGACCAGTTGATAGGGTGACATATCAATTGATTTCTTATTTTTCAACCTATCTTCCCATAGTGCATGTACCAATTTGTTGTGCCATGATTTCTTATTTTCCTCTAGTAACTTCTTAATCATGTTCACCAAAATTTTATTTGAGGATTCAGCCAACCCATTACCTTGAGGGTAATAAGTTTTAGAATGTCCCAAAGTAATGTGATATCTGTGGCAAAACTCCACCATTTTCTTGGATTTAAAGGCAGCAGCGCTATTAGTAATGATTTTCCTAGGACCGCCAAATCTATATAGAATGTTGGTTTCAAGAAATCTGATAATTAATGAGTCTGTGGCAGTCCTGGAAGGAATGGCTTCTATCCATTTGGTAAAATAGTCAGTTGCAGTAGGGATCCATTTATGCTAGGAAGAGGAGGAAGGGTGGATTTCTCCAATGAAATCTAGACCCCATTATTTAAAAGGAGCTTCAACAGGTATTGGATGTAATGGCAAAGGCAACATCTTTCTTTTTCCCTCAAAAATTTGGCATTTATGACAAGTAACTACCATTTTTTGGATGTCTTGAAAAAGGGTAGGCCAATAGAAACCATCCCTAAGGATCTTATTAACAGTGGTTTTCCAATAGAGGCAGCCTCCACAATCCCCTTCATGAAATTCATGCATAATCCTATCAGCATCTTCTTTAGGAAAACATTTAAGCAATACACCACCAGAATTTTTCCAATATAAAACTTTTTCCAGAATGCAGAAATTTACAACTTTTAGTTTCAAGAATCTGGCCTTTGTTTTGGACAAACTAGGAGGAGCATTTAAGTTAAAAATCACATACAATATATCTGTGTACCAGGGAGAGTTTAGGAATGCTACCTCAATAGGTGGAGTCTCCATCTCCTCTTGTTCATCCAGTGAGTGAATCATATTGATGTCTAGTGCCTGAAAGTTTGTTTCAGCCATTAGTTTAGCCAGTCCCTGTCCTTTGATTAATTTGGTGGTTTTGATTTCTCAATCATACTCCAAGATGACAACAATCCATTTGCCTCTTTTTCCATCAGGATCTTGAGTTAAAATGTCTTTAACCACTGTATGAGGCACAAATGCAATGATGTGTGAATGTAGAATGTAGACCCTGAAATCCTTTAGTGCTTTGACTAAGGAAAAAGCCTATTTTTCCATGATATTATATTTCAGAGGTGCATCTCTTAAAGCTTGGCTAAAGAATGTTATGGGTTGCTCCTGTCCTTTTGTATTTTTCTGTAGTAATACAGCAGCAACTGTGTTTTCTGATACAAATGAAAATATAAAGAAATCTTTGGTGAAGTCAGAGCCGATTAGAATAGGTGCTTGTGTAAGTGCTTGCTTCACTAAGTCAAAAGACTGCTTTGCTTCCTTGGTCCATTTGACTCCTGACTCTCTTTTGAGCATGTCGGTGATGTCCCTCAAGAGTTCTGCAAGGTTTGGTATAAACCTTCTTAAAAAAATTATTTTTCCAATGAAAGATTGCAGCTCTTTAATATTTCTTGGGTGACTAATTTGCAATATTCCCTCAATCCTATTTGGGTCAATCTTAATCCCTTCTTCAGATATGATGTGGCCTATAAGCTTTCCTTATTGAAGGCCAGATAAGGATTTCTTGGGATTCAAAGACAGACCGTACTTTCTACATTTCTCAAAGACCTTCCTCAAATGAACTAGATGTTCTTCATCAGTTTTGGAATAGACTGTGATATCATCAAGATATATCACAATTAAGAAACCTACTTCTTCTGAGAAAGCAATATCCATTTCTCCTTGAAAAGTGGCTCCAGCATTCATTAACCCAAAAGGCATTTTTACATACATAAAGGTGCCCCAAGGTGTAGTGAAATCCGTTTTGTGTTGATCATCTGGATGCACCAGCACCTGATTGTACGATGAAAAGCCATCTAGTAGAGAGATTATTTTGGAGCCTACTACCCTTTGCAATATGTGGTTCATCTTTGGTAAAGGGTAGATGTCCTTCAGGGATGATTTATTTAGATTTCTGAAGTCAATGCAGAGTCTAATCTCCCCTGTCTTTTTACTCACAGATACAAGATTTGAAACCCATTCTAAGTACTTGAGTGGGACTATTATTCTAGCATCATACATTTTCTTTATCATCTTCTCAACTAGTGGCATTTGGACAGGATTTATTCTGCATAGCTTCTGTTTAAAGGGTTTCTGGCTTTCTTTGAGTGGAATTTTGTGTTGGATGATATCAGTATCATAGGACTTCAAGTCTTCATAACTCCAGGTAAATACATCAATAAATTATTTGAAGAACTCAATATATTTTTGTTTTATAGGTGTTGGCAGTGTCTTTGATAGTTTTACCATCTTGGGTTCTTGCTCACTGCCTATATTTCACTCCTCTACATTTGCTTAGATGGATTCCATCTTTGGCTTTCTAGCAACATCATTGAAATGAAAAAGTTATTCTAGAGGGACAAGTCCTCTTGGCAGGGTATTATCTCAGAACTGCAACACTTCAAACTCTTATTTTTTTGGATCTTCACATGTTTCTGTCTGATGTGGGTCTTTCTTTGCTAACAGATTTATATCAGCATCATGAGGGGACTCCTCTTTGTATGTTTGTTCCTCAGTAGAGTAGTCCTTTTCATGATCTAAGTCTAAATTTGGAATTTCAAACTCATTTTTGGACTGTAGGAAATCTTCAATCTACTGGTCATCTTCAAAAACTTGCCAATATCTCACATTATCGGGGATCGTTGGTCTATATTTAACCTGTATAGTATATTTTTTGTTAGGATGATGCATTTGACAAGTGATGGCTGCAAATGCTAGTCCATTGGCAAGGATATTTTGATTTCTTGGGATAGAGGCAAGGTCATATTCTTTGAATGTTTTTAGGAGGTCAAGGGAAGCATTCCTTTATGCTCTTAATATAGGATGCTTAGTTGAATATTCTCCCTTAATTTTCCTAATGACCAACTCATAATCCCCATGGGCAGAGATCCTTTTGGCCTCTAATTTCTTCAGTAATTGTAATCCTAAAAGGAGTGCTTCATATTCTGCTATATTATTTGTACACGGAAAGTTAAATTTGTAAGAGTGACCCTCTGTGTGGTTGTTCTTAGTGTTGTGTACCCAAATGCCTGCTCCTGATCTAGTTTTTCCACAAGAATTATCAAAGCTCATGCTCCAAAGAGGTTCAGGTTCAGACTTGTGTTGTTCATTTTCTATTTGGTCTGGTTGTTCTTCATTTTCTTCTTCTTTTTTAGTTGTTTTTTCATTTATTGCTACTTGTTCATTAATGTTTTCATCATTGTAAAGGATAAATGAATCAAGGTCTGAGTGGACAGAGTAGAGAGGGGTGTTATCAGGTTTTTCTTGGCTGCTTATCATGTATTCATATGAGTTTCCCTATATAATATTCTTTGTTGGCTAAATACTGGTATGGTAGCAAAGGTCATATCCATTTGGAGGGTGCCTTGAAGCTTGGCTCCCCATGAGTGTGATAGAAGCATGCCATATTTAGGGGGAATGTCAGCCACCACAATATCCATTACTAGACTTTTAGCTGGTATTTGTGCTAAAGTAACACAGAGATCTTTGATTAGGCCCAAACATTTAACCCTATTGGAGTCAAAAGAGTACAGGTCTTTGTATGGTCTAGTTATCTCAAGGCCAAGTTTCTCCATAATTACCTTTGGAATGAGGTTATGAGATGCTCCTGAATCTAACATGGCATTAATTTATAATGAATATTCAAACTAACATAAAATGGGGGCACACCTCCTTCTTGGAATTTACCTTCTACTTCATGTCCAAACAAAAGCTCAGTTTTGTCATCATTCAAGTTTACAGTATCAGTATTTTCTCCTATGTTTAGTGCCTTCAAAACTTGGGATATATATACATCTTGGCCTACTAATTCAGTGATAGGTATGGTGATCTGTATCTTGGCAATTTCATTCTCAATACTAAATGGTGTCTGTGTTCTTGGTAGATTCGAATCAGTTTTATCAGACATTGTTTTTGCAACAACTTCAGATTGTTGATTTTCACTAGGGATATCAGCTGAATCAATTTTGTTAGGGCTGCTAGTTGATTTACAAGTGCTGCTTTAATGAAAGTTTTTATTTTTATTTTTATCATAACTTTTAATTATTTTATTTGAATTTTCTGTTGTCTTTTTAGGATCAGTTTCAAGGGCCTTCCCAGTAGAATTTTCAGATTTCTTTCTCTTGGGAATGTCTTGGGATTTCTTGCTTATGAGGTCATATTGTCTATGCACTTCCATGATAGCATTTTCAAATCCTTTTTTATACTCCTCGAATTCCTGGCCTTCTTCTCCCATTTGAGTTGGGGCAAATATGCTTTGCTCTTCCTTAGCGAGGAAAACAATATCCTCATCATTAACTCCCATTAGATTAATTTGACTTTCTTCTAGCCCTTCAATCACCCCATCATCCTCACCAGAATAGTTTTCTTGGAAAGGAGGCTTGATTTGCTGGTCAGGTCCTCTCTGTTCCCTTTTTCTTATTTGAGGGGGGTTTCTTCTAAAATTTTGGTTTTGGTTCTGGTTTCTATTCTAAGGAGCTGCTTGGTTTTCTCTAGGGAAAGCTCTCTCATTTAGGTTGATTCTCTCCATCATCCTCTCCATGGTTCTAACAAGGTTATCAATCTTAGTATCAGATGTGGAGGCTACAACCTCTTCCCTATATGTGACACTCTTTTCATTTTTCATTCTAGCCCTTTTGGCAATCAAATTTGCTTCCACACTTACTGCACCCCGCTGCCACCCCGCTGCATGTCTTCTAATGTAGGAGGGTCTCTTTCTCTTAGTTGATAAGCCATCTTTGGGTCAAAACCATCTGGAAATTTCATGAGGGCTAGACCTTGTGGGGGTTTCATGTGAGGAGGGAGGGCGTTATATACACTGTTGAACCTAGTGCAGTAATCTTGGACACTCTCTCCAACGTTTCTCTTGATGTTTTCATACTCTGATAATATTTGGAGAGGATTTTTCTTGACTTCCCATTTATTTAGGAACAGTTGGTGAAAATCAGGGAGGTCATGTATACTATTAGGGGTCACGCCTTTAAACCACTTTCTTGCTTCTCCCCCTAGGCTTTGGGAACGCATTCTTATCTTCATAGTTTCATCATCTATCTCGTGTCTATCAAAATAGTCATTCATCCTATCCACATGTTGTTGAGCAGTAGTAAGACTGCTTTCATCAAATAGGGGGATTTTGGATTGATAGTCCTGTGTTAGAGACACTAAAGGCAATGGTAGGACTAATGGGGCATACCAGGCTGCCATGGTTGGTGGTTGGGGATCCCAAGGGTGGTTAACAAGTGGGGGGTTGATAAAAGGAGGTGGACGGTTGAATGGAAGGAGGTGGACAATAGTTTTATGAATGGGGGTTGAGGCTTCTACAACAATACTATGTTGTAGGATGGATGGGTCCAAAATTATCTGGGTTATCCAATTCTGGGATCTAGTCCTGAACAAGCTTTTTTCAAAGTGTGAGTCAAATTGGATATCCTACAAGTTTTTTAAGGTTTTCAGGTAAGGAACTTGCCTTGTGAATAGGCTTGCTAACAGTTGAACTTTCAGATCTAGGAGTTTTCCTTAGTATTTTCTCTGGATTGTCAACTATTGCAGGAGGGTTTGGGTCAAGATGGGATCTGGTACAGTTTCTTCTAGAAGCCAGAATTTAGACCCAAGGTGCAGAGAGGTGGAAAGTTTTATAATAGCTTAAAAACAAACCAATCCATGAATAAATACTTAATTCACAAAGTATTTTGACTGGGTTTTTATTTGAGTTTTGATAATATTAAGTTTTCTCAATAGTTCCCTAGTATGATCTATAGAAATTTTAATGAAATTATGTATTGTCAAATTCTCCTAATCTAACAATTATATGCCACTGTTAAATACATAATCCTTCTACTTAAATCTTTGTGGAAATTTAATCGCCAATTGCAAACACATGAAGAAAGATCAATCACCCATAACACAGATGTTTTTACTGGGAAAACATAAAGATAAAAACCCCACTATCATATATTATGTATATATCATGGATCGTGAAACAATCTCATACAAAACTCTAATCCAAGCGCTCTCAGTACAACATACAATCGTCTCACGCTGTCATACAAAAATTGGCATAAACAGGCACAAATTTACTGCTTCCTGACAGCCTGCCTCCACTGCGCAATCCCTGTTGATCTCAATCCCTGAATGAATTTGATATTTCCTTGCCTTGACTGCGCAATCCTCATTAGGCATCTCCAATGTGTGTTTGGTTGCAAGTGTGCACCCACTATAGTCACAACTAACAGTCAAACTGTCCCTTTCACCTATCTCTCAACTGGGTCTCCACTGGATCTGACATGCATGTAGTCAACAGTAGTAAATCTTCAGTTGCGTGTGAGATCACTCCATGTGAATTAATTTAATATTTAATTCACTGATCTCTCACTAGTGTATCTTTAGTTACAACTAGTTACAACTAGCACAACTGAGTTTAACTCACTTAACTGAGTTAAACTACTTTACAACCCACATAACTACACATCCAACTCTATTACAACTTTGTATCACTCAGTTACAATGAAGTCCATTAGCATGTCCCACCAACCAACCTTTGAACTCTAAATTCCTCCAGTTAACTGGTTTGCCACATCAGTTAACTGAAATCAAGTGCTTCAAGAGAATAGATTATTATTTATTGTCTAATTATTATTGAGAGATAACAATAATCGACATGCATTCTATTTTTAGACATGTGATCGACGAACCGTCTTCGCACATGCATTCCAAAAATAGACGCCCATCCATCCATGGAATTTTCTCAACCATCTATAAATAGATTTCCGCTATAAATAGACTTTGCTCAACATTCTAAAAATAGACATACACCTAAAAATAGCCTGCGGGCCTCACCTAGTGTAGGTGTTGAATTTTCACTAAGATCATCATCTTGTTGAATCTCAACACTCCCTCTCAATAAGAAAGGGATTTATCCTTCACCCCGGTCCTTCCTCTATGGTATTCAAATTTTCTCTTGGTGAGCACCTTTGTCAGAATATCTGCATCTTGATCTTTCGTAGGAATGTACTGAAGCAACATGATCTTCTGCTGCACACAATCTCTGATATGATGATACCAGATATCTATATGCTTATATCTATCATGAAACACAGGATTAATTGAGAGTTTAATGCAACTCTAATTATCACAATGAATCACTGTAGGATCTAAATGAGAACCAAACAAACCAACTAGGATCTTCCTCATCCAAATAGCCTCACATGCATCTTGACTTGTTGCCATGTATTCCGCTTCCACTGAACTGAGTGCCACATATATCTATTTCTTGATGTACCAAGAAACAGTTGTAGATCCGATATTGAAGACCCCTCCTGATGTGCTCTTTCTGCCTATTGGGCTGCCTGCCCAATCTGCATCCGTGAAGCCATGCAACTTCACCTCATTTGTTTGTCTGTACCATAAGCCATACTCATATGTGCCCCTGAGATATCTCAGGACATGCTTTCCCACATTCCAAAAGAGCTTGGTAGGCTTAACCATCACTTGACTAAGCTGGTTCACCACATAGCATATGTCTGGTCTTGTATTAACTAAATACATGAGCGAACCCACCAACTTTCGATAGACAGTAGCATCCACTACCTCTCCAGATGTAGCCTCCTCTTTCCTCCAGTTTCCTGGAAGAGGAGTATCCATGGGTTTGAAGCCCTCCATGTGAAACTTACCGAGTATCTCCCTTGCATAGTTGCCTTGAGACACAAAAAGTTCACCTTCTCGCTGCCATATTTCCAATCTAAGGAAATAGTGAAGGAGGCCCATATCCTTCATCTCAAACTCCTTTGCAAGGTCCTCCTTGTATGAGTGTATCAACTGCTCATCACCAGTCAGTATTAAATTATCAACATAAAGAAAAATGATTAAAAGCTTATCCTCCACCACAATCTGGTATAGGTTTGCATCTGCCTCACTCTTGGTGAAGCAAGTCCGGAGAAATAGTTGTCGATCCGAGTGTACCAAGCATGGGGTGCTTGCTTCAGCCCATACATCGCCCTTTTGATTCTACACACATGTGACTCACTGTTGAAGATCTCAAATCCTTTAGGCTGCTCAATGTACACTTCTTCCTCAATGATCCCATTAAGGAACGCAGTCTTCACATCCATCTGATGAATGTGCCAACCCATCTGTGCTGAGAGAGCAAGGATGGTCCTTATGGAATAATATTGTGTGACAGGTGCAAAGGTTTCTTCATAATCAATCCCCTCAATATGTGAGAAGCCCCGGGCCACAAATCTTGCCTTATACTTCTCAACACTCCCATCAGCAGCTTGCTTTACCTTGTAGATCCATCTTGATCCTGCCACTGATTTATCAATCGGCCTTGGAACAATTTCCCAAGCACTGTTTCTGACAATGGAATCATACTCCTCCACCATTGCATCTACCCATGTGGGCTCCTGCACTACTTCCTGAAAGGAAGATGGATTAATCACAATACATTTTCTCATGAGAGCCATGTATCCATTGAATCGGCCAGGAGACTGTCTTTGTCTGCGCTGTGAAGTAGAGACTCCTACATTCTGTGCCACATCAAGCTTCAGCCTCTCAGCTTCTGTGGTACGCCTTCTGCCATTTCTGATGTTTGGCTCTGCATGAGTGGACTCCTCCACTCCATGAACCTCCTCCTGTGGTTGATCCAAATCTAGAGACTCATCTTTGGGAACCAAAATTTCCTCCTCTTCATGTAAGTCTAGCTCCCTCTCAAGCGACAACTTCATGACTTTCTCCTTATTGAATTTTATATCTCGTCGCACCACAATCATTCGACTGTTTGGAAAATACACACGATAATTATGGGGTGTTTCTGTGTACCCCGAAAATATACCAACTTCAGCAATCGGTTCCAGCTTCTTCCAGGCGTTCTTGGTCACATGCACATAAACAAATGAGCCAAAAATCTTAAAGTGAGAAACATCTGGTTTCTTACTGGTAAAAGCTTCTTCAGGTGTACTCGTGCCAAGTATTCTATGAGAACAACGGTTTTACACATAAACCGTAGTGTCGCATGCTTCCGCCCACAAATGCAATGGTAGGCCCTAATCATGCAGCGTAGCTCGTGCAACACCGACGATCGTTCTGTTCTTCCTCTCCATGACCCCATTCTGAAGTGGGTTATGAGGCGTTATGAGTTCTCTTCGAATTCCTTCTTTGGTACAGAATTCTTTGAATTCGTTCGAGATATATTCACCACCATTATCGCTCCACAGAGCCTTCACTTGCTTCCCCGATTCTTTCTCCACCAATGCTTTAAACTCACAGAAATTTGAGAATGTTTGATCCTTCTTCTACATGAAGGAGATCCAGCATCTACGTGAAAATTCATTAACAAAAATAACATAATATCTATGTTTTGTTGTTGAAGCAACTGAGAATGGCCCACACACATCTGTGTGAACTCTCTCCAGGATCACCGAAGCACAATTCTCCTTTTCATGAAAGGTGGCCTTCACAAACTTACCCATAGTACATCCCTTGCACTGATCTAACTGCACAAGTGTACCTTGGAAAGTCCAGTAGAAATTTGCTGCAAAATCTTCAGGGAGCCATGGTGAAGATAGCCCAATCGCCTGTGCCATAATTCGCCCTCATCCCGGCTCACCACTTTTCTTCTTCTTTGCCCACCATTGCAACGCAACCATCTACCTCCAGCTTGTAGAGATTCTTGAATCGAATCCCTATCCTCTTGGTTTGATATGTTGTTTTATGTTGCAGGAAATATTTTCCATCGTTGAGAAAAACGTCATAACCTCTGTCCTCCAACATCGCGACTGAGACCAAGTTCTTCTTCAGACATAGAACATGCATAACATCTTTCAACATAAATGGTTTACCTGAATCCCTCTCAAAGGTAATGGTACCAATTTCAGTTGCACTGTATCTTCCATCGTCGCCCATCTCTATATGCATTTGGAGATCTTTCTCCTCCAAGTCACTGAAAATCTCTTTATCTCCCGTCATGTGGAAGGAAGCACCACTATCAAGATACCACACCGATCCCATTGCGATTGAAACCAAGAATGTGATCAAAGAGAAATCAAGTTCAAATTGTGAGGTAAGGGCCTCACCAACTGTAGCTCCAACAACCTTCTTGTTCTTCTTTTTCTGTGGGAAGTTAGTGGCGAGATGCCCATGTTCATGATAGTGAAAACACTTCAATTTGGACAAATCTAGCTTCTTGCTTTTAGCCTCATATTTTGAGTGGAATTTCTTCCCCTTCCATTTCCTTGCTTTGGCAGCCAAAGCACAATCCTCCTCATCATCATGCTTTGATGAAGAGCCATCTCTGGTGTTTTGCCTGAACTCCTCCTACACTAGATCCGACCACAGTCGTTTCCAATCCGACAGTTTTTCCCATCTGTTGACAGAGTCTTGATAACTGTGCTAACTCTTAGGAAGTCCCAAGATAGCCAAACTCACCAAATCATCATCAACAACGGTGATTCCCACACTCCCCAGTTCATCCCAACACTGGACAAACTTTGTGAGATACTTAGAAATATTGTCACCCTTCTCCATCTTGACCTTTCTTAGTTTATCCTTCAACGCCAATTTCCTATGGTCGTTGCTGCTTTGGAAAAGATCTGTCAAAGCCTTCCACATTGAAAATGGAGTGGCTTTCCCATGAAGGCTTGAGACAATATGGTCTCTCACACCTTCCAACAGAATCCTTCTCGTCTTCGCTACTTTCTTTTGCCAGGTATCAAGTAATGCAACATCCGTCGAAGTGGGCTTAGGAACATCACTGTCGATGAATTCCTTCAAGCCATTATCTTCAAGCACCGCCTCCATCCTATCCTTCCATGCAATTTAGTTCGAGTTTCCCTCGAGTGCATACTCTAATCACAAACCATTGAAAGCCATTTCGATGTTTACTTAACTATTGCACCAAGAAATTCTTGTAGAAAATTCGAATTGTTTCCACCAACAAACTCAGCTACTGCTTCAATATTGCAATATTCTTTACTCCGATACCATGTAGAAATTTTAATACAATTATGTATTGTCGGATTCTCCTGATCTAACAATTATATGCCACTGTTAAATACATAATCCTTCTACTTAAATCTTTGCGGAAATTTAATCGACAATAGCAAACACATGAAGAAATATCAATCACACATAACACATATGTTTTTACCGAGAAAGCATAAAGCTAAAAACCCCACTATCATATATTATGTATATATCATGGATCATGAAACAATATCATACAAAAATCTAATCCAAGAGCTCTCAGTACAATATACAATCGTCTCACAGTGTCATACAAAAATTGGCATAAACATGCACCAATTTACTGCCTCTTGACAGCCTACCTCCACTGCGCAATCCCTGCTGATCACAATCCCTGAATGAATTCGATCTTTCCTTGCCTTGACTGTGCAATCCTCATTGGCATCTCCAATGTGTGTTTGGTTGCAAGTGTGGACCCACTATAGTTACAACTGATAGTCAAACTGTCCCTTTCACCTATCTCTCAACTGGGTCTCCACTAGATCTGAGATGCATGTAGTTAACAATAGTAAATCTTCAGTTGCATGTGAGATCACTCCATGTGAATTAATTTAATATTTAATTCACTGATCTCTCACTAGTGTATTTATAGTTACAACTAGTTACAACCAACACAACTGAGTTTAACTCTCTTAACTGAGTTAAACTACTTTACAACTCACATAACTACACATCCAACTCTATTACAACTTTGTATCACTCAGTTACAACGAAGTCCACTAGCATGTCCCACCAACCAACCTTTGAACTCGAAATTCCTTTCGTTAACTATTTTTCCACATTAGTTAACTGAAATCAAGTGCTTCAAGAGAATAAATTATTATTTATTGTCTAATTATTGTTAAGAGATAACAATAATCGACATGCATTATATTTTTAGACATGCGATCGACGAACCGTCTTCGCACACGCATTCCAAAAATAGACGCCCATCCATCCATAGAATTTTCTCAACCATCTATAAATATATTTCTGCTATAAATAGACTTTGCTCAACATTCTAAAAATACACATACACCTAAAAATAGCTTGCGGGCCCCACCTAGTGTAGGTGCTAAATTTTCACTAGGATCATCATCTTGTTGAATCTCAACATGGTCGCCATTATGTTAGCTCCCTGTAATTTGTAAGATTGGAAAGAAAAAGTAGCAGGGAACCACATCAAACCACTTTGGAGTCCAGGACCTAGCCTTCCTGGGCTCAGAGAGGGCTCTCTCTATATTTATGATTTACTGATTTTAGCTTTATGATTATATTTTTCTGATTTTAGGCTAGTTATGAAGCTTGGGGTTGTTTGTTTGATTGTTTTCTTGGTTGGATAGATAGATTGTGGGAAGCTTAATCCATTAGGCTACGGGGTCGTAAAAGGGCTGAATTGTACATCAACTTTTCAAGGGTTTTCATAGGGCAAGCTAACTATATCAAATGGATATCTGTGGCAAGATGGATATGAAATGGTAGTGAGTTCAGTAAAGCTAAAGAGCAATTAAGGATTCTTTAACTATACTTCAACATAAAAGCAAAGCAAACAGTCTTTGAATTCTGCTTTCAAGTCCTTAGAGGAAAACATTTAAGACAACAGTTCAATGGAGGTAAAGAGCAGTTAAGAATTCTTTAACTCAACTTCATGAGAAAGACCCCAAGATAACAGTTTCAGAAAAACTAAAGAGCAGTTAAGGATTATTTAGCTAAACTTCAAAAGAAAACCCCAAGATAACAACTAGGTGAAACTAAAGAGCAGTTAAGAGTTATTTAGTTATACTTTGTAGAGGAAAACATCAAGATAACAGTAACAGACATAATTAAGGTGCTCATGCAGCATATCTTAATCTAAAATTTATGTTTATGCTATCAGGGAGATTGATGTACATTATGGAAAAGCAAGAAAAAACATTAACAAAAGAGGGATAACATCACCATTAACATAGCTCAAGGATCCTGTGAAGGTGCTTGTATTACTGATGTCCATCTCAAAATAGTTACAATGCTCCAATACAATAATCTTTGCAACTCAGAGTCTAAGCAAAATCCAACCCAACAACAAATCAACAATGATAGTGAACAATACATGCAGTATTTAATTGCAACTGAGGAGGTTGCCCTAACCTAGGGTGGCAAATTTTCATTTACTACAGAGTAAATGAAGTTTTGACAATTGAGACCATGCAAGGCCCAAGCCAAAAATATCACTAACAGACCTACTATAACAATAAATTTTGAATTAACTTCTAAGCTAACTTCTAGAATATCTTTGACGAACTGCGTGTAAAATAAACTTTTACAATAACTTCTGAATTGATGCTAAAATATCTTTGACTTTAATATTGACTTTAGTAGCTTTTATTAAATCAAAATTTAGGCTGTAGGTGGCCAGCATGGTTGATAAGAGGGCAATGTTGAGTGATCTCATCATTTGGATTTGTCTTCCTCATTGATTTGCTCTTTGATTTGTCCTTTAACTCTAACATGTCTTTATCTGTATCTTTTATCTGTTTTCATCTTTACTGCCTTGCCTGCTTTGTCTTCTCTTTATACCTTTCACTGTCACAGTGAATTCTTTACCTTTCACTATCTTTTCCTTAAATATGTTCTTTAACTATGTCTTTCATTTTTACCCTAGCTGCTCCCTTTCTTCTTTTACTATTTACTGTCCTTTATTTTGAATAAAATTTGTCGTCTTCGGAGTAAATGTATGATCCTTGATAGTCATAATCCATTGCTCCTTTTGTTTATTCTTCCGCTCCTAATCCTTTGTAAAATAAGGTTCTTTGCACTGAAATCCAGAGAGTCTGGTTTTAAACAAACTTTTTGGAACTAGAACCGCATATTGTTTATCTCAATTTTTTATGTGTAGATCACCTGCAAAAATCAAAACAATCATAATAAAGCGCAGGTCCACAGGGAGATGGGCAATGGTGATCGATCATGTTGCGCGTGGTGAGGTGAGTGGGTTTGACTTCACACAGGGGGTGTTTTTATTATATGCGAGGAGGCGGTTTTATGGTTTATCGCAATGGTGGTTTGGTGGTTTTAGTTGAGGGGATGTGATAAAACGAGAGAGTTACGCATGGCAGATGGGAGGGTTGCGAAACCGCCCATTTCACAACCCTCCGAAAGTTTTAAACGTCAGGCAATTGGGGATGCGATAAGGCGCGAGGGCCATCAGATCGAGTGGTGGAGATCTGACGGTGGTCGAGTGTGGATTGACCACGGGTAGGTTTTGAAAGGTGGGGTCAGGATTTTAAATGAAACAGAGATTAATATATAGCGCGAGTTTTTAATATAACAGGGTTTATCAAAGTGAGACCTGATAGGTTAAATTTTTTTTAAAACAATGTAAAAACGAATTTTTACATTGTATTTTAATGAAAACGAAAGGGAAATGAGTAAAGGAGAAGGGTTTTTTTGTAATAGGAAAGGGGTTTTGGAAGGGGAAAAGGATGAGAATGAGGGGATTAGGGTAAAAAATGGGATTTCAGAGAATCAAAATGTCAGAAAATGAAAAATTAAAGGTAACAAAAGGTTAAATGAAAAATAATGAAGGCAGTGAGATTTCTGAAAATAAATGATAGTGAGGGAATATCATTTTCAGCATAACAATATAAGGAATAGGCAGTCATCCTGTGATACTGTAGAAATATAGGAGTCTAACATTTTCACTGGCTGAAAAATTGGAGAATATTCTCTGAATATTCCTAAGATGCTGACTAGACTACCAAGTCATCAGTCTATCACTGTTCTGCACAATTTTTACCTGTTTGGGAAAACGAACAACAGATCATAACTCGTTCATACGAACTCGGTTTTCAACGAAACGAGTTGCGTTGGATTCCTTGCGACGGGCTGGTCGCTGTCGTTATGGTTTCATTAAATTTTGAGCACTTCCATTTTTGAGCTAAAATATTGAGCCTCTAATCATAAATAAAAAATGAAATACTAAGCAAAGACATTGATTGTAACACTACTCTAGAATCAATGAAACCTACTATAATACTCATAATATTCTTTTTATGATTTTTGACATAAATTATAGCCATTTATATGAGCTTGATAATTTTAGCAAACTATCTTCTTATAGTCCATTTCAAATTGAAGTTGAGATTAGCTATTTATTCATCTTGTGACCATGCTTCAAACTTACATGACTATAAATCTTCTTGTTAAAATGCGTTGCAATGCTCTTTATGTTTAAGGTTTTATTTTAGATTTATGACATATATTTTATAAATTAATGTTTTGGACTAGATTAATGTGGCCTGTCATTAAAAGAAAAAAGAAAGAAAAAAAAATTAATATTTAAAAAAAATATAATACGAAAAGGTTAAAGATTTTAACAAAAATAATAGTTGAAACCATTGTAAAATTGTCATAATGTGAGAATGTAATAATTATATATATAAATATAAATATATAGACCAGACAATTAATTATGAAAATGTTATAAAATAATAAAAAATAATAATTAGTTAATTAAAAAACCAAAATAGAATAATAACAATAATAATTAAGATTTATATAAAATAATAATAATAATGTTCACATGGAGTAAAATAGATGGTGTTGGGGTGTATTATTAAGTCACTCTGTGATGTGAAGTTCACCGGTTTGAAACTTCATGGGAAAATTTCCAATCATGTTAAGGGTTGGTGTGGCCCAGGCCCAGTGTGATCCCCAGGTGATTTCGACAGCTCAAATGCCCCTGAGTTATGGTTTCTCAAGTCACAGGTCAAGCCTGATGTAATCTGTGATGAATTCAGACCACTTGAAAAACAACAACAACAAAAACAATAATTATAATCCAATTTTAAAGTCCCGCCCAATCCAGACACCAAATTGGTGTATGATACTCATTGTTTGTTAGACAAGGGACTGCTATAATCTACGAATATGTCTCTTTTAGAAAAATATATATGTCTATTTATAATTGCAAACATCTATATACAAATATCTAAAACCAATTAGACAACCATAATTCATAAACTTCAGAGATTTGATAGACATTGAAACAGATAAACTCTCAAATAGCCATAAAATAGCGAAGAGAACAAAGCACATAAGGTACTCACCTTTGCTTCAACATGCTAGAAGTAAATGAAAATGAAATGCTAAGCGATGACATTTACTATAACACCATTTGAGAGTCAATAAAACTTGCAATAATTCTCATAATATTTTTTTAATGATTTTTGACAAAACTTATAACCATTTATATGAGCCTCGATAATGTTAGCAAAATATCTCATTGTAGTCCATTTCAAAATATCCCCTTATATGATTATAACATAATAAAATAATAATTGTTTTATTAAGAATCCAAAACAAAACAAAATAAAAAGAAGAAGAAGAAATATTAAAATTAAGATTTATATACATTAATAATAATAATAATTTAATTTTAAGGTCTCTGTTAAGCCATACACCAAAATGTTGTATGAGACTTTTTTGTTTGTGAGACAAGGGGTTGTTAAAATGTAGCAAGGGCATATGTCACTCTCTTTGGTTTTGAATATGTGATCTTTTAGGAGGAAACACATGCTTTTAACCATTGGGCCCACTCAAATTGTACTTCTTAATCATTAGGCCCACTCAAGTTGTACCTCTTGAATGAAGAAGAAAAATGATAATAAGAAAAAACAAGAGAGATAACATATATAATTTAATGTGAATTAGATATATGGAGTTTTGAAGTAGCCACTTTCATACAAGAAGTACTTAATAACACATTTTATTGGAAAATATTTTAATTTTAAGAGTTTGAAAAATATATAACATTAAGAATAGAAAATAATACTTATAAACTTAATGGAAAGGAAAATGGATGCGTTGTCTGACAAATTCAAAGCTTATGTGAGGGCGGTTCACCACCTCCGCTTTGTAGACAGCTCCTCCCCTCACTACGATTTTTTGAAACATAGCTCGGTCAAGCAGCACCAGCCGAAGCCCAGAATCAAGGAAGAAGTTCAAGCAAAGGGTAACCCGCAGGAAACTGGTCCGTCCCATCGCAATCTCCTCGACCTGGAGGAAGGAACCCTGGATCGCCCAATAAGCTTGGAGGACTATCTCAATGATGAAGAAGAGGTGCAACCTCCCTCGGGTCCATAACTTTCTCAGTTTCTCCTGGTTTTTTGTGTTTTCTGTATGTATGAGGCTCACTCAGCTCTCGAGATCAAACGATCTTTTTTCCAGTTCCTTGAATGCTTCAGTATTTTGTAGAAATATTGTTTTTTTGTCTCCCCCACTCAGTGTTTCTCCATTGTATCCCCCTCCCTAAGTGTGGGCTCGACACATCGATCATGTTTGACTCTGGTCTTCAGCCTTTGAGGCTTTTTTGTACACTATGTTTTTCTACTTAATGTGAATAGAACTTCCCAATTTACAAAAAAAAAATACTTATAAACTTAAAATAAATAATAAAACTATAAATTGAATTTATTATTATTATTATTATATAAATCAATACATTCTAGATTAAGAATGGTTTATATTTAAATAAATTAAAATAATAAATAGTTAATAAATTAAAAAAAGTTAGTAAATTAATTAATTATATATATATAAAATAAAAGTTTATTAGATTTTGGATCGACGATGATTGAGTGTTTAGTTAAGACATTTTTTGATGTGAAGTTATTGGTTCAATTTCTCGCTTCGATGGGGGTGATATATTGAACATGATGA
This sequence comes from Pinus albicaulis, assembly GCA_034641835.2. NCBI lineage: Eukaryota > Viridiplantae > Streptophyta > Pinopsida > Pinales > Pinaceae > Pinus > Pinus albicaulis. The sequence continues at coordinate 1,378,007,623 of CM076580.1, read as the reverse complement.
AGATATAGTCTTGCCAAACTTTTAAAAATAACAATAATTATATAATAAAAAAACTATAATTTTAAAAGTTTTTTAAATAGTAAAAATAAACTAAAATAAAAAGGAATAAAAATCATAAACCTAAAAACTTTAAAGAATCTTTAAAAAAAAAAAAAAATTAAAGATATTAAAAAATATGAAAAAATAAGAAGAAAAAAATAAAAATAATGATAAATATAAAAAGTTATGATTTTAATATTTTAAAGTAAGAAAGTCAAAATAATTTAAAAAATACATTCATCGATAAACTGCAACCCGACTGCTCTGGCCGCGCTGTGCTTTGCATGCGATCGGGCCTGGCTGCGCCTCTGCCCTAGGGCTGTCGAGCCCTCTCTGCTCCTTTGTCTCTGCCGCTCCCTGCCATGGAGCCCTCCGGGGGTACGGCTCTGCCTCCTCCCCCGGAGGTTCTAGCCTTCAAAGAAATGATCGCCAAAGGCCCCAAGCGCCCTCCCTCTGTGAGTCAGCAAAAATTCGTTAAAAAGATGGATTCCATTCCCACGGTAGCTCTCCCCGAGGAAGAAACCTGCAAAGCAGCCCTGAATCTGGCAGATCGTGGCTTAATAGGTCAGTTCACGGGCCTCTGGCCCTCCCCCAAGTCAGTGGAGGAGTGGACTCAAAGGAACTGGAAACCGCTCACGAAAGAAGGAGTCAAAAGTTACTTTGTCGGCAAAGGCTTCTTCGTCTTTGTCTTTGACAGTGCAGAGGACAGAAGCTTGATTTTCAGGAACGGTCCTTACTTCATGGGGCCGCAAGGACTTTACCTCAACAAATGGACGCCTGATTTTGATCCAACCCAGGACGTTCCATCGGCCGTTCCGGTGTGGGTGCGGCTACCCCACCTCCCCCTCCACTGATGGAACCCTAAGTCTTTGCAGATCATAGGCAACACCCTAGGCAAATATATTGATCAAGCCCCAAGGAAAGATCAATACTCCTGCGCTCGCATCTGCGTCGAAGTAGATCTGGAGGAGGGCTTACCAGAAGCCATCAACCTAACTGTCGCAGGGTGGACGCATGTCCAAGAGCTGGATTATGAACAGCTCCCATTCAAGTGCAGACACTTTCATGGCTACGGGCACTTCGCCAAACATTGTAAGAAAAAGGCAGAAGATCATCCTGAAAACCAAAACAGAGAGCAATGGACTCTAGTCCAAAAACCCTCACATCAAAAAAAGGGCAACGGGAAAGACCCCCTGAAAGAGGCTCCAAGCAGCTCCAATCACACTCAAGGTATAAACTCAAACGGCAAAGAAAGCAGTCAGAATAAGGCAGCCACAGCAAATCAGGAATCCCAGGCTCAGCCTGGACCCCCCACCACTCCACAAGATGGTGGGGCAAAGCCTCCCCCTGAGGCCACCCAAGGAAGCCCTTCAAACCCCTCATATGCAGATGTCACAAGGAAAAAGCCTATAGACAGTTCCGAATCCTCGGAGGATGAAACCTTCGAACAACCCTCAAAGAAAGTTGGCAGGAAATCGCACAGAGAAGAAAGGGAAGAGGAGGCTGAAAGGCTCAAAACCCAAGGAAGCCAGCCTACTATCGAGATGTCAATTGGGAGAAATACCAGGACCAGGCCTCCCAAGGGAGGCTCTCTCCACCTCCCGGGTAAATAATGCGTCTCGTCTCTTGGAACTGCAGAGGCCTGGGCAACCCCACGAAAGCTGAAGCGATCAAAGACCTGCTCAAAATGGAACCCTCAGATATCCTCATGCTCCAAGAGACAAAGATAGAGGGCAGCGCCCTCCTAGACATCAGCAAGAAGAAATGGAGAAAAAATGCAGGAAAAGCCGTCAGCTCAAGAGGCTCTTCTGGAGGACTTGCAACTCTCTGGTCAGAAGAGCTCTTCCAGCTAAAAAACACTCATGAAACACAACACTGGATCTATACTGAATTATTGCACATCCCAAGTAAGTTAAACTTCTCCCTTTTTAATCTTTATGTTCCTGTTATATATTCAGAAAAAAGAGAATGCTGGACTTCTCTAATAGCTTTCCTTGAGAAGCACTCCCCCAAAAACATCATTCTGGCTGGGGACTTAAATATTGTCTTGAAACACAAGGAAAAAAGAGGAGGCAATATTAGTAGAGATCCTTTCCTCCCTTTAGTTGAGGGTATCATTCAGGATTGGGACCTTGTCGATTACATCCCGGCAAAAGGACTCTTCACTTGGTCCAACAACAGAGTGGGAGGGGATCACATCTCTGCCCGGTTAGATAGATTTCTGCTCCAGGGGGCTCTAATGACAACCAACAAGATCATCACCACCAAAATTCTCCCCAAACTGACCTCAGATCACAAGCCTGTCCAGCTCTCTTTTGAAGAAGAAGAAGACTTGGGTCCTATCCCTTTTCGTTTCAGCCCTCTCTGGACTGAAAGAGAAGACTTTTTTGACACAGTGAAATCAGCTTGGAACAAATCTTTTTCAGGGTCTCCTAGCTTCGTATGGGAACAAAAACTCAAAGCTACAAAGCAGGCCCTGAAGGAGTGGATCAGAAACCCTATCCCAAATCCAACTAGTCAACGAAAAGAAATTGTGCAGACCCTAGAGGAGCTGCAAATGGACATGGAAAACAGAGATATCACCCCAACCTTACTGGATAAAGAAGTTAAAACCCAATGCTCTTCTTTCCAATCCTTCCGGCGAGAGGAGGAGTATTGGAGGATCAAATCCAGAAGTTTGTGGCTGAAGGCAGGAGACAGAAATACTACCTTCTTCCACCGTCAGTACCGAGCAAGACTTTGCAGAAATCACATCTCTGAAATCACAACTGCAGATGGGCAGATCTGCAAAGGTTTCAGCCAGATTAAAGAGGCAGCGGTTAACCACTACAAACAACTTTTTACTGCAGGAAACCAAGCAAATGAGGAGGACAATGTAGACTTCCTCTCTAACATTCCTCTGCTGATCAGTCTGGAAGACAACTCAGCCCTCAACAGACCCTTCACGGAAGAAGAAGTTATAAAAGTTATCTGGTCTATGGACCCAGACAAGGCCCCTGGACCTGATGGTTTTACCATCCATTTCTACAAGATGTGTTGGGACATCATCAAGATTGATCTTTTAAAGATGATTAAAGGTTTCAGAAATAAAGCCAAGGTAGGGGGAGGCACCAACTCCACTTACCTGGCCCTCATCCCTAAAGAATCTAACCCTGAAACCTTTGCCAGATTCAGGCCCATATCATTGTGCAATGCCTCCTACAAAATCTTGGCAAAGCTCCTAGCAAACAGGATCAAGCCTCTCCTCAACAAACTCATCTCCAGCAATCAAGGAGGCTTCGTGGAGGGCAGACACATTCTGGACAATGTAATCCAAGTCCAGGAGATCATTCATTCAAGCCAGAGTCGAAAAGAAAAAGGGATGCTAATCAAACTAGACATGGCCAATGCCTTTGATCGAGTCAATAGGGCCTTCCTGCACAGAGTCCTCCTTGCTTTTGGTTTCTCCCCTCTCTTTGTTTCCCTCATCAAAGCCTGCACTGATAACCCTTGGATTGCCCCCCTAGTCAATGGTCGCCCCTCCACCTTTTTCCAAGCCCAGAGAGGTCTCAGGCAGGGTTGCCCCCTCTCTCCCTTCCTATACATTCTGTTGGCTGATACCCTAAGCAGAAAACTCACTGCTGAACAAGCTGCAGGCTCCCTCCCTGGTCTTAAACCTTCCTTCCTCTCTCCTGCACAGAACCATGCTCTATTCGCTGATGACTCACTCCTGCTTGGAGGTGCCTCCTCCAGAATTGCCAAAGCCTTTGACAATGTTTTAAAGTCTTATTGCAGGGTTACGGGAGCCTCCATAAACGAAAGGAAAAGTGAAGTATATGGCTGGAACATCGAACAACAGGAGCTCTCTAATATCTCTTCCCTCCTTGGCTTCAATAGTCAAGTCCATTGGGAGAAGATAAAATATCTCGGTCTACCTATTATAAATGGCTGTAACAAGAGAGGGCTGTGGTCCGAAACCATCAGCAAAATCAAGTCAAAGATCACTAATTGGGGAGGATATTGGCTCACCTACGGAGGAAAAGTCATCTTGATCAAGTCTGTGCTATCAGCTCTCCCAATCTACCAAGCTGCCTTCCTCCTTGCGCCAAAACAGGTGACAGAGCATATCTCCAAGCTGATCCGAGACTTTCTGTGGCAAGGTGGGAAGGGCAATGCCCATAAAACACACCTGGTGAAATGGGAGCAGGTCAAACGCCCCTTTGCAGAAGGAGGACTGCAAATCCGGGACCCTGCCACAGTCAATCTAGTGATGGGAGGAAAAATTCTTTGGAATCTTCATAACAATCCCACGCATCCTGTGTGTGAAACTCTGAAAGCAAAGTACGCTCACGACATCCCTCTTCGAAATCTCCAGGCGTCTCAAGCAACCAACGTCTCCCAGGTATGGAAATTATGCAGCAAAAGTCTGAGTTTTTTTAAAAATGGAGTATATAAGATACCAGGTAATGGTAAACACTCAAAGCTGTGGCTCGATCGTATAATGAATAGAGCCCCCCTCTCAGAAGACGACGAGATAGCAGATATAAGAAACTGGCTGGAGCGTGCTGGCATCAACAGCGTGTTCGATCTCTCCTTATGGGACTGTCGTGGAGCATGGAAAGGCTGGGATTTCCATGGCATCCCCCCACGCTTATTCAACCAGAAAAGAGCGCTCGAAGAGAGGCTGGAGGACGCAGCCCCTGTGAACAGAAGGTCGAAGGACAGGTGGGGGTGGGGGCCATCCGGTACCTACACAGCAGCAGCAGCGTTCAAAGCGCTTCAACCCAACAAGAACAACATCAGAAATTCAGAATTCTGGAAGAGATTCTGGGAGCCTCTAGCGTTGCCAAAAGTCAACTTCTTCTTTTGGACGCTGGCACACAATAAACTGTTAACCGGAGACAATCTGATGAAAAGAGGAATACCTGGCCCTCATAGATGTGCGCTTTGCAGAACCAGTGCAGAAACTGCCAAACATCTCTTCTTGGACTGCAAGTTTGCCAAAGAGGTGTGGAGCCTCATTCTACAGGAGCTACATATCACTGTTCCTGAGTACAACTCCGTAGCTGATCTTTTCGACTCCTGGAACCAAAGCTACACATATGAAATCCCCAGCAAATCTTTTTGGAGGAAAGTCTGGAATGCCATACCTAAATTCACTTGCTGGCAGACTTGGTTGGCCCGGAACGACCTGATTTTCAAAGAAAAGGAACACACTCCTTTTGCTGTTGCTGTCAAAGCGAAATCACTCCTCCTAGAAGCTTCCCAACAGCAGTATTTCTCTGCCGATCCCTTGCTCCGTCCTGAAGAAGAAATATGGCTGAGGCCTCTCACCCCTTACTCCCGGAGGCTGCTTTCAGTTCCTCATCCGGTGAGACCTGCTTGGAGAATAAGGGAACCTGAAGAGAACTTTCAAGAGTGGTGGAAAAAACAAAACATTGCTACGATCTTCTTCGATGGTGCCTCAAAAGGCAACCCCGGGGTCGCTGGTGCAGGTGGGGTCATCTTCGCTCCTGATGGCGCCAGAAGGGACAGCTTCTCCTGGGGCATTGGGTTGAAATCAAATAATCAAGCTGAGATTTTAAGCCTCCTCAAAGCCTGCCAAATAGCTAGAGATAGAGGGGATAAAGAAATTCAAATCTTCGGAGATTCTGAGATCTTAATCAACAAGTTAAATTCGGAGAACTTATTCACCAATGCAAGCCTAAACAAAACCCTGAGCAGACTAAAGGATGTACTCCTTGACTTTGAATCCTTCAAATGTTTCCACGTCCTCAGAAATCTGAACAGTGAAGCTGATCTTTTGGCAAACAAGGGCTGCACCCTTGAAAAAGGCCATATTCTCATAAACGGGGAAAGCTCTATTCATCTTTGCAATCCATGAGGAATTTTCTGTATATAACATGAAACAGAGTAGTATGAAATGTAATGATGGCAGCAGTGGCGTAAGTCCAAATTCCTCCCAAAATAAATAAAGTTACAACCGTTTCAGTTAATAAAAAAAAAAAAAATTTAAAAAATATATTGAAGATCAATGAAAAGAAAAATTGGTAGGGATTAAAGAGACAAGATAAGGATAAGTTTAAAATAAGGAGAAGAAAAGTGAATGTAAATGAAAAGGTAAAAAGTGAAGAAAATATTAAAAAAAAAATAGAAGAGAAAAAAAAATTAAAAATCAATAATTAAATAATAGAGAGGTTATTTAAAAAGTATCCTAACATGAAGTAGAGATTTAATTTTCACTATTCTTCATCTTATTATTTTTATTAAAAAATTTAACGCACATTTCTAATTAAATCAACTCCCCTAGTTTCTTATAATAGATTCAACTTCATAAATTTCTTATAATAATAGTTATTTATTTTGACTTAAATACTAGAGATTTGAGTGGGTTAGCTTTTATTTAAAATTAAATTAATATATTTCTTTTGTAGATAATATTTTCACATTATTGTTTTTATTAAAATTATTAACATATAAAGATTTAATTTTCATTAATTTTTTAATTATTATTTTTATTAAAATTATAACACATATTTATATTTTAATCATTTTCTAATTTTTTATGATAATAATTATCCATTTTAATTTAAATACTAGAGTTTAGATAATTAAGTCTTTACTTCAACCAAATTTATTGGCCAATAAGTACAAACAAAAGAATTTCGATAACAATAGTACAAAACTATAAGACCATATATGAATGGCCTAGAAAGCCCAAAACTGATCTCGATGGGAAAATTAGTGTTTGTTGTGTTAAATTCCAATCTAGAATATAAATAAAGTGCTTGAGAATATATGGAGTAAATTGTAAGTTTAACCATGAGTTTTTATGTAAATTTCATGAACAAAACACTGAACAACAACATATAACAGACATGAACATCACCATAAACAGTAACACATCAACAAATGATGAAGGAGTTCACCCCGCCTGAGCTACGTCTCCTTGGTCCAACTTCCAATGGCTTGGCCCTCTTCAATTATGCTCAAAAGTGTGATTACATACATTTGTAATGCTCAAACATCTCTGAAACCTACTCCAATGGCTCTAGAATGCCCAAAAATGCCTGTCTAGCCTCTTTCTGCCTCGAATTTAGTCAAAAATTGAATTTGCTATGACTTCCCCAAGTTTTGGCACTAAACGCACCACAAATTCCTCCAAATCCGCTAACTGAGTGCCAGATTGCTCAATTTTCAGGCGAAATTATCGAGGTGTTAATTTTTCCACTAAGGCCTTAAATAACTAACCGCTGGCAGTTAGTGCAATGGTGGTCACATTGGAATGGAGGTGGTGACGGTTAAGCTAGTAGCTATCCAAACTGGCGGTCTGATGGCAATCTCAACGGTGTGTCACATGGAGCCATCGGCGTTAACGTTAACGGTTATGAATAGTGGGGCGGGGGGCTAGCCTCCCGCCCATGGTCCCACCCCCAAGCGCGGTGACCAGGGCTGGGGCTAGACCTCGGCCCCCTCCTCCATAGCGGAAACTATGGTCATAACAAAACTATGTTGAACCCAATATATTTTAAGTCTCAATGCAATGGCACAATGGTATGTCATTTATTTGGTTTGTCAAAGGTTGCGGGTTTGATCCCCGACGCCTCTATTCGAACCTCCATACAAAATTTTGGTGGCCCTCAGGCTGCCACGTGACGACCCCTGGCCATGACATGTGGCATCCTATGATTGGCCACCGTGAAACCCAACGAGCCAATAGACATCTTCCACCTCAGAGAAATGAAAAAGTGCCACTTGGCACCATCTGATTCATCGAATAAAGTACCTTTGACCAATCAACCTGCCAACTGGGCATGCCTAGTCAGCAGTACAAACTACTGACTGCATTGTTCCTGCATTTTTTTCAAAAATTTGCTTGTTTGACAAAGCGGACAAAACGTGTTTCTAGAAGCATATGGTGTCGGTTTTCTGTGAAACGAGTTGCACCAGATTCAGAACTACGAGATCTACGCAGTCGTTCAAGTTCCAAACCATTCTGACAACTTTCATTTTTTAGCATAATTTGAGCACTTGATCACTCCTCCCCATTGGAAGCTTTTGGACCACAAAAGATCACTTTCAGTTATTCAGCAAATGAGGGTACAGTTTCCTCACCTTTCCAATCTTGATCCATTTGGCCTTGCTTGGATTTATTCCTTTGAGCCTCACAAGAAGGTAGTCTACACTCCCTCGTTTTTATGTCATTGTTCCTATGTCAAGAATGGTATCTTGTTGAAGCTCATCAAGGTATTCGGGAGAAAAATCCTCAATGGAAGTAATCTGAACATGTTCTCCTTGATCTTCAATCAAAGGAGGCTCATACAACCTTAAGTTCTCAACATTAACAACAAAGTAAATTTGCATGTATGAATGCAAATCTAACTTGAAGGCATTATCACCAATCTTTTCCAAAATTCTAAAAGGACCATAACGGATTGGTTTCATTTTTTTACCTTCCCCTTGAAGCCTCTCTTTGATGATGTGAAGCCAAACTTCATCACCAACTTGGAACTTGTGATCTACACGATGCTTGTCGTGCCTTGCTTTGTACTTGCCTTGGCTCTTTTCAAGTTGGTCTTGAACAGTTTGATGTATCAATTAGATTTGTTCTATGAACTTCTTGGCTTTTTTTATGTCGTTATGGCCATCAATAGCAACATCCTTCCCAAAATAAAAATCCAATGGCGATCTAGGAAAGTATCCAAGACATGCCTTAAATGGTGATGTTTGTGTAGAGGAGTGTTTTGCATGGTTGTAAGCATGTTGAATGCAATGCAACTATTCATCCCCCAACTTAGGATGCTTGTTGCAATAACCTCGAAGAAGATGTATGATTGTTCGATTGACCACTTTGGTTTGACCATGTATTTTTGGATGAAATGTTGTACTCTTTTTCAACTTGGTATCCATCAAGTTCCACAAACTTGACCAAAAATTCCCAACAAATTGAGAATCTCGATCATTAACAATGGATGTGGGCAACCCAAAATGAACCCAAACATGCTGAAAGAATAGTTGAGTTGTTTGTTCAGCTGTGATTTTCTTTTTACATGGCATTAATATACACATCTTGCTGAAACTATCCACAACTACATACAAATAATCATGACCTCTTTTTGACAATGGAAGACCTCCTACAAAATCCATAGAAACACTCTCCCATGGACGTGAAGGTACAAAAAGTGGTGTATACAATCATAACTTCATATTTCTAGTCTTACTGATTGAACATAATGAACAACCTTTAATGAAACGTGACACACATTCAAGCATATGAGGCTAGTAGCAATACCTCTAAAGATGTGACACTGTTTTTCTTACACTGAAATGTCCAACAATAAGAGAAGTGTGTGTTTCCCTTACAAAATTCACTCTCTCCCCCTGTGGAATACAAAGCTTTCCCAAATTATACAACAAGTTATTATGTACATGGTAATCCAATTCCTATACTTGGTTGCCTTGACTCAAGTTTGCATGAACATCTTAAAAGTCATTATCAAATGCATATTTCTCAACATAATTTCATGCAAAATAGAATTATGCTTGAGTAAAGTAGTTGCACTAAAAATAGGCCTAGAAAGCATATCAACAACCTTGTTGTATATACCTTTCTTATACCTGATGACCAAGTGGAATTTTTGTAGGAAACCCATCCATCGAAAGTGCCTTGATTGTTGCAACTTAGTTTGTGATTGCAAGTATTGCAATGGTCGGTGGTCAATGTGTATGATGGTTTCCTTTCCCATCAAGTAGTGTTTCCACTTTTTCACACTTTGAACAAATGCATAAAGCTACTAGTCATAAGTAGGATAGTTAATCACTGCACCATTGAAAGTTTCTAAATGAAATGAAATGGGCTTACCATGTCGCATAAGGACTGCACCCATGGAATAGTCGCTTTCATCAGTTTGAATCTCAAAGGGTTGTCTCATGTCTGGAAGTGCAAGTACTGGGGTTGAACTGATCTTCTCTTTCAAAGAATCAAATGTTTTTTATTGCTTGCCTCCCCACTGGAAGACCTTTTTCACACTAGTCAATGCATGCAATGGAGCTGTGATCGAAGAGAAGTTAGCAATAAACTTCCTCCAATATTGGGCTGCTCCCAAAAAAATTCTTACCTTAGCGACTGTCTTGGGCGTTGGAAAATTCAAAATGACCTCAACCTTAGAGGGGTCTATCTTCAACTCATCTACTCCAACAATATGCCCCAAGTACACCAAATAAGTTTTACCAAATTCACATTTTGACATCTTCAAAAATAATTGTTCTTTCCTTAATACATCAAGTACTTTTTCTTACATGCATGACATTTTCATCACGTGATTTATTGAAAATCAAGATATCATCTAAGTAGACTACGAAAAACTCATCAAGAAATGGCCTTGACACATCATTCATCACATGCATGAAGGTAGCAAGAGCATTACATAAACCAAAATGCATAACTAGCCATTCAAACACAAACTTGTTTTGTCTTCCAAATGTCACCTTCAGCAATTCTAAATTGATGGTAGCCACTCCTTAAATCCAACTTAGTAAAATACTTTGCATCTTTCAATTGATCAAGTAAATAATCAATTCTAGGAAGTGGATAATGATTCTTTACCGTAATTTTCTTCAATGCACATAAATCTACACACATGCGCCATGTTCCATACTTCTTTGGGACCAACGCAATAGGTGAATCACATGGCGAAGTACTTGGTCGGATGATCCCTTTGTCCAACAACTCCTGAATTTGATTTTTGATTTTAGCACTCTCCATCACTGACTTCATATACATGGCAATGTCAGGAAGAGGACAATATTGCTGCAACTGTATTTCATGCTAGATTCCCCTCTTGGGAGGTAATCCCTTTGGTTCTTGAAACATCTCATTATTTTGATAACCAATTCAATCAAATCAGATTTCAACTTTGGATCACAACCTTGAAATGCTTCGTAATCAACATCATTCTTTGGTTTAATCATAAGAAGCACAAAATTCTTCCTTGAATTCACTAGTATTTTCATTTGTCCTGCATTAACTAATGAAACATTTAGTTTCTTGCGATGAGCTCTCACAATATACTCCACACCATCTTTGAACAAATGGTGCTCGTTTTCATGGTGATAGAATATGGATTTTCTATCATATAGGTAAGGACTACCCAAAACAATTCCTGAAATATAAAATGGTACAACCTCTAATTCAACTTCGTCAATGAAGTTTGTTGTGATTGCAAACCGAAGAATACACTTTCTTGTAACCTGTAAATTTGTGTTCTTGTATATCCAACCCAATGTATATGGTTTGGGATGTGGAATGGTTTCAAGATTAAGTTTCTTGACTAAGTCTTCAAATATCAAATTGGATTGAGACCCACTATCAAATAGTGTGTTGATTTTTGTATGTTTTGCAATAACCCTCACATGGAATAATTCAATCCTTGTTTCTTCATTTGGAGTACTAGTGTGACAATTTGATGAACTAGTGCTAGCAATGGATTATTTTCCTTTCATACCCATGGTTGTAATTTTAGTTTCATCACCTGAATCGGATCTCGAATCCTGTTGAGTGGTTGTAGCTGTTTTTGTTTCCCCTTGTTGTTGAATTTCTTGGGCCTCATCTATGGATGAAGCTTCCAACAATGGTCCTCATCGTGTTCCTCTTTGGAACAATGTTTGCATGTTATTTTCTCTCCTTCCTTTTTAACATATGCATTTTTCTTTCCTTTTCCTTTGAAACCCTTTCCTTTCTCTCCACCCTTAAATGGCTTCTTTTTACTCTCTTCTGGAATATCTTTCCCTCTTGTCTCAAGGTGAGTGGCTTGCACACAAACCTCATATAGACTAGTGGGATTGAACATAAGGATAATATGCCTTAGGTAGCTATGTAAACCCCCTATATACTTCAGCAATGTTTCTTGTGATTGCAAATCAATACCTAACATAGGAGCTCTTATTCTAAATTCTTGGGTGTAATCTTGCATATTTTGACCTTTAAGTTGTATAAAGTTCTGCCAATTCATGATGGCTTTCTACATATATGCTAGAGGGTAAAATTTTCTTTCAATTGCAACAATGAAATTAGACCAAGAGATTGATATCTTACCATGTTTTTTTATCTCATCTTGTGTCTTGGCTTCCCACCATACTAGTATTGCACCCTCCAGTCTCAAGGAAGCTAGCTGAATTTTTGTATCATCATCTTGAAAGATTTTAATCCTGCAGTAAACCTCCAATTGACGAACCCAATTTTCAAGCTTCTCTGCATTCACTTCACCATTATACATAGGTAGCTCAAATTTAATATCAAGTTTTAACAAGGGTGTCTTGCCAATTCTTTTTTAGGTATGTTGATGAGTATGAGTAAGGGTTGTAGTAGTGGAAGATGATGAAGATGAAGGTGAAGATGGTGGTGAGGATGATGATGGAGTAGATGGTGGCTTATCACCATTTCCATTAACTCCTCCTCCTGGAGAACCCTCTCCTCTTGGAGGCTTAGAGCTTTCACCCTGCAACATTGTATTCCTCTCTTCATAGAGGACTTTCACCATATATGTCATGTCAAAGAAAGCCTTCCTAAAAGCCTTCTCATCCTCTGTCGTGTTATCTTTCCTCGTTCAAGAGACACGCTTACTGAAGCCTCAGGTACAATAGGAGGTGAACCTTGTGGTGGGGATTGTGGCAAATGTGCCCTCCTTCTTCTTGCTCCAACTTGAGAACATGCAGCCACAATCTTTCCTTCTCCTCTATTGAGATTCAACCTTGTAAGCATTTAAACACTTGCAAAACAATTAAATCCTCCTTGCACAAGTAAACCTAGTGCTCTGATACCAACTTGATTTGAATGGGAAAATTAGTGTTTGCTGTGCTAAATTCCAATTTAGAATATAAGCAAAGTGCTTGAGGATTTATGGAGTAAATTGCAAGTTTAACCATGAGTTTTTATGTGTTTTGTGTAAATTTCATGAACAAATTAACATGAATAAAACATTGAACAACAACATATAACATACATGAACATCACCATAAACAGTAACACAACAACACATGATGAAGGAATTCACCCCGTCTGGGCTATGTCTCCTTGGTCCAACTTCCAATGGCTCAACCCTCTTCAATTATGCTCAAAAGTGTGATTACATACATTTGTAATACTCAAACAACTCTAAAACCTTCTCCAATGGCTCTAGAATTCCTGAAAATTCCTGTCTAGCCTCTTTCTGCCTTGAATTTGGTCAAAAAAATGAATTGGTTATGGCTTCCAAGTTTTGGCACTAAACTCACCACAAATTCCTCAAAATCCGGCACCATCCTACAATTTCACCTCCAAATCTGCTAACCGAGGGCCAGATTTCCCAATTTCAAGGCGAAATTGTTGGGGCGCTAATTTTGCCACTAAGGCCTTAAATTTGAATTTCAAACCATTCATTGCAGTTGCGCAAATATATATATATATATATATATATATATATTAATAAAAATTTTTCCACCTAACAGTTAAATAACCGCCAACGGTTAGTGCAATGGTGTTCACATTGGAATGGAGGCGGTGATGGTTAAGTTGGCGACTAGCCAAATCGGCGGTTCTGTGGCGATCTCAACGATGTGTCACATGGAGTCGTCGGCGTTCATGTTAATGGTTATGAACAATGGGGGGGCACAGGGCTAGCCTTCTGCTCATGGTACCACCCCCAGGTACGATGACCAAGGCTGGGGCTAGACTCTGACCCCCTCCCCCATGGCGAAAACTATGGTCATAACAAAACTATGTCGAACCCAATATATATTAAGTCTCAATGCAATGGCACGGTGGTATGTCGTTTGGTTGGTTTGTCGGAGGTTGCGGGTTTGATTCTCGATGCCTCTATTTAGACCTCCATAAAAAAATTTGGTGGGTCTTAGGCTGCCAGGTGGCGGCCCCTGTCCATGCCACGTGGCAGCTTATGATTGGGCACCATGAAACCAACGAGCCAATAAATATTTGCCACCTCAGACCAATGACGAAGTGCTACATGGCGCCACTCGATTTGTCAAAGAAAGTACCTTTGACTAGTCAACCTGACAACTGGAAATGCCCAGTTAGTAGTACGGATTGGTAACTGGGTTGTCCCTACATTTTTTTATTTTTTTTAAATTGCCTGTTTGACAAAGCAGACAAAACGTGTTTCTGGGAGAATATGGTGTTGGTTTTCTGCGAAACGAGCTGTGCCAGATTTAGAACGACGAGATCTACGCGGTCGTTCAGGTTCAACACCATTTCGACAACTTTCATTTTTGAGCATAATTTTGAGCACTTGATAAAAAACTAAGCAAAAAACAAAATATCACCCACTCTCCTCATTACATATTAACATTATTGGGATCATGAGTAGCATTGCCACCCTCGTCAAGATGGTGGAAAGTATCATGAACATGTGATTCCATGTGTGTCATCTGCCCCTTGAAGCTATCCATCCGGTCTTGGAGCCTCTTTTGGTCGTGACGAAGGGAGTCCTGATGGTCAAGGATATGCCATTGGTTATGTTGAATATCATTAAGTAAGCTAATGATTTCATTCATGTCATTGTGGTGATCTTCTGCCTGTTGTTCAACCAATGCTTACACTAGGCGAATTTGAGCTTCTAGGGAGTCAAAAGGGGGTGGTAAGTCCACCCGATCAGGCGAAGCACCGAGAGGCTACTCCAACTCTCCTTCATCAACTAGTGGAACCACTTGAGGTCTATCTCCTTGTCCCCTCTGGCCCCCACCACACCAAAGTCTGCTTATTTGGTGCCTCATGGATAGGCCTCACATATAACTTCACATTCACAAGACAAACAACCAGACCACCTCAACACAATATACACTCCCATTATGCATGCACACAACCTTCGAAAGAGGAGGGTTTTCTGCCTCCCCACACCGACTCTATGAGGCAATGAAAAAACTACCAGCAACAACTGCTCCTCACACAAAGATAACATAAACTGCTACAAACGACACCAAAATTGGCCAAGGTCAAGAATGTTCACTACTCACTCCTTTAAAAAAGCAACATTGTGCAGGAAATTTGACCCCAATTAAGGCCTCCACAGAGATACAATACTAGACCTTTACAAGAATGCACCTCTTAAGGTTACCACCACCCCTTCTACCAAGCGTTCTTTTACTATTGGGAGCCCTTAACGACACCAACACCTACTTCTCTGCTAGGTAGAAGGAACTACGAGACCATCTGAGACATACACAAAATAAGAAGAGAAGGAACGCCTTCCAGAGCCACCCACAGAAGAAAAATGCCGCTATTCCAACTTTTCTGATTGCTAATTGGACCACACTAACTAAGCCTTCCACACATAAACCACTATAGAATACAAAATGAGTTGAATTACTTGAGAAAAAGCATTAGCCCCCGCTTTGTCATCCTCTACATGAAACCCAATGTCTAGGCAAAGCCCCTCACCAAAATTCTTTGTGCTATGAACCAAACTCACTACGAGAGCCAAATCCATAGAGCAATTCAAGCCTGGGTCCCAGATTACATTCTGAGGAATGAATGAGGGCCAGACTCCTCCATAATTCTGCTTTTCTTCCATGAGAGAGCACCCCTATTGACTTATGACCATGTTTGGCCCTCCAGTGTGGCCACCCGTAGTACTAGAGCAGGAAATTCCTTCTGCAGACCATGCTCTCATCTCACAATTTCAAAAATTTAATGCAAATACCATTGCCATTCGTGTTATAACCCCAACAACATCGAGAATGTTCTCTTGCAGGCCTCTTGGATCTGCTTGCCCAACATGCATCTGGGTCATAATTACCACATGGGAGGGCTATTAATGCCCAAGTCCTGTGCATTACTCACGTTCGTCACCCCCAACCAGGAGAAGATGAACCATATTGGTTTAATACAAAATGTTGATTTATAAAAATACCTGAGATGGATAGAGGAGAACCATCTCACCAAAACTTTGATGATAAAAGTTTTAGAACTGAGATAAAGTTTTCTTGTTAAATTTTTGTAATTAAACATTTATTGCTAGATATTTATACTATAAGTCCTTCGGTTATTTCCATTGCAATCAAGTTGAATATGCCTCTTCTAAAATCATGAGAAATTAGTCAGTTACGACTACCTCTCATGGAAATGGTCATAGATGAATGACTTACTTAACGTAGTTGAATCCCAAAAATGATATTTAATATAATGCACTGTGGAAACCCCTCACACTTAGATGCCTCTTAGTATTGTTTTAATATTGAATTTGTTATATTTAAAAAGGTCAACAAAATTTGACTATAAAATTTTTATTATTTAAAAGATGAACATTTAATGAGAAAGAACATGTGTTTCCTCCTACAAAACACTCATTATTAATTTGGATAATGCTTATTGTTAAGAGTATGTTTTTTCAACAATATACTCATTATAATTTATTATCTCACATTGTGTGAGAAAAGTTTTAATAACCAAAAAAAAAAACTCATATTGACATAATAAATAATGATGTAAATATACTTACTACTCAACTACTTTTTATCATTAAATTTTTATCTTTAAATTTCAACAAATCAATAATACATCATAACCAATTTACTTATTTTTAAAAATAACACAATTTCTCAAGGTTCACTCCACTTACCAAGAACTAACAAATCTACTTAATTTTTTAAAATAACATATTTTTTTCTCAACATATTCACTTTAGTTACCAAAAGCTAACAAATATACTTATTTTTAAAAATAACCTAAATTCTTCTCAAGGTTTACTCCACTTACCAAAAATTATATCAACTATTAAAAACTCTTTTATTCTCTTCTCAAAACCATATTAATAATAAGCAACTATCTACCAAAACTACATTAACAACTAACAACTCTCTTCATAAAACTACCTTCATCCTTTATTTTATATTAATACAATAAATAATCCTTTATTTTATATTAAATACAATAAATTAATTTTAATTGAGTAAAATGCTATTCAAGTAAGTATACTAACTATATAACTAATCAAACATTATATCATTAAAAAAATTATTTTGATAAATACATTATTAATATAAATATTATATACATATTAGTTAATTAATTTTTATTTAACACATAATTTTCTATTTTATTAAATTTAAATTTAAAAAATATTTATTACATGAATTCGTAACTTATAATTTTTAGAAAATATTTATTACATGAACAATCGTGGTTGTTGGAAAAAAGACATTTTTTTAAGTGATTAATCAGTACTTTTTAAAAAACCATTAAATGCCACATGGCTGGTTCATTAGTTATTAATTATAAAATGTATTACATTGTATTTGATTATTTTCTTTTACTATTTAAAAAATATTATTGATTAAGAAAATCATTTTATTTTTATTTTTATAAATGAATGAGTGAATATATTTTAATGTTCATGAGATCTAAAATAGTTTATGAGATTACCAATTTCCTTGTTTTTTTTGTTTTTTATAATTCAATATTTTTCTTGCTCAAATTAATGATGAGTTGACCCAACTTTTTAACAATTTCCTCATTCAAAAGGCAATATGAATGAATATATTTTAATGTCTACCGGACTAAAAATAGTTTATGAGACTACCAACCTCTTTGTGTTTTTATCTTTTGTAATTCAATATTTTTCTTATTCAAATTGATGATGAGCTGACCCAACCTTCTAATAGTTCTCTCACTGAAAAGATAATGCCACAGAATTGATGCTAACTGTTCTTCCCAAGCTATTTTAGGTCTCTTCCCCTTCCCATTTCACACGGAAGTTGATGTGAGTTAGTTCTTAATTAAGGATTTTTCCTCTCCACTCAATGCTAGCTCCAATGTACACTTTTTGTTGGAGATCACAAGTGGGATAAATCCCTGAACATAGTACTTCTTTTTACCCAACTCTTTTCTGTATATATCCTTACAAATTTTCTCCAACACAATTTTTTTTAACTCCTTACTATTTGTAAAACATGCATTGAGATAAATACTCATTACTATTGCATTCATTTGTTATTTTATCCCTAATTTCATTTGAAACAAACATTTTTAACAATAATACATAATAATTTATTTAATAAAAAATAAATATATTTTACAACTTTTAAAATAAATATTACACTTTCTTTTTTATAAATTAAATTTACTCAATAATTCAAAGGAAGCTAAATACATTTTATTGCCTTTCCAAAAATAAGCATTATACATTTTTATATATTAAATTTACACACCAACATAGACGTGCCATTAAGTCCAAAGTATATACCAAATTTTGGAATGTTATCAACTAATACTGGATTTCCACAACAAACTTATACATCAAGCTTCACTTCACAATTATTTAGAATCACGTGCTATACACTAAAATATTACATTAAGCTCGGAATTTTAACTACTTATACTAATTTTATACGTCAAAATTAAACATAAAATATAACATTAAGCTCGGAATTGTAACTACTTATACTAATTTTATACGTCAACTTTGACCGTGACGGTCATTGTGCGCACTAAAAATAAGAACAAAGGAAATCGTGATGAAATTGAAGACCGTGGAGAGAGAAACTTTAATTAAAAAAAGCGACGAAACACACATGCCAGCAAATATACCTAACTTGTACAGCTAACCTCCGCCAGGTAGCGGTGCAGGAGTCCAAACCGTTTTCTTGCACTCCCACTTCGACCGCGAACATTGAATTTGTTAAATCGAAATCGCCACATGTATAGACTACGTGTCGCCACGTGGCAACAACACTATGTGCCGTTATGGCCTATTGTTACGATAATCCCCTGATTACGGTTAATTAAAAAATGGGTGGCTCGTACCGACCCTCCATTATAGTTCATTTGACGCTCATCGGCTACTCATAATAGCAGAGAGCCGAGTTGAACTGTATGCAGAGTAAAGTTCTTGCGGATTCTTGCGCTATCTACTCGCAGATTCGAGCGCGAATTTATTGAGGTATGTTTAAAAATATCACTCGTTTTACACAGAAACAGGGGCCTGGGATATACGCAATGTGTATCCGTTTTCTTAGCATGCGCTTGTTCTTATACTTGTAAGGATTTGTTCAAAAGAAATTGAACGAAATTGGAGAAAGATCCGGCCTTTTTCGCGGAGAACTTTTCGGCGACGAGCGGAGATCCGTCGGTGGTCGAAGTCACTAGCATATTATTTTGCGGGTTTCTGGGGGTTTTTTTAATGATTTTCGAATTGTGCAGAGCGCTTTTGTGTTTTCAGGGTTGAAGTAGAGAATAATTTCAATGTTAGATGATTCACACACTCTGGATGCGGCATTCTTTGTTTAAAGATCGAGTAGTCTGTGCCACGGTGTTTTGAAAGGCGTATTTTAGAAATTCAATGCAATTTGACGACTTTGTGGAATAATTTGTTTTGCATTTATGCGTCAGGATCTGCTGCGCCGAAGCGAGGATTGTTGATACCTTCTCAACCTTTGAAATCTGCTCCGCCGAATCGAGGATTGTTGATACCTTCTCAACCTTTAAAATCTGAGGGTGAGAACCGTAGGAAAAATACAGCTGAAGGCATTATCCATGTTTGAGCAGTAGCTGAATCGAGTTTACATTCTAGCGACGGACACTAGCAATGAAGAAGAGCTTCAAAGCGTGGCGATCCAAGTCGACTTGTGGCAGCATCTTGTGGGATTGTGTAAGTTCAGTGTTTGTTTACATCATGTAAAGCTATTTTTACTTTTATTTATCATCATTATTTATATATAAAACTCCCAAAACTGAGAATTACAGGTAAATCATGAAGCTTACAGACTCTGACCAAACTGCAAACGTGGCTCTCGCATTTTGCCCTTGCCATAAAACCGAAAGCACGGCTTATAGGATTGCCCTTTATAAAAAGATATTACAGAACTCCTTAGCACCGAAACATAACCAGAGTTTCATCTTCCATGATATATAACCAGTATTCCCATTCAACCCATAGACTAACACCAGATCAGTGAACATTTAAACACAAAAAAGTCCGATATACATAACTTCCTAAAAACCAGACAGCGGAGCCGGCGATAGTTCATGCACCATGGTGGTGCTTCTTTGAGCTTGATGGCGGTGGCTTCTCGTCCATCTATATAAGGGCTGTATACTAACCACCTAACTGACTAAATATTTTTGACTCTATCAAATTTGCCGCTTGAGCGTGTCCGCCTCCTGATTTCCCTTGCCTGATGTGTTGTACCGGAACATTTGTTTATCTAAGTCCACCATGGCGTCCCCCTTAAATTTCGCCTGTTTATTATCCCTTTTTTCTTCTCTGCCCCAAAGTCATTGCCGAAATTCACACAGGATAATATAGCTTCTCGACTGAGATTTTTAGATCTTTTGGGGCTGGTAAAGTTTGCTCAGACGAGCTCCTTGGGTGGCCAGCTGCTCCATGAAGGCCCTGAACCAGTCCTTAGATTCGAAGATATCCTCGGGATCCTTCTGCTATGTTTCTGCCGCTGCTGCGCTGGTTTGAGGTCGCACTTGGCTTCCAGGACACACTATACTGGTCGATCCGTGGAACCAGACTGGTATAGGAAACAGGTAATGCTGGGAGGTCTCTTCGACATCACCTTAAGAAGATTCTGCAATTAAATGAGAAACAGCTTGCCGGAGTTGTGTGAGGGCCAGGTTTAATATGCTTAGGCAGGTCATCCTCGAGAAACTGCTGCTAGTTTGAAGAATCATTGCAAATCAGCGCCACCAAAGATGCTGACATGGGCTGTCCTAACATGCCAGTGAGGGGGTCACAGTAAATATCCTTGGGCAGGGCATCCTCAAGAGACTGCAGCTAGCCTGTAGAATTGTTGGGAACCAGTGCCGCCACAAATGCTGACACAGGTTCTCTTCTCATGCCAGTGAGAGGGCCATATTTACTATACTTAGGACATCTTCACGAAACCGCCACTACAAAAGAATGATTGGAAACCAACGCCACAAATGCTGGAGTCCTATCATGCCATGTTACGGAAAAGAAGGGTGGATCATGTGCTTTGCCGTTAAATCCCTCCAACGTTTTGTCTGCCACATGTTTGGGCTCCACCTCAGCCCATATCTGCCTTTGGAAGCAATGGCTTGGCTTTTAAGTCACTCCATCACTTGGTTTGCGGACCTCCCAACATGAGCAAATTGGCAACCTGCCAATTCCTCGGGAGCTTTTTTACACCAGGCTGTATACCTGCCCGTTTCCTCAAGATGAACTTGAGCCTTTCCCACCAAATGATATCTATAATCAACTTGAGACTCTAGAGTCACTCTCAAAATTACTCTTTTTAAGACGCGTGATCTATGGGCTTCCATTATTCAAAGATGATCTCAAATTCTGTTATGTTATTTGCCGCATCCCCGAGGAACGGATAATATGCATTCTAAATATTAAGATGATGATCCTCTAGACACCTCCTGACCCATCTAGTTGTGGATTTCCTTTGGCAGCACCATTAAAATTTAGTTTTATCCACACTAGCTGAGGGGGATCCATTTCTGGGGTATAGCTGCTGGCGTTAACTGCTGCCTTGTATTTGAAAGAAGATAAATGTCATCAAAAAGGCTTTTAATATTTATTTTCTTTCTGCGATTTGGATTGTGATGCGGTACTTTCATCTGTTATCTTTCTTCTCTTGAAGGATTTATTTGGATTGTGATGTGGTACTTTCATCTGTTATCTTTCTTCTCTTGAAGGATTTTACAGAAGCACATGTTTTTGTTCTTAAACGCAGGGAGATGGAAAAGCGCCAGGTTCAAAGGGGCTCAGAATAAAAACGATTCCTTCTTTGGGAATTTTGACAGTACTTATGTTGTTGCTTATTGCCATGACAATGAAAGAACAATATGAACAGACAAGGGTATTGCTTATTTTGTTAATTGAAAATTCTCATTAAACATCTTATATGCAGTTTCTGAAAGGGTACGATGTCTGTTTGAAATTTAAGAAGAGTCTCTAAATTATTTTCAGGCTGAGGGAAGACGGCAACCCTTTGATTCAGTGAGGACTTCGAATCTTAATGCCTCCAATCATCGGAAATATCTCTCTGAAAAACCGCAGGGAGAGTGGCGAATAACTGTAAGGATTGTACTTATTTGTACTGTAGCCTGTGGATAGTGGTAAATAGAATTTTTGAAAATTCAATAGTTGTTGTGCTCTAGTGGAACTGTATGCACATTTTTCTCTTCAATATGCTATTACTTGTTATTAATCTACAATGTGTTATCATGACCTTTTATAATATTTATCAGGATCAACTGAATACTGACAATGAAAAAGGAATTAAATCCTTACCTCGTGGCATTGTACAAGAAACTTCGGACCTAGAGCTCAAACCCCTTTGGAGAAATTCAAGGATAAAGGTAAATGTTAAAAATCACTTGTTAATTTTTTTCGTGAGATTTTTTGTGTGAGTGGAAGTACTGAGATCTTCATATTTTAATTATCAAAATTTGCTACAATCAGTTATCTTTCTACTCTAGGTCTCACTTGTGCTACATCTCTTTATACAAATATCTCATGGAGATGCAATACTTTGCCAGTCATAAAGTTTGTTTGGGATGATAAATCATAATGTTTCACAATTCTTATACATGTGGGCTTATTTACATCACATACACAACATGCATACACAGAACTAGGGGAGTATTTATGTGTAACAAAGTCCCAACACAGGGACATGCGTTGCCTATGGTTTCTTCCCAACCAGGATTCTAGAAGATTGTGGAGTTGAAAATCCCTGAAGAATAGAGTAATCCAAATCTGATTTACAAAATTGAAGAGGAGGATCAGGTGAGGAATTGATCTGGCCCCTGGAGTTTTGGTGTTTGGAATTGATTTGCAGTAGTCCTGCCCGTGTTCTATGTACAAATTGAGTGGCCTTGAACACCCATTTTAAGGAAGCTTTCTGCATTTAGAATACTTCCTTTTATTGACAATTAAATAATAGACTTGATTTTATGGATATTGAAGGTCAGGTGGAGTTCCACATAAAGTGGTGTTGTGAAAAAATCGAGATTTTTTTCCTGATTAATTCTTCTGATTAATTCGGCCGCCAATTAAATCTGTGATTTTTTTTTTCACTTAATTTTTGTATTTTTTCTTTTTAATTAAATTTATTTAATTAATTTGAATTTGAATTTTATTTTTAATTTTGTTTTGTGTTTTTTAATTTTGCCAATTTTTACCGATTTTATCCCCATTTTTATGATTTTTTCTTTTTCTGGGCTTTGGCTGATTTAATTAATCCTGATCTGATTATCGCAACATTGAGTAAAACTCTGCATTTTCTTCATGTCTTAATGAAAGGGCTAGACCCTGCTTTAACCATGTATTTCAATAAATCTTGAACAATCCCCCTGTCCAGTGTGTCCTTTTTTTCAACGTCTTACTAGTTATTTCTTTTCAAAATCTCTTGAAACAGGTTATTATAGCTTTTTCAAAGTTGGATTGGCATGTCATCCCAGTCTCAAATTTATTTGTCTAACTTTACTAATTCCTCCTTCCTTCTTTGATGCATGTAGTTTACACAAAGTATCTGACTCTGATTCTATTCCTTTTGATAGAACCAATATCGAATATTGTTCAAACTGACCAGTTCTCTTTTAGGGTGGTTTTCACATACTAAGTGTCTCCACTCTATTGCCTTTGCCAATTTTCCAAGCATTCTAACTTTGGATAATTGGGAAGCGCTGTAAGAATATTTTTCCGAATCAAGAAATTAGTCAGAGTATGATCCCTTTCTTTCTGTTGGGCCATCAGACTGTGTCTTAGTGTTGGGGATGGGGTGTTTCCATGCAAACAAGCTCAGGTTCAAATTCTGGTGGCTATAGAGCCCTTTGCGTGCATTTGAGGGAAACTGTTTGAACCTTAAAACATCCAACATGCCAATTTGGTTTAAATGGACATTAATAGGATACTTGATTCTTTCTAATTATTGAATACAATCTATACCACTTCCATGATTACCAGTGTCCAAACTGTCTCTGCTAAGAAAGCTTTGTTTATGAGGGCCATGGGTCTCACTCCCAAACTCTTTCTGACTTTGAATATAAAAACTATAAGCCCACTGTGAAGTTCTGCCAACGAGATTGGGATCGTCCCCATGTATTATCAATGAACTTCCAGAGCTCTCTCTTGTTCCTTGAAAAAGAGCTGGATCTGCAGGCGATCATGATATTGAAGATCCTTTTGGTCTCTTTGTGTTTGATTGATCTTCTAATCTGTGAGTTCATAGCTTTTTCTTGGTCTAAAGGATCCCCAATTTCCATTCCCAAAGGGCATTGTGCCCCTAGGAAATTCCATAGCCCTAAATGCCATATGCCCACTACTTCTAATTTTTTCTTTTTAATCATTTTCCGTATGCTAATCATAGTTTCTTGAAGGGAAACTACACTATCCTGAATTTTTTTGTAGTCTCCTACTACTTGCACTAATTTTATCCCAGGTCCTATGCCATGGCCCATTAATGTTTTAAGAGATCAGGTTCATTTTGCAGATATTTGGAGGTGTCTTAATCTCTATCTGATCAGACCCGAGCTGAACATGGATGTGAAATCCTTCTGAGACCCCCGTTCTCCATTGACCTGCTTAATTTATTGAATTGACCTCTGCTTTAGGGTCCTTCTGCTTCTTGTTTTCTTTTGGAATCTAATGCATCCTGAAATGTCAATTCCTATCTTGCATTATATGTTTGTTTAATATTTTTTGTATTTTCAGTTTTGGGGCTGCTTAAACTTCCGGAAAGCCATTGCCAAAAGGAGGATGGGGGATGGTTTGCTTGGATTTTTTAGTTTCTAAAGGAAATGATTTGTGTTGCTTGTTGAGTTCTAGGCAAAACGAGAGTGTTGCCAAAATAGGATAATCAAAACTGGCATTATAAGCCAAACCATATGTGGTATAATTTTATTTTATTTTATTTTTATTATTTATTTATTTATTTTTGTGACTACATGAATCAGCAACTGGGCTGGGCTTGTGTTACATGGGGTTGATTCCAACCGCTACCAATATAACCTTTAGTTGAAACCACATGTGCCCCAACATATGGCTCTCAGGATTTGAACCTTGGATCACATACTTTACATAATACTTCATAACATGGCCATTGCCAATTGGCTTCTACCCCCGGGGGCCTAATTTAAAAGGACATGGGGGTGGGCTTTGATCCACTTATGTGTCCACGGTCACGAGATCATTTAATTTGATCTCTCTGGGTGCAACCATATGTTCAACCACTACCTCAAGGTGTCTCCAGGGCTCGAGGTTGAGCCCTTGTGGAAATTGAACCTTGCTGGTATATACTATACAAGCAGTGCCAGCACTTGATAATTTTAGGTTGAATATAATGAAAAAATAAAGTACCATTTAATTTGCAATATTTGTAATTATCAAAGAAAAGCACAAGAAATGTCTGAGATCAGCCTATATAGGTCTTGTCACACAGGTTTACTCCGAAAGACAAAGACATTCTAGTTTGTTAAATTCCAGCGATCACTAGTAGTCACTGTAGGATGCTAAGTAAGGAGGTTGAAAATCTGTGATTGGATTGGACTGCGTCCAAGGACATGTTTTTTTGGAATCTAGATCCATGCTCTGCTGTGGTTGAGTACATATAGCCAAAATAAAACCAGAAATGTAAAACTTGCATTTTTTTGGCCATGCTCCTTTAGGCTTGTAGCATAATTGATAATAAAAGGTGTTGGATGTGGATGTTTTTCTTTACAATGTTATTAAAAAGAGACCCTGAGAATTCTTGCAATTTTTGATATTGAGGTTCTTAAATGTATTGATTAGTTTTCTTGTCATATTTTTGCATTTCAGGACACGAGTAAGCAGCATAGAAATTTAATGGCCATGACTATAGGCATTAAACAGAAGGACAATGTCAATCGCATTGTTCAGAAGGTTAGTAGTCTAAGTTTAACTGTCTTGAAGATTTGCATTTGTCATCATCACCATTCCATTGTTCTTCTTAAGACCAAAGCATTTGTTCTTTCAAGTTTGTTCAATTCTTTATCAGTAACATTGGAATTCGATGTCAGTTTCTTTCAGAGAATTTTACCATTATGCTCTTTCATTACGATGGCAATTTGGATGGATGGAATGATCTTGAGTGGAGTAGAAAGACAATTCACATAGGTGCTCAGAATCAAACAAAATGGTGAGCCCCTGTATTGTTGTTATCATTGTGCATAGCAGAACCTTCCTTTTTTTCAATAGTGTCTCCCATGTGTAGTTTATGAGGAACTGTTGAAAGAATTGTGAAATCCTTAAAGAGTTTTGAATGTCCTATCAAGAGATTGTTATGATAAATTACTTCCTTGTTCGAAATTACCTTTTATTGCAGTGAGCTTTTGTTACCTATGACCAGGTTTTTATTTGTGATTCAAGTCAAGTGTTGCAACAGTCGAGCATGTGCTGTCTTTGACAGAAAAAAACTGTTAACACTATAATCTTCTGGTTGCAGGTGGTTTGCAAAACGATTTTTACACCCTGCCATTGTTTCCATGTATGATTATATATTTATTTGGGACGAAGACCTTGGGGTTGAAAATTTCCATCCTGGAAGGTATGCACACAAAGATTGTAGTATATATGCAAGGTCAAATTTCTACTTCAGCTTTTTGCCTATTTTTTTCCCCGATTGTTTTATCTTTTGTTCATATGGAAGCTTGTCCTTTTTTGTGTTATCTACTATAGAAAAGCTAGCAGTGATTTTAATGAAGGAAATGGCTCTTACCAGATATTTGAGAATAATGAAAGCAGAGGGTTTGGAGATTTCACAGCCAGCTTTGGATCCAAATTCATCAGAAATACATCATAGGATTACAATCCGAAATAAAACACGAAGGGTCCACAGGTAAGGGCACTTTCTACAAGCTGCAGCACCTTTTTATTTCCCCTATTTATTTGGGTAAGAAGCCTTTCCATGAAAGTGCTAATGAGCAGATACTGTGTCTCTGCTTAGTCAGACGACTATATAATCTTCGAGGGAGCACAAATTGTTCTGCTACCAGCATCGGACCTCCATGTACTGGGTAGTTCTTTACTCTCTTATCTTGTGCAGCTTTGAACTAATCAAAGAATAATTGGAATATTGCATTACATTTGGGTATTTTTTTGTGTTAGCTTTTGTGTCACAATATGTATACTACATGTTTCTAGGTAGACATTGAAAGTTGTATTTCCAGTGTTACATAGGGATGTTCCCCACAGGGTTGGGGTTGTGCCCTTGTCGCTTCTTGCTTCAGCGGGACAGGGGGCACCTGGTGAAACATTTCATCATGCAGACTGCACTCTGTAATGTTTTCTTGAGTTGCAAGATGCCTTTAGCAAAAAGGGGGGATTGTTGGCACCCCCTTCCCGAAAAGCAGGAGGTGTATTGCAGAAAGAAAGGCTTGTGGGCACCCCCCTCATGAAAATCAGGACATGTTTTGCATAAAGGGCGGCCTGTGGGCATTCCCCTCTCCCCTGCCACTGATTTTTTTCTTATAAAAAGCATAAAATCTTTTAAAGAAAGTTAAAAGGAAAATAGAAAGGTTAATAAACTATTAAACTTAATTTACCTTTTACCTATACATCTCTTTTGTTTGACATTTACAAGTCATTTAGCATTTGACTTTGACATGAGAGTGAGTCATGTTTTGTCTTTGCTTACTAATGAGTGACTATGACTCAAATAGTGGCACTTCCATTAATGGACCCCATGCTTTCATACAGCAGATGAACATAGAGGGCTAGTAAATGACATTGACTCCTTAATTCTCGTTTGATGTTGATTTCTTCTAGCTACTTTTAGATTTCACTGTCCATTGTTAAGTTTAAGTTGAAACTTTTGACTCTAGATACAAATCACCGAGTCTTTGACTTGTCACTGTTTATTACCTTTGACTAATTTTAATTTATTATTTTAGACTTCAATACCTACTATTTAGTATTTACTTAGATGATCGAGTCTTTGACTTGTGACTTTTTATTTTTTTGTGTATTTTTAATTTACTATGTTAGAATTTAAGTACTTACTATTTAGTATTTACTTAGTACTATTTAGAATTTGAATCAATTATTCCATTTTGTTGTATTTTATAATTTGAAATTTTGATATGCATGTATCATTGATTCAATGTGAAATCAATGATCATAACAATGGCGATTGATGAATTGTGTTTGTAATCATTTGCAAATTTTAATTTAGTATTTACATTGTGCAATGATGAATTTACATGGGATACATTGATTTTTTTTGTAAGGTTAGGTAATTTGTATTAACTGTCAAAAAAAGAGATACATGGCTGTTGTTCCTTTACTACTAGTCTGCCACTTGGGAAACCAGACCAGTAGTAGAGATTCAAAATTTTCACATTACTTGTCTTGTTAAAGCAACTTGTCTTTCACTTAATTGAAAAGATAACTAATCAAAATGCATTGCCAGTGATTAACTATCATAGTCAAAACAATGCCAATACAGAAAATACTAATTAGTAAACTGGCTCGCTTGATCATTGCTTGTTGTGGGAGATTCCACCTGGATTTGTGGAGGAGAGAATCACTGTCTTTTTCAGAGGGGGTAAAGTTGATGTCTGCCTGCTTCTTGGCTCGTGCAAATTTTATTTTGTCTAGCCTCTCAATTTTGTCCATCATTTCTGCCATGCAGACCAGGATGCCTTGGTGAGTGTCATATCGTGCAATTTAATGTGCCAATATAAATTAACCACCTTCATGTAAAAGGTTTGTCGAGAACTGGTTGAGGCGTCTATTTCAGGGATTCATTGCCTTGTCTCTCTTTCAACATGTTGGTCAGGAATAAACATACGGTCATGTTGGACCTCTTCTTCCACTTCTGCATAGCAAGCGATGGCTCGTCTTGCTGCTGCTTGAGCCAGAGTTTGCTAGGAGGAAAGTGGAAAGGTGTCTTGACCCGTAGAGGGGGCAACTCGGCTGCTTCTGTCACCTATGCGTCTCGAATATAATCTAGGTCTGGCCATTGAGACGGGGATAGGAGAGTTGAGATAGAGCTAGAGAGCGTAGAGTGAACTGGTAAAACAGTGTTGCGAACATCTCGATAACATCCCGATTTTATCTCGAAATCATGATTTTTTCGCCTAGCCGATGTTTGCCGACTTTTAAAGATATTTTTATGTTATCTTAATTTTGCCGATGTTTGGCGATTTTTTACCGATATTTTCCCGATTTTTACGATTTTTTGGTTTTCCGGACCCTTGCCGATTTTATCCCGATGTAGACTCTGTGAAATTCGGAAACCCAAATCCTATTGCAGCAACTGATGTTATTTCCTCTAATTGTTAATTTAATCAAACAATTTACCTCTTATTTCCTACGACAAATATCGAAATAAATACACTGCAACCTTCGCAAATAAATTGCGAAAGAAATGAAACGCTGGAAGAAATATATGCACACACAATGTCCCCGGAAAAACTCAACTTGGGAAAACTGGTGCAACAGTTAAGGGTTTTAATATTATGCAACAATGAAATATCTGAGTACAACTGGTTGCCCAAATTGGCAATCCTATAGAGAAAATTTAAGTACAACTGGTTGCCCAAACTGACAAGAAAATCTAGTGAGGAAATTCCTCACTCCACAGGCAAATCCGAGCACTGACCTCACCTCAAAATGGATCCATCCAATCTGCCTCTGTGCAGTCATTGCGTCACCTTAGCTGTCTCATCATCTGCTGTCTGAGAAACTAACTCTCCTGGCCTCTGGAAACTCTGCCCAGCTTCAGACATTGAATCACTGCTTCTCCTCAGCAAATACAAATTTTGCCACTGAAGCTACTGCGCTGTCACTGTGTCAACCCCACTATAGCTTCTCTGCCTTTCTGCAAATGCACTCACCGGATCTGGAATGCCTCCTCCGGCTTCACTGTCTTTGCCCCTCTCTCACTGCTTCGATCTCATTGAACCTCTCTCCGACAACACACAACTGCTACTTTGGAAATCAATTTCCCATTAAAATTGAACTGCTCAAGTTCTCAAGTGATTTCTCCAAGCCCCATTGACTTCTTCTTATAATCCTTCGTTGAGCCTTCAACTACCAAGATTAGATCTTAATCAATGGATAGGATTAACTAGAAATCGATCCACGTGAGTCTCTAGAACATTCACACCACAAATTAATTAATTCTGATTAATTAATCATATTCCCTAAGTTTGTACTTAGGAAATATTTAAACACTGACTAATAATCTAACTAAGTCGTCTCTAAGTGGAATTTCCAGAAACGATTTTTGGGTTTTGGAGAACTCATGCATTCTAGCCTCTCCACAAAATTTCAAGGCTAGAACACATCCGATGCTACAAAAACTAACACTCCCTCTTAGCGAGGAATGTGTTCTAGTATTGCTGCACCTCTGGTAGCAATACTTTGCTTTTGCACCATCTCCTGTCACGCTGATGATGTCTGGCTACTGCTGCCCACCAACCACTGCGCAACTTTGATATGCGCTGCATCTGTGTTGCTACTGACCCTGTTGAACTGCTGCTAACACTGCATTTGCACTGCAACTCTGTTTTATCTACTGCTGTTGCAACTGCAACATCTACAACAAAAAACATCCGAAATATTGAATTAATTCAAAATTGTGTTCAGTATGATGCATCTGTCAACCAAGTCCTGATTTCTACTAGCATATGCACTGTCACTGAAGGCTCAACGCTGCTGCTGACTCTGCACTGTGCCAATTGCATTGCTGCCAACTCTGCACTGCGTTCTCCAACATCTGACTGCAACTAGTCTCTACATCTGTCACTCTGGCATCTGATTGCATCAACTGCCATTGGTCCATCCTGCTACTGCGTACTGTGGGCTCTCATAGCAAGGTATTGATTCAAGGGGTGAACCTCCTCAAGAATCCTTGCCAATTGTAGCACTTTGGGGCTACAAAACCAAGTCACCCCACCTCACTCCTAAAGGGATGTTTGCAATCATGGCGAAATCTTCCTCCAGCTTGGAGGACAACTTATCAATCTCAGCAGAATTTGCCTGTTGGTCCTACTTATACTCCTTGTCCTTCTTCTTGAGAGGACATTAGGAACTGTAGTGGCTTAGCTCACCACACCTGAAGCAATTGACCTTTGATAGGTCCTTCTTCTTCCTACGCTGCTCCCCCTCTCCTTGACTTGGACCCTTTGATGCGAGGGCCACATTCTCCTCCTCCTTTACTTGCTTTGACTCGTTGTTGCTGTTGCCACTGATGGTGCTCTTCAGCGAGTCTACAGACATCTTGTCCCATCTTGGCAAGGTTTCTCTGCCCAAATTTCTTTGGACGAATACATGCCATTCTTTTGAGACACTATTGAGAGTTACTCGCACTAGCTTTGTGGCTTGAGGCGCTGACCCTACTACTGCAAGCTCATCTCAGATCTCCTGAATCCTAGTAAGGAAGGGGTCTATGCGCTCTCCCCTTTCTGGATGCTGGTGCATCTCAGCTTCTCCTTAGCTTGCTCAGAAGATCCTTGGTATAGCATGGAAAGAGTGTCCCACATCTCTTTGGCTGTTCCCTGGGCCGCTATGTGTGATACCACATAATCCCGAACTCCATCAAGGATCAATCTCTTTGCCTTCGCCATCTCCTTCTTGTATTGCTTCAGCTGTTCTGGATTTGTGGGGATAGCTACCACGTTATCGATATATGCCTTGAGATCATATTCATCTAGAAGGAAGCAGATCCTTGCTTTCCAGATAACATAGTTGGAAGCTCCGTCCAACCTGTCTTGATCTCGAAGCCTGACTGTGGCCATCTCAACAAAACATGCCGAAAATCTCCTCTACCCTTCTGCTCAGTTGCTGCTCAGCTCTATGCACTCCCTTTTGGAGTGAGAAATTCTGCCCACAACTATTGCTGATCTGCAAGGGAAATCAAACTTCTCGAGACTAGAAGTTCCCAAGTGTGTGCTATTCTTCCACTTGATGCTAGTTCTGCTCTAGAAATTTGATGCAAAACTACTGCATCTAGCTAGAGATCTGCTCTGCAAGAAAATACAGGCTGCTCCCTCTGCCTCTGGAATTCCTCGATCTGGAGAAATCAAGTTTTTTTGTCTCTCTCTAAAAAAAACTGATTTTCCTCAAGAAATACTACCTCTTGGCCAAGGTACTGCGCTGCCACTCTGGGGTTTTGAACTGCTGCTCACGCTGAGCAGCGAAACTCCTCCTTTCTTTGCTACTGAGCTCTCCCGCTGATCATCTGCGCTCTGATACCATGTGAAAATTCGGAAACCTGAATCCTATTGCAGCAACTAATGTTATTTCTTCTAATTGTTAATTTAATCAAACAATTAATCTTTTGTTTCCTACGACAAATATCAAAATAAATACACTGCAACCTTCACAAATAAACTGTGGAAGAAATAAAACGCTGGAAGAAATATATGCACACACACAAAATAACACCGTTATTTTTGGACAATGTCCCTTGAAAAACCAACTTGGGAAAACCGGTGTAGCAACTGAGGGTTTTAATATTATGCAATAGTGAAATATCTGGGTACAACTAGACGCCCAAACTGGCAATCCTATAGAGAAAAATTGGCAAAAAAATCTAGTGAGGAAATTTCTCACTCCAAAGGCAAATCTGAGCACTGACCTCAACTCTAAATGGATCCCTCCAAACTGCTTCTGCGTCACCCAGTGTGAAACTGCGTCACTTTAGCTGTCTCGTCAACTGCTGTGTGAGAAAATGACTCTCCTGGCCTCTGGAAACTGTGCCCAACTTCTGACACTGAATCACTGCTTCTCCTCAGCAAATACGAATTTGCCCACTGAAGCTATTGTGCTGCCACTGCGTTAGCCTCACTGTGGCTACTCTAAATGGATCCCTCGAAACTGCTTCTGCGTCACCCAGTGTGAAACTACGTCACTTTAGCTGTCTCGTCAGCTGCTGTGTGAGAAAATGACTCTCCTGGCCTCTGGAAGCTGTGCCCAACTTCTGACACTGAATCACTGCTTCTCCTTAGCAAATACGAATTTGCCCACTGAAGCTACTGTGCTGCCACTGCGTTAGCCTCACTGTGGCTTCTCTGCCTCTCTGCAAATGCACTCACTGGATCTGGAATGCCTCCGTCGGCTTCATTGTCTCTGCCCCTCTCTCACTGCTTTGATTTCATTGAACCTCTCTCTGACAATGCACAATTGCTACTCTGGAAATTGATTTCCTAGTAAAATTGAACTGCTCAAGTTCTCAAGTGGTTTCTCCAAGCCCCATTGACTTCTTCGTATAATCCTTTATTGAGCCTTCAATGATCAAGATTAGATCTTAATCAATGGCTAGGATTAATTAGAAATCTATCCATGTGAGTCTTTAGAACATTCACACCATGACTTAATTAATTCTGATTAATTAATCGTATTCCCTAAGTTTGTATTTAAGAAATATTTAAAAACTGATAATAATCTAATTAAGTCGTCTCTAGGTGGAATTTCTAGAAACAATTTTTGGGTTTCGGAGAACTCATGTATTCTAGCCTCTCCACAAAATTTCAAGGCTAGAACACATCCAATCCTACAAAAGCTAACAGACTCATACCTGATTGAGGATGAAGTGTCCGTTGAATGGGCTTGATAATGTCGGGGTAGTTCTAGTTCTCTAAAATTACTCAAGGTGACTTGAGATAAGGTTTGAAAACATATTCTCTAAAGAGGGAACAAATAGGTGCTTTGATAAAGAGAGAAATGCTGTAGAAAATGATAGCAAAATTTTAGAATGTAGGAAAGTGATTGCTTTGAATAATACTTATGTATTTTTAATTTAATCTAGCATTGTAAATGGATATAAGAATGTCAGCTTTCAGGTTCATGAACCTTACGAACAAATATAGAGTCTATGCCATTTTGAAGTTGGAGAACTCAGTTTCAAGTTGATTGGATTTAAGTAGTGTTCATTATGCCAATATACATCCTGCATATATTTTGCACCTTTGTTATCCTTGGTGTGATGATGAACAAGATCTAGCGCCACGGTGAAAGTTAAGGAACCCAAGGGCTTCATCCTTTTCAAGCAAACGAGATCATAATTGTCATCATGAGGGGTAGGGAAAAGTTTCTGCAAATACATTTATAAATCTTTGCTGTGAAGGAGGTCTTGCATTTGATCATTCCAAATATGGTAGCTGGCCTTGCTAAGATGTTCCATGAATACAAGAATACTATCACTGTCTTCACCAAACAGTAGTGATTTTGGCTAGAAAATAATGGATAAAGAGTGCATTACCCTAAAAGCAACACAAACCTGTAAATATTTTCCTTAGTTTTGCTTAAACACCTTTTAAAAATTGTCAAGAAAGGAGGGTGGTGGTAATAGAGAGGTTAAAACCCTCTAAATCTGTTGCTATCTTGAAGCAATGCTGAAAACCCTAGTTTGCAGCCTTGGGCAACCTTAAAACAACAGTAGATAGAGAAGGAAGAGTTCACACTAGCTTTTGATACCATGTTGTGATCACTAGGAGATAGATCTATGGTGAACTTTTTAGAGAACCCCCATCCAAAATAAGATGAGATAAGATAATAGGATAATTTTGTTAATGTCCAACAAGTGGGCTTAATAGTTTCAAGGGACTGCTAGGTACATTAGGAATCCAAGGGCTTCTTCCTTTTCAAGCAAACGAGATCATAATTGTCATCATGAGGGGTAGGGAGATGTTTCTGCAAATACATTTATAAATCTTTGCTATGAAGGAGCTCTTGCATTTGATCATTCCAAATATGGTAGCTAGCCTCGTTAAGATGTAGAAAAGCCAATTTTTATCCATGGATACAAGAATACTAGTACTGTCTTCATCAAACAGTGGTGATTGTGGCTAGAAAATAATGGATAAAGAGTGCATTACCCTAAAAGCGACACAAACCTGTAAATATTTTACTTAGTATTGCTGAAATGCCTTTTAAAAATTTTCAAGAAAGGAGGGTGCTGGTAATAGAGAGGTTAAAACCTCCTAAATCTGTTGCTATTTTGAAGCAATGCTGAAAGCCCGAGTTTGCAGCCTTGGGCAACCTTAAAAAAACAGTAGATAGAGAAGGAAGAGTTCACACTAGCTTTGATACCATGTTGTGATCACTAGGAGATAGATCTATGGTGAACATTTTAGAGAACGCCCATCCAAATTAAGATGAGATAAGATAATAGGGTAATTTTGTTAATGCCCAACAAGTGGACTTAATAGTTTCAAGGGACTGCTAGGTACATTAGGAACCCAAGGGCTTCATCCTTTTCAAGCAAACGAGATCATAATTGTCATTATGAGGGGTAGGGAGAAGTTTCTGTAAATACATTTATAAATCTTTGCTATGAAGGAGGTCTTGCATTCGATCATTCCAAATATGGTAGCTGGCCTTGTTAGGATGTAGAAAAGCCAATTTTTATCCATGGATACAAGAATACTAGCACCATCTTCATCAAACAGTAGTGATTTTGGCCAGAAAATAATGGATAAAGAGTTTGTTACCCTAAAAGCAACACAAACCTGTAAATATTTTCCTTAGTTTTGCTGAAATGCCTTTTAAAAATTGTCAGGGTGATGGTAACAGAGAGGTTAGAACCCTCTAAATCTGTTGCTATCTTGAAGCAATGCTGAAAACCCTAGTTTGCAGCCTTGGGCAACCTTAAAACAACAGTAGATAGAGAAGGAAGAGTTCACACTAGCTTTGATACCATGTTGTGATCACTAGGAGATAGATCTATGGTGAACTTTTTAGAGAAACCCCATCCAAAATAAGATGAGATAAGATAATAGGATAATTTTGTTAATGTCCAACAAGTGAACCTAATAGTTTCAAGGGACTGCTAGGTACATTAGAAACAATGCATGGTGGGAATGCAAGTGCTGGGCCTTTAATAACATACCTAACCTTTGAGATCAATTACCTAGACCTAGAGTCTAAAGTCTCTTCTAAGAAACAAAAAGATACAGAGCTGCAAGTCCCAAAGAATGGAGGAACCCTCCCAAAAAGTCTAGAATCAAGAAAATGATATTGACTGGAGGTGCCTAGAGAATGTGATCAAGGTTCAGAGGAGCCATTGTTTGATGAGGAGGAGGAGAAGAGGCTAACCTCTGAATCCATATTGGCAGCAGGCAGATCTATCTTACCATCCAAGGCCAAAGTGAATAAACCCATGTTGGAGGACTATCTTGTTGAACTTGAAGATCTGGAAGTACAGAAGCTCTTGGTAGAACATTTTTCCAGTAAGAGGTTGCTCCTTTCTGAGATCGAGATGAGTGTCAGGAGTGTGTTTGTTGTGAACGGATATGATAGCAGATTTATAACAAGATACATAGTGCTCAAGAAGCATATGTGCGCTTGGGGAAGAGATCAAACATAACCAAGAAGATCACACCATAACTAAACAGCTAAACTCCAAAAGAGGTACGCTATATAATCCCTTGGGCCTTTTAACAAATATTAAAACTTGAATGAATGATACAAATGAGAGGAGTATGCTGTAATCCTTTAGGGTTGGGGTGCCAGCTCCAGGAGGTTGACTAGGTTGGCCTTATCTAAAATAGCCATTGTAAAGTACAATAGATGGGTTAGTTACCCATGTGTAGGCTAAGACCATCAATTCATCACTACACCTCAAGTGATGATTAGCCACACAGTCTCAGCAATGTGAACATTGATATAATTAAGCATCTTCTAGTGATATTTGAAAAACTTATCTGTGCCACAAAAATGCTTAGATATCCTTGACATGTCCCATCTTTTCTGATACAAGCCTATTGGACATTTTTGGAGTGTGAACACATGACTAATATGGATTTATAAGGTTTATTCTCCATGTGCTTTGGAGTTTATTTTGGAGTTTTGAGAGTTGGCTCATTTATCTTACTTGAATAGTATTATTGAATTTTTAGTCACTGTAAATACTTTATTGGTTCTTATCCCTCTCTCAGGACTCAGGAGTCTCACAAGATAGTATGACTTTTTTGAAGCATATCACTCCATTGTTGTGCTAATATTTCTGGTATTTAATATTTTATTTTCTCATGTACAGAAGCAAAATATTCTTTTGAGTTTTTC
This sequence comes from Pinus albicaulis, assembly GCA_034641835.2. Taxonomy (NCBI): domain Eukaryota; kingdom Viridiplantae; phylum Streptophyta; class Pinopsida; order Pinales; family Pinaceae; genus Pinus; species Pinus albicaulis. The sequence goes on along the minus strand of CM076580.1, from coordinate 1,377,970,604 downwards.
CAATTCATCTCTTTGTATGTTAGTGCTTGCTAGCAGATCTGTAAATGTATGTCCATGTGCATTGTTAGCTAGAAGATGTGCAAGTGAGAATATGTAGACAGATGAAATTTCGTTTCTATTGGCATAATATCTCAATCATAAGTTTTATAAATTTTGTCCACATCTATATCATTCAATTATTATTTGACTTGATTCATTCTATCTAGGTGGGTGGAAGGAATGGCCCCTGTTTTTACTCGTAAAGCATGGCAATGTGCATGGTACCTTATCCAGGTATGATTGCTTTGTGAAAGGTTGTTGCTTGTTTTGTTATAACAACTTTGTAAACAATTACAAACATACAAATATCCTGATCAGTTTATATAGTTGAAAGAAAGATATATAAAGTGGAAATTTGTGCCAGGTTTGATAGTTTCCAGAATCTCTTTCCCATTAGAAAAATGTGCTGTTTTTTCTCATTTTTTTGTGATTTCTGCTCTCTTCTATCTCAAAGTTGAAAGTAAGTATTGTTGTCAACAAATTTGAGATAATTCTTAGCAAATATTTTTTCTCTGTTTTTTTCCCCAAGGAAAAATCGTAATTTCCATTAATAAGTTGAAATTTACAAGTTGTAGATGCTTTAGAAAGCATATGCAGTGAGAAGTGGCTGTTTCCACATGTCCAAAAAACAGTCAAATAAAATCCCAGGGAGGGAGACTGATAAATATAGCCTATTTACATGTCTGTACGGAAAATATACATAGAAATGCTGTGAAAAATAAAAACCATCAGATGCTATCAAAACTGTCAAAAATCAGGGTCTGGCAGCCCTGGCATGGTGATGATCCTCATATGGCCTGTGATAGTACTGATAGAAATCCTGTCCTGATTGTTCCAGAATCAACCATTGAGCCCTAGGCTTGTGCGCGCCTCCTTGGGAAGATTGTCGGAAATATGGTTCCGCTCCTTGTAAATGTGTTGACACGTAAGAGTCAAAAAGAGATTTAAAATGCAAAGTCTCTTCCAATATGTTCTGGAGTGTGTGCACATGACATACAGAAAGCTGATTAAACCAATTTATTATGATTTTGGAATCTCCAAAAATCTGAATGTGATGACATCCCTTCTCAAGTGCAAAGTGCAGTAAGTGATGAAGAGAAATGAACTCTGTATAGTTGTTTGTCCCATCCCCCAAACCCATCTTCAATTTGAAAGAATGATTGTCATTTAGGTGCAAAATCGCACCCCCTCCACTCCCAATTTGTTGAGCAGAACCATCGAAGTATGCCCAAGGATGACTTTTATGATTTATCAATAGATTCAGCAGTAATTGTGCGGGGAGGACGAGAGTGATCATCTTCTGGAAGGCTGTTATAAATGGAGATGAGGTGAGATGAAGCATGATGCCAGAGTGGTGCCACGTCTGCCAAGCCTCCTTTACATTCAGTACATGCCAGTGGATGGAGATGTGCAAAGAAGAGAGATTCTGGTCCCAAAAAGATGAAGTGAGAGGACAATAGAGAAAGAGATGGTCAATAGATTCAGATTCTTGTTGGCAGAGGATGCACTAGGTGGGACCATGGAAGGATCTTCTCTGAAGATTGTCCCCAGTGGGAGCCTTATTGCGAAGAATACACCACATAAATAGTTTGGTTCTGGGAGGCGCTTTCAATTTCCATATCATCCTCCACCACCAGACAGTGTCAGGAGGCTTATGATCAGAGAATATAACTTGATATCCATCCTTTGGTGTATATGAACCATGTAGAGCAGGTGCCCATATAAGGTCATCCTCGCCTTCAGTTATATGAACGTGGGATTCAGAGAGTGCAGATATGTAAGATTGCCAAACAGGTTGCCATATATCCGGAATATCGAGCTGATCAACAGATTTCCAAGCTTGTGATAATATAGTAGTGCTATCCGGATCAACTATATGGGCAATTCGAGAGTAGCCAGAATTTATGAGTAACCTATGGAGGTCAGTAGGAAGTTGATATACGTTTCCACAACCCGACCATGGGTCCAATCCAATGCGAGCCGAGGTACCCAATCTGATTCTCGATACCAATCCATTTCGAATGAATGGCAGTGTTTTCAAGACAACTCCTCCAAACAATAGATATATTATTGCGGTTCCAATTTGGGTGTCTAATCCACTCAGGTAAACGTTCAGGACTAATATATTTCTGAATGACCACATTGGACACAGATTCTTGTGAGTACCTGCCATTCCATTCTTGCTGCAAGTGCCTTTGCAAAGTCCTCTAGATTTTTCATACCCCAGCTACCATATTTGTTTGGCAGAGCAATGTGATCCCATCGAACCCTGGCATATGTATTGCCCTCTTTCTTCCCTTTCCATAAGAATCTGCAACACAACTGCTGAATCCTAGACAATATGCCCTTGGGGATCCATACCAACGACATCCATTATACCAGCATGGCTTCCAACACAGATTTAATAAGGATAAGACGACTTGCCCGAGATAGCCATGGGTGGTACCAGACTTTAATCCTCCTTTCGATCTTAGCAACCAACCAGGTCCAATCTGCAATTCTGTAATCAGATGGTTTAAGTCTGAAGCGAAGATATTTGAGGTCATCTTCAAAAGGGAGAAAAGTAAAAGGGCATCTCTGATGTGCATAGGTTGATTCATGGTGGGAGCACCCAACTGTGGACAAAGTAGATTTGAGATTATTGCATTCCATCCTTGTGGCAAGGCAAAAAGACTTTAAAATAGAGAAGAAAGCACAGGAGTCCCCTTTCCATAAGAATCTGCAACACAACTGCTGAATCCTCTAGACAATATGGTCTATGTCATTGGATCCATACCAATGACATCCAGTACACCAGCATGGCTTGTAACATGGATTTAATAAGGATAAGATGATAAGACGACTTGCTCGAGATAGCCATCTGTGGTATGAGACATTAATCCTCTTTTTGATCTTAGCAACTAACCAGGTCCAATCTGCAATTCGGTAATCAGATGGTTTAAGTCTGAAGCCAAGATATTTTAGGCCTTCTTCAAAAGGGAGAAGAGTAAAAGGGAATCTCTGATGTGCATATGTTGATTCATGGTGGGAGCACCCAACTGCAGACAAAGTAGATTTGAGATTATTGCATTCCATCCCTGTGGCAAGGCAAAAAGACTTTAAAACAGAGAAGAAAGCTGATGATTCCCCGATCGAGCCATTAAGTAAGATAAGTACATCATCAACAAATAATAGATGGGATAGAATGCATCTTTCAGTAATTTTGATGTCTTGCAACCGACCAAGTCTTCGTTCTTCAGTTATGAGCCTACTCAAGCCCTCCATAATCAGTAGAAACAAAAGGGGCGAGAGAGGGCATCCCTAACGAAGTCCACTCTCAACATGAGAAAAAAAAGGAGAGAAAGATCCATTAATAAGCACACTAAATGAGACATTGGAGGTACAACACATAATCCAGTTAATAAAAGCAATAGGGAAACCCAGATGAGTTAAGAACATTCGCAGATATAGCCAGTTGGTAGGATCAAATGCCTTGGCAAGGTTAATCTTGAGAATCAGTCCTTTGAGCTTCTTGATCTTAATGGAATGGAGGACCTCCTGAGCAGTGCCAACAACTTCACGTATTTGGCGATGATTAAGGAAGGCAAACTGTTCAAAGGAGATATGCTCAGGTAATATAGGTTTAAGATGGTTGGCAGTGATCTTATATATGCAGTTACAAAGAGAAATAGGTCGAAAATCATTGAAAGAGTGGGGAGAGTCAGATTTAGGGATGAGGGCAATGAATGTCAAGTTGAAAGCATCAAACATGTGACCGATAACCCTGCATTCTTCAATAACTTGAAGTAAGTTGTTGCCTAGGACATCAAAGAAAGCAAAGGTCAAATTCAATTGGCCAGCCATCCGGGCCGAGACTTGTGTCTTTTTTGAACCATTTGAGGGTCCCTTCCAGTTCACCCATGGAAACAGGTCTAATGAGATCCTCAACAACCTTCTGATCAACAAACCTGGGAAATAATCCTGCCATTTTGATAATCTCAACAAGTGTGGCAACCTGTGGTGCTTTATAAAGTTGCTGAAATGTGTTAATCTAAGGGAAGCCAACTGATTAAAGGATTGAACCCTCTGACCAGATTCATTCTCCAGATGCCAGATCGCGTTGATAACACGACGTCCATTTTCAAAATGGTGATAAAACTTGGTGTTGTCATCGCTCGACTGCATCCAAACAGCTCGACTTCTCAGTCTCCAGGTTGCTTCTTTATCCTTTAAAATGCGCAACCTCTCAGCGTCCGAATGAGTAAGGGGAGCTTTAGCGTTGGTCGATTCAAACCCTCTGCCATACATAGATTCCATAGAAGCCAATTCTTGTTCAATATTGATAAGCGCATGGTTGTCCCTCTGCTTCTTGATCCTTGCCCATTCAATAGTTTTCCTTTTAATATCGAGGAGCCTAGAGGCAAAAGAGGCAGTAAGGGATTGTCCAGGGGTAGGTGGGTGGGAAGTCCAATACTCAGCAACCATTATGATATACTCCTCATCCTTGAGCCCTATGTCACAGGGTTCGGCGAACCTAAAGCTTCAAGTTCGAAATTCAGCGAACTTGATAAATTTTTTTGAATTTGATCAGGTTCGGCGAACCTAATGCCGAACCTAATCCCGAACCTCAAGTCGAACCTCAAAACGAACATGATTGCGAACCTTAAGCTGAACCTGAGCCGAACCTAAAGGCAGATTTTATGAAATTTCCCATGAAGTTCGATTTTAATGAATTTTAAGATTTTTTTTGTTGGCGGTTTTTTATAGCGGTTTTGATAGCTGTGATAAAAACGATGGGCTATTCCCGCCAAGTATTTTCCCCATTTTAAATTGTGCTATGATTGATTTTCACAATTGAAATCGAGTTTGCTGTTGCAACTTGCCGCCATCGAGTTTGCTGTTGCCGGCACTGAGTTTGCATTCGTGAATCATCGTGAGTGTTGTTGCATTCGTGAGGAATCGTCCTGTTGTTGCGTTGGTGAACAAGTGTGTTGCTGGCATGCTGCGTTCGAACTTGTTGAGCCTATCATCATCGTGATTCCTGTTGCTGCGTTTGGGTTGCCATCATCTACACATTTCTATTATGATTAAGTGATTCATGTGTTTTTACTAATCAAAATTAGTAGTAAGTACTCATAGTTTTATAATTTATTAATTGATTTTGATTTATTTATATATATATATATATATATATATATATATATATATATATATATATATTGAAAAATATGTATAGTCGAACCTCATCAGAAAATTCGAATTCGAATCGAACTTAATCGTTGTCGAACTTGAATTCGAACCCGAACCATGTGACATAGCTTGAGCCAGGTCGCATTGAACTTGAAAGGAGCTTTTGGCTTGCGAGAATTGCCCTCAATTTCAAGATATATGGGGGAATGATCCGATATTCCACCCGAACCCACCCATTGCCTATAAGATGAGAGACTGTTAAGAAGGCCTTCTTTAATGACGAAGCGATCCAACCTTCTAGCAAGCATGGCATCACCAATTCTTTGATTTCGCCAGGTAGGTTGAACTTGGGCCGTTGGAATATCAATAAAAAGGTGGTTCTCAAGAAGAGTACCAAAGGTGTATTTTTTCTCTATTAAAATAGAGATCACATGAGTTCTTATTTTGTGATTCTAGTTATATAGGGATATGTTTTTTTTAGTGTTGCTCTTTAATTTTCTAAAGATTTTAGTTTTATTAAATGTAGTCAAATTTCATGATAATGAAGTCTCTTCTCATAAGATACGGTAATATCAATCTTTACAATACAAGTAGATGTTGAAGCAAGGAACAAGCTCAAACTTAGCATTAATAGGGTCTGTTGTGACAACTATTGAGGCTTTAAAGATTTTATGTTTGATTTAAGCCAACTGTAAATTGTCTTGCTATGGAGAAATTTAATTCATTCGTTTTGTTCATTATAATGAGGGAAGTTCTTTTTGGAATTCAGTGTTCTTTTCTTTGGCAACATTTCTAGTGCTTTGGTTGCAGAGAAAATAGAGAGGTGGCAACTGTGTCCCCATATATCAAAAGTTTGGAAACGAGAAATGAGAAGGATTTTTAGAAGTGGTTATCACAAGGGTCCAAAATGTATTGGAAACTTAGGGTAGATTTGTAGACCTCTTAGAAAACCACAGGAAATAGGAGGACTCCCAAGAAATGGGAACAAAATTTTAAAGTTGTCAAATATTTATGAGTTTCATTATTTAATTGAGATATAAAAATTACAAAACACAAAAGTACTGTATTATTTTAGTGAGTGATGTTGGGCTCCTATTTGGTTGACCATTCAATATGATGGATGTAGAAAATCTAACAATGGGATTCAAACTGATCTTGTAATGTACTAAAATAAAATACTGAATCCTTCTACAATTTGCGGAAACAAAATACAATCGCACAATCACATAAGTAAGAGAAAGAGACAATCAATCGCACAACAAAAGATGTATTTGGGGAAAGCACATTGCCGAAAAGCCCGCTATCTGTATATTGTATAAAGTCAAGACCATGAAACAATACAATGCTTTCTCTCACCGAGAAACTCCTGCACTCAACCGATTGTCTGACTCTGGTCTTGGCAAAATCAATCAATTACTTAACCAATTCTCATCGGGGCCTTCCTTAGAACTGACATGCAACAACTATTTATAGCGAATTATCAGTTAACTGATTGATCACTAGCTCATCACTCAGTTAGAACTAGTTAAACTGATTTTAACTCAATTTATTGAGTTAACTAATTACAACTCACAAATAACTGTAACTAGACCCTCTTAAATTATGGGAGAACTCTACATGCCTTCTCTTTGACCCTCAACTCGAATTTCCTAAGCTAACTCAGTGATTTTGACTTAGTTAACTAATACAAGTTGTCATGAGATGAAATTGCAATTTTTATTCCAATTTAATTAAGGGAAAATTAAATCAGAGCCCCCCTTTAGGGTGCCATTTCAACAATTTAACATCCACATTTAACCCAAGCCTAAGTTGCCAAGATACAGATCTTTTGTGATCGTTGCTGAAGGCCGACTCCTTTTTTGTGAAACTTCATCAATGGGTTCTAAACCCTTGTAAGACAAAGCACACACTTAATTTCTGCCACCTTCATCCACGCTTGTGTGCTGTTATCCTCTCACAGAGTTTCCACAACACACACTGATATTTGAAATTTCTTCCCCGTCTAGACATGTTGTGGAAATGAAAAGAAAAAAATCTACAAGTTGAAATTTGGTGACTTGGGGAGCAAAGAATGCCGAAAATAATGAAGAATGTTGAATGCTGTACTGCTGGACTACAATTTCCTGCAAGAAAAACATCAAACAATACCCTACTTTCTCTCTTCTTGTCAATGGATCTCTTTGAACCTTTTACTCTTAGTTGTTTTAGGTTTTCCTGTTGCGCTTACTCTAAATGCAGCCTTATTGGGGCTTTTCAATTATTAAGAAGCATTTTTTTTAATGCTAAGATCAGCACCACAATGCCCAAAGTTGGCGTACATTTCTGAATTTGTCTCGGGTATAATGGGGAAAACAAAGGTTTTGTAGGGTAGGGGAGGCATGCTGATGGGTATTAAGAATCCGATCTGTGGGTATGCATGCCCATACTACTGTGACCTGATCATAATTGCGCCCTTCCATTTGTTGGTTCTATCTAGTCAAAAGCCCTTCCAATCAAAGATGATTTATAGTTTGTTATGCCAAGGTGGCTTGTGAAGCCTTGTGGATGATTCGTGATTGCTTTGACAATTTTATCATAATAGTGTTACTATGTAACAATAAAAAGAATGACATTTGTATAAAGAAGTCAGCACTAGCATCTTCAACTTGTTCACAATTTGGCTGTTTTTACAAGTTTTTTGCTAACGCTACTGTTGCAGCCTGGATTCCTTCTACGTAGGGTTCCCCATCCACCAAAGTATTATCTTTTTGTATTGTTGAACAAAAGACAAGCTTTCATTGTGCAGCTTCTATTTTCTGGTGCTGGTCCTTGGAAATATTCAGACAGGCCTTCACATGAAACCCCTTTTCAGGTAGCAAATGGCATATCACTTGGGTATAGAATCTAGATCCCCCTTTGAAGTTACTTATTGGAATTGCATCCATTCAAGTGGCCACTTCCTGTATTCAAGCTGTTACATATGATCCTCCGACACTTCATTGAGCTGATTGCTATTTTCCCTCATTTCACTGTGAAAAGTCTGCCCAGAAATTTCTACTAAGCATTTCTTTTCCACTGCTCTTTTTTGTAAAATAAGGAGTCTCTTTTCTATGAGTTTTTTTGTTTTTTTTATTCCTTCTTTCATGTTTATTCTAATATGTAATTATTATTATTATATTTTTTTGTATTTGTTTTTCGCTTTCAAGGTTTTTTGATATGCTAAGGTAAAGTAGGAACTTTTGGGGTTAAAATAGGTGTAGCTTTTAGTTTTGAGTTGAAAACAGAACACAAATGCTGTAAAGTTCCAGTGGCTTGGCTGCTATGCAAACTGTCAAAAAATTGCTTGATTAAGTTCTGGAATTGGCAGGAAACTGCTGAGCCAAATCTGGCATCCTGTAAACATTTTCAGGGCCTGTTTCCAGGGTATGGAAAGTTTTTAATATTGAAATGTATTATGGGTCTTCTTGAAACCATTTCAGGGGTTCATAGGTGGGGTAGATAAGTATAAAATCTTTGAGCTTGGTGATGTTGACTTTTTGGGGATTCGACACTCTTTATTTTCAACAGTATTTCTTTGTCTGCTCAATGTGAGTTCTATTGTGCCATATCTCCTTTTAGAGATTAGTGAAGTTCTCTGGTTAAGGTATTTCCCTTATGTAGAGTCTAGACATCTCTATTTGAAAGCAACAATTGCATACCCCTCCATGGAGTCTCTACATGTGATTAGCTCTTTGTTCTTGCATATTTAACAACTTCCCAAGTTTGTCAAAGTTACCCAAGTTTTATTATATCTCTGTGAAGTACATGAAGAATTTTTGCCCATGGATTGACATCATTTATGTTTTTTTGGAGATTAAAGAGTAATGATCTATCAGTTGGAAAAGAATATCTCATTTAAAGCATGTGAAGTATAGATTGCATCCTTTTTGCAAGTACAGTCCGTGACCATCCTGTAGCCTGCAGAAGTGTGGCTTTGAAATCTAATTTCTGTTTCCTTTGAGGAATCTTTTTTTCTTTTTTCCCAAGAGTAGTAACATTAAAGGACAAGCGTTTTCATTTTTTAAACTAAAGTAGGGATCTAAAATGTCATTGTTGGCAGTTGAAAATTTATTTATCATTGTCAAGGAATTGACTAGTGTATTTAATCTGTGCAGAATGATCTCATTCATGGATGGGGTATGGATATGAAGCTTGGATATTGTGCACAGGTCAGATTCCTACATTTCTGGCTGCTTTCTTTTTGGTCACATTCATACAAAGACAGGTCAATTGTGATGGTGTAATTTTCCATTGGTCATAATGTTCTTAGGTATTTTAAATTTTTTCATTGTCATGGATTGCTGCATTGTGTATTTGCACCTTTGTTTTGGCTGAATGGCTGTGCCCACATATGGATTAGTTGAGAGTTTCAGCTAGCTTTTATTTTTCTCCTTTTTTATTTATTTTTCTGTGACAAGCATGCTTCTGGTCAACACAAGCAAACAAGCACTTTCCGTAGCATGAGAATTTAATTCACTGAAGCAATTGCGTCTCACATGCTTATGGAAGCTATCCTTTGGCTTAACAGCTGCCACTGGTGGTATTTCTTCCGCCAAAATAACTAGGACTTGCACCTGGCTACAACCACAATAAATAGCTGGCTTATGTAGGCATGCTGGCTTACTGGAGGTGAACATGTCCCTGTGGGATTTTTGAGCCTTGGTGGGGAGGTTAGCAACACCCAATGTTTATCAACTAGCCAAACCCCTGTTGATCACTGAAATTTTTTGAAGAAACAAAATAAGACTGTGGCCCTCCTTTAAATTCCTCAGCCAATGGAGACTTGTCAATAATTAATTTTAATTCATGCTCTTTAATTTTAATTTTAATGGCAACTTTATCTTCATGAACACTCAAGGGCTTCCAACCAATTCTTTTATTGCATCAATAGACTTGAAGAAAACCTTACTCCCAGTAGTTTATCTTCATGAGTACTCAATGGCTTATCCAATTCCTTTATTGCATCAACAGACTCGAAGAAATCCTTACTTCTTTCTCCCAGTATAACCTTACTTCTTTCTCCCAGCATATATTAGGTGGCAATCAATTATTGCAGGACATCAATTCGAGAATCCCGTCCAAATCTTACCTTTCTCAATCTTGAATTTGAAGGTACATTCTGCTTTTGTCGCTTATGTTCTTTCATATCAAATACAGCCTAGATGAAACTGTTAACATAACCCTTATACAAGTTTTAGTCAATTTGGTTCCGTATTTAAAGACATAGTTAAAGAGATATTTTTTTGGCGAGGCTAGAAGATTTGCCTGTCAGTCTTTCCTGAACCACCTTCAGAGTTTTCTTTATAAAAATAATACCCTTTCCCTTTGAGAAGGGTGTGGCCCTCCAGTGCTCTCTGGAATTTGTCCAATTAACATTTTATGAATCTGCCAACAAACAAATCCTGAACCCTATAGAAATGGTAAGGGGCTTCATGCCTCCAAAATGTCAGATACCAAATTGGAATTGGCTCAATATCTACACGCATGTCTCCTATTTGGACCAGTGTCTCAAATGGATTGTTGAAAAATAACACATGAACAAGATATGAGGCAAACATTAGTGGATTTGTGAATGATGTGAAAGGTGAGAAATGAAGTGGAAGGTTTCCAAATTCTGCATGCAGATTGTAGGCACTTCACATTGGATGTGGAGATGCGACAACTCAAATATGGTGCATAAAGTGTAACAATACTCTCTGCATTCTTTATTCTGCATTTGGAATGCAGAAATGTGGAAATTCAGAGAAGGAAAAGGAACTCAGAACTAGAGTCTGAAGCCTGCATTGGCTGTAGAATGCATGAATGTGGACAAAATGACAAACCAAATTTTGAAGGGAAGCTGTGCATTAAAAATACTCGGTAAAAAAGAAAGATGCAAAGGAAAATCATTAACACCTCCTCTTATCAATTCATTACCAACTCTGAAGTACTTAATGTACCATGTATTTATGTAAAGTATATTCTAAACACTAATGAATGATCGTTATTATAATTACACTAACATCCATGTGGGTTTGAGGCCAGGAAACAGTTCATATTTTTTCTTCATAGATTGGCTTGGTTGGTGCTTTATTGTTGTCTTCACAAATACAGTGGGGGATGAAGGAACACATTTTGATTTGACTTTCCTCTTTGTTTATGTTATGTTGAGTTATGGGTTCCCCAAAATATTCATGTGCTTTGCTGGTTATGCCTATGAAATTTGGAGATCGGGATTCATTTGGAAGGGTTAATTCAAAAATTGTCTTTCCTATCCTTACTTTGTTAGTCTGTATGTAACTTTACTAGTTTATATTCCTAGACTTTGAGATCTAAGGCTTTGTGTTCGTTTCCCTTGAGAATGTGCTTTACTTAGTGGAAAGCTACATCTCTTTCTTCTTTAATTAGAGATTCAGAGTAGCATTCCGTGTTTCTAATGGTTTGAAGAGTTTCCAGCTTCTTTTCACATAATGCAGGGTCTAGGATGATGATCCTAATTTAGTCTCTAATCTTCAGTCCAAGTACTCTATGATCACTTAGAACAAAGTTTTCAAAATGTTTATTTTATCATCTGACATGATGATTTGAGTGCTTTATCCAGAGTTAGTACATAGGCATAGATCGTCATTCTTAAAGTTAAAAAGTGGGAATGTCCTCTCATGAGGTCTTCAAACAAGTCTTCTTTAGGGTTAGTTCAATCTCATACCAATACAAACTTTATAATTGTTTTGCGTTCAATAGGTTCCTCTTGCTTGCTTGTGACATGCAAATTTTGATGCATGTCCGGTGAAAGCTCCAAAATGTTACTTTCAGTTTTTTCAAGGCTGCTTTTTTTTGGTTAATTTTCTAGAGAGTGATCATATTTTTGGATACCCTTCGTGGAGAAGGTGGAAGTTTTGGTGGTTTTTGGAGAACATGACAATTTAGGTTTTTTCTCTTTTAAGACTAATCATATTTTTGGAACCACTTAATAGAGGAAAAAATGTGCCCCAATTTTCATAATGATCAGAGAACATGTGCCTTTTTGCTTTTTTGAAATTAATATGTACCTTGAGTCACTTATCTGGTAGTGAAGATGGGTTTTAATTATCACAGGATTGCTAGCACTTCGGCATTTTGTTATGCATCGCATTTTTAGTGGTTGAGATATGTGGTGTAGTCCAGTTCAGGAATGTACTTTTTCATCCCCCTACCTTATATGCTGATCCAGATGGGGTGTGCCTTGATTCTAGACATGTGTCATTGTTCTAAAGAATAGGCAAGAGTGCACCCTTCCTTGAGAGGGGTCATGGAGAATGAGTAGTTGGTTGACACATGGCATATATCTCAGATTAGTGTGCCCCACTTGAGATAGAATCTTTGACTTGCCTTCCCTTGCTTTCTAAGGCAAGCTTTCTCCATGTTGACTTGCACTGTAGAAAAATTCCATGCTAGAAAGGTTGTCTTTGTTGACTTTTCTTTGAAGGCAAAATATTTCTATGTTGGGAATCCTGTATTTGGATTTCACTTGGATGATTTATTTGGAGATTCCCCTTTTCCATCCTTGATGTGCTTTTCTGTTTTGTCCTACGTTCTTTAAGTGGGGTGCATTGCATTGCTTAATAAGGCTTCTTATCTGCTTATTGTGGTTTTGTCCTCCATCATGAATTGCAAAGGTGGTGTACCGTCCTTGAGATCACTATTCTTTGGTCCTTCCACTATTTACACAAGTTGATTCAAGGTAGGAGAGGCCTGCTTTGCTAGGGACTCTGTAGGGAGATTCCAGTGATTTTGAAGGTGGTGACTTGTCATTTTTTTTTCTTTTTCTTTTCATATCTCCAATGCTTTTGAAGGTGGTGACATGATATTCTTTTTTTTTTCTTTCCCATCTTTTCATAGGTTGGGCATGCATGCTGCTCCACCCCCCATTGTTTGTGATATTTTCTGTAGAGTTCAATGGCTTTTCAGTACTTTAACAGTTGATAGAGAAGGGTGCTTTCTTGCTTTTTTCATGATACTTTCTAAATCAAGGCCTAGTTCTATAATTGATTTTACTCTTCTTTTATCCTTTCTTGGCTATAGGCTTTAGTTCTATTCTTGATTTTACTCTTCTTTTATCCTCTTTTGGCTATAGGCTTAGTCCTATTCTTGATTTTACTCTTCTTTTATCCTCTCTTGGCTATAATCAACGTCTTCTATTCACTGGAGACTTGATTTTTTGAGCAAGCACTTGTGCTATTGATTGTTTGTGTTTCCCAAATGCAGTGCCATAGTTATTACTTAGAGTGGTGTGAAGAGATAAGAGTTTTGGCATGATTACTTCTATCCCCCAAGATCCTTAAGAGTGTTGATCTGTGTGCAACTTGCTTGGAAAATTGTTCTTTGTACAACTTAGAGTAATGGAGATCTATTTTTTAAGCATTTCAAAATGTGCTGTTGATGTTATTGTAAGGATTCATTGTGTGTTCAACCTTTTGGATACGTGATATGTGATCCATCATGGGGACAAGAGCGAGGATTGAGAAAGATTAAAAATACTTACTTAATGACAAAGCTTATCCATCTTAATAAATATTTACAAAACTACTAAAAACTGATAAAATATAAAATCACAAAGAGGTTGGCTAGACCAACCAATAAAAACCACGTAACAAATATAAACCAACACAACAAAACATTTAAAAATTAAATTAAATGATATACAAAAATCAAATAATATAAAATATATAGAAGAACGACGCATATGCCATAAACTAAATAAAAGGGAGGCTTAAGCCCAATATAGACAAAAGAAAGAAAATACAAACCAACCTCAATCGCTCATAAAGTAATCAAGGAGATAAAAACCAACTTTTAAAAATAGTAAATCATGAAACAATTTAAAACAAGGTAAAATGAGAAGGAAACAGAAAGAAATAAATTACTTAAAATGAGGGAAAAATGCCAAGTTTTAAAGGATCATAAATCTTGAAACAATTTAGAACTAGGTAAATGATAAAGAGAACGAAATAAATAAAAGAATTAAAATAAAGGCAAAAAGCCAAGACACTTAAAGAACATTAGAAACTCCTATACAAGAACATTGAAGCAAACTGCAAAATTCCTTACACTTGCTACAGAGAGAAGGTTAACTTGGAAAGTCTCCCTTGGGCGATCATAACAATGGCTTTGGAGAATGGGGAGCCAAGCCCTACTTTGCGTACGCCATCATTCCTGTTGAGACGTGTAAATTTCTGAACATGTTCTATGCCATTTCAGATTAGGGCACAAAATACTGAAGCAGATAGAACAAATAAATCGATCGATGGAAGACAAGCCAACAATAGAAAAAGAAGAAGAAGAATGATGGCGTTACGACGATCAGCAGTATGCTTCAACCAGCGAAGTCTCCAATAGGTCATTCAGCCAAGCGTGTCATACAACCCTAGAACGCTACATCAAGAAGCCCTAATTCAGCTCCATGAGAAAGCCTTAACACAGATGCACCAAGAAGAGAGCAGATAATTTCCTCCACACAATGTGTGTGAAATGATCTCCAAAAATCTCCTATTTATAATCCTCTGTGGGGGTGTGTGACACGTCCTTTAAGACATTTAAGTCTATATTATATTCCAGGCCGACCTAGCACATAAGTGGAATAAATTCAAAATACATGTTCTGCTCATTCGATTGAGATGATCTTTAGATCAATCTTACAACTCTCCGAAAGAGGAATCCAATAAAAATATCAGGATCATCATCTGAGCAGCACAACCTGGAGTTTGGACCTAGTTGCTCAAAATTAACACTCCCTCTCAACTAGGGAGAACTCTGTCCACTTGTGCAATCCAAAAATCGTGCGTCATCCCGCCGTAACGTGCTTTACTGGCATCTTATTTCAAACGGTGAGTCACAAAGACATCACACCCGGCTGACCCGAAGTCAGCTTAGAGGTTAAAACCTCTCCAGGACTCAAAAGAGTCTCATACTAACCTGAAGTTAGTTTAACTGACCCGAAGTCAGTTGGAGGTCCCAGACCCCACTTCTCTTGATCCCCGATCAAGTCATTGGACATATGTCATCTTATCATAGAGAGTACGACAATCCCCGATGCGTCCATCGGTCTTGCTATGGTCTCTAACTTTTACCACCTCATTGTCCAAGATGAGGGGTACTTCCCATGAGTCTTGGACTCCATGGGTAGGATGCACACAGGGCACAGACCAAAGAGAGGCGAACCAACTCAATGTCATCACGGTGGGGCGGAAGCACACCAAATAGGTTTGACAAGCCTAACACTGTGGTTGCTTATAGCACCAAGAAGCTATCCCTAAAAACCCCCTTAGAGCTCCCAGAGCTCATCGTCCAATAGGACCCTCCAAATAGGGTCATTCCATGATTTTAGGATTCTCACGAAAGGTTAGGAACATGACCTTCCTCAAGGGCATTGTGAGAATATCCGTGGCCTGCTCATCAGTTCCTATATGATCAAGCCTTACGGCGCCTCGCTGTACCATATCCCAGATAAAGTGGTACCAACCATCAACATGCTTGGATCAATAGTGGAACCTGGGATTCTATGACAAACGAATCCCCCTCTGGTTATCACAAAGGATAACATTGGCATCTAACACATGTTCGAACAACGCACTGAAGAGCTTTCGCAACCAAGTGACTTCACAACAGGCCATACATGTTGCAATGTATTCGGCCTCAGCGGTGCTCAAGGCTATCGACTTCAGATTCTTGCCCGAAGCAGATCTACGTGTGAAGTAGCATCCAGATGTTCTCTTGCGATCCACCACACTGCCAACCCAAATAGCATCGGTATATCCATGGAGTGTCATACTACCGGCAGTGTATCTCAGCCCATGGTCTATCGTGCCCAAGAGATATCTCAAAAGTTTCTGGGCACCAACCCAGTGAATGTTATGAGGATCAACCATGTGTTGACTCAAAGTGTTCACTGCACAACATATGTCTGGACGGATGTTCCCTAAGAACATCAGGGCCCCTACGAGTTGACGATACTTAGTAGGATTTGCTAGCATAGGACCAACAACACTTTCACTCAACTTCTTAAAGTTGAGCTACGTCAGTGTCGACACGGACTTACAGTCCACCATACCAAATCTTTCCAGATGCTTCACAATGTAGTTTCCTTGAGAAAGGAAAATCTCGCTAGGTCTTTGCCAGACCTCCAGGCTAAGGAAGTAATGCATCATTCCTAGGTCCTCCATCTCGAACTCAAATGCGAGCTCCCTCTTACACTAATGAATGAGAGGGTCAGCACTTGCAAACATGGGTGTCTTGATCTTCAAACCTCTTCCTTTATCGCACCATGCCGAAAGGCGGTCTTCACATCCATCCAGTGAAGATTCCGTCCTTGCGTAGCAGCAAGGGTAATAATAGATTATAGGTGCAATCTAGCACATGCTCGAACAACGCACTGAAGAGCTTTCGCAACCAAGTGACTTCACAACAGGCCATACATGTTGCAATGTATTTGGCCTCAGCGGTGCACAACATACGTTCGGACGAATGTTCCCTAAGAACATCAGGGCCCCTACGAGTTGACGATACTTAGTAGGATTTTCTAGCATAGGCCCAACAACACTTTCACTCAACTTCTTAAAGTTGAGCTGCGTCGGTGTTGACACGGACTTATAGTCCACCATACCAAATCTTTCCAGACGCTTCACAATGGATTTTCCTTGAGAAAGGAAAATCTCGCTAGGTCTCTGCCAGACCTCCAAGCCTAGGAAGTAATGCATCAGTCCTAGGTCCTCCATCTTGAACTCAGATGCGAGCTCCCTCTTACACTAATGAATGAGAGGGTCAACACCTGCAAACATGGGTGTCTCGATCTTCGAACCTCTTCCTTTATCGCACCATGCCGAAAGGCGGTCTTCACATCCATCTGGTGAAGATTCCATCCTTGCGTAGCAGCATGGGTAATAATAGATTATAGGTGCAATCATAATCAATGCCTTCCTAGAGAGGAGTCGAAGGCAACACAACAACTTTGTCATGTGGTCTAGGGACCATATCCCCAGACATCACCTTTCATAATGGACTCGTACTCTTGTGTATCGCATCCTTCCAAACTTGATGCTTTCCAACTTCTTCAAATGGTCCAGGCTCATAATGTACTCATGGTAGCTAGATACCTCTAGTATTTATATGGCTTCTTGTTTTTTTTTTTTTTCTTTCGGAATTTCCCCCTTGAACCCATATGTCTTTGAGCCATGAGGGTCTTCTTAGCTCAGGAGCTTATACGGTTGTTGTCTCTTTCTTATTGCTTTCCTGCGGCACATTTCTGGTATATGCCTTTATGACAGATGCTTTCTCTTGCAATGACGTTTTATAATTTCCTTTGCTTGCCTGTAGTTGTTGCACTGCTATATGACTGTTGCAATCCAGAATTTAGCCTCTTGTTGGGGAAGAATTTACGATACACCGTGGATAGTTAACTCCAACAATGTAATTCCAAGGATAACATTAGCAACACAATCTCCGGGATAATAAAAAAAACCCAACTAGCGTCAACAATGACAAACTGGTCACCTTTGCTTCTTAGTACTCGGTTCTGGAAGCTCAACTTTAAGAATTAGAAAATCGAGTCTTCTTGTAGTCTCTTCCAAGCTTGCAAAATTGAGGTTTGTACAAGTGTAACTTGCCCACAGATTTGAGGTCTTCGAGTTTATTCAGTTACCACAACAAAGGTAAGCTACAGGATTGTAGGTCCGAAGTTACGACCACAGAACCCAACCAATTTTTTGTCCACTATCCGAGATGTGACTTATCACAGTTCACCCACAAATCCAAGCTTGCACTTCGAGCTACAATAGTTCAATAAACCGAGCTACAAGTATGGGATTCACTATTCTAAGGTGATTGTCCTATGTTTCGAGTCCATCTTCAAGCTTGAGCACCTTTACAAATGTAAGCTACAAGACTGTACATAGGTCTGATGTAACTTAACTTTTCCTCAGTATGAGATTACTGCCTTTCAGTTTTCCAGAAGTGTGTCCGACCCTTAAACAAATCTGACCTCTTTACAATTCTGTCTGAGTAGCTATCCACAGGTTTGGGTCTTCGAAAAGTCTGTAACAAAGCCTGACAAATGGTGACTAATTGAGCTTCAATTTGTTAACTGTCTTAGGTCCAGGCCCTTCACAAATCTCAGATCACCGACCCAGGGAGAGATCATGCAGGTAACACTTGTCGACTCCGACCCTGAAACTGATACAAGGCTTCAATGTAGACTGATCACACGTTGATTGCCATCATGTGTCATACACAACGTCACTGTCATCAATTATCATACTCAAGCTACTGTCATCATGCATCGTAGTAGTCATCATATTTACTATTGTGCCAAGTTACTGAAGTACATAAAGATCACTGTAATATGTCAAGAACATAAACTAGGTCACGTCTCATTGTCATCACAAAGATCACTGTTCTTTTGACAATCAAGGGCACCGTCTTGCTGGAGCATAGAACACTGTCATATTATTGAAATTAGAACACTGTCATTCCTTTCATTGTTGTCACTGTTATCTCACAGTTCGCTTTATATAGATACCTGTCATCAAGTATGCTATACAAACTTGGCTACTCACAAAGACAGGGAGCCATATCACAAATGAAGGAGAGCCAACATTTAGTGATACAGATCATCGAACCAACAAAACGAGGCCATATAATAATGTGATGCTACAAGTATCAAATATGAAGCGTAGCCATATAATAATGCGATGCTATAGGTATCAAAAATGAAGCGTAGCCATATAATTTCCTTTACATTCAGTACATCATATGGTAGATAGCAGAAATAAAACTCATGAATAGATACATCGTAGAACTTGGACTGACAGGTCGACTTAGCTAATGCAAGACAGTCTTTCCACGTCCAGAGCAGTGCCCACAATTTGTTTTGTGCTCAAGATCTATGCTCAGCCACACTGGAGTCAAAGAACTTGGGCCCTTCCTTGTTTTTATCAGTCAACACCCCCAGAGAAAGTACCCAGATTTCTGAACTTGCAAACTCGGCCCTATTCAGCTTGTATCTTCAATCACCAACGAGTATTGTGTGCTGCAAGCGCAGGGGTAAGTCACGGCCTATATAATAAGGGGCTCGAACCTTTCAACCTATTAACACAGCTATCCACAGAGTGCACGTCCACCAATTTGTACGAGTGATTTCTGTCCACTAATCAAAGCAAACTCCTCTCTCTTGCCAACAGAACTCGTCCAGGGTACAAGAATGCTATTTCGCCCCTCTTCTAGCAGGGAAAACCGTTCATTAGAGGTCCAACACTTTGATTATACAGTCCTTCCTTGTAGACAATGATAGAAGTAAGTGGCTCGACGTACCCTTGAAGCGATGATTTTGCTACAACAATACCAAGTAGTCAAGATATGCGATTTTTGGAGCGAGTTTGCCAGTTATTCAAATGAATTTGATCCTTGCAAAATTTGGCGTCTTAGAAAAATGACAGAGATCAACCTTGCCACAAATCTGCTCGCCTTCAAGAAAATGCAAGCAAGTCCACCCCTGCAATAATTCGATTCTCCCGGAGCAAAACAATTTTCTGACACTGATCTTCGCACCAACAATGATTCGATTTCTGCAAATCTTTTCTTAGAAGCTTGAAACAAACTTTGATGATGATTGGATATCAGCTGATATGAATTTAAGCACGATACGTACAATACGTCTACAATTTCGACTTCAGGTTATGATTCAATTGCCACACAATAGAAATATGCCTTCATAAAATAATGCTTTCGATAAAATATATTCACAACCCGTAATTACTAGATCCCAAACAAAAGCCCCGGGTTTGCAATGGGTTAGCAGGACAGATAGATGCGGAGAGGTGAAGAATGAAGACGTGGGCAAGCATGTCAGGCTATGTGAATCACGGAGAACAAAAAAAAAACCACGCTGTCTTCTAGCTTTCGCTACAAGAAAAATTTCCCACGCTGACTTCTAGCTTCCGACAACGATATTAGCGTAGGGTTTCTCTACGCCTGTTTCTGGACGTAATCTCGGTTACGCTGCAGTGCGTAGCTTCCTCTTCCTTTGTCGGATGGGCGGCGTACCATGCTATCTCTTGTTGTGTGGTATGGCCTGTGGCCTACCACACAACCTCGCTGTAAATTTACGGCACCCCTATTTTCCCTTTGAACAACCCCCATCCTAGATTCTGGGCGTTGTCTTCTCCTACCTCTGATACCATGTAAATTTTACTGAAGCAGATAGAACAAATAAATCGATCGATGGAAGACAAGCCAACAATAGAAAAAAGAAGAAGAAGAATGATGGCATTACAGCGATCAGCAGGATGCTTCAACCAACAAAGTCTCCAATAGGTCATTCAACCAAGCATGTCACACAACCCTAGAACGCTACATCAAGAAGCCCTAATTTAGCCCCATGAGAAAGCCCTAACACTGATGCACCAAGAAGAGAGAAGATAATTTCCTCCACACAATGTGTGTGAAATGATCTCCAAAACTCTCCTATTTATAATCTTCTATGGGGGTGTGTGATATCTTTTAAGACATTTAAGTCTATATTATATTCCAGGCCGACCTAGCACATAAGTGGAATAAATTCAAAATACATGTTCTACTCATCCGATCGAAATGATCTCTAGATCAATCTTACACCTCTCCGAAAGAGGAATCCAATAAAAATATCGGGATCATCATTTGAGCAGCACAACCCGGAGTTTGGACCTAGTTGCCCAAAATTTAACAAGACGGTTGTTTTCCTTTATGATCTTCATGGCCTCCTTGACTTACCTTTTTGAGAACTGATCTACCTCAGCCAAAATCTTTGTGTCCTCATTACAAATATGATGCTTTGTTTTCTTGGAATGCTCAACTAGGCCAAGGACTTAGCACAATCATTAATAATAGTAGTGTTATGCTCCTTAACTATGAGTTGAATTGACCTCCCAAGCCCAGAGGAACAAGTGATACCTTATACCCCTTTTTGAACCTGTGGATCTAGAGTGTCTTCAACTGGTTTGAGGAACTCATGGATATTGTTCAAAGGGCTAAAAATTAGTTTTAATTTTCTTTCTTCTTACAAATCTAGCTATCTTTTCAGAGGTTCCTTCAACATATAGGGGAGCAGTGCTCTTCTTCAGCTTCATTACCTACCTCACAATCTGTAGGAAGTTTACTTGGCCTTCTTGAACACTTTATTGATTTGCCATTCATTATACCACCCAATAGCAAAAATCTCAATCAAGTGCTGCTTCTCCTGATCTAAGTGCTCATCATGCAAGATTCTTAGAGCTTGCATAGCAAGGGTGTTGATAATCTCTAGCTTTTGGGAGGGGTGATAATGTGAGTCAACGTGGAGGTACTACAGTACTACTATACGCTAGAGTCTAGACCTAATGGGCTAAAAATAAATCAAATTTCTGGGGGACAAGAACATCTAAATAAATGTTTTTTCTTTTCATTTTTAATTTCAGAGGAGAACAAAAGAAAAATCAAGTGTAAAATTCATGGTAAGTATCATAAATGTTTAATGAGTGAAAGGATTTTATTATGCAAGGATTTTAACATGTATCATTTATGTTTGTTGATGGCGACTTCTTTTTTTTTTCCCTTTTTTACTCTGATGAATTTGATCTGAATTGCATTATCCTCAGATTTCAAAAACAAACATGAACCATGTGACATTGAGTACAACATTAAAATCCCTAGTCAATATTGTGTTTTCCGAGGGTCGCAAGGTGTAGGACTAGGACTCTATTATAGAAGTCCAACACTTATTTTCAATGCCATTGTTGGGTTCATAATTGTTTTTGGTTTGATGTTTCTGTCTAGTTTGAGAGACTGTACAACAGAGGTATCCAATGATCGGAAGTGGGATTGAATTCCATAGAAATCAGAGCTGGTTCCCATTAGGCGGCTGACCTTGTAGAGTGGTGCCTGCTTTCTTTTGGCAAGCCCATCTACTCCGCTTAAAAAGGAATTTTACACAGTTGATAGAGATTTTGTGCTACTGTTAGTTTCTTGTAGGAGTACCATTGTTGGTTTCTCTTCCTTTATTAAGAATTTCAGAATTTTTTCTTTTCCAGGACTGGTTAAACCTCTTGAATCCCAATACGAACTCTTCATGGTTTATTGTTGAAGTTTTTACCTGACTCAATACTTGGCATAGGGTTGGCCTGGGTTCCTAGGACATGATTTCTCGTTGCTTCATATTACTGAACTTATGTCTGAAATTTGAATGTGCCAAATCTTATTTTAAATTTCTCATCTTCTTTAAAAAGGGCCATTTCTATTCAGTGTGACAGAGCTGTGGCACAAATGGGATAGGCAGAGGGCTGGACTTGGTCTCCAGTGTTGTGGGGATCTTGCATGCTTTGGTTGATGAACTGACACTCTTTTTAGGAGAAAGATGTTGATGATCAAGGGTTTTCAGATTTTTTCTTTAGTTCAGGGATCATAGCCTTCTCAACACGTGAGTTTTTTTTAGTGAATACTTCCCCCCTGGGCTGATTAGTATATTCTTCGTGTGGCTGTTTCTTTCCACCATCTGGATTAGATGGTTTCTCTTTCTCCATTGCTAAGAATTTGTTTTGAGTTTCTGTGTGTGGTTGTTTCTTTGGCTGGTTCTAATTTTTCTGTTTCTGCTTTGGGTTTTCCATTCCCAGGGTAGGAGTGGAATATTGAATTGGAGGTGATTCTTGGGGGCAATCTTTTGCTAGGAATATTCATGGCACTAGTTGTATTGATAGGAATCTATTCATATTCAAACTTTCGGACATCCTTCTAGTCCCTTAATTGCAGTTCAAGGGTGTTGGGAAATCCTTTCCCTAAGTCTACTTCAACACAAATTCTAGCACAAGCTAGAATACTTAATTTTGGTTCTCATTTATTAATGTATTTTCCCAACATGTTTTTGATTTCCTCTAGAGTTCTGTCATCCTATAAATTCCCTAAGTCTACTTCAACACAAATTCTAGCACAAGCCAGAATACTTAATTTTGGTTCTGATTTATTGATGTATTTTCCAACATGTTTTTGATTTCCTCTAGAGTTCTGTCATCCTAGAAATCCACGGGAAAAAGGGGAGTCTCTCGTATACCAAATGACAAGAATCTCCTCCTTTGGAAAGTTCAAGGATTTGCCAATACATCCTTAGAATCATGTACCTCTGCTTGTCTATGTCTTCATTGTACTCGAAATGGAAGGAGTAGAATCTCTTGAAATATTATGGATGGCTCAGTTGACCAATGTTGCTTAATCCGTCCTTAAAGAATTTCAGGACTTGGCCATAGAAGCATTAAATTTCTGATAAGGGCATTAGAGCTTTGCATATAGAAGCTCCTCTTTTCACCAACAGATTTGTTGTGCCTTTACATCGTTTGGTTAAGTGGGAAGAAGTCTGGCTCTTGTGTTGTTTAACCTTTTTGGCTGCAAAATTAGTGAGTGCTTTAAAGTTGTTGTAGCTTGAGTGAAGGGATGGAAGATGGAGTTGCAGCCAACTGTTTTAAAGGATATGAAAGGAGAGTAGGAGAGAGGTCAATAGAAACCTTGCATATGAACCCTTCAACTTCTGTATTAATATGGATTCTTAGTGACTTGTGCAACATCCACGAAAGATGCCTTTTCATGTTTGTGCACTCCTTATGCTTATTGGGTTGTAAAATCATTCTTATTCATTTACCTCCTCTTGGACCTTTTAGAAGAACTTTTTTTTAACATGTAACCAAGCATGCCACCCTCCAGCCCATAAGCAACGGTGAGATATTCATCATGGTTAAAGAGGAGCCTCAATGAGATTGGCTCAGCAAGAGAAAACATCTCACAAGTGGGATTTGAAGCCAGGTGGGGAGGATAACAATGCTTCCTCTCAACCACCCACAGGAGACCTGATTGACAGCTTTTAGAACTTGATAATGCTTCCTTTTTTTGCTTTGCCAATGTCCTTATTTGTCTCCCCTCTCTCTTGCTTTTATCACTTATTGTTTACTTCCACCACTCATCTCTTTTGGTTTATTTCATACCATACATGCTTTCTGTGATATTATCACATGGTCTCAATGAATTTTAGGTCAAATCTTTTTGAAAGTCTTTCACAAGGACATTTTCAAGTTTGATCTTCTCGCTATGTTATGAAATATAGATATAAATAATAATAACACATCATAAATAAGATTAATTAATGGTTAGTAATGAAGTGGTATGTACCTAAAGACATAACTGTTTGTGAAGAGATACCTGCCTAGGTATATAAGCAGGCCTTCACCCTCATTGTAATCATCTCATCAATTCTTTTATACACTATTCAATATACATTTTTTTATCCTCAATGGATGTCTTTATCTTCCAAGTATTCTGAAGATTACTGCATAAGTACGAGCTTTGTTCGTTACACTCTACTACTATGTTTTAGTTAATTTCATATCATACATGCCCTCTCTGATATTATTACAAGATCTTAATGAATTGGAGGCCAACTTTTTTTTCAAAATCTTTCATAAGGATATTTTCAAGTTTGATCTTCTCTCGGTTGTTTCTTTTCAATGTCTTTACTGTGGGTTGCAATATGCAAAATTTGGAAAATTTCCTGGATCTGATCTTTATGATTCAACACAAATAGATATTTTTTAGTTTTTTTTTTTGGATTAAAAAATGCTATTTAATGATTTGAAAAATCTAATGTGACTGGCTTTCAAGGTTGACAAGCAAATGTAATCAGAGTAGATTCAAAATTTGTGACACTGCACTTAAGATTACCATGTAAATGTGACACATGAGCATGGAGTAGTTTTACATTGCATGTTCAAATGTAAAATTTTGAATATTGTGTGTTAAAATACTGTGAATTTCATGGAAAGTTCAAAACCAGAGCCTTGCTCTTGTCCAAAAACTGTGGTTCTATTTCGCAGAAAACCGAATGTACTATGCTGTTACAATTACTTAGAATGCAGATTTCTTCTTCAAAATTTTTCAGATCAGCAATTGTAGATAGAACATAAACTTAAGGATCATATGAAGACAACCAAACACAAATACGAGACACTGAGATTTTGGTCCAATGACCAGGGTAGAACCCCTCAAGGGTGAAATCCCAAATGATTATTCTTCTATTAGATTTCTTCAATTGTTCAACAAAGCACACACACACACACACACACACACACAAGTCATCAATGTCTGATCAACTTGCAGTTGGAGTGCACTTGCTCTTTGCTTGAAGATCTCCTTCTCTTGATTAGATCATGTCCTTCACACTCGCTTTAGCTCTTCCCTTGCTCTTGCTTTTGATATTCATTAGTTTTCACACTTCTCTTGCACACATTCAACATTTGCTCTTCCTCTTCACATTGAACATGCTACCCACAACTCTCACTTGCTCTTGCTTAAATAGATGAGAAAGGAGAGGAGTTACAAAATGAATTCATTCATTGAGCCAATAATAGGATAATTGAATTCCATGGGGAGGAGTTACTTGAGGAGAAGTGTAACTTATCCCAAGAATAGAGAGAGAGGTACACTTGTCTTGAGGAGTTACAATTCGAATTAGAGAGAGAGAGAGTTACACTTAAACATGAAAGAATATTTGGTGAGAGTTACAAATCGAATTGAATGTGGGAGTTACAAGTGCATTTATTGAGTTACACTTTTTCCATACATTGAATTAGTGAGGGAGAGTTACATTAACTTAAGTGTGGAGTTACTATTTTATTCCAAGAGATTCAATTTTCCAAGTAAGAGATTCTCAATTTAATTTACTTATTCCACGAGAGAATTTGTTTTTATTAATCCCTTTAAGGTGAATGACTTTAGACTAATTTATAAATAATAGTATAATAATAATAATAAGGATAAAAATATTAATTCTTGACTTGTATAATCATGATTGATTTGATTTTAAAGTAGATTCGATATGTCGAGATCATCCTTGATCATTTAGACACAACTTTCTATTTTTGGAAAGTCACTTCCAAATTGATATGTGACTTACTATTTTTGGAAAGTCATATTAGAATTGTCAAGAATGAAAATTTATTATAGGTGGTTCAAACAGAACTGAAAGGTACGATTTCTTCCAGGAGAAATTCATTCCTGAGCTGCCAAATTTTAACAGCTTCACTTTTGATAAATATTAGAGTGAATCTTAAATCTAGTATTTTGCTGGAATCATATAGTTGGATTGGAAGCTAGTTTGATATTATGTAAGAAATACATCAGATAAATACCTAACTGGTATTGTTTTGAAGTAGCTTTTCCTATTAAAGATGATTCATATACCAGAAATAATTTTTTTTCCAAAATCTTTTGTAAGGTACAAGGATGTCTTTAGGAGACATAATGGGCTGTACACCCATTCTGTTACTAGAATGGATTTGGCTCGATTCATCTCAGATCCATATCCTTATCCTGATTCCTTCATAAATTTGTATCTAGAAGTGATATGCCATTGATCAGTTTGGTATCGGTTCCTATCTGGGACAGTTTCATGTCATACTTGCCCTCATCTCAATGCACATAAGACACCTCCATCCTCACCCAAAAATAAAGTTTATCAATGTACATGCATGTCATGTAATAACCTGATAAGTTTGTAGAAGTTTATCATAGTATATTCACTTGCTTCCTGGAAAGCAATTGATGTGGCATTAACATGATATTAGGCAAGCAATATTGGACTGAAATTTCTAGTAACTGATATATCCATGTCTTTCTCCATACCGGTATTAGTAGCTTGGTAATTTATATGCATCATTTAACAGAAGTTTTGTTACTTCATTAACTTTTGATTCACATGAATCCTGACATGACATGCTGTAACAACACATTCAAACTGTAAGATAAATCATATCATTGATATCATGACCCATTATTATTGTTGTGGGAGTCAAATGTATCGTGTTTCTTTCATATCATGCCGTGCCTTCTTAGTAGGGACATTTTCTTTTCACATACACAATCCGTCCCAATGCACTCACAGCATCCTCTCCCCCACCCAAAAATAAAATATATCAATATTCCCAGCAATTTATCTACATGCAGGTCATTTAATAGCCTCATATTTTTGTTGAAATCTGTCATTTGCTTTTTGCGTCCTAGAAAGCAATTGATGTGGCATTATTAAGATATTAGCTAAGATATATTCTAGTAACTTATATATTCACGTCTTTACCCAGATCAGTCTTGCATCGTGGTAACTTATACATCATTTAACATTATTTT
Organism: Pinus albicaulis; assembly: GCA_034641835.2. Taxonomy (NCBI): domain Eukaryota; kingdom Viridiplantae; phylum Streptophyta; class Pinopsida; order Pinales; family Pinaceae; genus Pinus; species Pinus albicaulis. The sequence goes on along the minus strand of CM076580.1, from coordinate 1,377,943,199 downwards.
GGTTTCTTGGTTAACTAATGATTCACATGAACCCCAACGTGACAAGCCATAAAAACCTATAAAACAATAGGATAAATCAGATTACCAATATCATGACCTGTTATTGTTGCTGCCAGAATCATATGTATCTGGTTTCCTTCATACCACGCTGTTCTTTTTTGTTACTATCCAATTTTTATTGTACCCAATTATTGATGCACTCCCTGAAATGTCTATGGTTGCTAATTGATATGATACTGACTAGCTACAACATATGAGCTTTGAATGAAGTTCTATTATCAAACTGTACGAATAATGCAGCAGCAAAATAAGAGGAATACATGAGAGAAAGAAATGTGTAATTAAACATCAGTGAAATCCTTCCATTTTCCTCACGCAATTGACTTTTATTATAAAGCAATTTCTTAACTCACCTTTTGGTTTAATTGATAATCTTAATAAAGTGAAGATGGCTGATGAAGCGAGTTCTACTCGATTATGGATTTCCACACACACACACACACACACACACATATATATATATAATGCAAAAATAATTACGCTATTCATTTGTAATTAACAATTGTATAAAATATGATCATTTACATCTATGTATAATTTTATTTAAATTTCTTAGCTCACTTTGGAACTCTAGTTGGTCAATTTGGGTTGTTTGGAACCTGGATAAATGTTGCTTCCCACCTTTCCCTTCTTGCTCATCTCCTTTGAACATTTTTGGTCATGCTTGTTTGTAAGTGATTTGTTATGGATCAATAACTTAATTATGGTTTTGATGTTTCAGGGAGATCACACTAAAAATGTTGGGGTGATTGATAGTGAATACATTGTTCATCAAGGACTACAATCATTAGGTGGGCCTTCTGCAAATAAGGTTAGTATGGTAACTTCACTAAACAGTTTCTTGTTAGTGGTACTGGTATGGTGTTTCTTAGGAATGCTGTTAGGAGCATAGTTTTAAAAACCGGAACCGGTGACCGGACCGGTCCACCTAATAAACCGGGATTGGTTAGATCTTAATGAATTGGTTTAAAAAAAAACACATGAAAGAATTCATTTTTAATGAAAAAAACTGTTTTTAAGATTTAAAAGAATGATTCCAAACCAATAGACACAAAATATGCAAATTTTGCTCATATATATACCATGTAAAGGTGAAAATATCAAAATGGCTCTAAATGGCCTCTAGAGTCCATATCATATATGTAGGCCAAGTGCAATACATATCAGCAACAAAATTTGTAATCAATGAGGCTGTAAATGGCCTCTAGAGGCCAAAAACAAAGCCTACAAGCTATGGGGCCACTGTCCTACTACAAGCCTACATATATGATATTAGTAATTAACACTATCACTTGAAACTTTGAAAGTTGAAACTTCTCATCATGATCAAACTTAGTTGGTTGAGTCTCGGGTCCCAAGCTTCGCAACTGCTTGAGTTACAAACTTCTTTGCTGGTTTAGTGACTCGAGTCTCAAACTTTTGAAGGTATTCTGTCCTAATATGGCCTGTTACTTCATTTGGTGCTCCACATGGCTTTACATGGCCTCCTATCCCAGCCAAGTGTTGCTTGAACTTGTTAATACCCCTTCCTTCAATAGAGTTTTGGCAATATTTGCAGATCATATGCCATTAGTCATATCACAATGAGTCCATGCATTATCCTTTGCTTTTGGAGGCATGGTGGTTACTGCTTAGCTCAAACTCTCTATTGTTCCACTACTCCAGCTAAAATTCAACACTCTCCAAGCTCCCAATGAAACTCACAAAAACTCCAAATGAGATGTGTGAGGCAAATGAGGGGTGTGAGCTCCTTTTAAAGGCTTGGAGAGGGTGTTTTTGGAGGGAAACAACCCTTACATTCTCTCCAAAACACCCAGAAAGCTTCCAAAAAGAGTCCGTCATCGTCCGCCACGACCTTGGCAATGAACCGATCGGTTTGACCATAAATCGTCCGGTTCCGTCATAAACCAGCCAGTTTGATTGGTTTTTGTGATTTTCTGGAGAGGTCAGCCCTTACACCGGGTTTTTTTCCCGGTTCGACCCGATTGGCTAATGAACTGGCCGGTTTGACTGATTTTCGGTTCATTCTGACCGATTTTGAAACTATGGTTAGGAGCAATATTGTAACTTGTGGGTCAGGCGGTTATTTTCTTTCTTTAGTTTAAAAACATTCAATACATTCTATTGGTTGCCAAATTGCAAAGAAGATTTATACGCTGATAGGAATTCTCTACAATTGGAATCCACTAGATTTATAAGTCCTTTATATCTATATCAAAATGAATGAACGAGATTCATTAAGGTAATAATTTTTATCCATGCATCCACTAATGCAAGTGTTAGTCATTAACAAGTTTCACGAAGAAAAAAGTAAGGTGAAAACATAATAGTTTGAAAGTTTTCCACATTCTTCCTAGTCATGTAGTAGAGAACCTTTGTTGTTTCTTTTTCACCCATGAACGATGGGGCTTTCTAATGGAAAAACACCAATTTACCCACAAACTAAGCATGGTCATTTTAGTTTGCATGATTCTCTACTTGCTTTTACAATATAATGTAGCATTTTTACATGATGTAAAGAGTAATCAATATCTCATATATCAACACTGGAGTGTATGAAGCTTTTTGAGATTTAATGAAAATGTCAACGAGTGTAGGGCTTGTTAGTGGAAGCATTGCACAATAACATGCAAAAACATGTTGTTTAGGTATGTTTAGAAAATGTTGTAAAGCACTTGTCTTAACACTGTCATCTTTGCTCATAACATATCATGTTTTGGCATTAAGAAGTTTAAAAACCCTCACAAAATGATTATTTCTCTCAATCCCAAGATTATCAATGCAAGAAAAACTGTTGTGATCTCGGATATGAAGAAAGTTGTCAATCTAATCTCGTAGCAATCTGCAATTGTCAAATGCATTTTGAAATACCTGGATGCTTAGGATTTTACATCTACAATATTTCCAAAATGCATTTTTTATGATCCTTTTTCAGCATATATCATAACCAATCGTGTTGAATTCAATGATGGAGGCTTTATATCATATGCATGAAAACTCATAAAGAGAGAGATTGGAGCTAATTTCTAGTAGTCATTGCCAACATGAACTGACATCAATGATTGACAATTACATTTTGTAGGTTCTTTAATGTTGTGAGGTAAATAACATGCATGTAGCCTCCTTGAACCCCTATCAAACCAAGGTTGCTAGAGTGTTGGGAGTTGAGTAGGAAACCTTGTGAGTAGAGTGTCCTGAGAGTGTTATTTATATAATATATAATTTTATGTATTATAATGATTTCATATGAAGGAAAAAAACATGTGTAATGCAACATTAGTTGCAAGATATATGAAAACATACATACATATTTGTGTTACTTACAAATGAAGACTCGTTATTATGAACTTGTAAATGCCATCCATGATAGTTTGGTGATTAATATAATTCAAGCCTCAACCATCTAGCAGTGATAAACATACAAATTTTTAAACCATATAATAGGAAGTAGACCAATATTTTATGGAATGAAATAGGCTATCAACCAATCATCGATGTGACAAAGAGTCATGTTCACAAAGTATTCCATCTGTATAAGTTCTAGAATGACAATTTAAGATCAAACAATCCAAAACACTAAACTGAGCTACTATCTATTACATATAAAGTTGTGAGAAAGGAGAAACCACTGTTCTAATATCTATCTACCTTTCCTTCGTTTGTGTTTGCACCACCGTGATTTCCCCATGAGTTTCCACATGGTAGTGGAGCTAGAAATGGAGTTGGAGCCAAAGCTCGATTTCCAGAGATGACTATGTAGAATCTAGATGAAACTGAACATGAAGCTCTTACTGCATGAGTCTTGGTTAGGGTGATCATGGTTGTAGATGTCTATGGCATCTCACCATGATCATCGTAAAAAAAACATTCTCCATTTGCTCCAAAACCAATGCTCCGTCTTCCCTAATCTTGTCCTAAACCCTTAACCTATCAAAGGGGCTTGCATTTTTTTAAGGGCCTTTTCTTCATTTTTGATGAAGTGTCACCCCAGATAGATGCAAGGAGTTTTTAAGGAGCACCCTTGGGAGGGCGCTCTCAACGCTCACTACACTATCTCTCTTGGAGTGTGGTTTTGGAGTGGGAGTGAGGGCTATTAGGATGCTCCTAGTAACACTGGTTATAACCATAATAGGTGAGGTATCTATTTCCCTTTGACGTTATACTATTCCAAAAAATACTATGCTAGTAGTTGCATGGAGTCCTCACAGATATCACAAATATTAGAACCAACATTGTTTAAACAATGTGCTTCCCATTTCCATGATTTTGTTTTTTAATGGTGCAGATCGACATATATCAACCACTTTTATTGTGGTTGTGCTAGTTTATTTTCAACTTAGGATGGAATTTGTGACTATATGTAATTGTTCTTTTATTTAAGTGTATGCCTTTTCTTTGTTGTCACTTAAGTCACTTGACACGATGATATGAGACAATGACCCCACAAGCGAAACATCGAGGACATGTTTTCTATATATATATATATATATATATTCTTGTTTTTTTCCCATGGAAAACACTATATTTGTTTCATTAGTAAAATGATACAAAATTAACTTTCGTATATACATGACGCAATGTGTATTCTGATAGATCACCGAAGATCCACGAGGACATAAACTGGTGTACAAACTCGTGTCCCATTGGACATAAATTGGTGTACAAAAATGATCTTACAAAAACTTTCAGAAGACTGACATCTCACTTCACGAGTTGCAATTATACATGTTCACATATATTATGTATGTATTTATTCAAAGACTGCTACTGTTCCACTATCATATACACAAAAATACTGATATAATATAGAAGCTATCTCTGAAGTATAGCATGGTCTATATTAGCAACAAAGGGTCTGTGATAGTACTCATAAAATTCATTGTCCCGTGTCTCTGAAATCAACCAGTGCCCTTGATTCATGACTGCACCTATTTTAGATAGCAAGTCTGCCATGGAGTTGTTCTCCCAGAAAATGTGAAAGTATGAATAACCATCTAAAGACATTTATAAATGAGAAATATCTTTCAGGATTGGAACGAGATGGATATTGTGGCATTGCTGAGCTTCTTTCAACCAATTTGACTAGTAGAGGGTCACCATAAACCTGTAAATGATCACATCCTTTTTCCCTTGCAAAAGATAACAAAGATTCACATGCCATAAGTTCAGTGAAGTTATTTATACTCAGGTCTACGGCAGTCTTAGTGTGGAAAAAATGTGATAAAGTAAGATGCAATACTATTTCACACCTATCATCCTCCCCCTGTGAAGCTCCATTGAAATATGCCCAAGGTTTTGATAGATTTGGCTCTTCTATTGGATTATTTTGAGGAACAACTAAATATTTTGAAAGCGGGTAATGAGATAAACTTGGAAGTCCTTTGGTTACTACTCTCTTTGGGGAAGAGAGTTTTTCTTGTAAAATTGCTTTGTTACGGGCTAGCCAAGTATCCTGGCAACAATCAGAGGCAGAGCTTTATAGATTCGTGTGGTAGGAGATAGCATCCGAGCCCTCCAAATATCCTCCACACTCTCTCCTTGCCAGTAACATGACAGACCCAATAAAGATTGACAAGCCGCCCAAGCTTAATTTGTAAAAGGGCATCCAATAAAAAGGTGTCCAACCAATTCCTCATCCATCTTGCACAAGGAGCACCATCCTGGGCCTATTTTATGGCGTGTCTGCATGTTATTCTTGGTTGGTGCTTTGTTTTCAAGAATTGATCCGTAAATTGTTGTGGATATTCCTTTGGCCAAATTGTCACAACAAATCTGATAAATTATACTTAAAATCCAAAATCTTCACTGTGTGGTTTTATTTCTCTTTAGATTTGTCGATTTGTAAATTACTGTTTATTGCTTATGCATGCAAATTGTAATTATGCAGAAAATAGAGAATAGTGAAATAAAAATTCACAAGCCACAATTGACACGAGATACATCCCAGGAAACCCTTTATGGAGAAAACCTAGCTGGAAGGTGAGGCTGCTTTGCTCTCTTTCCCTAAATAGAAAATGGTTGAGAGTACAAAGAATTAAGGCCTATGGCTCATGGGTTACTACAATGCACAAATTATGTGTACTCACTTCCCATAACTCTTGGCTACTCTGCGCGTCTATGGAACAAAATGCACTCGAAAAGAATGGAACCCCTTTTCCTCCAAGTGTCCTGGTTATAACACAACGGGATATCGTACTTTTGGTTAGTTTTGACTCCTTCAACTCTTAACTAGAGTTACAATATGGACTCTTCTAGAGTCTTCTCCGTCACGATCATGTGGCTAGGCCCTTTTCCATGAATAATGGGGGCTAATGTGACATCCTCTTGAAATATGGTGGCCAAAATAGGAAGTTCAAACTTTGAGTGGTATAACTTTTGAATACGACTGCCAATTGAGGTGATTTTTGTGTTGTTGGAAACGTCAGTGTGTAGAATAACTAGAAAGGGTGTAATGTTAAAGTGGCAAAGTTTTACTCCCAAAAATACCATTTGATGCCTCAAAATGTTCTTGGAAGGTTTTAGACCCCAATTTGCCAAATTGGGTCTTGTTGGTAAAAATGGTCCTATGAGTTGATTCCTCCACTTTTTCCACTCTGAAAGCATTGAGAGGGATGAAAAACAATGTAATGATCCAATCTGGATCACACTTCCCCATTTCGGGAGTCTTTTGGTCCCCAAAAGCTTATACTGAATGAGACGAGGGAATTTTTCCTCCACCTTCTCTTGGGTATACCATTTAGCCTTGCTTGGAAGCTGTCCTTTCAACCCAATCTACCAAAGCTCAATCAACTCTGTGTGAGAATTTGGTGTCGAATCCTCTATTGAAAGTACCACCTGTTCCTCTTCCTGATCTAGCATGGAAGGCTCATAGAGTTTCAGATTCTTTACATTCACAACTGAGTAAATGGGCATGTATGGTGGGGATAGATTGAGTCTATAAGTGTTATCTCCCATCTTTTTCAGTATCTCGAAGGGACCATATTGTAGAGCTTTGAATTTCTTACCAGGACCTTGTAGCTTCTCCTTGTTCAACTATAACCACACTCTGTCTCCCACCTTGAATGGCTTCTCCTTGTTCAACTATAACCATACTTTGTCTCCCACCTTGAATGACTTCTTTGTTCTGTGTGGATCATGCATGACCTTATATTTTTCGTGTGACTTCTGCAGCGTCTCTTCTACGTGTATATGAATCTACTTGATCTTCTCTACAAATCTTTGTGCTCTTAAGGCATCTCCTGTAAGATCCTCCCTCTGTGCTCCTTGCTGACCATATGCAATATCCAAAGGTGAAGGTGGAAAATATCATTATTTATCCATCCTAAATGATATGGATTTGGATGATCACGAACTTGAAATCCCAATTTGTTGACTAGCTCTATTGCAATAAGATTTGCTTGCAATCTTGAGTCGAACAAAGCATTAATCTTGGTCTTTTTAACCTATATCTATATATGGAAGAACTTGGCCTTTGTATCCTCTTCCTTTTGTTGAAGGCAACTCATATTCACCTCCTTATTCAGTGATGTACAAATGATCTTCTCATCCACGTATGAGTTGCTTTCGACCTGGTTGCTCAAATTAGTGGCGATGAGATTCTTTTTCTTATTATCTCTCTTTTTATTCTTGGGGTTAAGCTTTCGATGCAACTTCTAACACTTCTCCTTTATATATTTGTTAATGTTATAGTGGTTGCTAGGGTCTTTGCATTGGTGTGCTATGACTGTAGTCTTTTTATCTTTTCCTCCTTTCCACTTCTTCTTCCCTTCCCTAGAAGTGTGTTGGTGCTACTGCTTTGATCCACTTGATTGCCCTTTATTCATGCCTATGTTCTTTAGGTATTGTCCTTATACACAACCCTCGTACACCGATTTGGGCTTGAACAACATCACTTGCTTTCACAGATGGCTGTGTAGACCCTTTAGATACTTGAGGAGTACATCTGGGTTCTTTGGTGAGATACCCAACATTATGGCCATCTTTCTGAACTCTGTGGTGTAATCTTGTACACTTTACCCTTGCTTCTACTCGAAGTAGTGCCATTGGATCCACTGATACTCTACATACTCGATAGGATAAAATTTTGACTTTATGAGGGTTTTAAAGTCATCCCACTTATGAACTCGAGGATCTCCTTCCAACATTAAGGTCTTCGTGTGACTTTTCCACCAAGTCAGGGAATGGCCTTCTAATTTCAACCACACAAATCAAATCTTTGGTCCCTCCTCTATATGATGATCACTGAAATTATCTTCTAATTGCAACAACCATTGATTTTGCTTTAGAGCAGAGATTTCACCTTGATACGGGTTGATATTGACCTTTGTTTCCATTTTGAATAGGGATTGTGGATGGTTCACAACACTTGAATTGGGTTGATCTTTTGGGTTCTTTCATAGGCTCCTTTGTTTCTTCCCAATCCCTTGATCTCCCTATGATCAAACCTTTGCATTAGAACCCCCATCTTCTTTGAATAGCCTGAGTTTGTTGGTTAGGGCCGCCATGAGGAAATTCACATTATGGTTTGTATCTACAACTTGTGCTTCTCGTTGTGAAAACCTCTCTTGTGGGCTACTCTTGTGGGTTGGATGCATACTGAGGTCTACTCTTGTCGCACACACTACACAAGAAGTCCCTCATCCTCAGGAGATTTCCTACATCATTCCCTAATCCCGCGAGCTTTGACAGGGGGAAAAGGCATAGGACAACAAATAAGATCTTCTTATTTCAACAAGAAGTAAGCAACAACAAATAAGATTTCAGCAACAAGGAAGGAGCAACAAATAAGATTTCAGCAATAAGAAATAAGGGACAACGAGTGATATTTCAGTAGCAAATGAGAAGGGATATTCCAACAGAAAATGAGATATTACAACAAAAAAAGAGCTGCAAATGGAGCGGACAACAAGATATATTTCAACAAAAAGGAAGTTGGAAGTGGAGTGGACAACAAGAGATATTCCAGTAGAAAGAGAGTTGGAAATGGAGCTTGTCTTCTTGAGCTTTTCTTCACGAAAGCTCTAATACCATGTTGAAAGTTTGATCTTCTATGCTGTTACAATCACTTAAATCAGAACTTCTTTATGTTGCAAAATAAGTTAAGTAATTGTAGATAGAACATAAACCATATAAACCATATGTACAATGGAAGACAACCAATAACTCAATGAAACACAGAGAAGTTAGGTCAATGACCAGGGAAAACCCCACAAGGTGAAAACCCAACTAGAGTCTTCTTCTATTAGAAATCAATTGCTCAACAGAGATACAAAGTACAATGAGAGAATGAAGAAGTTCACTCAAATCTGAAGAATTTCTTTGATAGCAGTAGCTAATGCAAACATTGAATCACTTTGGCTCTCCAATATATGCTCTTGCTCTTCAAGACTCTCTCTTTCTCTCTCAATCTTCCTCTAGACTTTCGATCTCTCTCTTTCTCTAGTTCAAATTCTCCTTTCATAAGCACAAGTGTATCAAGTGAGGATGAGAGGTACAAATATATAGGAAGAGCAAGGAGGTCAAATTCATGAGTTAGTAACTCCTGTGCCAAAATATGAGTGTAATGTTGAGATTTTGTATAGTTGGTTTAGCATCGGGTGTGCTCTAGCCCTAAAATTTTGTGGAGGGGCTAGGACACGCTTGAACTCCATAACCCAGAAAGTGTTTGAGAAATTTCAGTTGGTGTTCAAGTTATTGAAATAATTAATTATATTAATGGATTTCCTTAGGAAAATTAAATAATTAAAGTGAATTAATTAACACATGTGCTGAAATGTTCTAAAAGACATAGATCAAGCAGTCTTTTAATCTCAGCCATTGATGAGTGATTTAATCTCGATCGTTGAAGGGTTCAACAAAAAAGTATAAGAGAAAGGCTTGAGGGTCAGTTGGAAACAGACACACAGTTGCAGAGCTGAGAAATAGATCTGGAATTCTAGGGCAGGGTTTGTTAAGAATTTCCGGAGGAATTTTCTGCAGCAAGGGGTAGTATTGGCCAAGGGGATGTTTTTATCTCGGAGCAAAGAGTCAGTAAGAGGCAGAGGAACAACAACAAGGACATCGCAGAGAAGTAGCTATGCAGGTGCTGCGAAGCCGCTACGCAGGACAGCGCTGAGGCTCCAGAGGGCTTCAGAAATTACGCAGAGGGTCTCCAGGGCCAGTGTAAGACCTGCATCACCCTCTTAGGGGTTACACAATCCCTCTCTGGGTAGTAGTGGCATTCTGAGGCTAGCAGGGCTAACGCTGGGGCTTTAGGGGCAGCGCTGGGGTTTCTAGGGCCAGATCCAGGCTGAGTCTTATAAATCCCGTTTGAGGGTGTGGATTAGTCAGATATTTGGTCTTAGATCTACAGGTTAGCTGCAGATTTGATTTCTTTTATTCTCTGTCAGATTTTCCAGATCTGGAACCTAGATTTACTGTACTCAGAATCTACTAAATAAAATAAACCTCATATCTGCTGCACCTGTTTTCCCGCTTTGGGTTTTTTCTAGGGATTTATGTCCTAAAATCCATGTCTCACTTTGTTGGATGAGCATATTATTCAGTAAATGATCTGCATGTGTACACTGTAGTTTTGTTTATTTCGGTATTTTCTGAATCTAATTTTTGGAAATTACTTGTAATATTTTAAATCAAGTAGGAGAAATAAACCATGATATTGCAGTAGAATTTTCACATGTAACTTATGCCATAAAGGGGGAGTGTAACTTATGCATTTAAGAGTGAAGTGTAACTTATGCATTGAAGAGGTGTAAGAGGAATCTTGTTATGATGAGTCATTAAAGTGTGTAAGAGAGTGTAAGAGGTGCGTAATAGCATTAAAGAGAGAGAGAATGAACCTATTAAGAGAGAGAATAACACACACATCAATTGAGGGTATTTACATATGACATGATCGAGTCTCATGATTGAGAGACTTGAATTTCTTTTTAATAATAATAAAAAAATAATATCATAAGAATAATAATAATAATAATATACCCCACAAGGTGAAAACCCAACGAGATTCTTTTTCTATTAGAAATCAATTGTTCAATAGAGATACAAAGTACAATGAGAGAATGAAGAAGTTCACCCAAATCTGAAGAATTTCTCCGAGAACAGTAGTTGATGCAAACATTGAATCACTTTGGCTCTCCAAGATATGCTCTTGCTCTTCAAGACTCTTTCATTCTGTCTCAATCTTTCTCTAGACTTTTGAACTCTCTTTTTCCCAAGTTCGATTTCTCCTTTCACAAGCACAAGTAAGTGTATCAAGTGAGGATGAGAGGCACAAAAATATAGGAAGAGCAAGGAGGTCAAATTCATGAGTTAGTAACTCCTATGCCTTGAGAATGAGTTACATGTGCCAAAATAGGAGTGTAACTTATGCCATAAAGGAGAGGAGTGTAACTTATGCATTTAAGAGGTGTAAGAGGAATCTTTTTATGATGAGTCATTAAGAGTGTGTAACAAAGTGTAAGAGGTGCGTAAGAGCATTAATGAGAGAGAATGAATCCATTAAGAGAGAGAGAGTAACATACACATCAATTGAGGGGAGTTACATATGACATGATTGAGTCTCATGATTGAGAGACTTGAATTTCTTTTTAATAATAATAATAATAATGATAATATTTATGATTAAGTCGAAATTGAACTATTATTATTGATTGATGATTAAAAGAGATTTTCCATCAACAATACTTGATTACCAATTGATGCAAGGTTATTTTTAATTTTGGAAAATCATACTTGAGACTTTCTATTTTTAGACTTTACATTTTTAGAAATTCCATTTCTTGGACTTTCTATTTTTAGAAATTCATCCTTGAGCTCCCAATTTTCAACATATGTAACATCATTTGATTAATGAAATGTGTGCTTAGTAATTCAGTGTTGGTATTAGAGCTTGGCTCGGGCCTTACTCCTTCACGGGAGGGCCTAGGATCAAGAGAATAAAGTGTGTTGTTTGTGAGTAGTTTGTTTGTCATCTTATGAAGTAAGAGCCTTGTGAGGAAGGCTCCATGTGTTTGAGAGAGGGTGTGAGATCTGGTTTCAATCTGGTAAACTTGATGTGAAAGGTACTTGTTTGCCATTCGTATTTGGATTTGGGTAATAAGAAGAGGCGATGTTCTTCTCTGCTGCTGCACTCTGATGCAAGTGCAGACACGAACTTGCCATCCTTGAATCCCAAATCATTGGTATATGCTCCAGACATGCCCATGATAGGATTAATTATTAAAAAATTGGAGGCCTACCCACATGGAGTAGGAATACTAATTTTCCATAAAAGGAAAAAAACAAGCATTGTGAGGAGTAGAAGCTTATATTGGATTGAATTAGGTACAAAGATAAATTTGGTAGATGAAAGTTGGGCGTGCTTTTGTTGCTGTTTCACTAGGGTTTTATTCTTCAAAAAGGCATTGGTTGGTTCTTAAAAAATGGTGGGACCTTGGCTATAATAAATGAGGTGACTGCTGGGATATGTTTAATGTTGATTTTTCTTGAGTGTTGGGGTAGTGTCGAATGTGTTCTAGCTCCCAAAATTTGTGGAGGGACTATAGTACATGAGATCTCCAAGACCCAGAAATGGATTTGGAAAATTTCATCCAATTTGGGAGATAATTAATTAACTAATAATCTTAATTAAGGACCCTAAGTTTAACTTAGGAAAATTAAATTATTAAAGGTAATTAATTAAAACATGTGATGCAATTGTCTTAAGTCACACAGATCAAACTTTATTTTAATCTGAGCCATTGATTCAAGATCTAATCATGGCCGTTGGTTTCCCAACGAGAAAAGTATAAAGGAAAGGCTTGGGGTCATTTGGAGGGGACACACGAAGGCAAAGCATTGAGACTAAGCTGAAGTTCTAGGGTAGGGTTTGCTAAGAAGTGTTTTAGCTGCAGAGAGGGGTAGTTTAGGCAAAGGAGATGATCTGATCCTAGTGCCTAGAATCAACAAGAGGCAGAGAGCAGCTTCCAGAGGCAGTGCAGAGAAGCAGAGGCAACGACAGTAGAGAGGGCAACAGTTGCGCAATGCAGAGGCAAATTCAGCTACGCAGTCCCTTCTAGGGCAGTGTTGGGCAGCAGGAGACCCATCTGGGTTACACAGAGACACTCAAGGGCAACATAGGGTCTGGGTCACCCATTCTGGGGTTACGCAGCCCTCTCCAGGTCAGCGCAGACGCTGAAGAGACTAACGCAGGGGTTTCAGGGGCAGTGCTGGGGTTTGTAGGGCCAGAATTTGGCCGAGTCTCGTCAATACCGTTTGAGATCAATCAAGGTTTTTGCTTCAGAACAACAGGTAGTTGCAGATCTATATTTTTCTTTGTCGGGTTAATAAGTGTGGTGCCTAGATTTGTTGTATTCAGAAAACTACTTAATAATAAACACCCTCCAACACCCAGAAGACCGGTTTTCCAACATTGGGTTTTTTCAGGGACTATTGTCCAGAAAATCTTGTGTCACTTTCTCTGTGTGCATGTAATTTTTCTGTTTTAGATCTGAATGGTGAAATTTTGTTATGTGTTTACTTCGATGTTAATCTAAAGATTTCAGCATTAATAACTTGCTTAAGTAGGAGAAGTATAACCAGATCTAACAGTAGATTTCTGCATAAGTAACATGTTAAATTTGGACAACTAGGTCCAAACTCAAAATATAAGTTCTGCTCATCGGATTAAGACATATTTTATATGGATTTTACACCTCTCAGAAAGAGGAATCCAACAAAAATATTAGCCTCTTAATCTGAGCATCTTAATATGGAGTTTGGACCTAGTTGTCCAAATTTAACACTCCCTCTCAACTAGGGAGAACTCCATCTATTAGTGCAATCAACATCGTGCGTCATTCCGCCGAAACTTGCTTTGCTGGCTTCTTTATTTCAGAACAGAAGTGGGTCAGTCACAAAGACATCATCCCCCGACTGACATAGTCAGTCCAGAGGTCCCAGACCTCACAAATCTTGATCCCAGATCAAGTGGTTGGACCGTGACATCCTAGATAGAGAGTACGGCAATCTCTGATGCGTCCATCAGTCTTTGCTAATAGTCTCTAACTTTTCCACACCTCATTGGCCAAATGAGAGGTACTTCCCATGAGCCCCGAACTCAATGGGTAGGATGCATACGGGGCACAGAAAATGAGAGGTGAACCAACTCAAAATCACAACGGTGGGGTCCAAGCACACCACCAAGGTTGGCAAGCCTAGCCTTGTGGTTGACCATAGCTCCAAGAAGCTCTCCCCAAAGCCCCCCAGAGCTCCCAGAGCTCATCGTCCAACAGGACCCACATCATAGGGTCTTTCCACGACACCAAGACTCTCACGGAAGGTTAGGAACTTGACCTTCCCCAGGGGCTTAGTGAGAATATCCGCAACCTGCTCATCAGTTCCTATATGATCGAGCCTTACGGCGCCTCGCTGTACCATATCCCGAATAAAGTGGTACCTGATATCAATATGCTTGGATCGGTCGTGGAACACAGGATTCTCAGTCATACGAATCCCACTCTGATTATCACAGAGTATCACAGTGGTATCTAGCACATGTCCAAACAGCTCACTAAAGAGCTTCCGCAACCAAATTGCTTCACAACAGGCCATACTAGCAGCAATGTATTCGGCCTCCGCGGTGCTCAAAGCCACCGACTTCTGCTTCCTGCTCATCCATGAGATCGAAGCAGAACCAAGATTGAAGCAGCATCCAGATGTGCTTTTACGATCCACCACACTGCCAGCCCAATCGGCATCAGTGTATCCACCGAGTATCACACTCCCGGCAGTGTATCTCAGCCCATGGTTTATCGTGCCCCGAAGATATCTTAAAAGATTCTTGGCACCAACCCAGTGAAAATGATGAGGCTCAACCATCTGTTGACTCAAAGTGTTCACTGCAAAACATATGTCCGGACGGGTGTTCACTAAGAACATCAAAGCTCCTATGAGTTGACGATACTCAATAGGATTGGCCAAGATAGGCCCAGCAGCGCTGCCACTCAACCTTTTAAAGTTGAGTTCCATCGGTGTCGACACGGACTTACAGTCCACCATTCCAAATCTCTCCAGAAGCTTCACAATATATTTTCCTTGAGAAAGGAAAATCTCTCCAGGTCTCTGCCAGACCTCCAGGCCTAGGAAATAGTGCATCAGTCCTAGGTCCTTCATCTCGAATTCAGCAGCAAGCTCCCTCTTACATTGATGAATGAGAGGGTCATCACCAGTCAGGAAGAGGTCATCCACATACAGCACTAGAATGAGAGGCTTCTCTTTCACAACCTTCAAGTATAGGTTCGGATCAGCATTGCTTCGAGTGAAGCCCAGCTTCATCAAGTAACTATCCATCCTCTCGTACCAAGCTCTGGGTGCTTGCTTTAACCCATAGAGGGCTTTCTTCAACCTGCAGACATAAGTGTCTCGATCTTGAACTTCAAATCCCAGAGGTTGTTCTACATACACCTCTTCCTTTATGCAGAAAAGCGGTCTTGACATCCATCTGATGAAGACTCCATCCTTGTTTAGCAGCAAGGGCTATGATTGATCGGATGGTGGTATATCGTGCCACAGGTGCAAATATATCGTCATAGTCAATTCCTTCTTTTTGAGAGAAGCCACGGGCAACAAACCTTGCCTTAAACTTTTCAGCACTCCCATCAGATCCATGTTTGATTTTGTAGAGCCATTTAGCGGTGACAACAGATTTGTCCTTCGGTCTCGTGACCACATCCCAGACATCATTCTTCATAATAGACTCATATTCTTCATGCATAGCATCCTTCCAGACTTGATGCTTGATGGCTTCCTCAAAAGATCCAGGTTCAGATTGTACAATAGTACTCATGGCAGCTAGATACCCTTGGTATCTACACGGCTTCTTGCTTTCTTGGAATGTCCCCCTTGGGACAGCATGACCCTCAGCATCTTCGAGGGTGTCCCTGAGCCATGATGGTCTCTTTCCTAGTGAAGGGGGTGGATCAATAGGGTCCATTGGCCCTTCAATATCAGGCATAGTCTCATCCTGGGGTTCTTCCAGATTTCCCGGTCTTTCTTCATGATTTTCTTCAGATCTAGGAAGATCTACTACTTTCTTCAGGGAAGCATCTTCGTCAAAAGTGACATCATGGCTTATCTCTACTTCCCTTTGACCAGGTACATAGACTCATATGCCTTAGAAGTCTCACTGTAGCCCACAAACATTCCTTTCTTCCCAGTAGCATCCAGCTTACTTCTCTTTTCTTTCGGCACATGAAAATAGACAGGACATCCAAAAATTCTAAAATGTGAGACATCAGGTTTCTTACCAGAGAAAAACTCTTCGGGAGTTTTGGAGTCCAGAGCGGAATGAGGGTATCGGTTTTGAATGTACACAGCAGTATTTGCAGCTTTTCCCCACAGAAACTTCGGTAGACCCTGGTCACATAGCATGGCACGGGCAGCTTCCACAATAGTCCTATTCTTGCGTTCAGCAACACCATTCTGCTCAGGAGTATATGCAGTGGTAGTCTCCCTCTTAATGCCAGCTTCTCTGTAAAAGTCTTTGAACTCATTTGACTCATATTCAGTGCCATTGTCAGTCCTCAAAATCTTGATCTTCTTTCCGGTCATATTTTCCACCAAGGCTTTGAATGTACGGAACCACATGAAAGCCTCATCCTTCTTCTTCAAGAAATATATCCAGGTTTTGCGAGAGAAGTCATCAGTAAATGTCATATAGTAAGAACATCCCCCCAGGGATGTTACAGGCAACATACCAGAAAGATCAGAATGGACCAGTTGCAATATCTCAGATGTCTTTGTGACACTTGAGGGGAAAGGTCCCCTTGTATGTTTTCCTTCAGCACAGCCCTCACATACACCTTCATGATTATTTCCAAAATCAGGCATCCCTGTCACCACCTTCCTTGCTTCGGGAAGGGCTTTGTAATGAAGGTGTCCAAATCTTCGGTGCCATAGGTCGGTTTGTCGGATAGTATCACAAGTCATAGCTCCCAACGGACTCCCTCCAACCTGATAGAGTGTACCAACCCTAAAACCAATTGAGATAGCTTCCTTGAAGCTCTTCTTCCACATGAGCACCTTTCCATTAGAGAAAGTAACTTTGAATCCTTTGTCTTCCATGGCAGATACAGACACAAGGTTTTTCTTCAATTTGGGTACATAGAGTACATCTTGCAAACGGAGGACTTGTCCTTGGGACAAGTGGAGGGTCACAGTCCCGGTCCCTTTCACAGGATATGTGGCATTATCCCCAAGGATAATTTCTAGATTAGTATCCCTTTCAACCATGTCAGAAAGTGCTTCCTTGAATCCGGTGATGTGTCTTGAGGCACCACTATCAATTAGCCAGACATCCATAGTGTCGGGCAGAGATGCAACTGAGAGAGCAGATACCAGAATATACTCATTTCTTTTATCAACAACATTAGACTCCTCATACCTGGTATTTCTGGACCTCTTAGAAGGTTGATTGTTTCCACCAAAGTGAGCCTTCCTCTTTCCTTTGGATTTGTCATTTCTACGATTCCCATTTCTTCGGTTGTTGTTGTTATCGTCACTATCGGGAGAATCCTTCTTGAAGGGGCATTCTCTAGCATAGTGTCCAGGCCTATGGCAGGTGAAACATTTACCCTTCTTCTCTTGAGTCTTTGTCCTTCTTTTGTCCTTAGAACCACCATAGTTCTTCTTTCGGGAATGAGCACCATAGGCAGCATTTCTTTCATTATCAAATTCCTTCATCCTTGTTTCTTCTTGCATACATCTTGACAGAAGCTCATCAAAGTTAGGAATGGTATTATTGTTGAGAATAGTAGTTGTGAATACTTTCCATTCATATGGAAGTCCTCCAAGTGCGGTGAGAACCATCTCACGATCAGCTATTATTTCCCCAATAGCTAGCAGATTGTTCTTGGTTTCGGTCAACTTCAGAAAGAAAGTTTGAACAGACTCATCTCGGCCCTTCTTCATATTCTTCAACTTGTTCTTGAGGAATAGCACTTGGTTCACATTGTTTACTTGAAACATAAGTATCAATTTGTCATACATCTCCTCGGATGTGCCTAGTTCAGATATGTAGGCAACCAGACTCTTATTTATGGATTCCCTGATCAGCAGCTTTGCTTTGATTTCTCCCTTCTTATACTTGTTTCTACCAGCAGCAGAGGCATTGGATGGAGGTTCTTGAATCCTCCCTGTCACATGATCCAGGAGATCATGATCTTCTAATTTGAGATCTAATATCAACTTCCAGGGATGGAAGTCATCACTTCCAGTCAGCTTGTCATTCTCCTTGAATTCAAGACTAGTGGAACCCATTTCCTCCGATGATGATTGCTATAGATAGAGTTTGTCTTCACCTCAGCTCTGATACCATGTAAAGTTTTGTAGATGTTCTATGCTAGGAGCAATTTCACTTTTCTCACAGCAATCATACAAGTAGTTAAGCAAAATGCAGATAGAACATATAAGCAGATCTTACAGAAGACAAATCAGAAACAGGAAAAATGTGTGTGTTCGTTTCGGCGGTCAACAGGATGCTTCAACCAGCAAAGTCTCCTTTGGTCAGCCAGCCCAGCATGTGTCACAACAACCCTTCAATCTGTAGATGAGTCAACCCAAGTCAACTCTGCAAAAGTCAACGCTGTCCTGAAAAATCAACGCAGGGGCAGCAAGCTAAAAGTCAACGCAGCAGCAAAATGGTCAACCCTTTGACCTCGATTTTTGTGCCAGGTAGTACGGCCTTCATAAATCGAACCTTCCACCAAATTTCAGCTTGTTTGGACCAAGCGTTGACCAAAGTCAACGCTGGTCAAAGTTTCTACGAAACCCTAGCAGCAGCAAATCCGTACTTCAGCTTAGCCGTACAGTTTGTCCTCTTCGTCCTTCACACGTGTGGCTGAAACTCGTCCTTCTTGGTAGCTCGTACTCTAAGATGAGAGAGGAATATGTGAGTTGTGATGATGATGAAGGCCGTACTACCTGGCACAAAAATCGAGGTCAAAGGGTTGACCGTTTTGCTGCTGCGTTGACTTTTAGCTTGCTGCCCCTGCGTTGACTTTTCAGGACAGCGTTGACTTTTGCAGAGTTGACTTGGGTTGACTCATCTTCAGATTGAAGGGTTGTTGTGACACATGCTGGGCTGGCTGACCAAAGAAGACTTTGCTGGTTGAAGCATCCTGTTGACCGCCGAAACGAACATACACATTTTTCCTGTTTCTGATTTGTCTTCTGTAAGATCTACTTATATGTTCTATCTGCATTTTGCTTAACTACTTGTATGATTGCAGAAAGAAAAGTGAAATTGCTACTAGCATAGAACATCTACAAAACTTTACATAACATTCAGAAATTTTCACATTTAATTATTATGCCAGTGGGAATGAACATGATCTCCACAATAAGGATGTTGAAATGGAAACAGATAGTGGATTAGCTCAAGTCAAAAGCAAGGATACGGTAGTTGCCAATGACGAGAATAACAGGTACAAAGAGCATAACATGTTCAAAGAGCAGGTAGCGTTTTAATTTGAAATTGAAATGGAGTGGCAATGGAAGCAGTTCATGAGTTTGGCATGAGCATCTTGTTAGGGTATTGCAGAAATAAACAGAAAAATGCATGCATCAAAGAAGTAGTAATTTTCAATCATTAGGGGAATTTTGAGGTCTAAATGGGCCTCCTAAGGAAATTATAAAATAATAGTGGAAATAATAAAATAAGATTAGATTACATCATCAAATTTTAGAGGGAAAAAAGAAAAAACTATTTTTTCAACTCATATTTTCAACTTATCTCTTTATGGGTTTACTCAAATTTTGAGCGGCAACACTTGTTGGATGCATAATTTGATTCTTCATCCAAGGAGTACCCATGTTTGATACTTTCAATGGACCCTGCTAGACCCAAAATGAGAAATACATGATAAAACGTGATTGCATCAAAAGTATGCAGCATGGGTACTCCTTGGATGTTGAATTAAATTTTGCATCTAACGAGGACTCCTGCTCGAAATTTGAGTAAAACCTTAGGGAGATAAGTTGAAAAAGTAGTTTTGTTATTTTATTATTTTTTAATTTTTTCACTTTTTTTACTTCAAAAATGGTGAATCATCCCCCACGGTTGACGTCATAATCTTGAATCCTATTGGTTTCTATAAAGTTTATTTTAGTTGTACATTTTTCTTAGGAGGTCCATTTTAGACCTCAAAATTCCCCTAATGTTGTTTTAGAATGTCTGGAGTTTTACAAGAGACATATTGAGTTTGGTCAACTCATTATGTGATTGTTAGAATTGACAACTCTAACAATTTCCTTGTGAAGAAGAGAAACTTCAAGTTGAAGATTGAATCAAGATGAAGATGCCTATGGTGTGAATAATTGCAAACGATAATGAAGGCAAAGAGGGTTCATGAAGGCACCGACACTATGCATAATTTTAGAGGAGGTAAAGGGCAATAGAAAGTGATGCATTGTGATGAAGTATAAATGGGCATATTTGTTTGGGTAGATGATTGTCACATAGGAATGTTGTTAATCTTTGTGTTGTTGTAGAGATTTTTCAATGTTTGTTGTACCTGAATTGAGACAGTTGTAATGATGCATATGTGTTGTAAGGGGTGGATGATCGGTTGTACCCAACACCCCAAAGTATTGGTCCAAGTTGATTTCCCTAGGTGTGTTGTAAGCCTTGTTGAGTCAAGCATTAGTTTTTAATATTTATCCCTCTTATGTAAAGAGAGGATGTGACATCTAGTTGTGGAGTTAACCACTAGGTAGGTATGAGGGTGGTAGGTGTACTCGTATGTAAGTTTGATGTGTAATTGAAGAAGTTAGTCTTTGATTAAATGGGGGGAAATATGAGACAGAGTCAGAATGTAAGAGACCATGTTAGAGAGAGTTTAACACGATTGATGAACCATGTAGGTGAAAAGGATTCCTAGAGAACTAGTGAGTACAACGGATGGTACTCTTGTACTTTGGTAGATGAATTTCTTTTTATATTGATAGCAATAATCAATTGTATGCAGGCACAAGAGAGAGAAGAATGCCCAAGGGAAGATAGAACAACTCAAGACAATGTTTTTGGAGACACTATAATGTCAATAGTTGAGATTGGATGGTGGACAAATGTAGGTAAAGGTGTGTTGAATAATAGTAGATTCATGATCATATTGTAGTATGTGTTACACATGTTTGTAAGCAATTCTATAGAGTTATGTTTGAGTTGATGGAGTACCTGGTATCTCCATGAATGGAAATTGTAATTGTACTTTTGAGTCATACTCCCATAAACCACTTTGTAGTGTAGGTTTGTGGTTATCCAGAAACCACTTAGGGTCAGCTGAGAAGACCCTAAGCATGGTTGAAGGTGAGCTGAGAAAACCCTAAGTATGGTTGCAAAACCCAAGATGATGATGATGATGATGGAGGGGAGGTAAAGGTATAAAGACATATCTGTTGAATGAATCATGTACGTGAAGAGACATCCTATTAGATTGAAGGTTGCAGCAGTTGGTTACCCATGCATTTTGGTGGATGGTTGTTTTTTTACATGGACATCAACATTATGATCTTAATTATAAACACTAGGTTGTACTAGATGTAGACTGTTCTGATTGAGATTGAGACATGTAGTCATTAAAAGGGAGTGTTAGAGCATGTAACTTCCACTTGTCTCAATGTGTGTTATGAGTGTGTTCCTATTATCTAGAAGGTTGTTTATGCCTAATTGGTTAGTGGTTGAGATATTCTCTGAACCAAGTGATTATGTGTCCAAGTTAGTTTGTCTATCTTTCGACAACACTTCATGTATTTATATCTAACATCATTTGATTAATGCAATGTGTGAAGTGTATTACAGAACAGTGTGGTATTTTATCATATTATTCAGTATGTGCCATATTATTTAGTATGTGCATAAATATGGCTACACAAGCCCAAAGGGTTAGCTTGATCAGTATATGTTTGTGCGAAAGGGCATGGAGAACTTGGAAATATGGGAGGATTACTGATATGCCTGTATTTGACAGTGTGGTATTCTATCATATCCGAATCTATATTATTCAGTATGTGCCATATTATTTAGTATGTGCATAGATATGGCTACACAAGCCCAAAGGGTTAGCTTGATCAGTACAAGCTTGTGCGGAAGGGTGTAGAGATCTTGGGATCAAATCTCATTGAGTGGCTTAGGGATACCAACTTATATTTTAGGTACCATCCTCCATCTGGAAAACTGGTACAAGCTTGTGCGAAAGGGCGTAGAGATCTTGGAATCAAATCTCATTAAGCTTGTGTGAAAGGGCATAGAGATCTTGGGATCAAATCTCATTGAGTGGCTTAGGGATACCAACTTATATTTCAGGTGGTGGTTACTACCATCCTCCATCTGGAAAATCGGAGAAATCGGAGAGAGGGGAAATCCACAGGGCATGGGCATGGAACCAACATCCTGGCTTGGAGTGGTTAATACACGTGTGAGTGAACTACATATATCTCTGGAAAGAAAAATAGATATGGTCATACAATATGATTTCGCAGAAACTATAAACAATTATCTTAAAAAAATATGGGCCAGATAATCACGGAGTTGTCTTTAGTGCGACTTTTTGGAGTTTCCGGTGTGGAACTACATATATCTCCGGAAAGAAAAATAGATATGGTCATACAATATGATTTCGCAGAAACTATAAACAATTATCTTAAAAAAATATGGGCCAGATAATCATGGAGTTGTCTTTAGTGCGACTTTTTGGAGTTTCTGGTGTGGGAATCTGGCTTAAAAATTTGAGGTCGAATCTTGATTTCTGTTATTTAAACAGTTTTTTTAAGTGTATATATGGATTCAGCACCCAAAAAAACCCCTAGGGCACTTAGATTGTCCAACGTTACCCATCAAACTTCTGTTTTCAATGAATTCCTGCTGGATTTTAGAGAAATTAGACCAGAACAATCCACCAGAAAAACCTTCAAAAAGTTGCACTAATTGTTTTGGCCTTTTTCTTGCCTGTTGCTACTCACCCCTGAGTTGTTCCCTGAAGGCTGCCTGAAGAACCTACACAGGTGAACTGTGCATCTGCAGTTTCAGCCATTGTGCAATTCTGGAATTTGTTGCAACTGCTATCCTGCACGGCATGACAGAACTGAGCGCACTTGATATTATGATTTGACTTGAGTTCTGAAGCACCTGGTTCTGTACAACGCAGTGAGCAGTGCACATTTGCCATTTGAGTTATGGCACGTGTTTATTCTTCATGGTGATTTTTCGAAGTAACATCAAAACTGATTAGACTTCAGATAGCTATTGTAAAGTTAGGCACATGTCTTCCCGTGCAAACAAAATGTTGTGATGTCACGTGTAGCCATTTATTTTTTATAATTAGTTCTTTTATATGAGAAAAATAGTTGTGATGTAATCTTAATATTCCAACTTGAAGTGGAACGATGAGACAAATAGCTATATCGTAGTCTTCCCATGTAAATGCGTTAAGGACAGGTTTCTTTTCTGAGTTTTGTAGATAATCGTCAGTAGTATATCACCAAAGATGTAAGATGTACTGGTAAATAATATACACCAGTGTTTATCTCATCTGAAAAAAAAGATCGTCAGTAGTATATCACCAAACAGTTCTAGGCACTGTCATGCAATAAATAATTAATTTGAATGTTATAAAGAATTGTCACAGATGCGATGACATACGCTGAATGCCCATTTTGGATTTTATGTTTTAACTTTTAAGCAAATGATACATGTTTCATCTTGGATTTTGATATATATATATATATATATATATTTTGGATACTGATTCATCATTCTTTTTTCTTTGGTAAACCGAATGGCCTCCAGAGCTCTGCTGTTGTTTCACCTGCCCAGCGCTCAATTACGAAGGTATCGATTGCAAGTGGCTCTTCTAATTGTTCTTGGTTTCATTTTTTCAGTTTTCATATATATATATATATACACATTGCTCTTATTTTTCAAGTGCACATTTTAAGAATTATTTTGGTACTGGCAAACATATTGGAACCGGCGTTTCTTAAGTATTTCACTGTTGTGATTTACAGGGAACGAGTGAGGTTGATCCGAGATCTGAAGTGAGTAATATAAGAAGCCTATGCCGCTGAGAAGAGTTTGTTGGGTTGTCATTTAATTTATAGGCAAAACTGTCACTTTTAGCTTTATGTCTTTTTAAAAGTTTGCATCCTCTTCCTATTTCATTTTCCTCGTTAACAGCACATTTCTTGTATGATATTTAAAAATGAAAAATCATATTTTAATATCTTGTTAATTCCTCTTCTCCTGTTGCGTCTTCTGAGCTTAAAGATTGACATGAGATTATTTACTTTCATGATTTATATATACTTGAAAATATTACAGTTCTGTTTTCCTTGTGAAGGGGAGATTGCTGGAATGATTAATATCACGAGACTAACAATTACCTAAGCTGTATGGCAGATACGGAGGCAATCTGTAGCAGAATTGACAATTTTTCGTAGGCGCTGGCAACGTGCTGTGGAGGAAGACAAGAACTGGGTGGACCCATTTGAAGATTTGAGAAAAAAGAGAAGCTATCTCCATAAGAAGCCTATGCCGCAACATAGACGACCCAAATAACAGTGCACTTATAGGGGAATTATCTACAAGTGATCCATTCTTTTCATGTCATGTATACAAGTTTCATCAAGTTCCATTCTTAATCGTCGACGTTGATCCAGTTGAGCAGATCTGTTTCTCTCCTGATAGGAATGGATTGATGAATGTATTATTGTTCTTTTTATTGTTTTCCCTCCCGAGCTGTTGGTATCGAGGCATTCTCTATGTCAAAGGGTGGGGTGGGGTAAATGTATTATGATTTGATGATCCTCATCTGACTGGCTCATTGCGACTGTGATCTACTGTATTACCCCATCTATTACAAATGCATTGAAATTGAGAGTTTCTTCAGTCTACGGCAGCGTGCGCATGAAGCACAACCATATCTTTATTTGGCTCTGGCTTCCGACCCTCCCTTTATAGGCAGAGGGCGATGGATTTTCCAACCAAATGTACTAAGACAATTTAAACACACTATGTAAAATCCTCATATTTGCTGGCAGTGATCGTTGTTGGATTTTCTTCCTATTCTTTTCCTTCGATGATGTTCGGAAATCAATGCAATGATAAAATTAGAAGGATGTAATAATTTATAGCAACTGGTGCTAGACTGAACTCCAAGTCCTTTTAGTATGTTTGGTTAATTACAGTGTAAGTCTGTATACCTTTTGAAATCGTGGACACAGCTGAGTATGTATTATGCAGGATATTTAACTTCCTTGCAGGTCTACTGAAGCATTTTCTTTTATTTGTGCAAGTTAACCGTTAAAACCCACCATGAATTTGGCATGTGTATATATTCACCTTCTCTGCATCGTTAATTAATTTACACTACGCGCTTTCCGTACCTGGTGATTGGGTAAGATTTTTGTCCGGAGCGTCAGAAATTTCAATAGTTTTTAATACAGCTTAATACGAACAAACATAATAGACATTTTGACAAGATATGGAAGTCTTCATGATTTGAAGGTTGTGGTCGTTCTGTTTTCAGTTTATGCGAAAGATATGATCAACTTATTGTTTGTATAGGAGGTGTTTTAGGGTTTGAAACATCTGCTTATTTTCGGAGATTTAGGAAGATTTGTTTTTGGACTTGAAATTTGAAAGACATGGGTGGGTTCTGATCCACACATGGTACATACAACCATCATATATCATAATATAATCATATCATTAATATTTAATACGATATGTGATATTTAAAATGTGAAGGACAAAAGCGCGAGTTATGATTTATATGTAAAAGATGATGGACAAAACGGTGAGTTTTGATTTATTTGCGTATGTATAGGTCATGAAACGATTTGGTGAACCATTTGTTTCCCGGGTGTGTGGGTATTATAACTCTAACAATTTGTTTGTGAACCATTTGTTTCCCGGGTGTGTGGGTATTATAACCCTAACAATTTGTTTGTGGGTGTTTGTGGGTATTATAACCGTAAAAGTGAACAATTTGTTTCCCCGGGTGTGTGGGTATTATAACTGTTACATATCTTTTATAGTAGTGTATTTACTATACACCTCTCGGTGTTACATTATTTTACAATACATCTTTA
Organism: Pinus albicaulis; assembly: GCA_034641835.2. Lineage (NCBI taxonomy): Eukaryota > Viridiplantae > Streptophyta > Pinopsida > Pinales > Pinaceae > Pinus > Pinus albicaulis. Next base: position 1,377,917,012 of record CM076580.1, on the reverse strand, counting down.
TTGGTGTAACATGGTTGATCTCAGTGTTATATTATTTTACAGTATAATCACATAATCACAGTAATGTATTTACTATACATCTCTTGGTGTTACATTATTTTACAGTAGTGTATTTACTATATATCTCTATTGGTGTTACATTATTTTATAGTAGTGTATTTACTGTACATCTCTATTGGTATTACATTATTTTACAGTAGTGTATATTTACTATACATCTCTATTGGTGTAACATTGTTGATTTCAGTGTTACATTATTTTACAGTAGTGTATTTACTATACATCTTTATTGGTGTAACATGGTTGACCACTACTCTAAAATGACTTTAGGAAAAGTCATCATTTTTCAGGATGTGGGAGTATTATAACTGTAAAATAATCACAGTAATGTATTTACTATACATCTCTCTTGGTGTTACATTATTTTACCGTATTGTATTTACTATACATCTTTATTGGTGTAACATGGTTGACCACTACTCTAAAATGACTTTAGGATGTGGGAGTATTATAACTGTAAAATAATCACTGTAATGTATTTACTATACATCTCTCTTGTTGTTACATTATTTTACAGTAGTGTATTTACTATACGTCTCTATTGGTGGAACATGTTGACCACTACTCTAAAATTACTTTAGGAAAAGTCATCATTTTTCATTATTGGATCCAATCTTATTGGTGTAACATGAGAGTAAAATAACTTAAAAAAAGTCTATTATTGGATCGAATCCTTTTATGCAAAATGTAATAACCAATCTTCTCCAATAATGACCAGACTCAATTGACTTTTAAGTTTGAAATCTTCTCTATTCATTCAAAGATAAAGTTTGAAGGCTAATTGTAAGATAAATTAGCCTTCAAAATTTGGATACTTGGAGTATTGTTACTAAATAATTTAGAGTTGTGAAATAACAAACTTGATTTTATTATCATTAAAATTGATTTTTAATTTAATATAATCTTCTTAAGTACAATCACACATTAATTTAATATAATCTTCTTATAATATAATCTTCTTAAGTACAATATTTAATATAATTTTCTTAAGTACAATCACAGGTTAATTAATTGTCATTTAATTTAAAGTTAATTAATTTTCATTTAATTTAGAGTAATGTTACCAAATAATTTAATATATTTTCACACGTATATTTAATAAAATCTTCTTAAGTAAAATATTTAATATAATTTTCTTAAGAATTGAATTTTGTCAAAACAAATTAGTCTTCAAAATTTGGCTATCAAAAATGCTAAATAATAATGGTAGTCGGAATGTCAAGAATGGTAGTCGAAATGTCAAAATTTGGCTATCGAAAATGCTAAATGAGAATGGTAGTTGGAATGTATTCTTGATGACATCATCAAATGTGAATGGTAGTAGGAATGTATTATTGATGACATCATCACAACCTTTGTGGTGTCCTAAAAATAAACACTTGACCATGAAAATGGTAGTCGGAATGTCAAAATTTGGCTATCGAAAATGCTAAATGAGAAATCTTCTCTAATAATTCAAATTGTTAGATTTAATTGACTTAATTGTTAGACTTAATTTATTTTTAAATTTGAAAAACATGAAATTGGGTTTACCAAATAATTCAATATAATCTTTAGGTGCAATCACACACACTAGTTTATTATCATTAAACTTGAATTTTGTTAGATAAATTAGCCTTCAAAATTTGGCTACTCTTTAGAGTACTGTTACCAAATAATTTAATATAATCTTCTTAAGTACAATCTCACTAATTTAATATAATCTTCTTCTTAAGTACAATCACACATTAATTAATTGTCATATAATTTAGAGTACTGATACCAAATAATTTAATATAATCTTCTTAAGTACAATCACATTAATTAATTGTCATTAAAATTCAATTTTGTCAAGAAATCAACCTTCAAAATTTGGCTATCGAAAATGCTAAATGAGAATGGTAGTCAAATTGTATTATCAATGACATCACACAACCTTTGTTGTGTCCTAAACATAATCGATGACATCATCACAACCTTTGTGGTGTCCTAAACATAAACACGTAAACATGAGAATGGTAGTTGGAATGTCAAAATCTGGCTATCGAAAATGCTAAATGAGAAATCTTCTCTAATCATTCAAATTGTTAGATTTAATTGACTTAATTGTTAGTCTTAATTTAATATTAAATTTGAAAAACATGAAATTGGGTTTACCAAATAATTCAATATAATCTTTAGGTGCAATCGCACACTAGTTTATTATCATTAAATATTGAATTTTGTTAGCCTTTAAAATTTGGCTAATATAATCTTCTTAAGTACAATCACACGTTAATTTAATATAATCTTCTTAAGTACAATCACACTTTAATTTAATATAATCTTCTTAAGTACAATATTTAATATAATCTTCTCAAGTACAATGACACGTTAATTAATTGTCATATAATTTAGAGTATTGTTACTAAATAATTTAATATAATCTTCTCGAGTACAATCACACGTTAATTTAATATAATCTTCTTAAGTACAATCACACGTTAATTAATTGCCATTAAAATTGAATTTTGTCAAGAAATTAGCCTTCAAAATTTGGCTACTCTTTGGAGTAATGTCAAAATTTAAACATATAGTGGTAAATAAATAAAAATATAAATAAACTAAAAGTATGGTAAATAACTAAAACACCTTTTTAGATTTACTCGATAGACTTCTTTATATTTAGAGAAAACTTAAAAGGGGGTTTTATTTAGGTGAAGCTTATGGATAAAATACCATTTTAATAACGCCATCTAAATATTACGGGCCAAGTATAAAGAGGTATGGTAAATAAATAAAAATATTTCAAATAAGATTAGAAATCAACATTTAATTATATACCAAGCCTATGGGCCAAATACAATGGTAAATAAAAGAGATATGGTAAATAAATAAAATATAAATAAACCATAGGTATGGTAAATAACTAAAACCTCTTTTTGGTGATGGTGATGGTGATGATGGTTAACGTCCACTTAGACCAGGACCTATAATTTTTTAATTCTTAGTTGTCTGGCTTCTCGTCTTTCTTGGCGAGATTGGAATTGTAGCTTTCTTTTTCTTCTCTACGGTCTTCCAACTTCCTTTCTCTTGCACATTCTTCATCTCTTCAGACTCTTGGGACACTTGTGCCCCATCTTCGGGATCTGGGAGGTCTGCTTTGCTGCTAAATGAAGATTTCTTTTGCACGGTATTCGAATCCTCATAATTGTTGATGCTTGAGGGGCTGTCGAGTTCACTTTTTTGTTGTTGGGCGGGGCTTTCCCTATGCTTATCTTGAAGGTTGTTTATTTCTTGCATGATTTCTTGCGATTCAGAGTTTTTTGGAGAGTATTCTTCCTTGGTGACATTGTAATATTCCGTTTGTGCTCCTTCCCACCATGTAGATCTATGGTGATTCTTTTTGACATAATTTTTCTGGGTGACTTCTGGGCAATTTTTGGCTAGATGGCCTATTTCAAAGCAGGATTGGCATCTGAAGCAAACACTTTCATAATTGAGTTTCTGGTTCCATACATAGTCTTTACTTGTTAGGATTATTTCAACTTGGAATCCGGTGCTAAAGTCCATTTCTACACAGATGCGTGCATAGGTGGTTCTGACATATTCCTCTGTTTTTGGGCACTTGCAATAGAATTTCCCAATTGCATTTCCAATGGCTTTTATATTTACTCCATAATCATATTTATATTTAAGAACACTAAAAAAAGAGGTTTTATTTAGGTGAAGCCTATGAGCCAAATACCATGGGCCAAATTATTATTATTACCATACCAAAAAAATATATTATTAAATTTAATATATTTGGATCTTTGAGATTTGTATTTGAGTACACTACATACATTGACCATATCTTGTAAAAATGATGTAAATGTAAATGTAAAAGTAATGTTTAATATATATAAATTTAACACAAACACAATATTGAATTGTATTTGTGAGGAAACATCTCTGTGAATATTTGTGGGAAAGCATCTCTGTGACAGTGCGAAGTGGAAAATAATATTTGTGGGAAAGGATTAAGTGTCATAATGAACTGCGATTGAATTTTAGGTTTGATTTCGACTGCTCCTGCATTTTTTTTTTTTTAAATTTTTGTTTTTACCTTTTCATCTACTTCGACTCCATGAATGCAATTCTATGTAATGAATAACTCTTACCACCAAATTAGAATGATTTAATTTTTGCCTTGCGTGAAACCTTGCCCGACTTTGAAACAAAGTGCTTTCATGAATCTATTTCTAAATGTGTAAAAAACCAGCCTAGATCCATCTTAACTCTAGCTTTATCAAGTACCGAGAGGGATCAAATCTCTCTACCTGCAAAACTCTTTTTTGAATGCAAAAATTGAGGTTTTTGAATGCAAAACTTGAGGAAAGGTTTGCACCTTTGAGAGATTTGATCCCTCTCAGCACTTGTGGATATTACTTATTTATATGTGATATCATTTCATAATGAGAAAAATGTCTTATTTTATATGGGCTACCGTTTTTATAGTGAGAAAAATATTTTGATGTAATTTATATATAATAAACTAGCTTTTAATCATTGTGATTCTATTTCCTTTATTGCTTTTGGTCTATCTACTTATATTACGAATCTAAATATATTTATACAATAGTTAGTTGATGGGCTAATAATTCAATGAAATGTCTTGATTCTTATGATGATGAATAATTTCAATAGCATTTCATAATGTGTTTTGTGGGACTCACTGGTTTTGAAATGAATACTTGATTTATAGGGTTTTGTAGTTGCGATATCAATATTTTGGATATTTGATATATTTATGATCTTAAGACTCTTGGCTTAAGAGAGTTTATGATGTTAAGGATTTTCATATCTTGTTTTAGCTATGTTGAGATATCTGGATATTTGATACATTTATGATCTTTAGACTCATGGCTTAAGAGAGTTTACGATGTTAAGGATTTTCATATCTTGTTTTGGCTATGTTGAGATATCTTGACATTTTATTTTTATATTATAATGAATTTGAATCATATTATCGTGTAAAATATAATTTATTGCTTTGAATTTTAAACATTACAAAAACATATAGAGTATTATAACGTTTTTACAGTAATGCATCGATATTTTATCTTCTTTATTGTTTTTGGTCTATCTCCTAGTATTAGACATATAAATATATTTATACAAGTATGTATTGGGCATAATGGTTAAGAGCATGCGTTTCCCCCTAAGAGTGTTGATTTTTGAGTAGCTTGGGAGCCCTAGGGTTCGAGGATTGGAGGGAAAAGTGCCACAAGAGTCACTTGTGGGCTTGGAACCCAAACTTGAGGTTTTGCACCAATCGTGTTTAGGAGAATTTCCATGGAGCACTTTGGACATGTGCTAAGATGAGACGATAGAGGGCGGAAAGGAGAATCCAACGCTACGAGAATTGTCGAATTCTTAATTGTCCTTAGTGAGATATGAATTTTTGAAGTTATTAAATGGGGTTTGCACATGTGTGTCAATGTCGGCCTAGGGTTATTTTAGGCTTGTGACAGTTGGACAACCCGTAAATATGAAGTTTTGGAGCCCTTATTTATGGTATATATAGAGGGGGTTGTGAGGGTGATATAACTCATCCAAAAAGTGCAACACACAAGGAGAAAATGAACTCGTTAGAGGCAAGGAAATATATGCCTTAAGCGGCAACAAGGAGAGGACAAGAACATGAGGGCCGAGGAGATCAGGGACTGTTTTAAGGGTTAAACATGGCACCAAGCTACTAGAAGGAGATCGTGGTTGTTTGTTGGGTAGGCCGTGTTGGGAGACCTCTATCCCAAGTCTATTTGGGCACTGTTTTAAGGACATTGAACTAGTATGATGTTGGCTGTATGCTACAAGAGTACTGTGTGCTAGGCCGCATACCATAACAACACAATTAAGGCTTGCATATGGTGGATTAAGGGCTAAAATATGCCCATAACAACATCGTGCTAAGGGAGCTGTCTCATGAAGGTGTGTCAAAGTTTTTGGAGGGTTGTTTGTGGAATTTTGAGTGGGTTGTGAGGGGCTGTTACAGTGTGCTCAATTTCCCTAACCAGAAAAATCAAGGGCATCAAATTACAAAAATATTTGGAGCAACATTAGTGACATGTGTTGGGTCAAGTCTTGACTGGATTTGGATCAGATTGTTGGGCAGCCTGTAGGATCCAATTTGGAGGCTTGATTGGGTGATCATAAGCCTTCATCGGTGTAGATATTGTAGTGTAGTATTGGGTGCCATTGATCTAGTGGAGGGCAGTGTGTTGGCTGCCCAAATTTTCCCTTAACAAGCTACCTTGAAGTGACGAAGAGGAGCTGAAGGTTGGGTGAAGATTGTTTCCTAAGTGTAACACCTTAATGGACAACGGTGACTGCTAGCCTGGCAGTTTGGAGCTTAGGTATTGGCCAGCCTAAAGAGCATATTTGATCAACCCATGTACACCAAGAAGAAGTTACTTGCAACAGTGTTAGGTGGCAGCCCTCCTAGAGTATTAATGTGTTGTCCTTTGAAGGAATAAGGGGCAACTAGACTTGAGCAGTACGGAAGCGAAGGACTGGCAATGCAAGATATGAGATAAAGTCTGTGCAACATGTTTGTCATTGTATCTTGTATACCATAGACTGTTGTATTATTCAAATTTGGTTTAATATAATGAAGATTGGGTTGTACATTATTGTACAATTTTGTTAAAAAATATGTATACTTGTGCATATGTGATTTACTGCTTTATATTTTCCATTGTGCAAAGTAGTTCTGGTTGAGATTCTTGGTTTGGTAGCGTCAATGATTTTAAGACTCTAACCTAGACCCAAGATAGTAGTAATTCAACATGGTATAAGAGTGTATCTAAGCTACTTTGGAAGTCAGTGAATCATAGTTGTGTGCATTGAAGTACAACGTGAGAGGGAGTTGGTCACATTGTAGGTGACAATGTCGAAGTTGCAGGCAGGTCTCCTGTATGAGGATAGGTTGGAGGGGTTTTTCCAACTATAATCCTTGGAAGGAAAGGATTAGGTTGGTTTTGCAGGTCAACAAGATATGGGATTTTTCAGAGAAAGCCATCAAGAAGCCAACTGACCCTAAGGAGCTGGAAATATATGAAGATTTGGATACAAAGGCGAGATTGATCATCCTAGATTGTGTGAAGGATGCCCTAATACCTCATTTTTCCGGGAAGAACACTGCACATGAGATGTGGATAGCTCTTCATAATTTGTTCGAGAATAAGAATGAGAAACGAGTACTGGTATTGGAGGATAAGTTGAAGTCCACCAAGATGATAAAGGGTGAAGGAGTGACTTCGTATCTAATGAGGTTGTCTTAGGTTAGAGATGAGATTGCTGAGGATTTAAGATGGAGATATGATGAGGATTTCCTTGAAAGGGTTCACTGAGGAATGAAATCCCTTCATCAAAGGGATCGTTGCCGGAGAGAAATTGCCAGATTGGAATGGGCTGTGGGATGTCTTCATTCAGGAAGAGTTGCAAGATGAGGATCTTCATCCAACGAAGAGAGTAGATGAGGATGCGACACTTGCAGCACGAATGAAGGGTAAGAAGAAGAAGGACTTGAATAAAGTAAAGTGTTTCAATTGTGGCGAGATGGGTTATTTTTTGTCGAGATGTCTGATAAAGAAGGGGGATGATGAGAAGAGGAAAGGAAAGCAGGTTAACAATGTTGCCACTTCATCTGAGATAGATGATCTCTCCAGGATATTGGAAGAGGAGGACTTTTCTATGATCTCTCATTTCTCGCAGGGTATTGTTAATGAGGATGGAAGGTACGTGGACAATGGTGTGATGAAGCATATGACAGGGTCACAAGAGGTTTTTGAGACTCTAGTTGAATGGGACTCGAAGTTACACATGGTGTTGGGCGACAAGAGTCTGTTGGAGATCAGAGGATTGAGTGTTGTGCCATTCGAGATGGAGACAGGACGAGTGATGCGGGTCCAAGATGTACTGTTTGTACCAGGAATCAGATATAGGTGATTTCTATCTCGATGATCGAGAAGAAGGGGTTTGAGGTCTTGTTCCAGGATGGGAAGGCAAGACTCATGCCTAGAGGCTCTAGCTCTGCTGGTATCGTGCTTGGAGTTAGAGAGCATGGTCTATATAGGCTAACAGGAAAGCCTATGGATCATGAGAAGCATATGGAGCAGGTTCAGGTTTTAGAGGAGCATGTGCAAGTGCAGGCTTCATAGGGGCGGTACATGTTCCAACAAAGAAGGTTCATTTTCTAGTGGCTCAGAGGGAGTCTAGAGGGAGCTTTCAGGTTCAGAGGGAGACTCTGCAACCCACTGAGAGCGCTTGGTCAATGGGGAGCAAGGGTGCTTCCACATATACCAAAAAGGAATCATAGGGAGATTGGAAAGTGATACAGGAGAAGAAGAAGGAGCATAATGATTTCAACAGTGACAATGACACTTTTGAGAGAGGCATAGTTCACAGAACAAGGATTGCTGTGATTGTGAGTGCCAAGGGTTGGGCGAGTAGTGATGATGATGATGAGTTACTTCCTAGTCTTGGAAGTACCTCCCTCACTAAGAGGGAGTGTTGATTTTTGAGTAGCTTGGGAGGTACACTAAGCCCTAGGGTTCAAGGATTGGAGGGAAAAGTGCCACAAGAGTCAATTTTGGGCTTGGAACCCAAACATGGGGTTTTGCACCAATAATGTTTTGGAGAAATTCCATTGAGCACTTTGGACATGTGATGTCATGAGACAATATAGGGCAGAAAGGAGAATCCTACGCTTCAAGAATCATCAAATTCTGATTTGTCCTTAGTGAGATATGAATTTTTGAATTTATTAAATGGGGTTTGCACATGTGTGTCAAAGTAGGCCTAGGGTTATCTTATGCTTTTGACAGTTGGAAAAACCCTAAATATGACATTTTGGAGCCCTTCTTTATGGTATATATAAAAGGTTTTGTGAGGGTGATAGAACTCATCCAAATAATGAAACACACATGGAGAAAAAGAACTCGTTGGATGCAAGGAAATATCTGTCTTAAGCTGCAAAAAGGAGAGGACAAGAACATGAGGGCTGAGGAGATCAAGGATTGTTTTAAGGGATAAACAGGGCATCGAGCTGCTGGAAGGAGGCCGAGGTTGCTTGTTGGGTAGGACGAGTTGGGAGACCTCTCTCCCAATTCTATTTGGGAACTGTTTTAAGGACAAGGAACTAGTATGATGGTGGCCGTATGCTACATGATTACTATGTGCTAGGCCGCAGGCCATAACACCACAGTTAGGGCTTGCGTAGGGTGGATTAAGGGCTCAAATATGCCCAAAATAACAATGTGCTAAGGGATCTGTCTCATGAAGGTGTGCCACATTTTTTGGAGGGATATTTGTTGACTATTGAGTGGGATGTGAAGGGATGTTGCCGTGTGCTCAATTTCCCTAACTAGAACAATCGAGGGCAATGAATTACAAACATATTTGGAGCAACATCAGTGATATGTGTTGGGTCAAGTCTTGACTAGATTTGGATCAGATTGTTGGGCAACCCGTGGGAGCCAATTTGGAGGCTTGATTGGGTGATCATAAGGCTTCATTGGTGTAGATATTGTAGTGTAGTTTTGGGTGCCATTGATCTGGTGGAGGGAAGTGTGCTGGCTACCCAAAGTAGCCCTTGACAAGCTATCTTGAAGTGACAAAGAGAAGCTGAAGGTTGGGTGAATATTGGTGCCGAAGTGCAATACCTTGATGGACAAAGGTGTCTGCTAGCTTGGTAGTTTTGAGCTTGAGTATTTGACAACCTAGAGAGCAGATTGGATCAACCCATGTAAACCAAGCAGAAGTGACTTGCAACAATTTTAGGTGGCAGCCCTCCTGGAGTCTTGATGTGTTGTCCTTTGAAGGACTAAGGGGCAGCTAGTGAGCTATACAAAAGAAAAGGACCGACATGACAAGATACAACATCGAGTCTGCCCATCATGTTTGTCATTATATCTTGTATAACATCGAATGTTGTATTATTCATATTTGGCTTAATATAACGAAGATTGGGTTGTACACTATTGTATAATTTTGTTAAAAATTGTGTATACTTGTGCATATGTGATTTACTGATTTATATTTTTTGTTGTGAAAAGTAGTTATGGTTGAGATTCTTGGTTTGGTAGTGTCAATGATTTTAAGACTCTAACCTAGACCCCAGATCGTGGAACTTCAACAAAGAGGTCACAGGTTCAAAACCAGAGGGGAGTAGAGTATGTATGCCTTCGTAGACTTAGCAATCAAATTGCTGCGCAGAGGTGGGTCCCTTGTCCCACTTTTCCCACAACCAAGGGGGTCTTTCATACACCAATTTGCTGTCTGGCTTGGCCTTGACCTTAAAATTAGATAATAATAATAATAATTGTTATTGTTTTGTTTGTGCATTGTTGCGAACTTTGCACTAGGCTAGACTATTACCATTAATTGGATTTGATGTTTCTATAACTTCCTCTTTGACCTTTCTTGAGTGCTTTGTGACCCTAATGTTATGATCTTGCAATATTGAATTTCATGTCCATAAATTTTTGTAGGGTTTTCTTTTCCTAATATTGATTCTATAAGATATATTATTCTACAACTCTATGCTTGTGAAGTAGTAACAATTTGTGTACATGGATCATGCATTTTCATACCTATACTTTTGTGATATTGCAACCATTTATAAAAGTAATGTAATGGAACATTCACATCCCTCAGCACTTGCTTATTGTAATTATATTGCAATATTCACATTTGAAACATTATATATTTTACAATAACATGTTATATTATTTTGTAGGGATTCCTGATTTGTTCCATGTGATTTCATTGTCATCACTCACAACCTTTGGATTACAAGTTTTGGGTAATCTTTAACCTTGGTATCACACATTTCTTAAATAGTATTGTAAGATGGTGTTTAGTTAACAACATTAGATATTGATTCAAGTGATTATATCTCTAACGACTTTGGGAAAATGGAAGAACCTACAAATTATGATCAATAGGAAGGTTTTGTTAGTATAACACTATCGAGATTCCATCTTAAGTTTTTAATGTTCTTAACTCAATTGATTATATTGGTAGCTTAAGGACACTCTCATGGTGAGGTTGTAAACTCGATTCTATTGACAACTTGAGGAAATTCTCATGGTGAGGGTTGTAAACTTGGAGATGAATTCCTTTATCCAAGTACACATGCTTCTGGATCCTACAACTTTAGATGTAATAATATGGAGGATCCTAACTTCACAACTCATCAATCAACACATCATTGAATGAATGCATTATTAAATGGTTGATGTTGCACAATTATTCAAGAATATATGATATTGGGAATTAAGAATCACGATCCATGTAAATTGCGATTATAGTTGCTACTTGAGCCTGCTTAACATCCTCATAAGCTTTTACAACATTTATTCTATGGACTTCTATAACTTGCCATTGAGGAGTTCGACCACAATCTTTCACATTGCAACTTCCTTGGGTCCTAACATTTGTTTTGGTTTCATATATGATGTAATCCATAAGAAAGTTGTTCTCCCAAGACCCAACCCCTAATAAGGTTCAAAAATTATACATTTAGGACATCTTGTATCATAACTTTGAGCATGGCATGCACAATTTTTTCTACATGCAACATTTTGCTATGGTTTTTCCACTTTTATATTCTTTTTGTTATTACATGTAATATGAACTAAATGACCGAGTCCCTTTTTTCAAGTTGGTATCCAACTTTTGCATGATATTTTTTCACAAAAACTTCACCTACAATGATTTAGAAGAGGCACCATGCCACATTTCAATTCAACTAACTGGGAAGAAATCATAAAATCGAATTTAGGTTGCATGTGATGATGAATGTACCTCACCGAATAAATGAGATGAACATAAATCATTTGAATGTAAGAGGAAAAAAGGCTTCCTCAAACTATATCTCATAAATTGTGGCCTCTTTGTATTTTCCATGAACACATGTTTATAAGAACTTCCAACAACATTGGGGACTTGATAAAATTATATATTGAGGTTATCATAGAACTAATGGAGAATATAATACAAAAGTAACTTTCTTCACTCGAGGATGATTGAAAATGGCTAATTACGAGAGATATTAGAATAAATTTCTCTTGCATGGTAAAACTTGTCTCCATTTTTATTAGACAAAGGGCTAATTTTCTTTGAAGGAAGTATGTACTAGATTTTTCACTGTCTATTTGGCATTATTAATATGGATACCTATGTCTTTTAAGAGGATTGTGTAGTTGGGTTATTGGTAGGAATCCATGTCTTTTGAAAGGGAGGAGATAGAAAATATTTTGAAGGTGAGACCAACATGGGGCATAGTGTTAATAGTAAAGAATTTGAAATGGAAGACTATGGGATCTCTAGGTTTCTTTAAGAACTATATGACATGTAATAGTTTGTTGTAGTTTGGGAAATTGTAGTATCCGTGGATATATTGTATTTTTTGTGTCATGGTACCACACAAAATTTATTTATTTTATGAGAGATATACTTTCTTAGTGTGTTAAGCAATATATAAGCCCCATGTTAACCGTACAACCATCATCAAGCTCCATATATTGAGCGATTACATTTTTATTGTTATATTGTTTTGTCGGCTAAAACCTTTCAGTGTACCATTTTATTATAATTGCACCCTTTGAATCCCGCATGTATACTAAGGAGACATAGTCTTTAGGATCATCAAATCTTGTTTTATATATTACATTCATTGTAAAAGGAGGTTTCCCCCATCGAAGTGCACCATAATTATTAGTTTCTTATCATTTTTAAGACACATAGAATCTTGTTTTATATATTGCATTCATTATAAAAGGAGGTTTCCCCCATCGAAGTGAACCGCAATTATTAGTTTCTTATCATTTTTAAGGAACATGGTTCAAAAAATTTGATATCAGATCTATGTCTTTAATGTTTTTCTTCTTTAAATGAGTCATCTTGGAACTATCACTATAACTATTTTTGGGGGAAATTTCAGACCATGAAATTTTGAGAAAATAGACTAAGCATCATTGAGTATGTATGGTAAAATTTTTATATTTTGGTTTGTTTTATTTTCAGATATCCACTCCGTGGAAGTTAGGTTTGTGAATGATCTTGAAATTATTTTTAAACATACGATATTTGGCATTTCACTACAAGGTTTTTAATAGGGCACTTGAGATTGTGAATCTTTTAGATATTTGAAGTTAATAAATGGGTACCTTAAGTAAAATTTTTAGAATTAGATTTGAAGAATTTGACATGTGGCTTTCCTTACAATTCTGCTTTTGGGAAGAAGTAAAAATCAACAAGTTTTGAGAAAGTTACAGTAAATTTCACTTGGCACATCAAATTTTGGTCAGACCTGTAGAACTATAGTTAAGACATATGCAAGTATTAAAGGTAAAACTTTTAGATTTAGAAGGGTTCAAATCTCAAATACATATCAAGACAAAGGTCAAACATCTAGATAGTATCGAAATTAAGTATTTAAGGATGGCTTCAGAGAAATATCCAAAGGATACTACACCAATTAAACCTCCTGAAGGCTCATCTAGGGCCCATGAAGAAATAGAAGAATTTGAGTACTGATTATCCATGTTGGAAAGTCAATTTAAGAAAATACGTTATACTATGAGGGTTGAATTACCATATATGAAAGATTAGTTAGAATATAGAACAAAATATGGGGGAAAATAAGGAAAACATTAAAAGGGAAATGATGAATGAAATGGAAAAGAAGATGAATCAAAATAAGAAAGAAATGAAAAAATTCAAGGAAGAAATACAAAAAACTATGATTGAAAATAAGGAAGAAATAAAAAAATTACAAACCAAAATATTAAAGGAACTCCATAAAAGGCATGTGGAGATCAAATAAAATCATGAAAATAAGGATAAGCATGGTGTTGAGGCTCAATCACATATGCATAGTATTTTATCACAATTGGAGAGGACAAAAATTGAATCACAGAGCCATAATCATGATTTTTCAATCCAAGATCCACATCATCAGAGATTCAAGTTAGCACCAAGGAAATACTACATTCCGAAGATTGCTATGAGGGAGTTTGATACTAACAATCCTCTAACACGAATATTCTAGATGGAGCAATGCTTTGATCTACAACAAATGGCAGCGTTGCAAGGGGTAAATATGACATCTATGTATTTAGAACAAAGATAAATTTGTATGGTATTAGTGAATTTGTGAAAGGAAAAAATATTCTATTGTATCTTGGTACATTTTCATAGAGGAATTGATAGGTATGGGGATACTAAGAGAAATACATTATTTAGTCAGTTGGTAAATATTCGACAAAATGGTCCAGTTACAAATAAATTTCAACAATTGAAAAAGTTAAGTCTTAGGTAAAGAACATTTCAAAGGATAAATCATTAGACCTATTTATGGGATCTTCAAAGGAAACCATCCAATATGAGGTGCATCTCTTTGAATCTAAATCCCTAGAGCATGTTTTTGGTGTAGTAAGGAAAGTTGGAAGAAAAAATATGGTAACTAGAAAATTGGTTGCTAATAATTATATAGATCATCGTGCTCCCTCTTCTAGATTTCTAAGGTTGACACCTCAACAAATGGATGAAAGAAGAAAGAAACTGTATTTCAATTGTGACAAAAAGTACGATAAGGGGCATAAATGCGGTTACAAGAAATTATTGTACATAGATTGTGAAGATGAAGAAGACAAAGATTTGGAATCGTCACAAGATCATTAGATAAATTTTGAGGTCTAAAATGGGCCTTGAAACAAAAATATACAACCAAAATCAAATTTGTAAGAACCAATAGGAATCATGATGATGATGTCAACCATGGGGGATGATTCATCATTTTTGGAGTTTAAAAAAACTACTTTTTCAATTCGTATTTTCAACTTATCTCCCTACGGTTTTACTCACATTTCGAGGGGGAGAACTCATTGGATGCAACATTTAATTCCTCATCTAAGGAGTACCTGAGTTGGATACTTTAGATGGATCACACTACACGAAAAATGAGAAATACATGAAAAAACGTGATTGCAATAATAGTTTTTTTAATGTATTTCTTATTTTTCGTGTAGTAGGGTCCATCGAAAGTATGTAACATGAGTACTCCTTGGATGAGGAATCAAATTCCGCATCCAAAAAGTTCTGCAACTCGAAGTTTGAATTAAACCATAGGTATATAAGTTGAAATTACGAGTTGAAAAAGTAATGCCCGACCCCCCCGTCTAAAATTTGATGATGTAATATAATATTATTTTATTTTTTCCACTATTATTTTATAATATTCCTTAGGAGGGCCATTTTATATGGAAGATAATACAACAATATCTTGTCATGCATTGGCTAGCATTTTTCCGTAAACCCTCAAGATAAAATGATATATCAAAAATAAAAATGTAATAATGTTGAATGATTTAGGTAGGACCCATAACTTAATCAATTACAAATTGAAAAAAATTCTTAATTGATTTGTATGTCAACACCAAAATTTAAAGTATTGATCTCACATGGAGGTGCCATAAATTGTTCAACGAAGTGAAATAATATGAAGCTAAATATAGGGGATTATTTATTGGACACTCCATGATTGCAATCCAAATGGGTGGTGTTAATGTTGTATTATGGGTCCAATGGTTAGGATCACTAGGAACAATGGACCTTCATTTTGACGATCATTTTACGAGATTTTCCTTAGAAGGAAAGGAATTAAGCTTAAAGCTATCTAAGGAAACCCTCTAAAGTGATAAGCTCTAATAACATGACAAAATTGCTAAACAAGGGACACCATGGTGTAATTGAACAATTATGTTCATTATATGTTAAAAAATCTATATCCTTTGCTCCAATGGATCTCCAAAATGTTGTCAACAAATATTCCAAGATATTTGGAGAGATTCTTAAGGGTATCCCCCCCTGCTCAAGATGATGACCATGCTATTCATTTGCAACTTGGAAGTGTATTACCTAACATTAGGGATTCTATGTATCCACATGAACAAAAGAGTGAGATTGAGTGTATGGTTCAAGAAATATTAGAGGTTGGCATCATTCAACCTAGCCAGAGTTCTTTCTTTTCATTGGTGGTAATGGTTATAAAAAAGGATGGTTCATGGCATATGTGTCTATATTACAAAAAGCTCGGCAAAATGAAAATAAAAAATAAGTTTCCTAATCTTGTCATTGATGAATTACATGGAGTTTTTTTCTTTACAAAGTTGGATCTCCATTTTGGATATCATCAAATCAAAATAACAAAGGAAGACATTTTCAAAAAAACCTTTAGAACACATGAACGTCCTTATGAGTGTTTGGATATGGCATTTGGACTTACTAATGCACCTTTAACATTTCTAAGTTTGTATTCTATTTTCACACCCTTAGAAAATTTGTGTTGGTATCTAATCTACAATTTTTTTTGGGAAGAGCATGTACAAGATGTTACAGGGCCTTAACATTATTGGAAGAGAAAAAACTATATTCAAAGTCTTCCAAGTGTGCCTTTGGGGTTCAAGAAGTGGAATATTTTGTTAGGGTCCGTGATGAAAAAATGTACCCTAACAAAATCAAATCTACTAGGGAATGGCCAATCCCGAAGACCTTCAAGAAACTCAAAGGATCCTTAGGATTGACAAGATATCACCTCTAACAAAATTATTGAAGAAGGAATAATTTTCTTGGACTAAAAAAGCAACCAAATATTTTTAAAATCTTAAAGAGGATATGTGTACAACTCTTGTCTTAGCGACACTCGACTTCAAGAAACGTTCATTGTGTAGTGTGATGCCTCAAGAGATGACATTGGTATAGTTTTGATGCAATAAGGAAGACCCCCCTACCTTTGAAGGTAGTAAAATTAAATGAAAGAACTGATGCAAACCTATTTACGAAAAAGAAATGTTGGCCGTACTACATCTAGTTAATAAATGACATCCATACCTAACAAGAAGACACTTAAAAGTAAATAAAGATAATAATTGTTTGAATTTCTTGGAACAAACACTATATTCTAAAGAGAAATAATAATGGGTTACATAGATTTTGGGTTATCAATTTGAGAGATGATGGGTTAAGATATCCTCCATAAACATTTGATATAAATCACCCCATTTATAGTTGGTACCCACATCCATAGTACGTTAAGTATCTATGATCTGGGAGAATATAACAGGTAAAAAAGTACACGTGACATTAGGAATGGCTCAAAAATCAAAGTGGTTTCAGAGCAGGGCTTTGTTGATGCGAATTGCATAAGTACATGCAAACCATAAACAAGCTTCAAAGGACGTGCACCACAAAGAGGAGACATGGCAGATGAGGAAGCTTGTTGGGAAGAGGAGCGGTCTTCTCATTGATGTGAATTGCGAGCGTGAACGAATGAATGTGCAGCCATGGAGGATGACAAAGAAATGTACGAGGAATTCCTGAGGATGTCCAAAATGATGGACATAATGTATGACGCTTATGTGAAGAGAATAGAGGAAGAGGAGAAAGAAATATCAGAGAACAATTCTTCATCCACATCTTCCAATGCTTATGCACCTTCTTCGTCGCCTTAATCGTCTTCTCATCATTCGAATGAGGAGATCAACTAGAGTCTTCAAGAAGATAATAATGAATTAAGGAGACTACTACAAGAAGAGAAAGAGGAAAAGTAGATATTGGAGCTTCAGTTGCGAGCCGTAGAAGAGGACTTGGAGGAGTTTAAGCACAACAAAGGCTTAAAGACTCCACCACCACCTGTTCCTGAATCAACAATTGAGAGACCTAGATTCAAAGGTTTGGGATACACTGGGGGAGAATTCTCAAAGGTGTCAAAATCCTCCACGACATTGTTGAACTCTTCAAGGAAGGAGATTGATGGGAATGATTCACCCTCATCCCGTGGTAGTGCATATTGTAGAGAAAGAACTGAGGCAAGCTCTCATCCCCATGATTACACCAGAGACCAACAAAGGTATAACAAGTCTCGGTATTCTAATGTTCATTTTTATTACAATCATGTTGCTAATAATGAACATAAATCATGGGATCGAAAAACTTGTAGTTTTTTTGGTTTACATAACCATGTGTTTGCTGAGTGCTGGAAGAGAATGGTAGCACAAAAGAGGATGAGGTATGAAAGGAATTCTCCACAACAGGGAAAGAAGAAGGTAAAGCATGTCTGGAGGAAGAAGACTCATTGTAGTCATTGTAACAAAGGTGGTCATCAAAGAGCCATGTGTTGGAGGCACCATCTAGATCTTCTCAACGGCAAAGTGTCCATGCACAAACCATTTGAAACAATTGTTTGCAAAGCGAATGTGCCGCAAGTAGATGACCCATTCACTTTGATAAGTGAGAGATGGTTTTTCTAGATGTGGTAGTGTGTCATGGCCTTAATTTGTAAATCATATGTTGCAACTTAAAATGTAAAAGTGATGATGTGTTTTCCACTGATTCAAAATGCAATGATGATATTTTTGGCCTTTACTTATGAGTAGATGAATTATTGGTTTATATTATGTAATCCTTGACCAAAGAGAGTGTATTATAAACTCTTGGAAAGTGTGGGGTTGATTGAGTCATGTATGGTTTGTATGTGATTGCAAAGGATGTACCATATTTGCATGTAGGTGATTGAGAGTGTGGTTTGGCGAGGACATAGGAAATGTGATGGATGTGTCAATGCTTTTGGTGGTCCAAAATATCCTCAGTGGGGAGGAATGATATAGGATAATCACACAGGTACAAGTACAAGTGACATTATGAATGGCTCAAAAATAAAAGTGGTATCAGAGAAGGTCTTTGTTGCTGAAAATTGCATAAGTACATGCTAACTAGGAACAAGTTTCAAATGACGTGCACCACGAAGAAGAGACATGGAAAATGGGGAAGCTTGTTGGGAAGAGGAGTGGTCTGATCGTTGATGTGAATTGCGAGTGTGAACGACTGAATGTGTAGCCATGGAGGATGAAAAAGAAATGTACGCGACCTTACTGAGGATGTACAAAATGGTGGACATAATGTATGACGTTTATGAGAAGAGAATAAAGGAAGAAAAGAAAGAAATATCAGAGAAGGATGCTTTGTCCACATCTTCCAGTGCTTATGCACCTTCGTCGTCACCTTCATCGTCTTCTCATCATTTGAATGAGGAGATCAAATAGAGTATTAAAGAAGATAATAATGAATTAAGGAGACTACTATGATAAGAGAAATAGGAAAAGCAGAGATTGCAGCTTCAATTGCGAGCCGCGGAAGAGGCCTTGAAGGATTTGAAGCACAACAAAGGCTTAAAGAATCCATCGCCACCTGTTCCTGAATCAACAATTGAGAGACCTTTATTTGAAGGTTTGTGATACACCAGAGGAGATTGCTCAAAGGTGTTAGAAGCCTCCACGAAATTTTTGAACTCATCGAGGAAGGAGATTGATGGGAACGCTTCACCCTCATTTCGTGGTAGTGCATATTGTAGAGAAAGAGCTGAGGAAAGCTCTCATTGCTATGATTTCACTAGATACCAACAAATGTATAACAAGTCTAAGTATTCTAATGTTAATTTTGATTACAATCATATTGCTAATAATGAACATAAATCATGGCATCAAAAAACATGTAGTTTTTGTGGTTTGCATAACCATGTGTTTGTTGAGTGCTAGAAGAGAATGAAAACATGAAAGAGGATGAGACTTGAAAGGCCTTATCCACAACAGGGAAATAAGAAGGTAAGTAAGGTCTGGAGGAAGAAGACTCATTGTAGTCATTGCGACAGAGGTGGTCATCAAAGAGCCACGTGTTGGAGGCTCCATCCAGATCTTCTCAACGACAAAGTGTCCGTGCATAAACCATTTGAAACAATTGTTCGACAAGCGAATGCGCCACAAGGAGATGACCCATTCACTTTGATAAGTGAGAGATCATTTTTATAGGTGTGGTAGTGTGTCATGGAATTAATTTGTAAATCATATGTTGCAACTTAAAATGTAAAAGTGATGATGTGTTTTCCATCACTTGTTAAGTGACAATGATATTTTGGCCTTGTATTGATAGCTGGGGTATTGTTTCCATTTTAATGTAAAATTGACCACCGAGTATGTGTTATAAACTCGTGGCAAGTATGGGATGCTTGGGTCATAGTTGGTCATGTAATTGAGCATGAAATTTGTAAAATTTTGTACTACAAGTTTGCATAGGATGCAGGTGTTGGCTCCTTGCTTATGGCTCCGAAGAATAAAGGTGAAGGAGAAGGAAGGGTGACCTATCAAGACACTTGTGGTGCAGACAATGTACACAACAATTGCAGATTATGTTCATGCTTTTGGAGGACCAAAAGCTCCTCAGTGGGGAGGAATGATCCGGGTGGCTCTAGAGACACTCAAATATCCCAGAGGGCTTAGAAAAGGCTCAAAAATAAAAATTGTTAGATTGCCAAGAATCTAATATCAAGTCCTAGAAATCGACATGAGATTTCTGGTGGCATAGACAACACTCAAATTTGAGTTCGTATGATCAACTTATGGCTCTTTAAAGTTTGACAAGATAGGGAAAAAGCAGGGCCCATAGTGTGCCACATGACATCATAGTAAGCAAGTGGGATCCACATGGCAGCCCATCAAACATTGACACTTAACACTTCATCATTGGCTCCTTTCCCTGCACAAAATTACAATATATATATATATATATATATATATATATATATATATATATATATATATATATATATGGATGGTTATTAATATGGTTTTCAAAATCATATAAATATAAACACAACCATACAACACTATTGTTAAAACAAACCATATAAAAAATGGGGTTATTGGATACGAACGAATGTATTAAATTGTGTATGGTAAAAAGACAAAAGTCAAAGTTGGTTTGGGATTGATGTATGGTGGTTGGCTTATATTAAAGTCACATTAAAATATAATTGAATACCATACATAAATACCAACTAACATTTAAATTTAAAATGTTGACGGTTCAACATAACGGCTCCAACAAACCTTGACCATGTACCAAAAATATAACAACCAACTTTAAAACTACATACAAAATCGGAGGGGCAGGATTTGATCCCCCAACCCCTCCTCAACTGCATGCCTTATTTACCACTATGCCAAATGGTGTCATGTGGTAAAGTCCACCACATGAATTGTATAAAAATCCATTCTAACAGAGTGCTAGGGGGAGAAAGCAACAGAGCGGGTTTGTGCAACACGACGGAACCACGAGCCAGGGAGAGGGTGGAACCATGCCCCATGGAATATTGAGGGGCATTAGAAAGATTTCTTGAGGCGCAGAACTTGCCGGAGTCTATTTTTGATAAATTTTATGTCGATTTTACACCTGTCGGTGACAAGAGTTCAATGGTGATGTCCGTTTCAGCAGCAGAGCTTCCCATTTTCAGTGATTTTCCAGATTGGAGTGATAGTGTAAAATTCCCAAGTGTGGACAGTCAATTTTATGCCTCTCGATGCCACGAATTCGATGGTGCAACCAAATTCAGCATCTAAGCATCCACTTCTTCAGCCAACTTCAGGGTTTGAGGTATATGCAACATTGACCTCATGTTCTTCTTTTATCATTTGCTGTGAGATGTAATATGTTGTTTAGATCCCTGCTTGATGTATGTTGCAGGATCTATGTCTCTAATTCATGTGAGATGTATTCACCATGGATTTTTATGTTTAGTTGATATAAAAAATGGGGTTATTGGATACCAACGAATGTATTAAAATGTATATGGTAAAAAGACAAAAGTCAAAGTTGGTTTGGGATTGATGTATGGTGGTTGGCTGATATTAAAGTCACATTAAAATATAATTGAATACCATACATAAATACCAAATAACATTTAAATTTAAAATGTTGACGGTTCAACATAACGGCTCCAACAAACCTTGACCATGTACCAAAAATATAACAACCAACTTTAAAACTACATACAAAATCGGAGGGGCAGGATTTGATCCCCCAACCCCTCCTCAACTGCATGCCTTATTTACCACTATGCCAAATGGTGTCATGTGGTAAAGTCCACCACATGAATTGTATAAAAATCCATTCTAACAGAGTGCTAGGGGGAGAAAGCAACAGAGCGGGTTTGTGTAACACGACAAAACCACGAGCCAGGGAGAGGGTGGAACCATGCCCCATGGAATATTGAGGGGCATTAGAAATATTTCTTGAGGCGCAGAACTTGCCGGAGTCTATTTTTGATAACTTTTATGTCGATTTTACACCTGTCGGTGACAAGAGTTCAATGGTGATGTCCGTTTCAGCAGCAGAGCTTCCCATTTTCAGCGATTTTCTAGATTGGAGTGATAGTGTAAAATTCCCAAGTGTGGACAGTCAATTTTATGCCTCTCGATGCCACGAATTCGATGGTGCAACCAAATTCAACATCTAAGCATCCACTTCTTCAGCCAACTTCAGGGTTTGAGGTATATGCAACATTGACCTCATGTTCTTCTTTTATCATTTGCTGTGAGATGTAATATGTTGTTTAGATCCCTGCTTGATGTATGTTGCAGGATCTATGTCTCTAATTCATGTGAGATGTATTCACCATGGATTGTTATGTTTGGTTGATATCCCTATGTAACCTTGATGAAGGGGTCCTCATCGTCATCTTGTATGAGATTATGTCATGTTGATAGGAGGCCTATTGTGAGTGAGAGTTACTGTAGCAGAATGTCTCATGGAGAGAGAAGCCACTCATGTTGAGGGCATATTTCCTTGTATGAAAGAAAACATATTCCATGTACATCATCACCATTTCCAACACTATATGAAGCGGCTTACCCCATCTTGACACCAGGCCCATAGACGTAGTCCAAATTGGACGAACTCCATTATCAATTCCTTGTGTCATATTTTATTGCTTTCATGTTATTTTACTCTTTGTTTATGTGCGCATTAAGTTTCCTGGTTAACATTCTCTTTCACATGTAATTCTTTAATGCATCTATAAGCAAAATATCTTGGATCAATCTACGTGCCATTTTTTTTAGTTCATTGAAGCTGAATTGTACTCTGTAGAAAACTACCTTCATATCTTTAAAATTTTGAAGGTAGGTGAGAATCTGGGTTGCATATCTTGGAATTAATTTATAAAAATGGTTATACGATTTTTAACAATGCTAATTTATTCTAGGATTTCAAAGGTGCAAGCATTAAACTTAGACAAGACGTTTATGTCTACTTGTAATGTGTCACCTCTTGCTCCAAATTTTCCAACTTTTCTTTATGATCTTCAATTTCCTTAGTCATATTCTAGATATTAAATTATGAATCTTGCGAAAAATAAACACTTACAGAAGCTACGACAATCAACTTTGTTCTCATGTCCACCATTAATGGCGTCATATTAATGATTGTGAGTTAAGGAACTCTTGGTAGATTGAGTTTATTGTATGATTTATTTATCACTTTACCCTTGGTCTTGTAAAAAATAAAAGAATTGAGAACTGTGGCTACATATGTCATAGAAGGGGTGAAGTTTCCCAAACCATTCTCACCTAAAGGGAAATCACCCCATGATGGATGCACCCAAGGTGTGCTACACATAGTCCCAGTGTCAATGTGTTTTGAAAGTATAGATTCATCTTCTCTTTTATCTTTCTTCATTTTCTCTCTCCTTTCTCACTTCTTCCTCCCTTACTAGCCTTAACTATTCTCTTCTTTTTCTTTCCTCAACTTCTTTCTAAAGCCTTAATGCTTCACCTTCTAGTCATTTTTCTAGTCTTTCACTTTTTTGATACTATTGTTTCTTCCTTCCTCCTTGCACACTCTATCAATTAGCACCACTATGATATTGAATGTTTTTCTTAAGCTATTTGCAGGCTAAGTTCCCCAATATTATAACTTTGAATTCTTTGGGATTATCCCACTAGATTTTGGGGATATCATGATATTTCAAAGAAAATTGCGGTTTCCATTTTTTAGCGAGGTAAATAATAGGTTGAGGAAATTTGTAGTAGACCTCATGTGATAAGGGATGGAATAAGGCAATAAATTTCCTAATAACATCCCTACTAATATATTTTCTATATCTACTTAATTGATAGGCCATGAGATGAATTCAACACAAGTGAACACGATAGGTGTGGTTGCAACCATCTGTAATAATGATTTCTTAACTTGTTGTTAAACACAAACATGTATATTTTCCTCACAAGTAAGAAGAGGGAGTTATAGGAAGATCCCCTCAAAAAATTGATATAAATCACCCAATTTGTAGGTGGTACATGCATCCATAATACACTAAGTATCTCTATACATAGTCCCAAGAGCACCCAATTCTATATCAAGCTCTATTACTTCTACCCTATCCATTTTGAGTTCAATCACTAGTTCTTTTGCTTCATTGGCCTTTTTTATGCCATTGATATCCCATGACTTATCCACTTTAAAAATATATCAAATTAGTGGAACTGGATACCAAAATAACATATTAGTGGAGTTATATACAAAAACACCCCATTTCTATATGGTACATACATCCATAATATGCTAAGTATCTCCATACACAGGAAATAACAACCACTTCTATATCAAGCTCTAATACTACCATATCTACGTTAAATTAAGTGACTTGTTCCTTTTTCTTCCTTCGCCTTTTTTATTCCCATGACTCATCCACTTTAACAACATAACACATTAGTGGAATTAGATACCAAAATCAAGATAGTATTTATATTCTAGGAAAAGGTTCTCCTCTTGAAATAAAATAAGGGAAGCCATGATTCTCACAGAAGTGGTTTTAGGAACCATATATGTTTGGGATTCCACACATTTCCACCAAACACTTTTCTTTCTATCCATTGATGATATTTTGGATCAAGAATCTCACGTATTGGACTGAAGGTAACCAAAATAATGCGAAAATTGTGTTAAGTGTATAACAATGATGGATGCATATATTATTTTTACATCTATTCTCTTACTAAGGTTAGGGGTTTGAGAAATTTAGACTAGTTCACACTCTATGGGTCGAATCCAGGGAAACTCTTGAAAAGAGGAGGGCAAGTCTAAATGGTTTCTGTCATGGATGGGAGGCCCGACTGCC
Source organism: Pinus albicaulis (assembly GCA_034641835.2). Lineage (NCBI taxonomy): Eukaryota > Viridiplantae > Streptophyta > Pinopsida > Pinales > Pinaceae > Pinus > Pinus albicaulis. The sequence goes on along the minus strand of CM076580.1, from coordinate 1,377,891,937 downwards.
CTCAAAAATCAAAATTTAAAGGCTGTAAACCACTAATTTTACTTGTCTAGGTTTCTTTATCTATTTACAATGTTATCAAAGAAATTATAAAAGAACCTAGGATAAAGAGGGCATGCAAATCCCAAGAAAGTGGAGGATAAAATATTGGATAAGAAGTAGAGAACCAAAGGAGGAGAATCATTCTAGAGAAGTGGTAGAGAAACAATCTATGAATCAAGAGAATAATGGCATATTTTAACTAAGATACGAGGAATTCCAACGAGTTAGAGTAGAAGAGGAGATTTTCCTAGTGGAGTAAGTGAGAGATGGATGATTTTCCAACTTGCTTCTTTTGGTTGGTCACCTTCCTCACCCTCTAGATGGTTGAGTAAGTTGGTTGGTGATCTCCCATATTCCCTTGGATTTTGAAATCAAACAAATCATGATGGGTCTGGGTATAAATGTTTCCTATTCCATTGTTATTTTTAAATTGGGGCCTCAATTGGATTTTGATAGCCCCTTTTATTCATGTGAGTACAATAACATTTTTTGGTGGGGTAATCTAGGGTTTATTGGAATTATCTAATGTTTGTTTGTTTGTAATTGTATACTAAAACATGAGGGTTTTGGTTATGGGCATGAAAGAATTTATTTTATTGATTATGAGGAAAATAATAAGAATAAGAAATCTTAGGCTACAAATGATATATTGAAGATAAAGAAAAACAAGATTCCATTAGGAGGTACAATGCTTACTTAGAATAGTTGATAGGTGGTAGTAACCAAGTGGGTGGTTGAAGTAGGTGGTGGTATCTTTGATCACAATTGGAACAAGAGTATTTTATGATGCTTGGTATTGATTGGTGTTAACACACTCCAAACATAGAGGTCATGAAGAGTAAAATGAAATGTTTTTTTATTTTTTATTTTATTTTTATTATTATTATTTTTTTATATCACCTCTTATAATTTAGAAAAATTGACTCTTTTTCCTTGTTTTACCATTTCAAAGTGTGTTACTTAACATATGGCACACTTGGGAGAAAATTTGAACTTCTGAACTTTGTCACATTTGTAGAAGATTTTATTTAGTGTGACAATGTTGCTTGTGTCATACCATTAAAATTTTATGGCTTGCAGTGTGTTGCATGAAGAAAAGCTTTTAGCTTGTGATATATGACACAAATAAAAAGTTCCCAAGCAGCTGCGTGGTAATCTTTATTCATATGAAAAGATATGGTAACCAGCGGCGTATTGAACCAGCGTATATGAACGTTTGCATTTGAAAGCACCGTTGGAAATGACTTGAAACAGCATTTGTTTGCAGCAAATAAAAAAAAAAACCAGCGTTAACGTTTGAAAGCACCGTTGAAAGCAGTGTTAACGTTGAAAGCAACGTTTAAAAACCAACGTTTTAACCCGCGTTCAAAGCAGTGAAGACCAGCGTTATAACCAACGTTTTGAAAAAAGAGCGAGCGTTAGACCTGTGTGAAGAAAATTGCATGGAAACCTGTGCGTCAATCAGAAATGCGTTTAATCTTTCCAACGAATTTTATAAAGATTTAAAATTGTCCTACGTGAATGCTTTAGAGATGAGCATTGCACATTGTTTTTCTGTATGAGCTTGTTACATTGCGGAACGATACGTCAAGGAGTTCGATGCATAGTTGAATAAGGAGCCTGCGGTGAACCACCTACAAACACCAAAAATCCTCTCCAACAAATTTCTGTTATGCGTATACATTCATATTTAAAACACCTTTTTATAAATCACTGTCATAGAGTGATTTTAATATTTTATTAAAATGTTTTAAGTAAAGTGTATGTAAAAGTTTATAACGTGAGCATTTGGAGAGATAAATATCTCATTTGTAATATTTGGAGTAAAAAAGTCGATTTATGTTACTTTTTGGAATGATGAGGTGTATTTATGAGTGACTTTTGGGAGAGATAAGGAGTGGATAAAATAATTTTTTATTTAAGAGTCATAAGGGTGAAGTTTGGGATTAAGTTTGTAATAAGGTTGATGTTTTTAAGGTTTATGGAGGTATAATGAAGCTTGTGTAATGGAGAGATAAGTGTTTTATTTTGAGGAGATTTTTCTTTGGAGTGATAAGTGAAGTTAATAGAAAAATTGATTCACTTTTTTTAGAGTGATTTTATAAATTATTTGTATTTGGAGAAATAAGGAGCATACTTTGTAAATTTGGAGTGATAAGGGAAAGCCTTTATTGTAATTCAAATTATTGTTTTACTTTGAGAGGGATCGTGTCACTATCCATTCAGATTTTGAAGGCGAGTCGCTTCAAAGGGTTGTCAGCTTGGCATTATCATTGCTTCAGATGTACTCAGTGATTAATAAAGATATCATTTTTTTTTGGTGTTGATGTGTCCTAGATCCGCCCGAAATTGAAAAAGAGGATCTTAGGTACACCATGTGTGTTTGATGGCGCATGTTTTTTTTTGGCTTCATGTTGTTGTTTTTGATTTGTGTCTAGTTGTGACACATCAATAATTTCATCACATACATGAAATTCAATATCAGCAAGCACAACACATAACGAAATAGCTGCAAGATCAACACATGCATCTGCACAAATTGAAGATTGTCTACATCAGCATATTACATCAACAAGCCAATTCACTTCATCTGGTTCATGTACCTGCACACTCAAATAAAGTCTACATGTAATCAAATTCATTGTTTTAAGTGAATCATTAAAAATTCATTGTTAATGAATTTTTAAGAAGACAAGTGAATTCATTATTTTAAAGTGAATCATTGTAAGCTTTTTTGGGTGCATTGTCGACAGTGTTCGACACCCTTCCTTTACACAAAATCAATTGAATACATGAGTTTTTTCAAACAAGCAACAAGTTTACATCTCCAAGCGAGCGTGATTTCAAGCAATTTGCGTCCAAACAGTACACCTTTCAAACCTTCAAGCAAGCCAGAGTGAAATTTATTGCAGCCACCATCAAAGCAACTAAACAAGCAAGTTGACATCGACATCAAGCGAGCGTGGTTATTCATTCAAGTGAGAGTAAAGTCATCAAGTCAGTCAAGTGAGCGCTTAAACAAATGCGATCGTCATCAAGCGAGCGTGAATTCCAGAGTTTAAGCGAGATAATTCCACAACTCTAGCAAGTGCAATCAACAACAAATCAAGCAAACGTGCCATTCAAGCCACATTCAAGCGAGCCTGTCATTCAAGTGAAACAGTTCAAAGTACGACATCTACAACAAGAGAGCCTGATTTCAAGTGCGCAAGTTCAGATGGCGCAACATATTCAGTTGTTAAACATTCTTCACAGTTTGATCATCTCAAGCGATGAAGACATGGTGCACGTCAGCAAAGAAACTCTTGCTGATCTTTCACGGCATCTACAACAAACACATGAAACTATTGAGTTTCTTCAACTTGAGTCACAACTTCAAAGGATTGAATTGCAAGAAAAGAATGATACTTTCAAGTCTTTAAACCATCCAGATGATAAGTCTTTACACAATCCAGATGATAAGTCATTCATTCAGCTAGCTTCAAGTGTCGTAGCTGTTCCAGATCCAATTTATTCCAAGCCCATCATCAGGCCCTGGGAAGAAATTCAGAATAACAAGAATTGACGAGGCTTAGGATATGTCCAAGATGACGCCAACTTACATATTCTTGATTATTCCAAGCCCATTCAGTTCGTCAGTGCGAGATTTCTTGAACAGATCCCCTCAGCACATTCAGAGACAGTTTAAGACAACCAGAAGTGCATGCAACCCAAAGTTTTCGAAAAAGAGAATTCCACACAACCTGCAGTTGACAACAAACCAAAATGTTCTCATTGTTAGAGAACCGATCATCTAGAAGATCAGTGTTTTGATCTCCATCCCTGTAGCCATTGTAGCAAGTGCAATCATTCCTCAGCAAAATGTCGCAATCAACACAAATCAGAGAGATTGAAGATACATTATGAATGGATTGACCCTTGGGAATGGTCATCCACAGTTAAAATATTGCTTCAGTTCTATAATCGAATCCAATCACACATTGTGCAGCCAACAGTGAAAAGATGATGGTACTCTCATGCAGTTGAATGGGGGAGTACAATAGTGTAAAACTCCTACACCTGAAGGGGGGGAGTTCAGAAATATTTTACAGAGAAGTGTTTCTCCTTTTAGCTGACAAAGGGGGGAAAATGTCAATGAGATTGACAATGGTTGTCAGACTGAAAGTCTCGACAAAACCAACAAAAGCAGCCAGTGGGCATCTTCAACAACTAGTGGGCATCAACCAATTTGCCAGTGGGCATCAACAAATTTTCCAGTGGGCAGTCGATAGCAAAGAAGCAGTGAACAATTTTCAGCACAACAAAAGCAACAGTGAGTTTTTTTTGTCATCATCAGCCAGTGGGCTTTGAACAAATTTTGTCAGTGGACAAAGGATGCTGCTTTCATGCAAAGGACAGATGGATCATTTTGCAACTTGGAACTTTATGGAGTTGTCAAGCGCAATTCAGACATGAATCAGACATATAGCTGACTCATGGTCTCTTCAGATTGCAGTGTTTCAGCATCCAGCTTTGGTGGTTTTTCAGGCAATGTTTTTTTTGAGGATCAACATGAGAACTTGGAAGATGGTTCCTCGTTCTTATTTTGGATTTTTCATTGAAGGGGGGAATGTTAGCCTCTCTAAAATAACATTAATAAATCCAAAATAATTAATTAAATATTCCTAACTCTTGGGTTGTTGGGTTGTTCCTCAAAAGATGGAGTTTGTTTAGGAACTCCTATCTTGGTGGGTTTTTGGTGAGAAATTATCTCAACCAAAAGAGACTAAGATAGCACAGACTATCTTCTCTCATCTATTTAAATTGTAAATTAAAATTCTTTTAATAAGAGAGATTACATGAAGAAGCCATGAGGCTTCTGCCTTTTCCGTCAGTTTTTTGTCTAGTTTCGTATGTATGTTTTCTGCAATAAGTTTCTGAGTTAATTTAATTTGTATCACTATGATATGCCCCATGAGAGAACATTTTTCCCTTGTGATATGTTGCAACAAAGAATTGTTTTATCTTGCTATATATTGCAGGGAAGACATTTTTTAAAGTTGTGATATGTCATATTCTAGAAATTTTTCAAGGATGAAAAACACCACAAAAAGTAGAGTTCTCTAATTGGTGAAGTACCGTAACTTCAAAAAGTTTCACAAAGTTGAAATTTTGGATTTTCCATTGTAGACATGGGAATTTTATAACTTTGCATTATAACACAATGAAAATAACTTTTGATTTTACGTGTCATGGACTTGGAAAATTTTCAAATTTTTGACACAATATAGTCTGGAAAATTTTAAAAGTGGAATTACAATGTACTTAAGAGTTTCCTCAAGGAATGTTAGCTAAAAATACGGAAACAAACTTAAAAATTTGATGGATTCCATTAGAGGAGTTTGAAACTTAAAGTGAAAATATTCTAAGTCATGATATGAAAGGCGGAATATTGGTCTCTTGAGATTCAAAGAAAAAAGGAGGCCACCCAACCCATTTTTTGTATTTTTCATGTGACAAGGATAAAATTCTACTTGGAAGTTGTTTCTTCCTCAAAAATTGGTAACACACTAAATGAGACCATGGATCTCCAAAATAAATTGTTTGATAATCACAAGTTCTAAGATGGAAACTAAATCTCTGCTTTAGTTCCAAGGGTTCCTATTATAAATTGTACATTAGATCAACTAAATGAGAGCCAAATTCAAGCTTGGGCCATTTAATAGTTAGATATTGCAAAGCCAAAATATGGAGTTGATTTATTGACTTGGTTCTTTCTTTGATGGTAGCATAGTGCTATGAAGTTGCTATAAATAAGGGATGTTGGATATTTATTCAAATATGTTTTTTATTCTTGTTCTCTCGGTGTTACTCCTCTATTAATGAATTTCCATAGCCCCATCATAGTCACCCCAATATCAAATTCCATGTTCTTATGCTCACAAGCCTCCATATCCTTGGTGGAGATACTTGCATTTACCACATGATGAAAAATTCCTTTACCAAGCCTTTACCTTTTGATTTTATTTTGAGAGAGAGGTGGATGGGAATACTAGTAACCAAGTAAATGTATGTAGGGTGACATTTATGATTTGAGAACTATTTATATATATGAATAAATTGATAATAAGCATCTCACTTATATGTATAACCATGGGCACTAAATTGACATATAAGTAAAACATCAAAATTTTTTGTGTGTATGGATGGAGAATTGGGGATGCCTAGTAGCTACCCAAGACTTGATGATCAAAACGATTGACTGTCCTAGTAGTGTTCCATCCTTGATATAATAGCTTATATACCAAATATATGTTATTAATTAAAGATATCTTTTTGAACAAAGGATTTATCCATTAGGAATATTAGAGGAGGGTCCCATGTATTTGGTTAATTATGGTCATGGATCACAAAGAAATCATATCATTTTCAATGCACACTCAATGATTTTTGAAGAGAAAATTGAATTGAAATAATTTTTGAAAGGAATATACTAAGAAAATACTATGGTTAGGTAATCAAAGTTAAAAATAAAAAAGGAAACTATGCATATTCTAAATGACATAGATGGAAATAGATTAAGTCTCAAATATAATTTTTGAAAACAAACAATCAAGAAACCTACTTATGTAGAGGCTAACTTCTTAAGAGCCAACTAATTGAAATACCTTTCTAGAATTCAACCATTGACAAGAAGGAGGTATGATCCTCTTTCTAAGTTTTACAATTTATACATGCTTAAGCCAAGCTTTTCAACCTCTTGTAAAGGATAAAGCCATAATTGTTGGAACTTAATGAATTTACCCTTTTAATTCATGTGGCCTCCCATACATTAAGATGATACCCCCCACCTAGAATTATTTATCTTCTAATGACTACATGTCATACCATCACTTAACCTTTCATTGATGTATGACAATTTATTTTCTTTTCCTTCTTCCTTTATTCTTCTATCTTCTACACTTATGAGGTTTGGGATAATTGGGTAGAAGGAAAGAGTGCATTTAGAGGGAGAATGAATTGTTTTCCATAGACTAAGAAGTAAGAAGAAGTTCCCAATGAGGCTTTTGGAGTCACTCTATTAGTCCCTAGAGTATTCAATAAGGAATTTTTCCAATTCCTTTGATGGGTAACTAAAGTTCTCTTTAGCATTTAGATCATGCTTTTCTTAATTGAATTAGCTACACCATTAACTTATATGTAATGTTTATATGAGTATTTCAAGATAATCCTTTTTTCCAAAGAAAACATAGTTAAATTTAATACATAAAAGTAAGTATCATTGTACTAAAAACAAGAATTGATGACATGCCAAACTTAGTAATCTGATGGTGTTCCAAGAATTGGGAAACTACTTCCCCATTTACCATATAATTACAACTTTAGGCCATCATGTGAAATATCATGTAGCACCTAGGATGTAATTATGTTACCTAGAGGAATTTGGGTTGATCTCACCAATGATATCTATACCCCTCTTTTTAAAAGGTTTTTCATACATCATAGTTTGTAGAGGAATAACTTGTTTCTTCTCCCTTGAAATTCACTTTTGATATATCTTTCACTTTTGGACATATGTGTGTGCATCTATAAACAATGTTGGAAAATAAAACACAACTCTCAAGATCTTGTGATCTATTGTTTCACTAGCAAAATTCGATCTATATGGTTAATCATGTAGTTCAATGAAGACTTTGTCAACATCAAGTTTTCCAAGAAATTTGAGAAATACACCGCTATTATTTTTCTAAAACAAGATGCCATTGATTAATTTATACCAAGATGACCTAAGCCTTGCTTATCTCTTCCACTTTGAATTGAGATGACTGGGATGAGTACATTGTTGTAATTATTTTCAAATCATTTTACCACGTGTCTATTTTTTCCAGAACATACCCAATTTCTTATGTGTACAATGATATTTTATTTCCCCATCCTTCTTCTGATGAATCAACTGGGTCTAACGCTTTTGCTTCTAGCCTACACAAACTTTGACCTTTGACAATGGTGGCAAGTTTAAACTCTAAATTATATTCCTAGATGATTGTCATCTAGTTTCCGTTCATTATTTGAGTTTATTTTGTGTGAGCATTGACCTCACAACTATTTCCTTTGCATACTTCTTCAAGATATAAGGATCAAGTTGTTTAGATGCTTTATAAACAAAAAATTCTTAAGTATTGATTTCTAAATACTTTAGTTCTACCCATTTTAGACTAGTGCTCATGAATGAAATCAGACACTCATTCCCTTTCTCATCCCTTTATTTAAGAAATCTTGCAAGAGAATGATTAGATACAAATTTATAAAGCATGAATTCTTTGTTAAAGTATAGGTTATGTATTTTTGGTGCTGTAGCCATGGAATATTTGATTTTGTTGAAAGAATATTTCTCAATAAAGGTCAATTTGAACTAAGAATAATTATTTATCATGTATTGCATAGGTTTGAAAATTTTAGTGAATTCAACTAGAAATATGCCTCAAAATTTATCTTCTCACATAAATATTACATAGAATTCCTATTATTCAACATGGAAATTTTCATGATGACATTGGTTCATTCCCAATCTATAGAGGTCTCATCTTTAGATGCGATGTTCCTAAGTAATTTATCCTATGAAACAACAAATATACTTTTATTTGAATTTAGATATATATCATACTTCCATAATTTTTCAATATCTTTTTTAGGTGCTATTGGTGTATAACCTCTTGGGATAAATTGTAACATCATTTAGGTAACCAAAACATTATGGTTGATAATTCCTCTAAAGGCTATTTCCATTTCATATTAGAACATCATACATGCATTTATTAGTCTAAAGGGTATTCTTTGATATACATATATTCCCTAGTTTGTGTAGAATCTGGTCTTCCATTGATAAAATTTGGCTACCAAAACTTGGTTGTAGTTAGAGAAATCATCTAATAATGAGAATATTTTAGTGCTATATACAAGTAGGAGGATTTGTTCCTTTTAAGGTACATAATGATTATATTTTCAGATGCTTGATTAAGATTTGAAAATTTCACGCATGGTTTGGTCTCCCCAAATTTCTAATGAGCATGTAGTACATTCACCACATAGGTAGAGTGATGGACTTCGAAGACAGTCTTGGTGTCAAATATCTTCTTTATCTTTTTTTGTATAAGTGGCTTAAGAGTTGGGTGAACTATACATAAATTCTATTGAAATGGCTTGGAATATTCTTCGAGCAAGATGTGTTGTATGATATTTATATCATAAGTCCATGCAATGAAATCCTTATATTTCTTGAAAATTTGGATGTATTCCTACTTTTTTTCTTCTGAAAAATAGGTTCCCAAGTCGATGTGTTTGGGGTTCTTCCCATTACCTAAGTTGACTAAATCATGCCTCATATAATATTTTTTTTGTCTTTATATTAACTCTTGTCAAACCTATCTTCTGAAACCTTGTTTGTAGATCAAACAATTTTTTTAGAGTCAAAACTGATTGGGTATTGCATTAAATTCGAAGTTATCCATGCCATCCACATAATTATATAAAATATTTTCATGTTCATTATCATTTATAATATCATCCTTGAATGTTCTTGCAAATTTATTGAGGAATTCATTAAATATATTCTTTATTGTTGAATACCTTCTAGTTGGTTGCATTGTTTGGACCCATTTTTTAGAGGAGAAAACCTTGAAGAAATATTAGTTAATGTATCACTATTATAATTTTTCAAATAAGGAGTAGAAGTGATGTTGAATGCATCTAAAATATTAATTTGTTTCCATCCTCTAGTTGATAACCTTTCAGATAGGGAGGAAAACATGTATTATTTTTTTACATATCTAATGATGATTTTTGATTCAATAAAAACCTTTAAGAATTTTACCTTAGATCAATAGATTTTATGAGACCTTGAGTGAAATCCTCATAATTAACCATGTTATTGGTGTGCTCAAACTCTGATTGACAGGAGATCATAATTATTTGCTTGTGATGATAAATAAAATTACAACATGCCCCAAATTATTCCTATGATATGGAGCCATAATTTTTTTTTTTTGAATGTTAGTACTAGAAAAATTCACTACTATATAGTCATGATCATTAATCCATTTGCAATGGAGGAGTTCAAATTATTTTATATTCCGAGAGGTGATTGCTTAACTGGATAACACCCAAAACTAGTTTCCGAAATGTAATTCCCAATATTGAATGTGAGATATTGATAGGTTCATTTTGACCTTCTAACTCTATGGCTATGTGTTCTATGCGAGCTCCTTTGTCTACTATGATTTGATTCATCTTAAACCATTGGTGTGATTAGTTAGTAGCAGAAAATTCATGCAAATTTTGTGGCCAATCTTTCTTCAACAACAAACTATAATGTTAAGGAATGCTAACAACAATGATGTTAATAATTTGGAAAAATATAGGGTTTGAAGTTGATAAGGTCGAATGGGTTAGGGGTTAGGTCAGATTAAAGGGTTAGGGCTAGCTAATGGTTTAGAGGTTAGGGGTGGGTTAACGAATAGGGATTAGAGGGAAAGTTTCCATCAACTTAAAATCCCATGTGGTCACCAAGTGAAATAAATGAAGAATATGACATAATGATGAAGGTGAAATAAGAATAGTTTATTTTTGCTGGTTGTGACTATATATCTCACATAGTGTCTCTAGTTCTACATGTGAAGAGAAGTAACATTTTTCCTATTTTTTTTCAACATATTCCATAAACATATTGATAAATTTCACAAGCTTCATCATTGATTTTTGTTTTTATTTCTCTCACCTAAGCTGATCGCTCCATCTAGAATACCAACTCCTAGGTACCCCTAGCACTTGGGTGGAAAATAACCTCATAACCCTAGTGTGTTAACCCCTAATCCCTCAACTCTAAACCCATTATAAACTAAGCTGTGGTCTCCAATTAGTTGAGTTGGGGAAAGTTTCCATCCACAAAAATTACAGTCTGCAAGTGAAATAAAGAAATAAAATGACATAATGATGAAGGAAAAATAAGAATAGGTTGTTTTTACTGGTTGTGAGTAATATTTCACAAAGTGTATTTCTTTCTACATGTCAAGAAAACTAAAAATTTTCCTACATTTTTCAACATATTCATAAACATATTGATAAATTGCACAAGCTTAATCATTGATTTGTTGTATTTGTTTCTCATTCTCACTTTAGATATCTTTGTTGTTGTATTTGTTTTGCTATATTATATTTTTAAACGTTTGTATAGTTTTAATATTTGTTATATACACTAATCTTACTTTATTGTTTTTAATTATAAAGAAACGATGCCCTAGGGCACTGGCCATGGATCAAGATGATATGGTCGTTATACAAGCCTGTTCAGGAACATGGAGTGAATTTTGAAGATCAAGTTAATGATCCCAGGGAAGAAGATGATGATACTAATAACACCACTGAAGAAGAGGGGAAAAATATAGTGATCTAGGAGACATTTAATAATGTTGGAATGGATGACGATGAAAACCAATTAGATGGTGTTTTTGATATACTTGTAATTGAAAAGGAAAACAAACCTATTTATGAAGGCTCCAAAATAAGTCTTCTCTCTGCTATATTGTTACTGGTGACCTTAAAGGTTATGAATGGTTTGTAAGACACTTATGTCACACATCTCCTAAGGTATGTAATATATTTTGTGACATTTGGTACATGATGATAAATGTTTTTTTTTTCTTTTATTTTTATTGTTAGTTGGCCATTTGTAAAATTTGGATGTAATATGTACAATTAATATTCTTTACATTAAGCATATTTTTAATTATTTTGTAGATTGTTAGGTGAATCTCTGTTACCATCGTTAAATTTTTTACCTCATATATACCGAAATTTACATGCTAGCATGAAGGACATTGGAATGGAGTATCAAGCTATTCATGCATGTCCTAATGATAATATTATGTATTATGGAGAACATGCGTTGAAATAAGAATGCTATAAATGTCAGATTAGTAGATATCGAACCAATCAAGAAACATGGAAAATGTGCCTCACAATGTTCTTTGTTACACATAATTCCGTGTTTGCGACGATTGTTTAGGTGCAAAAGCATAACATAATTTATGGATTAACATGGAAAGAAAAAAAGTAAAGGTGGCGTTCTTCGAATGCTTGCAGATGGATCTTCATTTAAGTAGATAGAGGAAATATGGACACATTTCAAAGATGGACATTGTAACCTTGTAAAATAGGTCATTGAAAAAATTAAATTTCCCACTGAATTTTCTTAGAACATAAAGAATATCCTAACAAAGAAACGAAAATTATGTGGGGAAAAAATAATGATTGACATACCTTGATTAAGTTAATTATTTTGGCGCATATATTTATATATTGGTGAGACATCTTGTTAATGTTTTTTTTTTCTAGTAATTTAGGAATAAAAATGGTTCATTTTTTTGTTACAATATGTTCTACCTCTATCCCTCCTAGAGAATTTTGACAACAATGTCAAACAAGTTATATATCAACTTGGAGAATACATGAGGTAAGTGGCGATTTATATGCAAAGTGTAATTTTTTGAATTTGTCACACAACTTATATTTGTCTGTATATGCTTTACTTGTAATGTACTTATATATGTACTTTTTTGTTTAAACTTGTGATTTTCTTGCATCAATTATAGATGGCTATCATCTAAAGAAATCGATAAAAAAAAAATAAAGTATTGGAGGAGACATATTCCTCATCTATTGTGTGAAATGAAAAATTATCTACCCTCGAATTTTTTTAATGCATAAGAACACTACCTCATACACCTATTTGAGGAGATTGAAAAGTGTGGACCTCACACAAGGTCAATGTGAATGGTTGAAAGGCACTTGGATACATTGAAGGATTTGGTTAGACAAAGTGCACATCTTCAGGGTTCTATTGTAGAGGGATATATGGTATATCAAACCATGGTTTATATTACTCAATATATTCCTAAATTCACTACAAGTATTAATGTGGATCACATTTGGGATGTCAACTCCATCAATAAATTTGAAGGGGATCACCTATTGGGGAAAGGTAGAATGAGGAAAGTGACATGTAAGCAGATGGTGGAGATTTATAACACATTTGACTTTGTGTATTTTATGTACATCGTACTTATTTAATTTTTAGTCTTCCTGCATAATCCATTATTATGAAGGTATACCATGGTACTTAATTATATGTGAATTTTTATTATTTTAATATAGGTGGACGAGAGTGGGATGCAATACATTTATACATTGTAAACAATCTAATGATGGTAACTTACCATGGCATGGTGTGACTACATTGGTCAAAGAAGCTGAACATGAAATATATACCAATATTACAGAGAGGGAAATTGATTTGGAAAATGGTTTAAAAGACAAACAGGTAAGCATATTAACCCATAGTATTTAGCTTTTTTGAATATTATATTGATGTATATTGCATTTTTTTTCTTTATTTTGCATAATTTCTAGGTATAAATATGTTTATCAATTCAAAATTTAGTTTTTACATGCTTGATATATTGCAGTTGAAACCCTAGAAGGCTATGTGGTGCAATGGCCACAAATGTTTCATCAAAATGTTGGGTGAAAAGATGAAAAATTCTGATAGTGGGATTACTGTAGCATTAAGGTTAATAATGTTTCCTCTAGTAGTGACAGACATCCAAAAGCCTCTGAAAACTGATACTATGGGTATTTGGAAGATATACTTGAGTGTGACTTTAAATCCTTCAAAATATGTTGGATGCCAAATGGTACATGCTACAAATCAATGAACATGATCCTGATAGAATTGTTATTGAGCATGTTAATGGATTTATCATGGTTAATATAAGGAGAATTGGTCTAGGATATGATCCTTATGTTCTTCCAAGCCAATGTGAACATGTATTTTACTAATAGGTTCTAGGTAGAGGGGGTTGGTTATATGTTGTTAGATATGATCGAAGAGGAAGGTTGGTAAAGTATAATGTAGTGGAAGAATATGATATTGAAGAAGAAGATGATGTAGAGGATCGGTTAGTTCATGTGTCAGACAAAGACGTCGAAGAAGTTCAAGAAGATATAATGGAGACAACATTATGGATGAAGATGATATCGACAATGTACTGTCAGATGAAGAACCTGAAGAAGATGAAGCAAACATAAGATACAATGTTCCTCATGATGATGTAGACAATGATATGATTGGAAATGATGAAATTGATGACAACGATGATATTACTAATCCTTTCAACATTAATTCTGAACCAGATGATACAAATGTTGACTTGGATGAATAATAAAATTAATAATATTGAAATGTTGAAATGTATGAGGTATGTGTTTATATGTTTTCAGTTGATTTTTCCCATTTCATTTAACTTAAATTTTTGTTTATTAGTTTGTAGCTATGCTTCATTGTTTTTTTTTTGGTAAATTAGACTAATTCTACTAAAAAAGCATATGGTACATAAAGGATTACAAGCAAGAGATGCTGGAGATACGGGTAACCAGAAATGACGAACAGTCAACTTCGGTCCCATGAGTAGCCAAGAGTGAAGAAAAGAGAGCCCATAAGATGAATATGGGTGCTAAAAGATACAAACAGAAGTATACCTAGAATGGGTGGAGTTCTCAGTACGCCATTTTTTTCTATTATTTTTTGATGCTCTTACCCAAACCTCCTGGGGCTGATGATCTGGAACCACTTGAAGATTGTTGGTGACTAAAGGAGATGGATCCTTATCTGATTATGAGGAGGAGGTGTGATGAGGCTGCTTCTGAGTGCTTGTAGGACCGTTGGGCTCACCTGGGTCTGCCGGGGTCATGCTCAACTCCTGTTTTGACTTTTCCTTATCTGATTTGATCTCTTCCTCATCCTCATCCGAGCTGAAGGATTTGAGGTCATCCATGGGTGGTGGTGCACATGGTTTATAGCTTTTGGATTTTGATTTCTGGTTGCTCTTCTTCTTTCGGATTGAGAGGGAGGGGCAAGAGTTCTGAAGGTGCCCTGTTTGATGACAGTGATGGCATCAGAATGCTGTTTTCTCATAATCCAAGGACTGAGTCCAGTGGAAGTCTCCCATTTTGAGAATAAGTTGATCAGGAATGCCTTTGCTGATATCTATTTCAGCACAGATTCTGCCATAGGTGTAAATGACCGCTTCCCCCCTGGAGGTGTCCGTTTCCAAGAAGCGTCCCAGGGTGTCTTCGATTCCTTGAAAGACTAGGAAGTGCCAAATATGAGTAGGCAAGTTAGGGAGACTGACCCATATAGGGAGCTTGGTGATGATGGCCGTGGAGGGATCGAAATCTATGAACCATGGTGTGAGGAATAGTCTATATTTTCCCCAAAACCAAGGTCCCTCTGTTAAGACTTTTTGATAATCCTATCTGAAAGAAAAAAAAACTATGAAGAAGCCCTTTGAACAGAGGAATATCTTGGTGTTATTGGTCCAGGTAGAGTGGATCCATTTATAGAGGTCTGCTGAGCGAGGCCATAAGCCATTGAATCAATAAATTATGGCATTTTCTACCCTTAATTGAGTCTGGTTCTCCAGAGAAGGATGGGAGATTTTAATAGTTGGAATGTCCTCCGATTTGTCCACTAAGAAGGGCTTCGAAGCCTCAGGGACTGTGTAGCTTTCTTGGGGTGCTGAGCATTGACTGCATCCTTATAAGAGAATTCTTATGAAGAGGAAGGCTTCCCAGATGCGTTTCCGTGCAGTCGAAGGATTAAAACCAGAGAGGCATTTTTTTCCTATATTGTAAAAAGATAAAGGAAGAGAGTTTTTGAGCTGCTTACCCCTACACAAGAATATTTGTAGGGAAGCAGGGATCCCCATCTTATGTTCGAGATCTTGCACAAGGATTTCCACCAGATCGGTCGATTGGACCCAGCAGAGCCGAGTTTTACCACAAAGTTTGGAAATCTGAATTTGGAAGGTGTGAGAACAGATTTGGACCCTGGAGCCCAAGGGCACGCACAAGGGCAAATGATATCTCCTGACAGTATTCGAGGAGAGTGGAACACCTTGGCTTTTGAACCTTGGGGCTGCGCTTCTATGCGAAGGAGCGTTGAGAAACGGAGGGGCATCAGAGCTATTAGCGTAGCTGCTGCGATAGAGGCTGCGAGCCAGAAGGGGGAGTGTTGCGTAACTGCTGGCGATGGATTTTTCTGGAAGGGGCACACCTTTTACCTCATGGAAGGGATCAGGACGCAGGCTAGTGGTCTATCGAAAGTTTTTGAGGTCGAACAACACTGCTGTTCCATGCCCACTGACGACAAGTGCATCGACCTGCGCATTGCAGGAAACAACAGATCTGTCCATGCATGCGTGTTAGATATTTGGCTTTTCCTCTACATTGTTGCCTTTCGTGTTTGTTCTATGTCTGGGCAGAAGAGATGCCAGTGGAATTCCTGGAGTCTAGCTTCCTGGAGCCGCAGGGCCGAGCAATATCAGGTCAACGACAGCGGCTGTGGGGAAAAACCCACTTGCGTGAACCCTAACCATTTCGCCTTCTTTCACTTCGGAATTATTCCATGTATTAAACATATATGGTGGATACATTTAAATTGTGGTGGCAATGTGATATAAACTGTCTAAATCCAAACATTATTTCAAACCTCCGCCAACTATGCTTCATTTTTACTATGTTGCTTTCAAATATTAATAGTAGATAAACTGGGTATGGGGGAATTGAGAGTAATATGGGGAGGGGGAGGGCATATGAGCTTCCACCTTCACATTTTTTTCTTTTTTAAATAGATAAATATATTATTATTGAAACCAAGAGAAGCTCATTCATGTCTATACCATCAAATCCAATTGGCCGAGTACTCATCTTTAAAACACCTTAATTTCTAATGAGAGGTCACGGGTTCAATTATATCCATCCTCTCAGGGTTAGGTAAATGTTCAATTCAATTAAAATTTACCATTGAGTGGAAATTATGATTTTATTAATTGAACTTGCATAAAGGGGGCTATGAATGGGGCCAACATTGAATTTTTTTTTCAGTTTGTAGTTGTATGTAATGAAATTTGACATGGTTATAGTAGATGCATGCGTTGAAAATATGCGAGTTGTTAAACAGAATCCATGACTACGAGCAAAAGTATCTTCGCGAGACTGGGTTGCCTAGCCTAGAACAACAAAAATAAAAATAAGCTATTGTTTCCCTTAAATTAAATGGATGATGTGATGAAGATTACCTGTAATTCGTCGTATGCTTCGATCCTCTCTTGGCTTGAATGCTCCAATCCTAGCTCCGATTCCTATAATTAGAACCTGCATAATCGGACAACACAAGCCAACGATCTATGACACATATGTAGTATCATATAAATAATTCATTCTATGGATCAACATGGCATCAAAATACATGAAATCATAACATCATATATAGAAAAACAAATAAATCTTTGTATTAATATAAATTGAAGGAGTTACAACAAAAAATAGGAGTTGATCTTGTAGAAGAGCTCCTCGAAGTTGACTTGTTCCTTCTTTGCCACAAAGTGAAACTCTAATCACATTAATGCTTGGAATGATAAATATTCACAACAACAACATGCAGGTAGAATTATATCTCCAAAATCCAACCCTTAGCTTGTGGATGGCCACAAATATATAGGAGAGGGAGGTAAGTTGGGAGTTTGTATCCATTTACCAATCTAGGTATTGAGATCCACTCTTGATGGGAGGATGGGATCAAAGGATAAGGGATGGAAAATCCATGGTAGGATAGAATAGGATCTAGATGTTTTATTTGAGGTAAATAGTTGTAACAAATTCTGGAAGCTTCTGGAAGAAGAGGCTTCCAGAATCTCTCTCTTTTTCCTAAATTTCTAGAACCAACACAGGTGCATAGTGGAGAAACTTGTAGGTCATCAATGCAGGACACAATGGAGAAACCTGTAGGTGAATTATGTACAATAGGAGGCCAGGGAGCGTTGGTCCTTAAAATGTTTGAAACAAGGTGTTTTCAGGTAGAAACTCTAGGATATGAGAGTGTCATGCATAGGGATTTGTGCCATGACGATGTTAAGGGGTAAAAGAATGTTTATTGATCCAATTTGTAGGACGAATGACTAGATGTGAAAAAATGGCCTATAATAGATTTCCCCCCTAAAGTGAAAAGTTAGGAATGGTGACTGATGAATGAAGTGATTTACCTTGTGACAAATCAGGATCAAGAACAACCGAAGAGATCGTTTTCTGTTACAATACATTTAAATCATGACATATTTGCTAAGGGAGGCATACCCATACTCAACACATGAGCTAACATTACATGTACAATGATAAAAAAACATGTCCATTGATGAATAATGATGGACCCATGACTAGATGACCATAGCCGTCAGACATTGTGATTATGTATTTATCTTGAAATCGCAACCCGAATGGATGAAACTAGATTCGAGGTCTTCATTCTTTTCACACGACTATCCAATTTACGATTCTAACAATGTGAATCAATGAGATGGAGTCTAACATCGTAGACACCATCTAATTACTGACCAATGACGTAAGTCATTTAATATGCGAGAGAAACCACCGATGTTGTTAATGGTTCTTAAGACACTATAGTACAATCCATATGGTGTGAGTAAATGAGTTGATATTGAACACCACAAATAATCTTTCGGTCGAAGGCCAATTATGTAAAATTTTCCCTGAGAGTGAGGAAAATTTCCATTGGTGTATGCTGTTAGACACGGGACTCCTCGATGAAAGAAGTTAGAGAAGAATCAACAGATCAAGGATCAGAGCGCGCAACATGAAGTCCATTTTTGAGGCTTAGGGGTTTTGGGGTGGGTCAAAGCCCCTTATTATGTAATTGGATGGGATTATTTTGTGAATGATGAACTCCGCCCATGGTATTGCAAATTCAAAATATATATAAGGAGTCTAGATAGAAGTCATAAGAAGTCCAATAAAGGATATAATTGATGAGATGCATATGGATGTAAGACTGTTTTGAGTCAGATTTTGTGGTTTTGGGTTAGAGGAAAGGGTCCTGCAGCTGAGTGCGTGGAGACCTTAGGAAGTATATAGTTGAGTGCGTAGACCCCTACAACTGAGTGCGTAGGGTGGAAGTGAATGCATGAGAAGGATGTGAGAAATTAACGAAAGACCTATTGAGATAGATATGTGTTTCTATTGATGTGTTTTAATTTAACTTCTATTTATGAATATATGTGCTAAGTAAGAGTTTCGATCTATAATTGCATAACATAGTTCTGTTTATGGTTCTTTACCTTGCTTTATGCATGATTAAGAAAGATCGCGCAGTCTGCTAGTAAGTTCAATAGATGTGTTGAACAATGCTTGTATAATTAATAAATATGGTTTACGAAGCATTACCAAGGAAGAAAATACCTAAAGCCACAATCCACTGTCCCTCTGGATGTAGAAACCTGGTTCTTGCATCCCCCTATATTGCCTTAGGTGAGACTTTGGTTTGCGCAAGAAAATTGTTTTCGAAAGGGCTGGTAATAATGGGTTTTGCTGGTTCGTACAACCACATTTGAACTTGGGTCTAGGCCCCATCAAGCTAACATATGCAAGAACCAAGGTACCGAGGGGTGTTTCTAAGTCAACTTCATGGATAATAATTTGATGTCGACAAGAAGTGACCCATCGTAGGAGGGCATTGATGTGTACCCCTTCAATGACACGAAACAAGTATCATGATTTGAGATAGAATGATGTTGATACATAACTGTATCAAGCATGGAAAACATGGAATGAATGCTTAAGATTATTGTATTTTATATTGAATAAATGAATTCTCTTGAACACAACGATGGCACTAAATGGAGTTGGCAACATTGACCCAGAAACGAAAATGGAGGCTTTGAAAATGGTATGATAAACCAAAATACTAGTAGATTACCAAACCCAACAACCAAAAAGATGAAGTGGAAGAGTGTCATGTTCAAGAGTGACTCGCTTCCATTAGCAAATGAAGTAACCTATTTTCCCAATTTCCCCAACGTTACTGGTCAGTACCTCTCTATTTTTTAACGAGCTTGAGGAGGATAACATATGCTTGATATGTAAGTTCATCCTTTAGATGAATCCCTACAAGTATATTTAATGAACCTTGAGAAGAAGTGGTTCAACCTTGTCATGTTCAAAAAGTCCATCGTTGTTTGATGTTTTAACGAGTCCAACGAATGTAAAACTTGACATCTTTTCATGTTTAGAGAGTATGAAAAATATGCAAAAAATAAAATTCCACATGTTCCTTTTCGTAGATAGTCCCTTGATTCCAAAAAGGTAGAAAGAAATACACAAGATAACCTCTTAGCCATGTTCGACTAAGGTATCCTTTTTTCATAAATAGTCTATCTCAGTCCGGAAAAGAGTTAAACTTATACTGAGTAGACGTCTTTTCATTTACTTTAAAAAGTTAGAAAATACAAGTGCTCGACTATATTTTCATATTTTGGGAGTCTGAAAAGAGTTGAAAGAGGACTCCAGTGGGTCCCTTTTTCGTGATTTTGTGGAGTCCTAAAAGGTGATAAAATTGTACTCCTTGGTTAAAATGGTCTGTGAAAACATGACAAAATCCATTAAACAATTGTAGACCTGCTCAAAACACCACAAAAAGGATCAAACATACCTATTTCATGATAAGAAATGAACGATTATTAGGAAAAACCATAAAATATGATAAAATAATGGAAAAATGACCACAAGTAATGAAAATGACTTCATTTTTACCATTTGACATTCACCTTCAACTGTGAGAGCTCTGATCCCTTTTTTCCCTCGATCTTTTGTAGTTGATTGAGGTTAATCTGGTGGACAATTTCCAATGCCGTCACTTCCAGGTAGGAGCTAAGACCTTTCTCTTTCAATTCATGGTCCCTTTTTGTGATTTCATGAAAATTTTATCGATTTTTTAGAGTCGCGGGGTTCTAAAAAATCTCCCTAGGAACAACACATGCCATCCATGTTGAAAAATGTGTTGCACCAAGGAAAGACTACACTGTAGGGAGGGGTGCAACGCTCTGCCATCCCTTTTGGGGTAGCGTTGGACGCAATTCCTTGGTAAACATTTCTAGTTTTGCTCAAAATTTGTCAGGTTTTTTGCATGAAAAGGATTCTAATGAGTGTCTTATTGATGTTTCAGGTACTCATCAACACAAAATTACCTTTGTGTGGAGAGAAAGAGAACATGAAGAACAAGACTTGAATGCAGCAAATGATCCTGCCACCATTCAGGAACTAAAAAAATATGGTTTTTTGAAATTCTTCTGGTTACCCGACATGAAGCAAGAAATTGAATTATTAAGTTTGTAGTTCATTCATGGGATGTACATGCATAAGAATTCAAGTTAGGGGAACCTATACTTGAGATAAAATTGAAAGACATATACTTTCTGATAGGTTTTTCCATGAGGGGTGCCCCCATCTCTCTCCTAGGAGGGATAAGTGGAGGAGATCTAGTAAAGGATTACGTTGCCACTTATTGTATGCCTCGAGCACAACTGACCAGAGATGGGAAGATCAACGTTAGATATGTGACCCGTCTGCCTCTAAGAACAATAATTTTTATTATCACTAGATTGATCGGTAGCTCAAAAAATCGTGTAGCTAGCAGATCATACATTCAATACGTTTTAGAGTGTACGAAGCCTAGAATATTCAACTGATGCAAGGGGGTATTGGTCAACATGAAGGAAGAACTGTCTAAAGAAAAATAAGGAAAACTAAAAAATGGTTATAGTTCAATTCTAATTTCTTTTTCCCTGGAGAAGATTCCATTATTACAGCCTCAACGTATCATGCCTGAACCCATTGATGTGAGGGTTCCACATATGAGGAAGTGGATAGACCTTATGGCTCGACATGTAGGTCCATCAGCAGTCGGTTTCACACTAGCCTTCTTCAAATGGCCACGTAAACAATTGATTATGATTGATGGTTATCCGTACATAGGAGTGAATTTACGTGATGAACCTGAGCTTGTACTTATTGAGGGTGAGAAATGGGGTGCTATGGGTAAGATATTTTAACCATTTTAAATTTTTTCAAGAAAAATTTACAATTTTTTTTTTGTGTTTTGTGTTTTGTGATGTTTCCGAGACTAAACTATTGATTTGTTTCATGCAGATATTAGATTTGCTCAACCTCTAGGTGCTTCGCATCTTCATCGTGTAGGAGAGCCACAGGAGGCTGTAGTACCAACAACGGTTGCTGTAGTAGGCCGAGATGCAGTGCAAGATCTCGATCTAGTAGAGACCCTGGAAAAGGTGGAGCACCACATGGAGGGGTTGACACATGGGATTGATGAGAATGTGGTTAAAAAAATCCCTATGTGACTTCAACGATACACTATTGGAGTGCCTAGCCATATCGTTCGGCTACTGTGTAAGGTGGCTTGTGAAATAACACATTATCATGAACACTATTAGTCTATTGATGTAATATCGCAAAATGGAAATGCAACAATGCATAAGCACAATATTGGAGTAGCAGTGAGAAAATATCTCATAAAATGTGTTGAGAAACACATGGCCATCAAATGAATGTTACATCAGAAAAAAGGAAGTCCTTTACATCATTCCAAGTGGGGAAAATGCAACATTTAGATCATAAAGACGTTATTCCTAGAGAATTGCGTTATAACAGAGATAAATAACATTGGGATCCCTTATATTATTTAATATTGGACTCACACCTAGAAAATATTCAGAAACAAATCTCCTTTTCTTGTTTAAACAGATCTCCCGGTCTCGATATGGCTCAAAAAGGCCCAAACCCCATGACTTATGTAATGCATAAATTACTGAAGCATGCACATCATTATTTTTAGAGGGTTTATACTAAAATGGAATGGAAATAATACATTTGGAGTTTATTTACTCAAATCATGAAGAAAAATAGGGATCTAGCCCCTTTTACACATCAAGAAGATAACCCGGCAAGGGTTTCATGAAAGCACAATGTACAAAATGTTAGATCTGCAGATCTGGATCTGAAAAATGTAGTCTAACTATAGCTTGCATACATACAGCTAAATAATACAATAATTGAAGGAGGATCCTTCTTACAAGGTTTCCAGGAGAAGGGTTGGCCCTTTCCCTAAGAAACAAGCTCAAGATTGAGGGGATTGACCCTCATATTACAACTCTACAAGAAATGACGCAATTCCTGCAAAGGACTGCACTGTAGATGATGGAATAATGTTGGCCAAGTGCCAAGATATGAAAATTTTCTCCAAGACCTTCCTTACTGATCTCCCAAACTAATGGAGGTTCCCTCCTTTGAAAAATGAGTGTAGGAAGTGGTGTTGTGAACCCTCACTGCAACACCCTGCAACACAACGTTATACTGCTACAGAAATAACGCTGTAGCTGAAGGAGGATGCTTGGCCTCAAGCCTGGATGTGAGGCAAATCAGTACAAGCTCCTTCAAGAGGCCTCTCAAGAAAGGAGAAGGATTTCTAAATAGGAAATTCTTGTGCTAAGCAGCACAACAACTCTACTAAACAACAAGAGAATGTAGAAAAGTCTAAGCAGAAAAATCAAATATCATTCATAAGATGTCTTGCTATCGCTGCCTTGCCCTCCTTTTATACATGTGTGAGCCTTCTTTCCTTGGGCCCCCCTCAATTATGGTTTCCTCCACTAAGGAATATTCCTGCCACTATCTCTGCGTTGTCACACAAGATGCTCTCCACCTCCTATCCCAGCGCTATGGACTTGGTCAAACTAGACCTTGTCCACATGCAAAAGTTCCTGTTCACACATGAAGGTGTGAAATCCAGCCTTTATGTTGATCCCTTTTCACATTATGAGGGATTTTATTTAGATTTTTATTATACATGGTCCTCCTTACCCATTTATTCATCTCCTAAGTGAAATCAACAAAATTTAATATTCCAATTTGCTGCATGAAAATTTTGGAATATTACAATTAAGGTTCATAGTTTTATCAGCATATAGTTTTTGATATAGGCCATGTGGCTATATGTGTCTCGGGCACAAATTTTGTAAAACCAAACTTTATATATATATATAAAGTTTGGTTTTACAAAATTTGTGCCCGAGACACATATAGCCACATGGCCTATATATATATATATATATATATCTTCAATGTTTCTATGTTTCTATTTTTGCTTTCAATTGATGCAATGTGTATTGAAATTTAATTTACATTCGTTGCAAATGTCTATCTAAAACATGATTAGAAAGAACATATGTCAATGTATTTATATTTCTAGAAATATGTTCATATTGGATGAAGTCGAAATGTATTTCTAGAAGGCGACCTTTAGAAACATGCAAAGGATGGTGGGAATTTTGACTAAATAGACATTGGCCAATTGTAGTACCACAAGTTGTGAGTCAAGTATGATGACTAAATGGAGGATACCATGTGTGATAGCATGAGACAGTATCTCGACCACTATGCTATACTCAATTATGTTGTTGGTAGAGAGACCGATACAAATCCATTTTAGACTCACTAACTCGCGATTTGGAGCAAAGATAACCCACGTTGCAGAGGATAGATTACAAGTACTACAAATAGCACCATAAGCATAACCGATGTATGGTTCAAGGGATGCCGACATCTACAAACCAAACGTAAAAAGATTAACAGAAACCATAGTAAAATATGAAGAGAGACACTACAAACACACTCAACACACCTATAAATAATATGCACACAATGTACTACGAATGAGATCACGCGTATTATTTTTTTAGGTACAACCGATTCCTAGGCTGCGCCAAAGGGATTATGTAAAATCAACTAACTCGTAGTCTCCTTTTGCAAGGATGCACTTGAAAATATATGGGCCTAACCACATTAGTTGGAACTTTCCTGAACCTAACTTATCAACTTATTGGTCATACAAAAGAACAAGGTCTCCTTATGAGAAGATACGAGGCTTGAAAATTTTGTCGTATTACACCTTGATACGTCATTTATGAGTTTCATTAGCTATATCAGCATCACACCAAGTCTCATCCAAACGGGTCACATGTAAAAGACGTTCCTTTTCTACAGAAGTGGTATGAAGAATTCCGATAACTAGTTGGAGTGATGGAGTCTAGGATTCGATTGGGAGGATCACTTCAAGACCATAAACCAAATGAAAGGGTGTAAATCTAGTAGCAGTCCTCAATGATGTTCGGTATGCCCACAAGGTAGCATAAAGAGGCAAATTCCAGTCCGATTTATGGACCCATATCATACGTTGAAACATAGTCTTAAGAACTTTGTTGATAGCTTCAACCTGTCCATTAGCCTAAGGATATTAGGGAGTGGAAATT
Source organism: Pinus albicaulis (assembly GCA_034641835.2). Lineage (NCBI taxonomy): Eukaryota > Viridiplantae > Streptophyta > Pinopsida > Pinales > Pinaceae > Pinus > Pinus albicaulis. Next base: position 1,377,866,633 of record CM076580.1, on the reverse strand, counting down.
TCGTGTGAAAGTCCCAGCATGGATGTTAGTTCAGTCATCATATGATTTTGGAAACACTTTCTGTGATTCATAACTATTGCTTGCGAAACACCAAACTGTACAATAACATGATTGAAAAAGAAACATGCAACCATTTTTCCGGTGTTGTTAAATGTAGGCATAGCCTCGACCCATTTGGTAAAATAATCTACCGCGACAATGATATAACAATGCCCCCCAACCGAGTGAGGGTTACATGTCAGAAGGTTGATACCCCATTTCAGAAAGGGTCCAACAATGATAATGAGATGCAATGGAGTAGGTGGAACATAGGTCTTACGATCATAAATTTGGCATGCATGAAAATTTTAGACAACGATAGTACATTCTTGAAAAATAGTGGACCAGAAGTAACCAACACACAAGATCTTCTATGCAGTAGCATAGTCATATAAATGATTGCAACATGCCCCCGAGTGGCATTCATTAAGGAATTTATCGACCTCCTCATCTGTGAGGCACCTTCATATAATCATATCAATACTACATCGATAAAGAGTGTCGCCAATGATGATGTAATATTTGGCTTGGTACCGAATACGTCGCTGCTCGGAGCGAGAGGTATCAGACTGGAAAGTCTGTGTTTAGAGATAAATAAGAATGTATCCATACCAAGGGTCAGATGATGAAATCATAAAAAACGACTTGTCATGGATAGAATCATCAGATGTCGATTCAAAATCAGGGGAAGGAAGGTCTCACATTAGCTCAACAAAAAACAAATATTTATTTGACTTGGATTTGATGAATTCCAGGTAAAACTATTGCAGGATGATGATCCATTTAGAGTATTTCCCCTATTAATTGACGTGACAAAATGCATGTCATAGGGTTTCAATATGAAACAACCATAGTTTTACAGAGAATTATATAATGGCGAAACCTTTGGACAACTTGAATGACAACCAAAGCCAACTTTTATACATGAGTATACTTGATATCAGTATCATTGAGATTCTGATTCAAGTAATATATGGGGTGTTATTTCCCTACATGGTATTATTGGACCAATACCATTGCTATATTATAAATGGAAGTAGCGAGTCCAAGGAAATAGTCACGCTGGTAATAAAGGGGATACAATAGAGATGCCCGAACCAATACATCTTTCAGGGAATCAAACACCTTCTAAGATGCATTATCCCAATGGAAGGTAACCCCTTTCTTAAGAAGATGAGTGAATCCTTTGGTAAAATCAACATAATTAGGGAAAAATCGTTGCAGGAAGTTGGATTTCCCTTGAAGCTAAATGAGTGAAGAAGGTGCAGACAAGTCGATGATTTACTGTAATTTCAGAGGATCAATACGAATTCCTTGTTTTAAAATAAAAAACCCAAAATTCATCTAGAACTGACACAGAACACACATTTGTGTGGATTTAATTGAATATTATAGTATCTACACCATAAGAAAATGGCCCTAAGATGCATCGAGTGATCAACCCAATACATAGAATGAGCAGGGATATCGTCCAAATAAGGTTGCATGATGTGTTTAATATCATGACAAGCGTAATACATGGAACGATGAAATGTGGCCCCAACATTCTTCAGACAAAACGGGAGTTTCCGGTAGGAAAATTTACCTTAGGGACAAATAAATGCAGTCTTAGGTTGATCCACTTAGATAATTTTGATTTGATTATATCAGAAGAAACCATACATGAATGGATATATTTCACAACCAACACAATCATCAACAATATGGTCGATGAACGGGGTTAGGTAGTTTTCCTTAGGATAAGTGTGATTCACATCCCGATAATCGATGCATACTCGGATAGTACCCTATTTCTTCATGACATGGGCACCATTAGACACCCAATCAGTGTGAGGAACAAGGTAGATGAAACTAGCACGGAGGTTTTTTTAAACTTCATTCTTAAGTGTGACAACCTTCTTTGGATGGACCAGACAGAGGCGTTGCTGAAACTGGTTTAGCATCATGATACATTTAATTTGTGCACTATTATATTTGGGTCGATACTTGAATATCCTCATAGGTACAATCAAAGACATCATGAAATTCCCGAAAAAGGGATTTGCAGGTATCGATATCGGATGGAGAGAAAGATGCACCAATGTGTATATTTTCAACAACATGTGGTTTAACAAAAATATCAATTGGTATCATCTCTTCCATTTTCCAGATATTATTCTCAGAATTGACTTCGTAGATAGAAACAAAAGTTACAAATGATCCAATGAAATTTGGTAGATAAACATCACTGAGATTACCCTCAATGAAATCTGGTAAGGAGGAATGATGGTGATGATCGTCCCATGGCACATCATCTAACATCATGATCTCCATGATGCTCTCATCGGTAAAAAATGCATGAGAAAATGGATCAAAAGACGTTAAATAATCCAATGATAAATCAAACCAATTGATAGAGGAAAAGGTATGAGTCACACAAGCTGAATAAATAGCCTCGTAATCAAGTTCAATAGGGCTAGGTGGAATTCGGTCACCAAAAATGTTGATGCCAGTTTCGTTTGGTACTATCCATGAATCGGTATGGAAAATAAAAGATGATATCATGTTGATATAAGAAACCAAAGATGAGTTTTCAATAAGAGGAGGAGGAGGAAGTGAAAAGGTTCCCATGAGCGAGGTGTCCATGAATAGTCCAACCCCAACATGTTGATAAAAATGTAGAGTTTTCCCTACAAGCCGAACACTTCCAGTAACATGAGAATCATAGGTAAAAAAGGCGAGTTGGTTGATGGCAAGGAACCTACCTTTATTAGGAAAGGAGATCATACGGAAATAAGTCAAAATGATTGTGGCTATGGAGTAAACCCAAATTCGACCCAATAGAAGATTATAATCAAGAGGTCTGTCGATAAATTATACTTCTATAGATACAATCTTGCTCGCTAATTCCACTTGTAAATAATTCAAAATACCACAAGGCTTATATGTTCTTCCATCAAAATATTTCAATGTGGTAGTTGTCTGAATCATTTGAGGTGATCCAATTGCTTTCCAACAAGACATAGACATGATTTAGGTTGAGAATCCCTCGTCCACAATAGAACGATGAATTTTATTACCACGAACAATGACCTGAATGATAAAAGATAATTGAGCTGGAAGGTGAGGAGTATAGTCTTCATGACTGAAAACAACTAGGTTGGAATCCTAAGTATCCACACATCCGATGGCTAAAAGAAAAGCCCTTTTTTGGGTAGGGAAGTTTTGCAACACCTTGAGGGTAGACATAGCTGATGGATACTGAGCCAAGTCCTGAACTACGTTGTAATTTTGAGCAGTCCTAGCATGAGGGTTGAAATCAAACTTTTGAATAACTCCCTTTGGAAGATAATAGCTAACTCTGTAGGAATCAAAGGTGGAGGAGGATTAGAAGGTGGTGATGACGAACTGGTAGGTTGATTAGTAGCCTGACTATTCAAAAGATTCAAATTACCATAGTCCTTGTTCCAAGTAGCCACCATAACATCATATTTATGCTTCATGGAGGAAAGCATCAAAACCGTGTTAGAGGAATATGGGTCCCGAGAAACCATATGGGTTTCCTAATTGGGAAACATGTCAGTCAAAATGACGGGAGAAGTGGAATATTTCAGAAACTGCTTCACTTCTGCGCGGTGAGGATAGTCACGAGTCAAGTGCTCCTCATTGAAAATAAAACATGGGTAGCAAGGTTTTCGTTTCTCATCAGAGGACTGATTTGTTTGTTTATCCTATGGTGAAGAATATTTCTTCTTTTTTACTTTCCCTTTATTCTTACTTCCTGGTTGTTGTTGAGATTTTCCTTTAGGAGATGAAACAAAATTTATCTTAGAAGATGAATTTGCAGGAGGATTAGATGATTTTTTTTGGGAGAAAGTAATAAGAGAAACACCAATGGTTTGCTCAATGTCTGCAAACTAGCAAGACCAATGATTCCATCCACAACATGAGATTGTTTACCAGGAGTGGAAGGAAAAATGTTCAAAGGTCTCGAAGAATCTGGTAACTTTTCATAGAGAATTCCAGATTGGGTATAGATGAGGTCCAAATACTGAGCACAAGAAATTACTTTCTCTTAAGTCATGACTCCACCTTTAGATACATCATATTTGGTAGATGGAAATAGGTATTTAATGAGCCATTCCACCAATAATTTATCTGGAACAAAGGTCTTAACAAACTAGCAATGACGCCACCACTCATGAATGTGATCTGAAATGTGAGTAGCTTTAGATTGTTTAAATTTGGTCATAAGTTCCGTTCTAATTTCATACCGGATGGTTAACTGGAAATGAGCGAGGAAGGTGGTAGCTAAGGAAATGAAATCGTGAAACGAAGCTCTAGGTAGCTCAATGTAGCATTTAGCTGTGGTACCTTTAAGACTATGTTGGAAAAGACATAATCATATGGAATAATCATTAAGGGAGTTCGAAGAACACCACAGATGATACGTCATGACATGGGTTGATGGATCTTCTCTAGGACTCCCATTGAATTTTGAGATATCGAAAGGAAATTTGGTGGGAATCGACCACCAAGGAAAATGAGCAATGGGATCATTGGTAAGCCAAGTCAAATATGGAAATTCGAGAGTTGCCAAAAAGGTAACTGCCAGTTGAAATATGGTGAAGGATAGCTTGGATAAGTAGGAATAGGCTTAGAAACAAGTACTTATATTACCAGATAAGGAGGGGTCTGATAAAGAGGAACATGGGAACCAGAATAAGGAGGATTCTGGTAAGCAACATATGCACAACCTTGTTTACCAACTCTAGAATAACCCTACAAAGGATGGAATGGTTGGGTTTAGATGTATTAGCCATGAAAAGGAACTTTAGGAACACCCTGATAGGGTCTATTCTATTTACATGTGGGATTTTGAATCATCCCAACATAAGGTGAGTTCGATTGGGACTGTGCCATACTATACACATTTTTTCCTATTGGAATTTGAGGAGTACCTTTCCCAAGCGGTTGAGACTGTAAGGTACCTTGTAAAGGCTAAGTAAATGGAACCTGAGAGGTACGAGATACCAACGTAATAGGTTGTGACACAACGAAAACATGTAAAGGTTGGATTACATGTATTTTAACTTGTTGAGTTACATATGGATGGATAGGACTTTTAGATGAATATGGCATAGGTTGAGAATTCAAAAATTGGTCCCAAAATCAACCAGGTTGGATGGGAAAAGTAGGTTTCCAAACACTGGCAGCCATCCCAAGATAAGGAGGATTATAATAAGGCTGATTACCAACTTGAGGTATATCAACAATGGGTTTCCTCCCAGCCAAAGGAGGAGGGGATGATGGAGGCAACTATGATCCAGATGGAGGGTACCCAACATAAGGAGAGTTAGGCTGTTGAAGATAACCTTTCCCACTAACATAAGGGCCAACCTGCTTTTTAACTGCAGGTGTATGTGGAGGAGAAGGAGCAAGATAATTAGTGGCATTCATAAGAGGTACCATATGGAATTCCCGTATTAGATGGCATGGGAGAGGTACAAGGACTAGAAGCCACATGAGAGAAGGTACCAAATAAAGACTGATAACTGGGTGGGATGGATGGGCCACCATAAAAATGTGTTTCTGGTGATCTCGCAAACATAGATGAGGAAGCAACATTTAATTTTTAAACCATAGTAGTGGACACAGGCTGAGAGGTCAGATTGGATATAGTCATGGTTAACAATCCCAATTAAGATTTCCACGAGAGATCCGCGGGTGAGTCTAAAGAATCAGGTAAAGGAGTTTGTGCTTGAGTCTAAAGAGGAGGAAGAGGATTAGTATGATAAAAATGGAGTCCACCCCAATGAAAAATACTAGAGGGACAAGGATCTTCTTGCGATATCTATTCAATAATCACAATTTTGTATGGAAGAGGTTCACCATTGGGTCCAATATATATAGGTGGAGGTTCTGTCTGAGACAAAGGAAGAGAGGGGGAAGGACCTGAAGTAACAAGTGAAAATGGCTAAGGTTCCTCAGGTTCAACAACCTCAGGAAGTAAATTATATGACTCAGGAAAGACATGTTCAATAAACTTGGGAAATAAGGTTTTAGGGACTTTGTTTCGATTGTGTCAGATTCATTGGTAAGAGTAGATGTAATCTCGGGCTCAAAACTCAAAGGGACAAATGATTATGGTGGATCAATTTGAGGAGGAGCACCAAAAGTAGTTCTCTAAGATACATATTCGGTAGTTTTCATCTTCTTATGATTTTGACGACGGCGAGGAGTAGCCTCTAGTGGAAGAGGAGGCTTATTTTGCATTCTACATGAAAAACAAGGTGGGGGATTTTTTTCTTCCACGTTGGATTAATAAATTTTAGAAATTAACACAAAAATAAATAAAAAAGAGGGTAATCTAGGCATTAAGGATTACCAAGAAACCATGAACTGTAATATACACCTTGGTGAACCAAGGAATTAATGTACGACAACCAATATCCCCAAATGCTGTGTTCAGTGTATTACAGTATACAAGGCGGCCAACTCAGTTATCTATGGCAAGGATAGAAACCTATAGGGGACTCCCAAAATATACTCGACAATACATGGGAGTGCAGTCCATAATAGTGCTGTCTAATGCATATTCTTTGGATGAGAGCGTTTCCATACACTTTACGTGCGTGGAGCATCGTCTAATATACCCAAAGGTATGTCGAGAACGATCCTATACACTCACGTACGTGGAACGAGATTTCACCCCGGGATGAAATGTTGGAGAACAACGAAAAATCCTATGTTTAATGATGCTAGAACATGTCTCTAGCCTAGACCTCTAATGTTTGTGTTAATGTTACAAATTTTCCTTATGTTGATTCAATAAATTTTACTATTTATCTTTGATTAAGTTTTAGTTTTGGGGCTCACCGCGAATGTCACTTGAATATCCTAAAATGAAAACAAACATGGGGAAGGGGAAACTTTCTCATTCAATGAAAATATATCTAGGGAATGGAAGAGATAAAGAGCATGCAACAAAAAATATGCAACAAATAATGTGCAAAATGCAATCCCTTTCTAATGCAATAGTTCCAATTTCAATGCAGACACAAAACCCTAAATTCCGATGCAAATATTTTTCCTTTCAAGTCTCTTAATTTTCGAAAATAAAGAAAACTAAGATGGAAAATTTAATCACTGATTCAAATAATTTTTTTAGAATGAGGACTTGAACAACAATTCATCCAAGAAACCAATGATCAAACAAAATAGGTTTGCAAGAAACCTAATGATAAGAAGAAAGGAAAATATTAAAAAAAATCCTTACCAAAGGTATCAAAACAAAATCAAACCAAATGGAGGCTTCAGAGGGACCATAAGGCACTCAGAGACTCTAGGAAGGGAAATTGAAACAAGGTTGGTCAGGGAAAAAATAAAGACAAAGGAAAATTCATGCATGAACAGGGGCCAATGCAGGTGCATAAGAGGCACCAATACCTTGCAACTCAGGCAATGAGAGGGCTCTTCAGAGGTGCAACACTTTGTCCCTAGACCAGAGGGAGTGTTCCTCAATAATAGGAGAGTTATGACACAAATTTTTCATTTGAGACTCAATGAAAGGTCTTCCTATGTATTTTCTTGACTGAAAATGATAGTGAAGGTCCAAGGAAGAGGTGAAAGAAACACTAAGGAAAAATAAACCACCAAAGGAATATACTGTTCCCCAAAGAAGTCACCAATTTGCTATACAAAATCTATGACTGCGGACTAAAGTATCTTCCCTAGACTTGGTGGCCTAGTCGAGAACAACAGAAAGAAAACAAGCTGTTGTTTCCCTTAATTAAATGGATGATGAGACAAAGCCTACCTATAATACGTCGTATGCTTGACTCCTCTCTTGGGTTGAATGCTCCAATCCTAGCTATGATTGCTATAATTATAACCTGCACAATCATATACCACAAACCAACGATCTACGCCATCTATGTAGCATCATCTAAATACTTCATTCAATGGATCAACATGGCATCAAAATACATGAAATCATAACATCATATATAGGAAAATAAATAACTCTTTGCATTAATATAAATGGAAGGAGTTACAACCATAAATAGGTGTTGATCTTGTAGAAGAGCTCCTCGAAGTTGACAACTTGTTCCTTCCTTGCCACAAAGTGCACCTCTAATCACCCTAATGCATGGAATGCTAACTCTACACAACAACAACATGAGGGTATAATTCTATCTCCAAAAGCTAACACTTAGCTTCTGTATGACCACAAATATATAAGAGAGGGAGGTAAGTTGGGAGTTCTTATCCATTTACCAATATAGGGCTTGAGATCCATTCTTGATGGGAGGATGGGATTAAAGGATAAGGGATGGAAACTCCAAGGTAGTGATGTAGGGGTAACCCCGCTCTACCCACATTCCCAGTAGCTTCAATGTTTCACTTAAACTGTGTGTGGATGCATCCCTAAATTTTATTTCCCAAAGCTGTGTGCCAACCTGACAATCTCTGCACTCCCAAATTCCATCTTTTTATTCCATAATGGTCGTCTTAATCCTTTCTTCCATTCATTCCTCAAATTCCTAGAATTTGATTAATGAATATATTTTCAACCTTATATCTCCCAATACAACAAGTCCTTTGTCAAAAAAGAACCAGCGCACTCAACCATCCACAATTCTGGCAACTCAGCAGGTTCTTGTTTTCGGGACTGGAGGTTAAATACTCCAAGCCAAATAATTTCAGCCTCAGAATCTAATTCATCCATTGGATTTACTTGTCCGTTAATCCAATCTCATATTACGTTCGAAGAACGAGGCTTCTACACTATTTATGTTCAACATTGCATATTTGAGCATTATACACAACATAACACTTTGGTTGTGAAAACTATATATTAACCCACACGCAATATCTCAATGTATAATATATATGCCTCTCGTTCGCATATTCCATTATTTATTAAAACCACACAACATTAATTATAAACCTTAATATATCTCCCATCGGACATATACGTCGAAAACCATAATTAAACCAATTCATATATATATATATATATATATATATGACTCTGCCGGCCCGACAGTTCAATCAAACGAACGCGTACACCGTACTTGCTTAACCTCCGGATGCTTTCATTAAATCTCGCGCATCTTCTCCGAACGATCACCGTCCGATCGCCATTGCCCAGATCGACGGTGTATAGCCATTTCGCTCGGCGTCTTCAGTCGATGAATAACCCGGAAATCGTAATTTAAATGGTGGTTTTGAAACGGGCCCCTTGCCACGTGTCCAACGGTCTATGGAATCGCTCGTCGTCGGGAGAATACCACTTCCGTACCAAAAGCGGTGCAGAATGGGACAATTCGCCTTTGCAATCCCACCGTGGTTTCATTCCAAACTTCTTTTCCTGCGAGGTTCCGCCGACCTTCCCTTCCTGGTTCCGTTCTCCGCTGTGCTCTGGTTCCACTCCTTTTGCTCGGTTCCGCCATGGTTAACACAGATTCTATAATTCGCTCGACTATGCCATTCTCATGTCGCTGTTCGACGATACACATTCCACTGTTGCGGTACTTTACCACAGGGATTGCCAAACATTCTCATTAGTGATCGCATAGACAGATTCTTAAATAACCCACGGGGTCTTAACTATCACAGGGTTCGATTATTCTCCATTTGGATTCAAACATATAATTACACAGAACTTATCCAACAAAGTAGATATACATTCACACATGAATTAATTCTCCGGGGCACAAGTATACTGAAACACTTCTTATTTACCCAATGAATTTACCTACAATTACTGACTGGCCAGATCTTCAAGCTGATGGCCTTCTTCCTTTCCTATGCAGCTCTCTGTAGGTATAGGTGCAAACCTGTATAGCCCTTACTGTGCAGGTCTTTGCAACCTCTCGAATCTATCACAGAGGGTTATATTTATACAACTACAAGGAATCTATTAAATTCCTTAATGACTCGCAGACTCTTCAACTTCCTACAGATACAATTTAAACTAACTTCTAAACTGACTATCTCTTCAGGTGCCCCTCAATCATACGGGCTGTTACAATATTTTCCTTGCTAACTAATTAAAATAACTCAACTATGAATATTCACATAGGGAAACAAAACATAAGACCCCCTCCTACATTTATTTATGTACAAACTTTGTCTCGGGTCTAATGCTCCTGCATCAGACTCCCCAGATTCAAATGATTCATGATCTCCTGATCACGTGCTTCATCTTTATCTGCCTGGATCCCATACTATGCTCTGCAACTGGTTATTTGTTGCAGCATTCTTCTTCTGCATTCCTCCTGGCTGCCATACCTTGGGCTGTAGCTTTCCATTTTCTATGCTCTCACAGTCAGTGACCGTCTCTTTCTTGCTGCTGCCAATTCCCTGCTTCTTTGCTGCTGTTCTCCTCTGCGGCATCTTCTGCATCAGTCTCCTTACAAATTCAATATCTTTGTCTAATCTTCCCTCTGACTGCAGGATGCTTGCTTCTGTTTGCTGCATTCTCATCCCTTCAGTTCTTACTGTTGCCCAAGCTCCTATGCTTATTGCCACCCAATCATCCATGTCCTCTCTAAAACAGTAAAACTTATGATCCTCTGCTGGCAACACTTCAGCTTGTTGCTTCAGCACTCTCTCCAGCAACACTCCAAGCTGCTGTTCTGGCATTTCACCTCCTTTTCTGAATACCTTCAGCAAAAATTCTTTCCCTTTCCTTTGGCCAAAAAAATCTTCTCCATGCTGTAACTCAAGTTCAACATCTTCTTCTTCTGTCTGGGCAATCTTCAGCAATGGCCTTCCTTCTTCTTGATTGATTCCAGCAATCAAATCAAGTTCTCTAGCCACTGTATCTTCATCTTCTGTCAGAGTGAAACTCTGATTCTCCCTTGCTATAGCAGCCCCAACAGTCTGCCATACAGTCTTCTCTTCAATCTTCTCTTGGCTATTCGAACAAGCCAATTCATCCTTGCTATCAATAGAAAAAATCTTTTCCTGCACATGAGACATGGCTGTCCCATCTTCATTCAGCTGCTCATCCTCATTCTGCAATAGCTCTTCTTCTTCTAAGACAATTCCAAGTGATGGATTGTCTTCTGCCTTGCCTCTCAACATAGCCACTTCCTTAGTTCCAAAACCCCAAGACCCAATGGTCCCTACTGATGATTTAATCAGCAATTATTTTCTATCTCCATCCCATTGTGTCTTCTCATTTTGCAGCCCCCAATTCTGAAACTGAGGTCTTCTCTCTTGTAAGGAATCCTGCTGATTCAGCATACTCTCCAGCAGCTCAATTTCCCCATTCCATGGTTTAAAGTCTTCCACAGAATTCTCCTTCTCTTTCAATTGACTACCCCATGCTGTCAATTCTCCTCCAGTATCAACAGGATCTGCACTCCTCAAACATTTGTTAAAACAAAATTCACAAGGCCTCAAAGCCTTTCCTTCTTCTGTCAGCACCTCAGTATGCTGTTCCAACTTTCTTTTCTCTTCCATCAGCACATCAGAATGTTGATTCCAAATCTTCAAACATTTCTTGAGACTATCAACCAGTCTCTCTTCTGCACCATCGCCTTCAAGGATGTCTTTTTGTTCCAGCTCATAAAAATGAACTCTCTCATCTTTAATAATTTTTGTCCTTACCATCTGAACACCTTCCCTCTGTGGTCCTATCCTCTGCTCATGCCACAATCTTGGCATCTCCTCCAAGAGAACATCCTCAACATCTTCATTGTATTCTGCTATCACTATCTCCTCTGCCTTCATCAGAATGGAATCCTGATTTCCCATGTCTGCAAAGACTCCAGCTACCTGTCTATCATTCTCCACATGGCCATTTAGCAAAAGCAGCCGGTCATTATCAGCATTGATGACAAGCTCATCATCATCATCCCCATTGAAACAATCTCCTCTACCAAATAAGGAATTAATGAATTCCTTCTAATGCAGTAGTTCCATCTGTTCTCCATCTGAAAGATACTCATCATATCTTGCTTGGAAACAATCAACTTCATCTGTCACATTCTCACCATGTGAGCTGCCTTCATTAAAACCTGCATTCACACACAAATTTTCAGTTGTAAAAACATAAGACGTCATGGTCTCATTTGGTGATTTGGTCACCAAATATTTCTGCTGTTCCAAGTCTTCTATCTTTCCTAGAGATTCTTCAATGGTTCCTTCTTCAGAGTCCTCAAGCTGTTCAGCCTCCAGCTTCTGGTCAATATCACAAACTAAATCTCTTCTGTTTCCAATATGTTGGAAAGCAGAATCTTTCTCCCACTGTGCATGGATGTCCTCAAAACATGTAGCTGCTCCATTTTCTTCCTTAGTGACAACATCAGCAGTCTGTTCACCTGCTATTTCTGAAAACACGCAAAATATGTCAGATGTAAGGCTCTTGGACCCCTTGGTCCCACTTGAAGCTTCAGTCTCCAAGTCCTTCTCCAAATACTCAATCACTCTGAGTATTTCTTTCTCCTTCCGAGCATTCATCATCTTCTCCTTCTTCCTTTGTAGCCTCAGCCATTTTATCTTCTTCTTCATGAGCCACTCAATTCTCTGGCTTTCTTCTATCCATCTCTTCAATTCATTAAACTCTTTCCTGATCTCAGCTAATTATCTCTGCAATTCTTCATCTGTGGATTTCTTCTTCTTCATGCCATTTGCTTTGGCATCTTCACACACTCTCCTGCTGTGGTTTCTCTCAGAACCTCTGCAATCTCTGCTATGGTAGCCATTCTCTTCTCTAGGAGTTCTTCACTCACAAGCTGCACTAAGCCTTTGCAACAACAAGCTCTCTTGCTACAACTTACCTCACCAAGCTTCTCTCCTGAGCTTCGGCTTTTGGCAAGTACTGGTCCCCTCTCTTTGGAACCTCCTGAGCACTCTCTCTGCTCTCTAGGCTTCACTCTGCAACTTTCTCAAGAACATCCCTTTTCTTCATTCATCCAACCTCAGTTGGGAATTATTTCAGAATCCCTTGCTATATTCCTCTATCACTGCTCTCAAAGCTGGTGATCTACTTCTGCTGAGATGTCTTCCTCAATTGCTTGTACTCTGTATTCTGCAAACAATACCTTCCAACCAGAGTTCAAATAAGGCTCATATTCTCTCGAGAACACTACAAATGTCCTCCTTATCCAGCCTCTAGCTGAATACCAGGTTCACTCTCTTACCTCTCAAGATCCCTGACTGATCTTGCTTCTTTTCTCTTCTTTTCACCTGCACTGCATCTACCTGCTGCAATCTTCTATCTTCCAATCCAGATTCTGCTCATCTGGAGACCTTCATTGTATGTCAAATAAAATCTGTAGTTTCCTCAGTCAAACAGATTCAAATATCAACTATTCTTTTATGTTTCAGTACATGTGCATGTCCAAAATTAACTTTTCAACGAGCTAATAAAATTTTAGCTCTGATACCACTTTGATGCAGGGGTAACCCAGCTCTACCCACATTCCAAATAGCTTCAATGTTTCACTTAAAATGTGTGTGGATGCATCCGTAAATTTTATTTCCCAAAGCTGTGTGCCAACCTGACAATCTCTGCACTCCCAAATTCCATCTTTTTATTCCATAATGGTCGTCTTAATCCTTTCTTCCATTCATTCATCAAATTCCTAGAATTTGATTAATGAATATATTTTCAACCTTATATCTCCCAATACAACAAGTCCTTTTTCAAAATAGAACCAGCGCACTCAACCATCCACAATTTTGGAAACTCAGCAGGTTCTTGTTTCTGGGACTGGAGGTTAAATACTCCAAGCCAAAGAATTTTAGCCTCGGAATATAATTCATCCTTTGGATTTACTTGTCCGTTAATCCAATCTCATATTACGTCTGAAGAACGAGGCTTCTACACTATTTATGTTCAACATTGCATATTTGAGCATTATACACAACATAACACTTTGGTTGTGAAAAATATATATTAACCCACACGTAATATCTCAATGTATAATATATATGCCTCTCGTTCGCATATTCCATTATTTATTAAAACCACACAACATTCATTATAAACCTTAAGATATCTCCCATCGGACATATATGTCGAAAACCATAGTTAAACCAATTCATATATATATATGACTCTGCCGGCCCCACAGTTCAATCAAACGAACGCGTACACCGTACTTGCTTAAACTTCAGGTGCTTTCGTTAAATCTCGCGCATCTTCTCCGAACGATCACCGTTCGATCGCCATTGCCCAGATCGACGGTGTATAGCCATTTCGCTCGGCGTCTTCGGTCGATGAATAACACGCGAAATCGCAATTTAAACGGTGGTTTTGAAACGGGCCCCTTGCCACGTGTCCAACGATCTATGGAATCGCTCGTCGTCGGGGGAATACCACTTCCGTACCAAAAGCGGTGCGGAATGGGACAATTCGCCTTTGCAATCCCACCGTGGTTTCATTCCAAACCGCTTTTCCCGAGAGGTTCCGCCAGACCTTCCCTTCTTGGTTCCGTTCTCCGCTGCGCTCTGGTTCCACTCCTTTTGCTCGGTTCTGCCAGGGTTAACACATCTTCTATTATTCGCTCGACTATGCCATTCTCATGTCACTGTTAGACGATACACAGTCCACTGTTGCGGTAATTTACCACAGGGACTGCCACACATTCTCATTATTGATCGCATAGACAGATTCTTAAATAACCCACAGGGTCTTAACTATCACAGGGTTCGATTATTCTCCATTTGGATTCAAACATATAATTACACAGAAATTATCCAACAAAGTAGATATACATTCACACATGAATTAATTCTCCGGGGCACAAGTATACTGAAACACTTCTTATTTACCCAATGAATTTACCTACAATTACTGACTAGCCAGATCTTCAAGCTGATGGCCTTCTTCCTTTCCTATGCAGCTCTCTATAGGTACAGGTGCAGACCTGTATAGCCCTTCCTGTGCAGGTCTGTGCAGGCTCTCGACTCTATCACAGAGGGTTATATTTATACAACTACAAGGAATCGATTCAATTCCTTGATGACTCGCAGACTCTTCAACTTCCTACAGATACAAATTAAACTAACTTCTAAACTGACTATCTCTTCAGGTGCCCCTCAATCATATGGGCTGTTACAATATTTTCCTTGCTAACTAATTAAAATAAATCAACTATGACTATTCACATAGGGAAACAAAACATAAGACCCCCTCCTACATTTATTTATGTACAAAATTTGTCTCGGGTCTAATGCTCCTGCATCAGACTCCCCAGGTTCAAATGATTCATGATCTCCTGATCATGTGCTTCATCTTTATCTTCCTGGATCCCATACTTTGCTCCGCAACTGGTTATTTGTTGCAGCCTTCTTCTTCTGCATTCCTCCTGGCTGCCATACCTTGGGCTGTAGCTTTCCATTTGCTATGCTCTCACAGTCAGTGACTGTCTCTTTCTTGCTGCTGCCAATTCCTTGCTTCTTTGCTGCTGTTCTCCTCTGAGGCATCTTCTGCATCAGTCTCCTTACAAATTCAATCTCTTTGTCTAATCTTTCCTCTGACTGCAGGATGCTTGCTTCTGTTTGTTACATTCTCATCCCTTCAGTTCTTACTGCTGCCCAAGCTCCTATGCTTACTTCCACCCAATCAACCATGTCCTCTCTGCAACAGTAAAACTTATGCTCCTCTGCTGGCAACACTTCAACTTGTTGCTTCAGCACTCTCTCCAGCAACACTCCAAGCTGCTGTTTTGGAATTTCACCTCCTTTTCTGAATACCTTCAGCAAACATTCTTTCCCTTTCCTTTGGCCAACCAAATCTTCTCCATGCTGTAACTCAAGTTCAACATCTTCTTCTTCTGTCTGGGCAATCTTCAACAATGGCCTTCCTTCTTCTTGATTGATTCCAGCAATCAAATCAAGTTCTCTAGCCACTGTATCTTCATCTTCTGTTAGAGTGAAACTCTGATTCTCCCTTGCTATAGCAGCCCCAATAGTCTGCCATACAGTCTTCTCTTCAATCTTCTCTTGGCTATTCGAACAAGCCAATTCATCCTTGCTATCAATAGAAAAAATATTTTCCTGCACATGAGACATGGCTGTCCGATCTTCATTCAGCTGCTCATCCTCATTCTGCAATAACTCTTCTTCTTCTAAGACAATTCCAAGTGATGGATTGTCTTCTGCCTTTCCTATCAACATAGCCACTTCCTTTGTTCCAAAACCCCAAGACCCAATGGTCCCTACTGATGATTCAATCAACAATTCTTTTCTATCTCCATCCCATTGTGTCTTCTCATTTTGCAGCCCCCAATTCTGAAATTGAGGTCTTCTCTCTTGTAAGGAATCCTACTGATTCAGCATACTCTCCAGCAGCTCAATTTCCCCATTTCATGGTTTAAAGTCTTCCACAGAATTCTCCTTCTCTTTCAATTGACTGCCCCATGCTGTCAATTCTCCTCCAGCATCAACATGATATGCACTCCTCAAAAATTTGTTAAAACAAAATTCACAAGGCCTGAAAGCCTTTCCTTCTTCTGTCAGCACCTCAGTATGCTGTCCCAAATTTATTTTCTCTTCCATCAACACATCAGAATGTTGATTCCAAATCTTGAAACATTTCTTGAGACTATCAGCCAGTCTCTCTTCTGCACCATCCCCTTCAAGGATGTCTTTCTGTTCCAGCTCATAAAAATGAACTCTCTCATCTTCAATCATTTTTGTCCTTACCATCTGAACACCTTCCCTCTGTGGTCCTATTCTCTGCTCATGCCACAATCATGGCATATCCTCCAAGAGAACATCCTCAACATCTGCATTGTCTTCTGCTGTCACTATCTCCTCTGCCTTCATCAGAATGGAATCCCGATTTCCCATTTCTACAAAGACTCCAGCTACCTGTCTATCATTCTCCACATGGCCATTTAGCAAAAGTAGCCTGTCATTATCAACATTGATGACAAGCTCATAATCATCATCCCCATTGAAACAATCTCCTCTACCAAATAAGGAATTAATGAATTCCTTCTGCTGCAGTAGTTCCATCTGTTCTCCATCTGAAAGATACTCATCATATCTTGCTTGGCAACAGTCAACTTCATCTGTCACATTCTCACCATGTGAGCTGCCTTCATTAACACCTGCATTCACACACAACTTGTCGGTTGTAAAAACAAAAGACCTCATGGTCTCATTTGGTGATTTGGTCACCAAATCTTTCTGCTGTTCCAAGTCTTCTATCTTTCCTAGAGATTCTTCAATGGTTCCTTCTTCAGAGTCCTCAAGCTGTTCAGCCTCCAGCTTCTGGTCAATATCACAAACTAAATCTCTTCTGCTTCCAATATGTTGGAAAGCATAATCTTTCTCCCACTGTGCATGGACGTCCTCAAAACATGTAGCTGCTCCATTTTCTTCCTTAGTGACAACATCAGCAGTCTGTTCACCTGCTATTTCCGAAAACACACAAAATATGTCAAATTTAAGGCTCTTGGACCCCTTGGTCCCACTTGAAGCTTCAGTCTCCAAGTCCTTCTCCAAATACTCAATCACTCTGAGTATTTCTTTCTCCTTCCGAGCATTCATCATCTGCTCCTTCTTCCTTTGTAGCCTCAACCATTTTATCTTCTTCTTCATGAGCCACTCAATTCTATGGCTTTCTTCTATCCATCTCTTCAATTCATTAAACTCTTTCCTGATCTCAGCTAATTCTCTCTGCAATTCTTCATCTGTGGATTTCTTCTTCTTCATGCCATTTGCTTTGGCATCTTCACACACTCTCCTGCTGTGGTTTCTCTCAGAACCTCTGCAATCTCTGCTATGGCTCTCAGTAGCCATTCTCTTCTCTAGGATTTCTTCACTCACAAGCTGCACACAGCCTCTGCAACAACAAGCTCTCTTGCTGCAACTTAACTCTCCAAGCTTCTCTCCTGAGCTCCGGCTTTTGGCAAGTACTGGTCCCCTCTTTTTGGAACCTCCTGAGCACTCTCTCTGCTCTCTAGGCTTCACTCTGCAACTTTCTTAAGAACATCCCTTTTCTTCATTCATCCAACCTCAGTTGGGAATTATTTCAGAATCCCTTGCTATATTCCTCTATCATTTCTCTCAAAGTTGGTGATCTACTTCTGCTGAGATGTCTTCCTCAATTGCTTGTACTCTGTATTCTGCAAACAATACCTTCCAACCAGAGTTCAAATAAGGCTCATATTCTCTCGAGAACACTACAAATGTCCTCCTTATCGAGCCTCTAGCTGAATACCAGGCTCACTCTCTTACCTCTCAAGATCCCTGACTGATCCTGCTTCTTTTCTCTTCTTTTCACCTGCGCTGCATCTACCTGCTGCAATCTTCTGTCTTCCAATCCAGATTCTGCTCATCTGGAGACCTTCACTGTATGTCAAATAAAATCTGTAGTTTCCTCTGTCAAACAGATTCAAATATCAACTATTATTTTATGTTTCAGTACATGTGCATGTCCAAAATTAACTTTTCAATGAGCTAATTAAATTCTAGCTCTGATACCACTTTGATGCAGGGGTAACCCCGCTCTACCCACATTCCCAATAGCTTCAATGTTTCACTTAAACTGTGTGTGGATGCATCCCTAAATTTTATTTCGCAACCTGACAATCTCTGCACTCCCAAATTCCATCTTTTTATTCCATAATGGTCGTCTTAATCCTTTCTTCCATTCATTCATCAAATTCCTAGAATTTGATTAATGAATATCTTTTCAACCTTATATCTCCCAATACAACAAGTCCTTTGTCAAAATAGAACCAGCGCACTCAACCATCCACAATTCTGGCAACTCAGCAGGTTCTTGTTTCCGGGACTGGAGGTTAAATACTCCAAGCCAAAGAATTTCAGCCTCAGAATCTAATTCATCCTTTGGATTTACTTGTCCGTTAATCTAATCTCATATTACGTCCGAAGAACGAGGCTTCTACACTATTTATGTTCAACATTGCATATTTGAGCATTATACACAACATAACACTTTGGTTGTGAAAACTATATATTAACCCACACGTAATATCTCAATGTATAATATATATGCCTCTCGTTTGCATATTCCATTATTTATTAAAACCACACAAAATTCATTATAAACCTTAATATATCTCCCATCGGACATATACGTCGAAAACCATAATTAAACCAATTCATATATATATATGACTCTGCCGGCCCCACAGTTCAATCAAACGAACGTGTACACCGTACTTGCTTAACCTCCGGGTGCTTTCGTTAAATCTCATGCATCTTCTCTGAACGATCACCGTCTGATCGCCCTTGCCCAGATCGACGGTGTATAGCCATTTCGCTCAGCGTCTTCGGTCGATGAATAACGCGCGAAATTGCAATTTAAACGGTGGTTTTGAAACGGGCCCCTTGCCACGTGTCCAACGGTCTATGGAATCGATCGTCGTCGGGGGAATACCACTTCCGTACCAAAAGCGGTGCGGAATGGGACAATTCGCCTTTGCAATCCCACCGTGGTTTCATTCCAAACCGATTTTCCCGTGAGGTTCCGCCAGACCTTCCCTTCCTGGTTTTGTTCTCTGCTGCGCTCTGGTTCCACTCCTTTTTCTTGGTTCCGCCAGGGTTAACACAAATTCTATTATTCGCTCGACTATGCCATTCTCATGTCGCTGTTCGACGATACACAGTCCACTGTTGCGGTACTTTACCACAGGGATTGCCACACATTCTCATTATTGATCGCATAGACAGATTCTTAAATAACCCACGGGGTCTTAACTATCACAGGGTTCGATTATTATCCATTTGGATTCAAACATATAATTACATAGAACTTATCCAACAAAGTAGATATACATTCACACATGAATTAATTCTCCGGGGCACAAGTATACTGAAACACTTCTTATTTACCCAATGAATTTACCTACAATTACTGACTGGCCAGATCTTCAAGCTGATGGCCTTCTTCCTTTCCTATGCAGCTCTCTGTAGGTACAGGTGCAAACCTGTATAGCCCTTCCTGTGTAGGTCTGTGCAGCCTCTCGACTCTGTCACAGAGGGTTATATTTATACAACTACAAGGAATCGATTCAATTCCTTGATGACTCGCAGACTCTTCAACTTCCTACATATACAAATTAAACTAACTTCTAAACTGACTATCTCTTCAGGTGCCCCTCAATCATACGGGCTGTTACAATATTTTCCTTGCTAACTAATTAAAATAACTCAACTATGAATATTCACATATGGAAACAAAACATAAGACCCCCTCCTACATTTATTTATGTACAAAATTTGTCTCGGGTCTAATGCTCCTGCATCGGACTCCCCAGGTTCAAATGATTCATGATCTCCTGATTATGTGCTTCATCTTTATCTGCCTGGATCCCATACTCTGCTCTGCAACTTGTTATTTGTTGCAGCATTCTTCTTCTGCATTCCTCCTGGCTGCCATACCTTGGGCTATAGCTTTCCTCTGAGGCATCTTCTGCATCAGTCTCCTTACAAATTCAATCTCTTTGTCTAATCTTTCCTTTGATTGCAGGATTCTTGCTTCTGTTTGCTGCATTCTCATCCATTCAGTTCTTACTACTGCCCAAGCTCCTATGCTTACTGCCACCCAATCATCCATGTCCTCTCTGCAACAGTAAAAATTATGCTCCTCTGCTGGCAACACTTCAGCTTGTTGCTTCAACACTCTCTCCAGCAACACTCCAAGCTGCTGTTCTGGCATTTCACCTCCTTTTCTGAATACCTTCAGCAAACATTCTTGCCCTTTCCTTTGGCCAACCAAATCTTCTCCATGCTGTAACTCAAGTTCAGCATCTTCTTCTTCTGTCTGGGCAATCTTCAACAATGGCCTTCCTTCTTCTTGATTGATTCTAGCAATCAAATCAAGTTCTATAGCCACTGTATCTTCATCTTCTGTCAGAGTAAAACTCTAATTCTCCCTTACTGTAGCAGCCCCAACAGTCTGCCATACAGTCTTTTCTTCAATCTTCTCTTGGCTATTCAAACAAGCCAATTCATCCTTGCTATCAATAGCAAAAATATTTTCCTGCACATGAGACATGGCTATCCCATCTTCATTCAGCTGCTCATCCTCATTCTGCAATAGCTCTTCTTCTTCTAAGACAATTCCAAGTGATGGATTGTCTTCTGCCTTTCCTGTCAACATAGCCACTTCCTTAGTTCCAAAACCCCAAGACCCAATGGTCCCTATTGATGATTCAATCAACAATTCTTTTCTATCTCCATCCCATTGTGTCTTCTCATTTTGCAGCCCCCAATTCTGAAATTGAGGTCTTCTCTCTTGTAAGGAATCCTGCTGATTCAGCATACTCTCCAGCAGCTCAATTTCCCCATTCCATGGTTTAAAGTCTTCCACAGAATTCTCCTTCTCTTTCAATTGACTTCCCCATGCTGTCAATTCTCCTCCCAAATCTTCAAACATTTCTTGAGACTATCAGCCAATCTCTCTTCTGCACCATCCCCTTCAAGGATGTCTTTCTGTTCCAGCTCATAAAAATGAACTCTCTCATCTTCAATGATTTTTGTCCTTACCATCTGAACACCTTCCCTCTGTGGTCCTATCCTCTACTCATGCCACAATCTTGGCATCTCCGCCAAGAGAACATCCTCAACATCTTCATTGTCTTCTGCTGTCACTATCTCCTCTGCCTTCATCAGAATGGAATCATGATTTCCCATCTCCTCAAAGACTCTAGCTACCTGTCTATCATTCTCCACATGGCCATTTAGCAAAAGTATCCTGTCATTATCAGCATTGATGACAAGCTCATCATCATCATCCCCATTGAAACAATCTCCTCTACCAAATAAGGAATTAATGAATTCCTTATGCTGCAGTAGTTCCATCTGTTCTCCATCTGAAATATACTCATCATATCTTGCTTGGCAACAGTCAACTTCATCTGTCACATTCTCACCATGTGAGCTGCCTTCATTAACACCTGCATTCACACACAACTTTCCAGTTGTAAAAAAATAAGACCTCATGGTCTCATTTGGTGATTTGGTCACCAAATCTTTCTGCTGTTCCAAGTCATATATCTTTCCCAAAGATTCTTCAATGGTTCCTTCTTCAGAGTCCTCAAGCTGTTCAACCTCCAGCTTCTGGTCAATATCAAAAACTAAATCTCTTCTGCTTCCAATATGTTGGAAAGCAGAATCTTTCTCCCACTGTGCATGGACGTCCTCAAAACATGTAGCTGCTCCATTTTCTTCCTTAGTGACAACATCATCAGTCTGTTCACCTGCTATTTCTGAAAACACACAAAATATGTCAGATGTAAGGCTCTTGGACCCCTTGGTCCCACTTGAAGCTTCAGTCTCCAAGTCCTTCTCCAAATACTTAATCACTCTGAGTATTTCTTTCTCCTTCCGAGCATTCATCATATGCTCCTTCTTCCTTTGTAGCCTCAGCCATTTTATCTTCTTCTTCATGAGCCACTCAATTCTCTGGCTTTCTTCTATCCATCTCTTCAATTCATTAAACTCTTTCCTGATCTCAGCTAATTCTCTCTGCAATTCTTGATCTGTGGATTTCTTCTTCTTCATGCCATTTGCTTTGGCATCTTCACACACTCTCCTGCTGTGGTTTCTCTCAGAACCTCTGCAATCTCTGCTATGGCTCTCAGTAGCCATTCTCTTCTCTAGGATTTCTTCACTCACAAGCTGCACTAAGCCTCTACAACAACAAGCTCTCTTGCTGCAACTTACCCCACCAAGCTTCTCTCCTGAGCTCCGGCTTTTGGCAAGTACTGGTCCCATCTCTTTGGAACCTCCTGAGCACTCTCTCTGCTCTCTAGGCTTCACTCTGCAAATTTCACAAGAACATCCCTTTTCTTCATTCATCCAACTTCAGTTGGGAATTATTTCAGAATCCCTTGCTATATTCCTCTATCACTGCTCTCAAGGCTGGTGATCTACTTTTGCTGAGATGTCTTCCTCAATTGCTTGTACTCTGTATTCTGCAAACAATACCTTCCAACCAGAGTTCAAATAAGGCTCATCTTCTCTCGAGAACACTACAAATGTCCTCCTTATCCAGCCTCTAGCTAAATACCAGGCTCACTCTCTTACCTCTCAAGATCCTTGAGTGATCTTGCTTCTTTTCTCTTCTTTTCACCTGCACTGCATCTACCTGCTGCAATCTTCTGTCTTCCAATCCAGATTCTGCTCATCTGGAGACCTTCACTGTATGTCAAATAAAATCTGTATTTTCCTCTGTCAAACAAATTCAAATATCAACTATTCTTTTATGTTTCAGTAAATGTGCATGTCCAAAATAAAATTTTCAACGAGCTAATTAAATTTTAGCTCTGATACCACTTTGATGCAGGGGTAACCCCGCTCTACCCACATTCCCAATAGCTTCAATGTTTCACTTAAACTGTGTGTGGATGCATCCGTAAATTTTATTTCCCAAAGCTGTGTGCCAACCTGACAATCTCTGCACTCCCAAATTCCATCTTTTTATTCCATAATGGTCGTCTTAATCCTTTCTTCCATTCATTCATCAAATTCCTAGAATTTGATTAATGAATATCTTTTCAACCTTATATCTCCCAATACAACAAGTCCTTTGTCAAAATAGAACCAACGCACTCAACCATCCACAATTCTGGCAACTTAGCAGGTTCTTGTTTCCGGGACTGGAGGTTAAATACTCCAAGCCAAAGAATTTCAGCCTTGGAATCTAATTCATCCTTTGGATTTACTTGTTCGCTAATCCAATCTCATATTACGTCCGAAGAACGAGGCTTCTACACTATTTATGTTCAACATTGCATATTTGAGCATTATACACAACATAACACTTTGGTTGTGAAAACTATATATTAACCCACACGTAATATCTCAATGTATAATATATATGCCTCTTGTTCGCATATTCCATTATTTATTAAAACCACACAACATTCATTATAAACCTTAATATATCTCCCATCGGACATATACGTCGAAAACCATAATTAAACCAATTCATATATATATATGACTATGCCGGCCCCACAGTTCAATCAAACGAACGCGTACACCGTACTTGCTTAACCTCCGGGTGCTTTCGTTAAATCTCGCGCATCTTCTCCGAACGATCACCATTTGATCGCCCTTGCCCAGATCGATGATGTATAGCCATTTCGCTCGGCGTCTTCGGTCGATGAATAACGCGCGAAATCACAATTTAAACGGTGGTTTTGAAACGGGCCCCTTGCCACGTGTCCAACGATCTATGGAATCTCTCGTCGTCGGGGGAATACCACTTCCGTACCAAAAGCGGTGCGGAATGGGACAATTCGCCTTTGCAATCCCACTGTGGTTTCATTCCAAACTGCTTTTCCAGCGAGGTTCCGCCAGACCTTCCCTTCCTGGTTCCGTTCTCCGCTACGCTCTGGTTCCACTCCTTTTGCTCAGTTCCTCCAGGGTTAACACAGATTCTATTATTCGCTCGACTATGCCATTCTCATGTTGTTGTTCGACGATACACAGTCCACTGTTGCGATACTTTACCACAGGGATTGCCACACATTCTCATTATTGATCGCATAGACAGATTCTTAAATAACCCACGGGGTCTTAACTATCACAGGGTTCGATTATTCTCCATTTGGATTCAAACATATAATTACACAGAACTTATCCAACAAAGTAGATATACATTCACACATGAATTAATTCTCCGGGGCACAAGTATACTGAAACACTTCTTATTTACCCAATGAATATACCTACAATTACTGACTGGCCAGATCTTCAAGCTGATGGCCTTCTTCCTGTCCTATGCAGCTCTCTGTAGGTACAGGTGCAGCCTTGTATAGCCTTTCCTGTGCAGGTCTGTGCAG
This sequence comes from Pinus albicaulis, assembly GCA_034641835.2. NCBI lineage: Eukaryota > Viridiplantae > Streptophyta > Pinopsida > Pinales > Pinaceae > Pinus > Pinus albicaulis. Next base: position 1,377,841,818 of record CM076580.1, on the reverse strand, counting down.
CCCCTCGACTCTATCACAGAGGGTTATATTTATACAACTACAAGGAATCGATTCAATTCCTTGATGACTCGCAGACTCTTCAACTTCCTACAGATACAAATTAAACTAACTTCTAAACTGACTATCTCTTCAGGTGCCCCTCAATCATACGGGCTGTTACAATATTTTCCTTGCTAACTAATTAAAATAACTCAACTATGAATATTCACATAGGGAAACAAAACATAAGACCCCCTCCTACATTTATTTATGTACAAAATTTGTCTCGGGTCTAATGCTCCTTCATCAAGTAGGCTAGGATAGGATACAAATGTTTTATTTAAGGTAAATATTTGTAACAAATTTTGGAAGCTTTTGGAAGAAGAGGCTTCCGAAATCTCTCTCCTTTTCCTGAATTTCTAGAACCAACGCAGGTTCATAGTGGAGCAACCTGTAGGTGATCAATGCAGGCCACAATGGAGAAAGCTATAGGTGAACGCTGTCCAGTAGGAGGCCAGGGAGTGTTGGTCCTTAATATGACTAAAACAAGGCGTTTTAATGTAGAAACTCTGGGATATGAGAGTTCCATGCATAGGGATTTGTGCCATGATAATGTTAAGGGGTAAAATGATGTTGACTGATCTAGTTTGTAGGTCGACTTACCAGATGTGACAAAATGACCTATAAAAGGAGGGTTTCAAGACTCAAATACGACTCACAAAAATAATTCGACAATAAAATGACAAAATTATAACATAAATTATTGAAGAGATTTCCGGATTATCCACAATGTTATAGAACATTCGTCGACGTTTCGAATCCCAACGGGGATCCATCTTCAAGACATGTTTTTCAATGAAGGATTGAAAGAAGGATTTAGGTTAGTATTAATAGTGAAGAAAAATACAAAAAGAGCCGACAAGAATTAATAATAAAAATTAATATTTTATTATGATTTATTATTATTTTTTAATATTTTAAAACTTTTTAAGTAATAATTTTTATTTTAATAATTTATATTAATTTTATAAACTAATTTGAAGTAATAATTTAATTAATTATTCTATTAATTTAATTAAAAAAAAAAATAATTTATTAATTAATAATATTCAATTATTACTAATATTAGTACTTATAATAATTAATTTAGAATTATTATTAGCTAAAATCCTAAATTTTATAATATGAGCTGATTAGGATAAATTAATAATTAATAATATTGAGTTGATTAGGATTAATTAATAATACTTAATAATAATTAGTAATAATTGTTATAATAATAAATTTGAGAGTTTTTCTAAATATAGATTATAGATTATGTATTATTTAATATTAATTAATTTGGATTCTAGCACTTACTAACTGAGAATAATTTAATATATTATCGCTATAATTAATAAAATAGGATTATACACTAACTAATTATTAATAACATAAAATAAATTAATAAAAATAAAAATAAAACAATTATTTACTAATTAATATTAATGTTTATTTATTCAAAGAAATAAATAAATATTAATAATTTTATTAATTATTATTTTTATTTAATTATCAATTATCAATTATTAATTTTATCTTTATTTTAAATATTTTAATAATTAATTATTTTTATTTTATTTTATGATTAATTATTAATTATTATTATTTTTATCTTAATTTTATTAGGATTTATATTTAATATTTAAAAGACTAGACACTAATAGTAATTAATAATTAATTAATTTTATTAATTGTAAATACAAATGAATTAATAAGGATAATTATTAAAATTAAATCATTTAATTATTGAAAGAAAAAAGAAAAAAAAAGAATTACTGCTGAAACTAACAATGTCTAAACCCTAGAATTCAACAGAAGAGAAACAAACCCGAGATACTATATCTGGGAGGATGACGAACTTGAGGAACAAATTTGTCAAATAAGAGGCTGCCAATTGTCACTGATTTCACATCCTCCAACCTACAACAAGGGTGTTACGGATAAAATTGTCAAGGTTCTGGGGAGGAAAGACATATTCTTGCAATTTTCAGTAGCATGAACAATAAGACAAAGAATGCGATCAGTTAAAGATAGTATAAGTCACGAACAACTTAAAGGAGATTACAAGATTGTCTTTTCATGCAAGAAAAGTTATATTGGTGAAACCGGGCATTCGCTACAGAGACGACTTAAAGAACACATAGTCGATATTAGGAATGAGATATCTCACACCTCAGCCCTTGCAGAACACTCCTTGAAAACTAAGCATGTGATGCGTCTAGAGGATGCCAAGATCATTGCTAGAGAGGAACATTATCGAAGAAGGAAAATTAGAGAGACACTTGAGATTATAAAACATCCTCATAACCTCAATAGGGATGGAAGATGTGAAATCAGTGACAGTTGGCGGTCTCTTATTCGAAAAATTTGTTCCTCAAGTTCGTCATCCTCCCAAGTATAATATCTCAGGTTTGTTTCTCTTCGGTAGAATTCTAGGGTTTAGGCATTGTTAGTTTCAACGATAATTTTTTTTCTTTAAATAATTAAATTATTTACTTTAATAACTATCTTTATTAATTAATTTTTATTTACAATTAATACAAATTAATTATTTAATAATTATTATTAGTATCTAATGTTTTAAATATTAAATAAAAAATCCTAATATAAATCTTAATAAAATTAAGATAAAATTAATAATTAATAATTAATTAAAAAATAATTAATAATATAATTAATTATAAATAAAATAAAAATAAATAATTATTAAAATTATTTAAAATAAAGATAAATAAAAAATTAATTATAAAATAAAATAAAATAAATAATTATTTAAAATTATTAATATTTATTTATTTCTTTGAATATATAAATGTTAATATTTAGTAGTAAAATAATAAATAATAAAATTAAAATTAAAAATATAAATAAATGAATGTAAAAATATAATAAAATAAAATAAGTTATCAAATAAATATTTAGACAATATATACATCTATCAATAAATAAATAAATAAATAAGTAATAATATAAAATAAAATTAATTAATTAATTAATTAAATTAGTAAAATAAGAATATATATATATATATATATATATATATATATATATATATATATATATATATATATATATATATATATGATGATGATGATGGTTAACGTCCACTGAGACCAATCTTTGGTCTATCGGACCTAAAGAAAAGAGTTATTTAATTTGATTTAAGATTTTATTCCTATGCTCAAAAAGCTTGGAGAGAATATGGAACATTTAAAAAATGCAAAAAATACAATGTTAGTCTAGACTCTAAAATTGACATTAAAGATGAAGACAATTCAAATATTCACAAAAAAACTGCTCGGACGTTGCTCGTATATGCAACTCTAGGGCTTCTGCTTGCGATAAGTAGCTGTGCGCGGCGCATTGGGCTGCCGGCGCGACGCATCAGGCGTGCGCGGCGTACTGGATCGTCCCTCAGCGTGGTATTTTGAACCTGCGCGGTGCTAAGGAGGGGTGTGGCGCTTTGGGTCGGAGGCGCGGCGCACCGAGCTGGATCTGCATTGTTTGGTCTCTTTTATTCATAAAGGATTCGACCCTATGTTTTCACATGGGAACCTTGCTGTTGCCCTAGCCCATCTGGTTGGAGCCTTTCTCCATCGCGTGACCCCCGCTATGGATCATGGAAGTGGCCCTGTTGCTTCCTCTCTCCCACCTTTTGATCTCGAAGACTTCAGATCACTTGTTCCTGCAGCAGAAAAACGGTCGACATCTGTCTCTCAGCAAAAGTTTGTTAAAAAACTGGAAAACATTCCTACGGTGTCTCTACCGGTGGAAGAAACTTGCAGAACTGTGTTAAATCTAGCCGAATGAGGCCTCATCGGCCAGTTCACAGGGTTATGGCCATCCCCGAAAGCAGTAGAAGAATGGGTCAAACAAAACTGGATACCACTGGTTAAGGAACGAATAAAAAGCCATTTTGTAGGCAAAGGGTTCTTCGTTTTCGTGTTTGATAATGTGGACGATAGAAGCCTGATCTTTAGAAATGGGCCATATTTCATGGGTCCCCAAGGGCTATACTTGAATAAATGGTCCCCAGACTTTGATCCAGCACAAGATGTGCCCACGACTGTACCTGTTTGGGTGCGTCTCCCTCACTTTCCCCTCCACTGCTGGAGTCAGAGCTCACTGCAATCCATTGGCAATGCCCTAGGCAGATACATAGATCAGGCCCCGAGGAAGGATCAATTCTCCTGCGCCCGCATCTGTGTAGAGGTCGATCTGGAAACTGGGCTACCTGAAGCCATCAAACTCTCGGTGGTGGATTGGACTCACATCCAAGAGCTCGAATATGAACAATTACCCTTTAAATGTCGACACTGTCATGAATACGGGCATTTTGCAAGATACTGCAAAAAAAAAAAATGAGGAGACATCAAAGAAAGAAAAAGGCAAACAATGGAAACAAGCAAAGAAAACAACAAGTAGCAGGTAGAATAACAAAAACAAAGCCAAAGAGACAGGGAACAAATCAGGGCAAGAAAGTGCAAGCACTCAAAACACTGGAAGCAGGGAAACCATTAGCATCGTGGAGGACAAAAATCCCTTTGAATCTCTTAAATCACTCTCAGATCCTCCAGAGGCAGAACAAGAAGATCTTCCCTAGTTGAACAATACCGACTCTCTAGATCCAGGTAACACTCCAAACCCGACTCCAAGTAACACTTCTTCTCCTTCATATGCTGATATAATCAAACAAAAGAAGAAGACAACAGAAAATGCGGGCTCATCAGATGATGAGACCTTCGAAAGGCCATCAAAAAGAGTTGGAAGGAGATCAAACAAGGAAACCAGGGAAGAAGAGTCAGAAAGACAAAAAACCCTTGGCAGTCAGGCCACCATTGAGATGACCCTCGGGAGGAACACCAGACCAAGGGTCCCCAAGGGAGGAGGACCTACCCCAACAAGTGGTAAATGATGCAGCTGGTCTCTTGGAACTGCAGGGGTTTGGGTAATCCCACTAAGGCAGAGGCCATTAAAGATTTATTGAAAATGGAATCCACAGACATTCTCATGCTCCAAGAGACAAAAATAGAAGGGGAGATCCTTCTAAATACTAGTAATACAAAATGGAAATTTGATTCTGGAAAGGTTGTCAGCGCTAGAGGTTCCGCTGGAGGAATAGGTACATTCTAGTAAAAAAAATCCTTTTCTTTAGAGAGATCCTTTGAGACTCAACATTAGATTTATACTGAATTGCGCCACACTGCAAGCAACCTCACCTTAGCTCTGTTTAACATGTATGTCCCTGTACACTATGATGAAAAGAAAGAGTGCTGGAAGACACTCTCGGATTATTTAGAGCTTCTCAATTCTATGAATATAGTCACAGGAGGCGACCTGAACATAATTCTAGATCCCAAAGAGAAGAGAGGAGGGACCTTCTCATGGGATCCTTTCCTCTCCACAGTGGAAAATATGATCCTACAGTGGGACTTAGTAGACTTCAAGCCTGTGAAAGGAGAGTATACCTGGACCAACAATAGAACAGGGGAAAACCACATATCAGCAAGGTTGGACAGATTTCTCACCAGCAGCTCTATAATGATGGACAAAAGAATAGTTTTCACCAAGATTCTTCCAAAACTCACCTCGGACCACAAACCAATTCTATTTTTCCTGAAAGAAGAAGAAGATTTAGGTCCACTTCCCTTTCGCTTCAGTCCTCTCTGGGCTAGAAGAGAAGGGTTTTTTGAAACAGTTCAAACAGCTTGGAGAATAGATGTTTCAGGCTCCCCAAGCTTTGTGTGGGAGAAAAAAATGAAAAATGCAAAGAAGGCCCTAAAATATTGGATAAAGAAATCTACGAATTCCCCCACCAGTCTGAGAAAAGAGGCAGTCCTTCAGCTGGAAGAAATCCAATTTGAATTGGAAGAGAAAGATATTTCTCCCATGGACTTAGACAAAGAAAAATCTGCTCAAAGGAAAACATATTACTCCTTTAGAAGCGAAGAAGAGTATTGGCGCTTAAAGTCTCGCAGTTTGTGGCTCAAAGCTGGGGATAGAAACACCTCATATTTCCATAGACAGTACAGGGCTCGTATTTCGCGAAATCATATAGCAGAAATCACCACATCTAATGGACAGGTATGTAAAAAATTTGCCCAAATCAAAAAAGCTGCAGTGAAGCATTTTCAGAATCTTCTTAGTGCAGAAAGGGATGGGAGTGAGGAGGACATATCAGAGTTCCTCACAAATATTCCAAAGCTAGTCAGCACAGAAGATAATGAAACTCTTATGAGCCCAGTCACGGAAGAAGAAATTTCAAATATTGTTTGGTCCATGGAGCCAGACAAAGCACCTAGACCTGATGGATTTTCAATCCACTTTTACAGAATTTGTTGGGAGCTAATCAAATCTGATCTCCTCAGAATGATACATGGTTTTATGAGGAAGGCAAAGGTTGGAGGCAGAATAAATTCCACCTTCCTCGCTTTAATCCCCAAGGAAGCAAACCCAAGTTCATTTGATAGATACAGGCCGATCTCACTCTGCAATTCGTCCTACAAGATCGTGGCCAAACTTCTGGCGAACAGAATCAAACCTCTTTTGAAAAAACTCATTTCTCCAGCCCAAGGGGGATTTGTGAAAGGAAGACATATCCTGGACAACGTCATCCAAGTTCAAGAAGCCCTGCATTCCAGCCATTCACGCAAAGAACAAGGTATGATTATAAAACTGGATATGTGTAATTATTTTGACAGAGTTAACCGCTCTTTCCTGTACAGGGTACTCTCATCCTTCGGATTTAATCAGGACTTCATAAACCTAATCAAAGCTTGTCTAGAGAAGATCTGGATTGCCCCAATGGTAAATGGAAGACCAGCTGACTTCTTTTTAGCCACCAGGGGTTTGAGGCAGGGCTGTCCTCTTTCACCATTTCTCTACATTCTGATGGTAGATTTCCTGAGCAGAAAGCTAACCTTGGAAAAACAAAATGGCAGCATTCTTGGGATCAGAATTGTGAAAGGAATTGCCCCAGTGAATCACACGCTTTTCGCTGATGACTCACTTTTTCTTGGGGGTGCTTCTCCAAGAATAGCTAACTCCTTCAGAACCATTCTTCAGAAATTTTGTAGCATCTCTGGAGCGTTAATCAGTGAAAGGAAAAGCGCTGTATATGGATGGAATACAGAGAAACACACAATTGAAAGAATAGCCAGCGATATGGGCTTTAATGGACATGCAGATTGGGATAAAATAAAATATCTGGGCCTTCCATTAACGCTGGGATCCAACATAAACCATCTGTGGGAGGAGGTGATCTCAAAATTCAAAAAAAATATTTCTGCGTGGGGTGGCTTTTGGCTCACCATAGGAGGCAAACTCACGCTCATCAGATCAGTCCTTTCGACTCTGCCAACATACCAGGCTTCTTTAATGCTAGCTCCAAAACAAATCTCAGAGAAAATCTCCAGTCTCATGCGCAATTTTCTGTGGAATGGTGGACGTGGAAATAGCAACATATTTCATCTAATAAACTGGGAAACAACGAAATGACCACTAGTGGAAGGCGACATTCAAATCCGTGATCCTCTACAAGAAAACTTAGCATTGGGCTGCAAATTATTGTGGCAGCTTTTCGCTGAGCCTAATCACCCAGTGAGTCAGATATTAAAGCTAAAATACCTCAAAAACCAGTCAATTAAATCTTTCATTATGGAGAAAGTCCCAAAAGGAACGCAGGCTTGGAAGCTGTGCAACAAAGGCATCGATTTTTTCAGATCTCACCTGTATATAATTCTTGGGAATGGAAAAAATACATTGCTATGGAGATACATAGTCATGGGTCATCCCTTATAGCAGAAAACAATGAAATCTCAGAGATAAGAGTTTGGTTACACACAAAAGGAATCCGGAAAATTGAGGACATTTTAGGTTGGGACATTACAGGAAATTGGTAGCGCTGTACTTTTCCTAAAATACCAGCGCATCTAAAACCCCAGTTAAATGCCCTTATAGATGCAATTTTTGATTTTGCTCCAGTACATATAGACGATGAAGATTATTGGGGATGGGGTAAGACGAGGGTGTACACAGCAAGACAAGGGTACCTACAGATGCAAAGTAAAAAGGATTCGCCACATCTGGAAATAGTGTGGAAATAGGGCTGGGACAGCTTCAGCATCCCCAAGATCAATTTCTTCTTCTAGACTCTGTTCCACAACAAAAACCCGACTGGAGAAAATCTGTGCAAAAGGAACATAACAGGTCCACACCGATGTGCTCTTTGCAAAAACGCCTTGGAAACCTCAGAACACATGCTTATTGATTGCAAGTATGCGAAGAAGGTCAGGTCTATCTTCCTGACTGGACTGACTGTGAGACCCCCAACACAATGTTCGATTGCAGACATGTTCTCCACTTGGAAAGCCAACTATCCTCACAATATTGTTGGCAAATCTCTATGGCACAAGGTGTGGATTGCTGCCCCTAAATACGTCTGCTGGAAGTTATGGCTAGCCCGGAATGAAATCATCTTCAACCAAAATGAAACGCCTGCAGAAAAAGTGGCAGATCAGGCAAAGAAACTACTTTTAGAAACTCTGAACCATTCTTTAGTCAAAGATGACAACTCCCTCTGAAGTGAAGAAAGGGCGTGGCTAGATGCCTTCTCCTGCCAGACCAGACCTCCAACAATCACACGTCCAATCCATAAGGAAAGATGGAAGATTCGAGAACCTATGGACAATTTTTAGCAGTGGTGGAAATCCCAGGGCAAGTGCACTATCTTCTTCGATGGTGCCTCAAAAGGCAATCCAGGTAGGTCAAGAGCAGGAGGGGCGATCTTCTATCCGAATGGGAAAAAAGATGACTTTAGTTGGGGACTTGGATTGAAAACCAACAACCAGGCGGAAGCTCTTAGTCTTTTAAAAGCTTGTCAATTGGCCAGAAAAGAAAATCCAAGCGAAATCCAAATCTTTGGAGATTCAGAATTGTTGATAAAATCAATAATAATCAAGAAAGGGCTCAAGGATCCAGCGCTAAACAAACAGCTCTCAAGAGTGAACAGAATTCTGAAGGACTTCTTCTCGGTTCAAATTTTCCACATCCTTAGAGAATTAAACAAGGAAGCGGATAGATTGGAAAATTTAGGATGCACTCTACAAAATGGAATGATCAGCATAAATGCAGGTGCTTTGAATATGGCAATTATTCCCTAACCGGAAAATGTGCCCAAGTCAAATCTGCGAATTGTAATGGTTGATTAGGCTTCGCCCAACCTATCTTTTATCAATAAAACATAACCGTTCCAGTTAAAAAAAAAAAAACTTGGAGAGAAGCCTCCCGAGCTCACTATAATTTTGACATCTTAAAAGGCTAGGAAGGTCAGTATTGCAACAAAGATTATGAAATTGAGCTCTAATGTGGTTGTACGTGGGGCACTCTAAGAGGAAGTGATTTTCATCCTCGATGTTCATATTCTCATAGAGATGGCAGATCCTTTCCATCCATGGTGTTTTAGGAACTGTCCAACGACCTGTTTCACTATGGAGCTCATGAGAGTTCGTTCTAATCTTGGCTATATTAATTTTCTTCTTTGAGCTAGTTAAAACAAAGAGATACTTTTGATCTTCTAAGGTGGGGTTGATGAACTCCTTATAATACCTTAATTTTATTTTAGTTGCTAGATCTTTCTCGCACCACATTTTTTCTTTGAACTTAGAAGTAACAATTTTTTTAATGTTATTGATGTTTTGCAATGCAACATTCTTGTCAATCTCCCAATGGTTTAACCAAGCCCTGGTGTCTTTATACCAACCTTGTTTAAGTCTTAGGTGATTTTGGTTGGAATTTAAAGCTAGCTTAGGAAGTCTATGGTCTCCTATGCTATTGAGCTCGTGCTTGTACAACAGAAGCCTAGTCATAGCTAGGCTCTCGATAGGGGAAAGACCCACTTCTATAAGGAGAATAGGATAGGGTGTATTGCTTTTAATTTTTAAGGTTATACGTTATAAAACTCTTCTGGATTTGCTCAATATTTCTCCAAGATTCTCTAGAGATGCTGCAACCCCAAACCTCACATCCATATAAGATAACAGGAGTGACTAAATTTTCAAAGAGGAACTTCTTTCTATTCCACATTACGAGGTTTTCCGTTTTACAATTATTTTCAAGACCAAAATAAGCTTTCCAGCCCCCATTAATCCTTTTCTGAATGCTATAGTTCCAGTTGAGGTTGTGATGAATATCAATTCCTAGGTACTTGTAAGAAGACACTTCCTCCAAGTTACTATTGTCATACATAAAATTAGCGTAAGTGTCCTTCTTGGATTTGATAATCATAACTTTTTTTTTTTTTTTGTCAATGTTAACAAACATACCCATGGTAGAGCAGAAATCCTTAAGAATTCTAAGTTGCTTATCAAGATTAGATGGGCACCTTGCAAGAAGAACAATATCGTTAGCATAGAGAAGAAGGATGATGACTATCCTAGCTAAGATCGTGCCAGCACATCCTGCTTCCTCTAAAAAATCTTCTAGCTTGTTGATGTAAATACCAAATAGGGCAGGGGAGAGGGGGCAACCTTGTTTAACTCTGATATTACACTTAATATCTTTCGACCACCCCTCATTGCTCTTTAACTTGGCAATTATTATATTCTATATGCATATATTATATATATATATATATATATATATATATATATATATATATATATATATATATATATATATATATATATATGATTAAATAAAATTAAATATTACTTTAATTAATTTTAATTTTTGAAAAGTCAAATTAGCCATTAAATAACAATTTAGTTTGGCACATTTTCAAGATTCTATTTTTGATCTCAACATCCCGATCTTCCATGATATCACTCATCCTGATGATGAACCACACTGGTTAGTTCGGAAACATTGTTCATTGAATGTGATTGTTACCGAAATAATTCTAAAATAATTATTTTATTTTTATTTGTATTAATTTCATTTCATTTTATTAATAATTAGTTAGTGTATAATCTTATTTTATTAACTATAGCGATAATATATTAAACTATTCTTAGTTAGTAAATGCTAGAATTCAAATTAATTAATATTAATTAATAAAGCATATATAATTTATTTTTAGAAAAAATATCAAATTTATTATTATTAACAATTAACTAATTATTATTAAGTATTATTAATTAATCCTAATCAACTCAATATTATTAATTATATTAATTATTAATTTACCCTAATCAACTCATATTATTTTTAATTAAATTAATAGAATAATGAATTAAATTATTAGTTTATAAAATTAATATAAATTATTAAAATAAAAATGACTACTTAAAAAGTTTAAAAAAGATTAAAAATGTAATAATAATTCAAAATAAAATATTAATTTTTATTATTAATTCTTGTCTGCTCTTTCTCTTTTTATATTTTTCTTCACTATTAATCCTGACCTAAATCCTTCATTCAAAAACTTGTCTTGAAGATGGATACCTGTTGGGTTTCGAAATGTCGATGAATGTTCTATAACACTGTGGATAATCCTGAAAGCTCTTCAATAACTGAATACTACAGAAGCTTGAAAACCATATAACATAAATGTTGAGATGAAATTATTATTTACTATTTACTATCCATATCATGGTATTCTTTTTCTTATCTGACATGCCTATGGTTGTTTTTAGTTAGTACTAGAAAAGTGCTTACTTATTGTTAGACAAGCCTAGTGAGTTAATTACCTTTTCATCCACCTAAATCTCCTCTAATTTGCAACAATTTCATAAATCTTTTACTCTCTTTTCCACTTATATCATGAAAAATATTATTGCATTTTCTCATGTTTTTGCTTTACATGACATGAGTTAACTAATACACATTATTTAAATCTACCATGTTATCTTTAATTGATGAACCTCCCTCAAACTCATCGCTATGCATTTTTTTTCCCTTAATATTAAATCAATATAAATGTTGCATAATGAGATACACAAAGTTCAAAATATATTTTATAAAGTAAGTACATAATTTTTTGTTACAAATATCTTCAAGCTCATTAATTTACTTTGTATAGAAATTTTCATTGGTTCATTTTTACTATTATACATGCATCCTTAAAAAACAAAAGTGTTTTTTAAGCCTACATATTTGAGAGGTATGTTATGTAGCAATCACTACATTAATGCATTATTACTATAAATTGTGCACTAATAATGATTGAAGATAAAAGTATACATATGGAAGCCCCAATTACTGCAACATTATAGAAAATTAAGCACCAATGTGTCTTTATTATTCATAGCACCACATAACCTCAAAGGATTATTTATTTCTAATATCAAAGTGATAGGTTTTGGGAGCCATTGAAATGAGAGATCCCATTCTAAAAAATACAAAAATCTCTAAATATAAATACTCAACAAATACCTTAGTAAAAATATCCAAAACAATTTCCCCCTCTAACATTTGGAAAAATGCAACATATAAATTAGGGTTATATTTTATATAAACTCATTTCTAGAAGACCTAGTCACCTTTCACACTCATACTAACTCCATATTGATATATTCCACCTATTAAGGTAATTCTCTCTAGATGATCATATGTCACATGGTTCTCATACTTTGTCATTAACAAGTGTATGGTTCCTCCATAACCATGATAATCTTGGATTATTTTATGTCACCTCATGTGCTTGCATTAGCTCAAGGTCACCATACATCACATTCATGCTCATGATAGCCATAGATTGTAGGTCACCACTTTTAGTAGCATTGGCTCTTATTCAACTTATGTCACCTCATGATGTTTGCAAAAATATTTCTAGTGTCACCTCATGCTTTTTTCCAATGCCATGCCAATGTTTCCTTCTTATTTAACTTTCCTTTGTTAGAATCACACTATTATCATCACTTTCCATATTTCATTTTTTATCTATCCTTCATTCCTTCTCTATGAGTTGGTGTTGCTATCCCTACTCCACTTGGAGGAAAGCCATTAACCTCTATGATGTAGACATCTATCTCATCCCAACCCATTCCTAAACTTTCATGCCTCACCTATAGCTAAGTATAGGTATGGTCTTCTTCTCTCTTGTTGATGATTTTATAATCAATATTCTGCTATTGTTAGATTTGATCATGCTTTACTTGCATGTTCAAGTCATTGTATCACTTACATATTAATCAATAAGATGATAATACTAATATCATAGTTTATTTATTGCATCACCTACATGATAGTTAGACTTATTAATCATAATTTCATATTTGGGTTTCGTAAGTTAGTTTTTATCATTATTATGTAGTAACCAAACTTGCGTGTCCCTTATCCCAAAATTTTATCTTTCTTGATGTTTCTTTATCATTTTTTTTTAATGTTTGCCTCACATCATACCCCTCTTGAAAATTTGACTTGGGTCGATGCTTAAGGTATGTGGGCCTTAACATGTCCTACAACATATGTAAGCTTGGCTAGTGGAGGACTCCTCATGATATTTGAGGGTTTCCACATTGGTTTCCACACACACATACACACACACACACACACACACATATTATTTTTTTCTACATTAACCCGCGAGAGCCAAAATTTCATTGTAAAACTACAAAAACCCCGTGGAGCCTGTAAATGTTAACAAAACCTATGACCCTAAGCCAAAATTACACTACGTAGGAAGAACCTTGTGTAGGGGTAGGACATCCTAACATTTTTTATTACCCATTGTTGTGCATGTCAGCCCTTCGATCCAAATTTCTGGCCTAACACCCCTTCCTAATCCTTCAAACCTGTTATCGTGGCCAAAAAATTCCATGTGCTGCATATCGTTGACCACTCCTCCTAAAAATACCTTGCATAAAGGTCTAAACCCTCCATTAAAATATTATCGGGCCTAGCCCCTCAGCCTTAGCCCCCTTTGTTTCATCCCCCCATGTGACTCGGGCGCCAAGCGGAAAGGAGCTAATCATTCAAAGTTTCGGGGGCACCCGTGGCCGTCCGATCAGAAGCAAATCGACGGAGCGGAGTTTTCTTACCGTGGTGGTCCACGCGCCCTCATTCACTGTGCAAAAACCGATGGTTTCATTCCGCACCACCTCCGCTGGGTCAACGGTATTCTCTATGGAGCCAGCGATTCCATTCAACATAAGCCGCGTGTCCCAGCGTACGATCTCCAAACCACCCATTTCGCGCATTAAAGGTCAGATCATAGACGTGCAGCGGAATTCTTCAGCACCGCTGGATTTGTCAGCCTTCATCCAACGGTGATTATCCTCCGAAGCTGCACAAGTTTTAACCTATGTCCATCGCGTCCCTGGCCCCACCTTCGATTGCCCTCTGGCTCGTTTTAACCGTCGATCTCATTCAAGTGATCGTGTGGCCCATAATCACTCGCATTTTCCCCGCTTGACTAAGTCCTTCGCCACGTCATCTATTCCTCTTGGATTTTCGTATGCCTATGTGTCATCACCCCGCGGGCCCATTATATTTCCATCCCCGTCTATATATATATACGTTGCATTCATATTTTTTGTTTTTATCTCTTACATCGCGTTTTAACCATTCTACGTGGAAGACTTACATTCAGTCTATTTATTCATGCTTCCCTGTAATTCCTCCGCCACCTTGCATATTCTTGCCATGTGGCTATGTCCTCAGCATCACCATTTTCTCCACCATCCATGCCTCTTGCACTTGTGCCTGTTCTTTCTAATGTATTTGTGGGTGTTGCAGGGTTATATTAAAAAGGAGCTACCGTGATTTACTGCCTCCATAGCGGGGGCCAAGAAAATATCAATAGACAGTCTCCGAAGAAGAAATTTAAGTAGGAAGCTGGAGGTAGTTGCTGTGATAAGACTTCATTGATATGAATAGAATGAAAATCCATTGAACCCCTAAGAGCAATACAAAAGGTAGATTCTGGTAGCCGAAGACATTAATTTCGCAGCATGAAAATATCAATGAAAGGTCTAGAGATACAACATCCTGCATTAAAGGTCTTGGATTTAAATTTAAAATGTTGGAAGGTACAATGCATAAAGCAATACTCTCAAAGGTGATATTTTAGTCAAGTTCCCTCCAAGAACGTACAGAATGTTCACGAAGAATTACCCTCATGCCTCGTTCCTGAAGAGATTTTCTTCCAGTGCATTTATTTCCAGAGGTAGATTACAAAGTACAAATAATTATACTCAGTCATTCACAGTATGGGCGCGAGGGTTTTTACGCCATTTTGTTCAAATCCAATCATTAAATGTGCATCACCTACCTCATCCTCTAGAGCTTTCTGTTTCTCTTATAAAAATGAGGAAGAAAGACATTGTAGGGGTTCCAGATTTCTATCAACAAACTATGCAGTGAGAAGTTCTTGTATACATCTTGTAAAGCTTTTGTGTAAAGGCTCGGAGCCCGTAGGGTCTCAGTGAGGAGGAGTTATATCTGTAATGAGGATTCTGGTCTTTGGTATCCCACAGTATGTAATCTTTTCTTATGTGTTAATATAATATCTCATTTCATGCTATTTATCTTCTTGTATCATGTTCTAGAATGCGAGTGGCTCACTGGTCTTAAGTAAGGATTCATCCTAGTTGGTGCCCATACTTGGATTAGTCAAGCGCTTTAAATAGGCCTAGTCATGATATACCGTTCCATGTTCATTTCATCCATATTTTCTGCTATATTAGTTACTTGAGGAGGGTGCTTTTAAAACGCCATTGTCATGTATGGATTCTTAGTTGGATAAGCCCATATGTGGTTATGTTGTGTATCTGGGTATCAGCCTCATGCTAACTAGTATCTTCTTCATGTTTCTCCACTGCATCCACTTTCTGATATTTGATTTCTGTGGCATATTATTTGAACTGGCCCTCTTTGCAGTAAGATGTCTCTTAACTGTCTGATGCTTTTGTATTGGAGTTTTGCATGCTGTTCCTACATTATTCTTATCTTTGTATCAGCTTCTGAGAGAGTTTGGTTCCATTTAAACTAATTTCCTTGTTTTGCAAGAGATAGTAAGAGAGTTTTTGGTTTGACAACCCAAGCTATATTATGAGCTCCTTGCTATGATAATATGTCCTAGGCATTGGTCTATGGCAACTCTAGGCTATCTCTAAGGTAGACAATAATGGTCGACAACATCTTTCTGGCGCCGTTTCCGAGGACGAATTTGAGAATATCAGTTTCCCTGGGCCTCGACAAATCATATTCACTCTCTAATCAGGTGAGCACAGAGAGTTGAAGAGTTGCGTATCTCTCACCTTGGTGACTCCACTATTCTTTATTTGATAAATCTATTGGTAGTCTTGGCTCCTCGAAAGTCACATCTGAGGTCAGATACTGATAAGTTAAAGACATCTTCTGTGCCTGACCCAGAAAAGATTATACATAGAAGAAGTTGGAGAGAAAGACAATCAGATCGTGTTGAAATCCCTGAGTTTTCTCAAGAAGATTATCCATCCTCTTCTTCTCAAGGAATTCTAGTAGAAAACCCTGAATTTACTGAAGAAAATCCTAAATATTACTCAGATAGCCCACCTAGGGGAAGTGCTAGAACCAAAGAAAACCTTCATCTCACCCCTGAGGCCGAAGAAGTTAAAGAAGTCACAGAAGTAGCTGCTGTTAACCGTGAACTATTCCCTTCTACACCTCAGGCTTTTGTGCAATTTATTCCCATTTTTATACATACTCCACTTCCTCCTCCTCCCCTTCCTCCATTTGTACCTCAGATTGTTGCACAACCCCCACCTCCTCCAACGGCTAATGTCCCTGCTTTCCTATTGAACAAATACGCTCCACTGGCCTTACCCCAAGTGCTAAATGATATGCCACAGGATTATTTGAAGATTCTGCCTAGATTTAATGGAGAAAATGAAATTGACGCTCAGAAACATCTTGAGACTTTCTGCTCTTTTGCAGAAAACTTAAATGTAGAACATTTGTATGTGGTCTTGAGATTGTTTGTGCAATATTTTGATGGTGAAGCCAGAAAACGGTTCAAGACATTGGGAAACCGTTCAGTAACCACCTGGGATGACATGGAGAATACTTTTCTCAGGAAATGGGGAGAAAAGAAAGACCATGGACAGTGTCTCACTGAGTTCAATACACTCAAGAAGAGACATAATGAAGGGGTGTCAGAGTTTATTAAGATATTTAATAAGTTATATCTAAATCTCCCTGCAGATATGAAGCCTCATCAGAACGCTGCAAAAGTTGTTTTCATTGCAGCCTTTGACTCAGATTTCGGTTTCTCCCTCAGGGAGAGAAAGCATGCCACCCTAGATGATGCTCAGTCAGATGCTCTTGAATTGGAAGCAAACTTTGCTTCCTCTGGAAAATTAAAAGGGAAGGCTGAACAGGATGTTAGAAGGAGGGGAAAAGAAGAACTATCCACTTCCAACCAGGATAAGGATTCAGCTAAAATGGAGGAAATAAGCAAAATGATAAAGAAGATGGTCAAGCTTGAACTGGAGGCCAAGAACCCAGCTCCTACGAATTTTTATAATGCTCAAAACATAGGTTACAATCCTCAGTACAGAAAGCCACCTCTGCAGATATTGCCAAGGGATCCAAAAGAACAGCAAGATTAGGTATCAAACCCATTATACCTAGAAGGTCCAGCAGATGACTCCACTGAAGATGCTGCTTATAAACTAGAAGATTCAAATCTTGCTTTCTCAAACAATGATGAAATGGAACGCCCATTGCAAGAAGAAGAAGAAGAAGCAGAAATTGACCATTATTGTAAACAATTTAATGATTTCATGCAAGCACATTTCAATAGAAGATACGATCTAAAATCTTCAAGGAAGCGGACCAGAACTCAAGATCGAAATGAAGAGTCCAAAGAAGTCTCAATAGAAAAGTCCCCTTTTGCTTTCAATTTGCAAAAAGAACTTGAGAAGATCAAATTCCAGTCCCCTTGATTGAACTGTTGAAACAACCAGCATATCAATCTCAGGTCACCTCTTTCATACTTCCTCCAGAAGCACCACTCACCCAAGATAATATCAAGCACTGCCAGGTCTTTGAGGATGAAGAACAGATGACAGGATTCCTAGAAATAGAAGGTGAATTCTCCAACATAGGGATTGATGCTGCTGAAAGAAATTTGACACCATTTGATAGTCAAAGAAAGGAGGAAGGAAATCCGGTGGAAGATTTTAACCCATGGAATGAAGAAATCAGGTTGCTGGAGATTATGTTGAATAAATATGATTCAATACAGGAAGAAGAGATTCTTGAGCAAGATGAAAACAACGAGCTTTCTCTTGAAAAAGAGGAAATTATGGAGCAAGCCCCTGCTCAAGAATTCATGGATCTTTTCACAGAGCTCAGCACACCAGAGAAGAATATACCAGAGCTCCAAAAGGACTAAGATCCAGTATACGATGAGTCCTCCAGTTTAGAGAACGAAGGAGATTCTCTCTCTCAAGAGAGTCTTCTTCTAGATCCAGTGAAAGGAGATAAAATCCTGGTTGAAGCCTTCCTGCCAGATACTATTAACCAGGTATCATTTCATGACCCTTATGTGCATTTCCTGCAAACATTTGAAGAAGGATCAAGGGTCCTTTCTAGCAGCATGTTGCCAGCAGAGAGAAAATTTTTCAAAGCTCCTATTGTGGAACAAAAAGAAGAGATCCCACTACCTTTCAAAAGACAAGAAGAAGGCGATCAGGCTTTCAAGAGACATATTGAAGACAACAGTGGGCAAAGTAAGTTCCAGACAAAAGAAAAGCTGGACATGGAAATTGACAGCATCAGAAGACTGATGATGAAGGTGTCTCAGAAACAGCAGATAGTAGCAAGAAAGTAGAGAAAATTTGGCAATGGAAGAACAAGAACAGAAAGTGAAAGCATAGCTGGAGGGAAGTTGCAGAACAAAATATGGAAACATAGAAGGGTACAGTTGAAGAATAATGCAACTAATGGATACCAGCAAAGCAAAGTATGGGACCCAGGAGGCAAAGACAACCTGGTGTATTATATTGTACATTAGTTTTCTTTTTGTTTCATCATTCTTTGAATAATGTGTGTGATGATGAATTATAGAGTGAAAACTAGAGGTGCTGAAATGTAGAATCAACATAAGAAATGATCGGATGGTCTGTGTGTTCTTGGCATGTCCCAGGATGAACATACCGTCCCCAGCTGGAGCCGATGTTGTGCATGTCAGCCCTTCGATCCAAATTTCTGGCCTAACACCCCTTCCTAATCCTTCAAACCTGTTATCGTGGCCAATAACTTCAATGTGCTGCCTATCGTTGACCACTTCGCCTAAAAATGCCTTGCATAAAGGTCTAAACCCGCCATTAAAATATTATCGGGCCTAGCCCCTCAGCCTTAGCCCCCTTTGTTTCATCCCCCCATGTGACTCGGGCACCAAGCGGAAAGGAGCTAATCGTTCAAAGTTTCCGGGGCACCCGTGGCCGTCCGATCAGAAGCAAATTGACGGAGTGGAGTTTGCTTACCGTGGTGGTCCCCGCGCCCTCATTCACTGTGCAAAAACTGGTGGTTTCATTCCGCACCACCTCTGTTGGGTCAGCGGTATTCTCCATGGAGCCAGCGATTCCATTCAACATAAGCCGCATGTCCCGACGTACGATCTCCAAACCGCCCATTTCGCGCATTAAAGGTCAGATCATAGACGTGCTACGGAATTCTTCAGCGCCGCTGGATTTTTCAGCCTTCATCCAACGGTGATTATCCTCCGAAGCTGCATGAGTTTTAACCTACGTCCATCGCGTCCCTGGCCCCACCTTCGATTGCCCTCTGGCTCATTTTAACCGTCGATCTCATTCAAGTGATCGTGTGGCCCATAATCACTCGCATTTTCCCCGCTTGACTAAATCCTCCGCCACGTCATCTATTCCTCTTGGCTTTTCGTACGCCTATGTGTCATCACCCCGTGGGCCCATTATATTTCCATCGCCATCATCTATATATATATATATATGTTGCATTAATATTTGTTGTTTTTATCTCTTACATCGCGTTTTAACCATTCTACGTGGAAGACTTACATTCAGTCTATTTATTCATGCTTCCCTGTAATTCCTCCGCCACCTTGCATATTCTTTCCATGTGGCTATGTCCTCAGCATCACCATTGTCTCCACCATCCACGCCTCTTGCACCTGTGCTTGTTCTTTCTAATGTATTTGTGGGTTTTGCAGGGTTATATTAAAAAGGAGCTACCGTGATTTACTGCCTCCATAGCGGGGGCCAAGAACATCTCAATAGACAGTCTCCGAAGAAGAAATTTAAGTAGGAAGCTGGAGGTAGTTGCTATGATAAGAATTCATTGATATGAATAGAATGAAAATCCATTGAACCCCTCAGAGAAATACAAAAGGTAGATTCTGGTAGCCGAAGACATTAATTTCGCAACATGAAAATATCAGTGAAAGGTCTAGAGATACAACATCCTGCATTAAAGGTCTTGGATTTAAATTTAAAATGTTGGAAGGTACAGTGAAAAAAGAAATACTCTCAAAGGTGATATTTTAGTCAAGTTCCCTCCAAGAACGTACAGAATGTTCACGAAAAATTACCCTCATGCCTCATTCCTGAAGAGATTTTCTTCCAGTGCATTTATTTCCAGAGGTAGATTACAAAGTACAAATAATTATACTCAGTCATTCACAGTATGGGCACGAGGGTTTTTCCGCCATTTTGTTCAAATCCAATCATTAAATGTGCATCACCTACCTCATCCTCTAGAGCTTTCTGTTTCTCTTATAAAAATGAGGAAGAAAGACATTGTAGGGGTTCCATATTTCTATCAGCAAACTGTGCAGTGAGAAGTTCTTGTATACATCTTGTAAAGCTTTTGTGTAAAGGCTCGGAGCCCGTAGGGTCTCAGTGAGGAGGAGTTATATCTGTAATGAGGATTTTGGTCTTTGGTATCCCACAATATGTAATATTTTCTTATGTGTTAACATAATATCTCATTTCATGCTATTTATCTTCTTGTATCATGTTCTCACTAGAAAATTTGGCGGAAATTCCGACGGCCAATTCGTCGCTATTCCGACACATAGTCGTCGCAAGAGCGACAGTTCGAGGGTGGAAAAACCGTGGTTTGTCCTGCCGTCGCAGTTCCGACGAACGAAAAAAGTGTCGCACTATCGACACCTCTTCCGTCGCTTCCGAACACGCGTCACTCTTCTGACGTCTCACAAACCGTCGCGCCTCCGACGTTTGTAAACTGTCGCACTTCCGATGAAATGTGGTTCGACGTTTGGAACGTCGCTCTTCCGACGCCTAAAAGCCGTCGTAATTCCGACCCAACGTGGTCCGACGTTTTGGACGTCGCTCTTCCAACGTCTGTAAGATGTTGCAATGCCGACGATATGTCGTCCGACGTTTGGAACGTCGCTCTTCTGACGTTTGTAATCAGTCGCAATTCCGACGATATGTGGTCCGACGTTTGGAACGTCGCTCTTCTGACGTTTGTAATCTGTCGCAATTCCGACGAAATGTGGTCCGACATTTTCATACTGTCTCTCTTCCGACGTTTCGAGGTTGTCGCAGTTCCGACGTCTACAAGGCGTCGGTAGACCGACGGAGGGTTCAATTTAAAAAAAAAAATTGAAACTTTAAAAGATGAGAAACGCTGTTTTGAATATATTATATGAAGTAAAACAATCCATGAAAGTGAAATAGCAGTATGTAGAATAGTAAAGCAACAGATAGAGTACCGACATCCATTGTTCCAAATACAAATTAAAGTACCCAAAACCCTGCAACAGAGAAAAACGAATATGTCCAAGATATAAAAAGATTATCAGACCATATCAATAAACCAGCAACATAGACCAGCATCGCTAGTTTTGAAGGCAGAGTGATAAACATTAATCATTTTTTTTTTTCACAAGAGAAAAAACGCTGTTTTGAATATATTATATGAAGTAAAACAGTCCATGAAAGTGAAATAGCAGTATGTAGAATAGTAAAGCAACAGATAGAGTACCGACGTCCATTGTTCCAAATACAAATTAAAGTACCCAAAACCCCGCAACAAAGAAAAACGCTAATCATGTGAGGAGTGTGATATGTCCAAAATATAAAAAGACCATCAGACCATATCAATAAACCAGCAACATAGACCAGCATCGCTAGTTTTGAAGGCAGAGTGATAAACATTAATAATTTTTTTTTTCACAAGAGAAAAAATGATGTTTTGAATATATTATATGAAGTAAAACAGTCCATGAAATCATTACATTTTCACATCTGAAGATTGGAACCCAAATATACATCCAGAAAAGTGGAAGTCCCACCCCAGACAGTGATAGAAAAATACCCCATGTCACATACAGGGACTTGATATAAAACCCAGTAACGGCCCACATGGAGATTATCGACAATCTGAGAAAGCATCCAAATATGCTCGAGGCATCTATAAGAAAGTGAAATAGCAGTATGTAGAATAGTAAAGCAACAGATAGAGTACCGACGTTCATTGTTCCAAATACAAATTAAAGTACCCAAAACCCTGCAACAGAGAAAAACGCTAATCATGTGAGGAGTGTGATATGTCCAAAATATAAAAAGACCATCATACCATATCAATAAACCAGCAACATAGACAAGCATCGCTAGTTTTGAAGGCAGAGTGATAAACATTAATCATTTTTTTTTCACAAGAGAAAAAACGTTGTTTTGAATATATTATATGAAGTAAAACAGCCCATGAAGTCATTACATTTTCACATCTGAAGATTGGAACCCAAATATCCATCCAGAAAAGTGGAAGTCCCACCCCAGACAATGATAGAAAAATACCCCATGTCACATACAGGGACATGATATAAAATCCAGTAACGGTCCACATGGAGATTATCGACAATCTGAGAAAGCATTCAAATATGCTCGAGGCATCTATAAGAAAGTGAAATAGTAGTATGTAGAATAGTAAAGCAACAGATAGAGTACCGACGTCCATTGTGCTAAATACAAATTAAAGTACCCAAAATCCTTGAACAGATCAAGAAAAACGCTAATCATGTGAGAATTCTAAGTAAAGTTATTCTATTAACATTGCGAATAAAATTACACCGAAGTCAAAAACATTGCCTGGCCATACTCATGGCAAATTTGTCATCAAAAAATCAAAAATTAAGAAGACTGCCCTCATACGGGGAAACCAGTCTTGAACGTTTAATTTACAGAATTCAAAAATATTACAAAGGTCCAGCACAGTAAAATAAACTAAAAGCAGCCCAATTAAGTGGGCCTGCTAAGCAAGAAAAACAAATTAACCAAACTACTCCTCTGGTGGTTCCTCCACGATTCGGCACCATCCTTCGGAAGGTCCAGGATCGCTAGGTGCTACCTTCACATGCATGCCACGGCTCCCCTCCTGAAGGCCCGAATGCTGGCAGGCTTTTTCCGAGCTCAGATCCGCTGGATGGGTGCATTCTTCCTCCGTTTGGGCCTCCTCGCGGAAGACCACAGTGAATAAAGCCGTGATTCTTGGGCGGTTGAGAGAGCAATTAAAGGAAAATTGTGCAGTGCGCATCGTGGGAGAAGGTGAACTAACGGTGGGGAAGCCAGGAGCAGGGGAATCCATACGGTGGCCAGATGCTACAAGCCGACCCCGCCCACTCCTAGTATTTGGATATCGACCTAAGTAATAATCACTGGACTGGCTGGAAGTCGACTCTGTTGAGGGGCTGGAGGGAGCGCACCTGGGTTGACGCCTAGTGCTCCCCCTGTGGCAACGCATCCTATGACGCACGCGAGGCATGGGTGCAATCTCAGGCGTAGTGGGCACAAGAGGAGACGAAGAAGCAGAATTGCAATTAACAGAGGAAGAAAGACAGAGACAGAACCAAGAGAAATGCAAATATGCAGCAACGTCTAGGCAGAAGTTCAGATGGCCACTTCTCCTTATCGTCACAGTTAGCAGGCAGTGTAATCCAGCAACCGGATTGTCTGAAAAACCATGGCTAAACGCCATTTTGTCAACCCGTCTGCAATGCAATCGAAGGACGCCCGTCATAATTAATCTCTGATCATTAATAATGAGTGCCGAAGGCCGGATCAAATTGGAGCGTGCGGAATCGCTAAGAGGAGTGGAGGTCCGATCTTGAACAGTGTTAAAAATTAATTAATGCAGATTTGATGTGAAAATTTAATTGAACAGCGTTAAATGTTAATGCGATTGATATGAAATCTCCATATCCATGTCCCATCACCTTAAACGCCATCGAATGCACCCGCAGCCGAGAGCAGGGCAAGTTTTTATTGAGGACACGTGGCAGAAATTGATTGGAGCGGATCTTTGTTTGGGCCGCTCGCGCAATGGAAATCCGGACCCGTAAAATATTAGGGCGAATTTGATAAGAAATTCGCGTCACAAAATTGGCCGACGTCAGCAGGCTATTTTGGAACGCGAATTTGGTTTGAATTATGGTTTATCGCTGTTTGAAGTCCGGCGGGCTCGACTCAAGAACAATTTTGTTTGATCCCATTTTATAAAATTTGTGTTGGTTTTCTTTGATAATACACATATTTATAATAAATCACGGGAATACCACACTAAACATGTGGAAAATTTATATAAATAATTATTGAGAACAATCATTTTTATGTAAAAATATCCAAGGCGAGGTCTGTGTAGAGAACCGGGGTTGTGAAAACTGTTCAAATATAAAAATCCCGCTTAATAAAGAGACAAAATTGTTGTGCTTTCGGAACCTGACTCGAGGATTGGACATGAGTTAACAAACAAAAGGATAGTGGAACCAGACTTGCACCCGTGGTCAAGCCCTCTACCAAAACCACGAGCAGAATCACAAAAGCGGGTTGCCCATATCGCACCGCTTTTGCGGAGTAGGCGGTACTTCCTATTCGAGAGCGATTCCATAGGGAATGCGACATGTGGCGAAGTGACCCCCGGAAAACCACCGTTTAACCCGCGCCATTGCATGTTAAAGCCCGACGTTGGAAGCCGAGCGAAATTTCCAAGAGTCGTTGATTTGGAGAAGGGCCATCGGACGGTGGTCGCATGTTGAACTTTCCCGGAGGTTAACTAATGTGTGCGAAGGATAGCCAGGTACAATATGAGTGTTTGATTGGTTATTTATATATATAGGTGGGGCCAGAGTATAATGAAATTGTTTAATTAAACGATTGGCGGATAATTAGCATAAGTCTGGAGCGTGATTGTTGTAAGGCTGGGTGGTGAAATATAGAGCCGAAAGTTCATTGCAAGTTATTTATTTAAAAAGAAACGTGGAGTATAAATACAAAGTGTTGAAAGTTAAACATTGGTTATAAGGATTGGAGATAATATAAAGTCGGGAATATAAATTAAAGTCCAACCATTTTGGATAGTATTTATTTATCAAATTCTACGAATTTGATAAATAAACCCGAAGAAAGAAGAAGTCAATTAAGACTCAGGCTGGAGGAAAAGAACGGGGTACACCAAGGGAAAATGTTGACAGAGCGATTGTAGACACACCAGCTCTCCTTGGGGGTCCAATTTCAGTTTTGTTGCGTCACACGATGATCTCTCTTCTCTGGCATTTACTTGTATTGAAGATCACTATTCTAGGAATAAGGAGTTATTTTCTCCAAAATAACCCTAGCCAAACATTGACAATGCATCAAGGATATCTTTCTATGCTTCATAAGTACATATGTTCTACTTCTAAATCATGTCTTGGAAGTGGTTGCTTTGCTGGAAATTATTCACCAGTTGGTTTCATACCAAAGTCTTTTTCTCATTTTCAGCATCCAATACATGAAAAAGATAATGGTTTAAAACAATATAAATATTTGAAATTTTGCAAGAATTGTCTGGCACACTTTGAATATGAATTTTGAAGTCAAGTGCATCATTCTGTATAGGATCAAGTGTCATTTTGAATACCAAATGTTTCACAAGAAACTTCTCAACATGCTACCCTGCAGTAAGGATTAAATGACAATATTGCATCAACTATTTCCATAATAAAAGTGCACCTCGCCCATAAGACTAAACAACTACAAATGTTGTAGATCTAACAAGACCACACAATCAAATGTATTCCACAAGGCCAATACTGTATGAAAAATGAAAAGGAGTTTCCAACCAAAAATACCTTAGGCAACTAATTCAATTAGATACACCAAACCATCAGCAAAAAGGAAAACCAGCCTACTCAAAAGGCAAGCGTTTACCTCCTTTGACAAAATTTTGAGTTCCGAAACAAGGGCCTTTATTGTCTTGTCAATGCCCCTAGTAATTTGAATGGGTTTTGCACCTGCTGCAACAACCTAAACAAAAAGGTTTCATTTCAAATTATTTTCCACAAATTTAAGATACAACCATTGTCAGTTTTGTATTTCCTAATAAGCTCATAAATTTTGACAAAAGAACCAAAATTTTTTAATACCTGATAGCAATTTTTTCACTCAAAAACTATCTTAGACTCAATAAGCCCAACCCAAAACTAAAAAACCAATCACCATAAGACCCTACAAAAATGAATAGATGATCTTAATCCAGTACTATCGACAAAAAGTTACCTTTACACCCTCACTTATTAAACCCTGTGCTGTTGAATTTTAACTTCAACTGTTGTAGCAGAAGGACGGATGCAGCAGCAACATTTTTTTTTGGAGGTTTCTTGCATGCCATCCA
This sequence comes from Pinus albicaulis, assembly GCA_034641835.2. Lineage (NCBI taxonomy): Eukaryota > Viridiplantae > Streptophyta > Pinopsida > Pinales > Pinaceae > Pinus > Pinus albicaulis. The sequence goes on along the minus strand of CM076580.1, from coordinate 1,377,815,217 downwards.
GAAATTTAATTCAACATTTAAAATTCCTGCAAGTTTTTTTTGTAGACGGCCGCAGCCATATTTCTGTACAAGATTGTATTTAAACACAACAACCAGCATTAACGCAATTCACCAACCAGAAATTAAACAAACAGAAATTTACCCGACAGTTTTGTAAATTCAAAAGGAGGACACGTGGAGCATTAATATTTGATCGCATGAAATTGAAGGGAATCTGAAAACCTGAAAACCGGACCCGAATTTTTTATAGGGCACATTGGATTGAGAATTCGAGTTAAAATTAGGCAGACGTCAGCATCCCATTTTGGAACGCAAATTTGGTTTGAAATTCAATCTATTTAGACTTTTGAAGTCCGACGGAAAGGGTTCTTTAATGTTTTGATAGTTTAATATATACATATGTTTTAAACATATGTTATATATATATATATATCATATGCGAAATGAAAGGTGGGCTATCGAATTTAGTTTTAATTTTATTTTTTTAAAAAGAGGGTTTATTATAATATGTTTTATATGTTACGGCATATAAAAATAAAAAGGTCGAAAAAGCTTGGTAGTTTTTTTTATAGACAGTACGCAAATTTTTTATTACATAGCAGTGTGTAAAAAGTGAAAGACTGAGTGTAACTTTTTAAGTGTGTATGCACAGCAGTGCGAAAGGGAAAAACACAGCAGAGTGTTTTAGAGACAGAGTATGTTTGTTTTGAACAGACATTGAGTTGGTTTTATGCACTGCGTTTTGTAGCAGTCATAATTTTGTAATCCCTCTCAGTGAGGAAGAAGTGTAATAGTTTTTTTTTGAGTTATTGAAGGGAATAGAAGTTTGTTTTTAAAGTATTGAAACTCTGTCTCCTGTCAAAGAAATTTTTATTTTCTCTGTGTTAGAGGAAGGGAGATTTATTCTCCATTCATTGTTCTGGAATTTTTCAATATTCCAACATGTGCAAGAACAACAGATGTTGTGGTTCCATCCCCAGCTAAATCATTTGTCTTTGCCGCAACTTGCCTTACCAACTTGGCCCCAATATTTTCAACCGGGTCCTCTAATTCAACCAATAAAAAGGCCAAAACAATAGCATTGAGATACATTTCATTACACTGTCAATAACAATAAAATTTGACTCAGCCATAACCCTTTCCTTTTATTGTTGTGAAAAGATTTATGCATTACTCTAATGTGGCTAATCCATAGGCCAAGTAGACCACTGGGTAACAAATATGTTTCCTTTCACCTTTGAGTTTTCAAATTATGCCTAACAAATCTAAGACATTTAAGAGGGGGAACTAATACAACGTTAAAAAGAAAACCAGAGCACACATCTACAAATTACCTCCTTATCTACTGTCACACCATCATTAACTATTTTCAGAGAACCATGCTTGCTCTCCAAGACAACATTTTTCCCTTCGCCCCAAGGGTGACTCCAACAAGATCAGCAAGTTTGTTCACACCGCCTGCAAGACAAATTGACAATGCTTTCAGTAAGTGTGAAATTGAATGCCAAACCATATGTCAAAACAACCCTCCATGAAAAATTAAAATAACACATTAAAATCGAATATAAGTGGACAAGGAAAGATCCACCGCAGTGAAGTTTCACGTGCAGGTGACCTTCCTTTAAACATAATTTTTCCTCTGACCTGCAATTTTTTTGTCACTGAGCCATCCTTGTTGAAGTACAACTCCTTTTCCATAGCTCTTGTATTAACTACCTTCTCTCTGTCGCGTAATCTCAGAGTCCCTCTTCTGCTTGAGCGATTAAAGGAAATGGGTGAAAAAACCGAAAGAGAAGACAATTGTCTGCCATAATTATCAAACATTGCACCCAACTTCTTCCCCTTTCCATTGTTACCCAATGAGGTAGATGTGGCAATTGTTGTCATACCGCCCAAAGCAGAGGCCATCTTCTCTTATGCTCAATATAGAATTACAAGATCTTCATATTAGTATGAACCTTAAAAAACATGACTCCCATTGCTAAAAACCACTTTTAAGTTGTAACAGGCAAACTAAACAACTATCGCAACTTTTGGCAACTTCTCGAGCATTAAGAGAGAAACAACCAAAGAGAAATACAACCACAATCCTCATTTTAATGAGACCGGACTATATATTTGCATTAAGATAATAGAAAGAAATCACGACTATATTAAGGCCGCCACAAAACAATCTTTAACCAGTGTCTCTCGCGGCCTTCAGGTTGCCATGCTAGAGGTTGCATATTTTTAATTTAAATTCTTGACCTCTCATGCCCATCTATGAATGCATCCAATGGGATATCTACATCAAATGCTCCTTTATATCCCCAAAAACAAATTCCCGACTACAAGAGCACCAGTATTGATGGATCACCCCACACCATCGCACCCACTAGAAACGGTGAAAAAGGAAACCCGAGAAATCTTCTGAAATATCTCAAGATGACTATATGGGTGGTTCTTATGAATCAACCAACCATTCAGAACATGCTCATCAATCCAAACCATAAGTATTATGTGACAATATTCAAGCAGGCACTGAATCGGATTTCTGAAGCTATGTTAGAGAAACCCTAAACTCTCACTGAAAATAGGTGAAATGTGGCACCACCCAGAGATTGACATGTGCCAATTGGTACAAGTGGTAGACAATTGGCATGCTCAAACAACGAGGTGATGCAGGAATGACATGAGGGAGAAAATATCAGAAAAGCCCCAAATCTGGAGAACTAAAGCTCATCACCAACCTCAGATTGACAACTTTACATGATGTAACCTATGAAATCGTAAATGGAGAAATCATAGTAACAATAAAGTAACCTATGTAACAATAAAGTTGGATTCATCCTGGGAGTGGTAATGGGAGAAATCATAGTGAACAACAGGAAACATGCATAGTTTCTTACAATCAAATAGATGAAAAAACACATACAAAAAACCTAGATAATAATCATGAACAAGCTTAATATTGAATTATGAACTGTAAAGGAACTTACAAAATGTGACATTACGAACCCGGTCAAGCGCACAAGCAAAAATATCCTGGACATGACCCTGGTTGACAAGTTGTATTGCTCATGATGCAAGAGGATTTGTACCTGCACTGCCAAGTCAATCAAAATCCATCATTATCTATACAATAAATACAAGTAATCGATGTAGTATTTTTTACTCTAAGATGCATTCTTATGATAATGTTAGAACATATGTTGAAAATGTCAAAACATACCTGAATAAGCTCCTCTTCGTTTCAAGAACAATTTATTGAAGTCGCATGAACTTGGAACAAGCCTCCCACGATCTGAAAGAGTAGCAACTAAGTCAACAGTGACTTTTTTGTTGCTACGCTGGATCGAGGGAGGTTTGCTCCAAGATTAAATCGTTCCAATAAATTATTCTCTACTAAACAGGGCCAACCACGTGAAGGTGGAAGCTCTTATGGCCCCTCCCCCCCTCACATCACTCTCAATTCTCCAATACCCAATCTATATTTCATTTTTTACTTTCATGAGCATAAAAAAATATATTCAATAACTAATAAAAAACAATTCAACAAAAAGTACGCAAGGAAACATTGCAATTAATGCTTGACATAAAAATAGTATGATAAATGAGTTTTTTATATAACGCAAAAAACGTTCCAAGTATGATAACGTTTGTCTTATAATAATACAATATTTTACATTGTCAAATTTTCTTTTTCTTCTTCCTATTTTTAAAGCTCCTAATTACATCATCAATATCATCGTGCTCTCCTCCTGTTTCGTGCCTTTCAACCCGCACTGCTGACCTAGTTGCGTATTCACGATGTCTGGGCTCATCCAGTGACGGGGCATCGCCTACAAAAACAGATAATATTAAATTTTAATTGTCAGTTTTTAAATATCATTGAACTAGTTCGGTAATATTAATAAATAAAAAATTGCAATGAGATTATTTACCTGGTGCACCAGTTGTCGCCGCTGACCTAGTTGCGTAGTCACGATGTCTGGTCTCATCCAGTGACGGGGCATCGCCTACAAAAACAGATAATATTAAATTTTAATTGTCAGTTTTTAAATATCATTGAACTAGTTTGGTAATATTAATAAAAAAAATTGCAATGAGATTATTTACCCGGTGCACCAGTTGTCGCCGTTGGGACTGTTGCCCTGTCTTCCTCTCTGGTGGTAAGATCCTCAAGGGAAACATTCTATGTCATTTAAACAAAAAACTTTATAAGGACAACCATCAAGGTATAATTAGAAAAAATTATAAGTGGAAATTAATTACCGTCACGGCCCTCACTGATAGTAGCATTGTCGGCCTGGTCCCCACTACAATGATCAAGTTGCACGTGAGGATCATCTACATCTCGCTCTAAAACTGGGTTATTTGCCTCGTTGGTAGTGTTGCTCCCCTGATTTAAACAAAGTTGTTAGACATTAAATTTATGGACGAAAACAAACATATTGAAAGGTTAACGTTTTACCTTATCATGCATTATGGATCTTGGGACCTTTCCCAAGCTTCTACGATGTTCAACTACGGATTGATAGCCGAAAACGGAAAGCGATATTTTTATCTTCCTCTGTAGTTATTGTTCCGAAGTCATCACCCTACATTATATATGATTGTGTATTTTTAATCATATCCGATAGGATTACAAAAACTTTGGAAGGCGATACAATTAATTATAAGATGTTTAGCTACTTAATTACAATTCTTGCAGCTAATTTCAAGTAGCCACCCTGGCCGAGCTTGTGATGGCCCTTTTTCTCTATCCTAGCTTTGGTTGCCTTTGAGGTGTCATGCAACCTAGCATCAAAAGATTGAAGTCAGATATGACGTAGCACACTTTTATTTTAGACATAAAGAAAATTAAAGCTATTGAATTAAAGTTGTAATTTACCTTGCGGGTCCAGTTGGCATTTTTCCTTCTTTCTTTGCCCTTTTCTCTTTTCCGTCATGGATGAGTGCTCTCCACTCACTCTATGAAACTGCGAGAGGATGCTCATATCTAGGGTTAAATTGCAATTTCATCCTATAAGTGTCCCTGGTATATTTCAAATATTTGCCGGCTACCTGAGCCACCGCTTTTCTGTCAAATGTGCCGACCCCAAAAAGGGCTTCTAGATAATCTAGAAGTTCTTTTTTCAGGTTGGAATTCTGGGAATTCCACCCTGTACGTATGGTTGGGCCAAAATTACCAACGCATGGCTCTCCAGAATCCTGTAGAACTCATTGTTTCCTACACAGAATAAAACCAAAAAAAAAAGAAGATATTATCATTAATTTAAAAATAAAAATCATGATAAATATGTTTTAGATGAAGTACATGAAATAGTTAAAATATTAAAATTTACCTGGGAGTTGTACATGATTTATAGGGACACCCTCATCGTTCACCAACAACGTGCCATTAATGGTCCCTGTGGAGCTGACACGTGTAGCTCCAGGAAACGCAATAATGTAGTTGGCCATATCAGCCTCATCATTGCCAACATGTTCGGCGGTTGGTTGGGTGTCTACTTGGGCAGGGTGTGTTTCTTGGCTAGCACCTAAAGGAGTAGAAGGTGTATGAGAGGGTTGTTGGGAAATCTCTTGCCCTTGTGTCCCACTACCACCAACACCGGGTTCAACAAGTGCCAGAAAATGCTACATACAAAAGAACTTTTTGTTAGTTTAGTCAATGTAAAAATTAAAAATCAAACTATCACAATTCATCTCATGCAGAACAAAAAAAATATCCTTTTGACTTTTTATTATTACCTGATATCTTTCTAGCTACCTCATAAGATGTTGTATCCTCTCTTCTATTTCAGGTGTTTGAGGCGCGTCTATCAAAGCATTAAATTCCGACCTTGCATCTCGTGCCTTTTTTTGCAACAACAACACTGGAGATAGGGATGAAGAAAGCTCTTCCTCAAAGAGGGAATCATCACGCGTACCATGGCTAGGTGTCTGCATATTTGAACAAAATTAATATTATTTCAATTATGTAAATAACTAAAATACCTAAAGATAGAGCAATGCTGGCACTTTACATGTTCTTCCGCTGGCCTCTTTCCGCGATCATCCTGTCTCGGGGTTGTTCCTGCACTGCTCTGATCAGTCTGCCACATTGCAATAAAATTATAAATGTAAAAACTTGAAAACAATATCTAACTTGAAAACACAAAATGAAAATTGAAATAATTTCTAATAAGACACCGGAAGATAGAGTTAGAGTTTCAAATATGCCTTGCATTGAATTCAGTCCTGGAAACATGTCATTGCACATTAAGGCACCCAAACATTCAATCCACGAATGATATATTTAAGTAGGCTTATCCTATTCGGGAAAACACCATACCTATAATGCATTCACTTGCATGTATAAAGGGAAAGGAAAACATGTTTTCATACAACGGTGACAAAGGCATCTTGGGGAAAGGTATCTTCACTTTTTATTTATGTTGTTCACCCACACCACTCTCGTGTTTTCACTAATCCCGTTTTTTCATTTTTGGATTCAAATTAAGTTAAGGCCTTAAGTATTTTTTGACCTTTCGGTGTAGTTTTTATAAGTGGCATGTATGGATTTTCCATTAATTCTGCACTTTTTCTCTTCATGCGCATGTTTCCCCGGAAATCAAATGCATGATTTAGTCCCATACATTTAACAAGTTGTTGGATCAACTCCATAGGAAATATCATGTTTCCTATTCAATCAAAATTTATCTCAGTTAAGGTAGGTAGGAAGGTTTTCCCTTTGTATTAATAGGGCACTTCTAGCTTGCATTTTTATTATATCTTTCAAATTTAGTGTCATTTCAATTAGCGCATGATTTTTTGCAACTTTCAAGGTGAGAATGAACAAAGACAAATTTTTGTGATGGATGACTGTATATGACTCCATGGCCAGAGGAAAAGGCACTAATCTACTTCTTCAAATATCTATAGTTCTCATTCACCTCATACGGAGATGGTCCTTGATTTTGAGCCAAATGTTGCAGCAAAAAGTTCCCCCCCTCCATAATTTGATATTCAATGGAAATTTCTTAAATTGATGATGGGGCATGATTATGGAACATTGGCACATATGTATGTAATGTAATTCCAAGATCATGATATATGTTTGCATATGTTTATGGAAATGTTCCACCAAGTCCCCCGGAGGTGGGAGCGAGGGGGCGAGGGAGCGCGGGAGCGGCCTATGCAAAAGCTCCCTACCAATTTTCAGGAAACGTGGGGGGACGTCGGGGTCATAAAAATTATAAAATTTAATATTTAAAATGTAACTATATTTTTGTAAGGAATGTATATACAGTCATCATACACTTGCATCATGAAAGATAAATCATAAATGATAAAATTACAAATCGATGAATGATGAATCATATAATTGAAACAAATTTAAAAGTTAAAATTTAAAACATACATCATACAATCATGCATTTAAGTTTGTAAGTTTGTAACTATATAATCATTAATGTAACTACTAATAATGTACAATGAAAATAAAGTTTAAGATATCATATGACATATTATATCAAGATTCAAAATAGAGTTTAAACTGAAGTTTACAACTCAAGTCTGAAACATAAAACTTAAACGCAAATAAGTTATGTCTGAAACATAAAACATAAAACATAACATATGAATATCAAATGATATCATCATACTGATAAATGAGCATAAATGCTCAAGTTAATGCCCCACTAGTCTCTGCATCCAACTTGTGCACGAATATATCAAGATCAACCATGTCACCATCTGAATCAGAATCACTTGGATTCTCAAATATGCTAAGTGGCACATCAACTTTTAACACGAAACCATAAACTAAAAGGGGCGGTGAGGGGACGTGAGGGGGCATGAGGGAAACATCCCCTAGAAGTCCCCAAGACCCCGGAGCGCGAGGGGGTGAGGAATCTAGACCCCTAGGTGGGGGGGCGAGACCCCGTGTAACACTGGTTTATGGAGGTGGTGGAGCAAAAAAGAGCTCAAATAGAGCCGAAATTTTTCACATAAAAAGGACTGTGGGCTTGACTAATGGTTCCATTTAAAAAATGATATCTAGACAGAGAATAAGTGTAGCATGCAAACATGCATTGAAAATCCATCTGAGTTTGCATTGTATTACTTATGATGGATTCAAATTTGGGTTTCAAAATTCCAGGTTATGGCATGATTTTGTCGAGAAACCCTTAGTTGGATTCTCATGTTGGTTTAATTTATATTTTAAGTTTGTTTTGCAATCTTTGGGTGACAATAACTCATGAACTAGGTTACCAATGTGTAACAATCATATTTCAAGAATAAAGTTGTGATTTTTTTATATTATTATTATTATCTATTAGCTACGAGTATTGACACCTAATGCCTGGAATTTTGACATCTTGATAGCATGGATAATTTTGAAAATTTTTCTAGTAATGTTAACATAATAACTATCATTACGTGTCTTCAATTTCTTCACCATAATAGACCTGTGATATGGACTCATCACACAACTTCATATGCTATGTCCCAACAAGTTCAAACTGGTTGAACCTACCTCATAGTGTGGTTATTAAGGACAATTTTCTTGATATATAACTCGATAGCATAGACCACGTTGCAGTTCTAAAAAGAATCCTCAAGTGTCAAAAAAACTTCACAATATGTTCTACTATAAATCCTTTTGGGATACTTGAAATAATATATGTATCATTGATGACTTTTAAAGTATGACAAGATCTAGAGGGAAAGGAAATCAATGGAAGAGTGATCCACCAATGAGAACCTAGAATTTAGCATCAGATGAGTTAGAGTCTAGGAAATTGAAACCCTATAATTTTAATTAGTGATGAAGGACATCACACAGGTAATTATATTTTCATGTAGAATAATCTGTTAATTCAAATTTAAACTACATAATATGAAAGGCATACCATAAATTTTTCCACGTAAGTCCAAACAACCTATAAAAAGGGAAAACCTTCTTTTTCATGGGAAATAATTTACCTTTCCTTTTTCAAGATAATCTAAATCACAAAAAATATGAACTATACTGCACACATTCTTGGATAATGTGAAAGTGGAAAAGGAATACCCTACACAAGTGATGCACACATGTACATTTGAACACTAATAGATTTTGTAGTTGAAATGCAATGCTTGTTTTCATTTAAATGTAGGGTTTTTAAAGCAAGGAGAAATAATGGCTGCCAAATTAATAAGCGTTTCTTTGGGAAAAATTTAAATCTTGTATTGGGTGATGAAGATAATAGAGGGTATTGAATCTTGATTCTTGAAATCTAGAGAGAACCATACAACTTAACACAATCCAATAGAATTGACCAAAAAAACCCAAATAGAGTCAACCCTACTATAGGAGGAAGGGTTTGCAGTAAGAACTTACCATTTTGCAAGAGCTGAGGGCGAATGCTGTTCTGCAAGAGCCGAGGGCGAACGCTGAGGGAGAATGCTGAGGGCAAATGCTGTTCTGCAAGAGCTGAGGGCGAATGCAGGGCGAATGCTGTTCTGAAAGAGCTGAGGGAGAATCCAAGGCGGATGCTATTCTGCAAGAGCTCAGGGTGAATGCTGAGGGCGAATGCTGTTCTGCAAGAGCTCAGAGCGAATGCTGAAGGCGAATGCTGTTCTGCAAGAGCTGAGGGCGAATGCTGAGGGCGAATGCTGTTCTGCAAGAGCGGAGGGCGACTGCGCGCGTGATATCATACGTTAATGTAGCACACACAATATGTACATTTGAACACTAATATATTTTTGTAGTTGAAATGCATGGCTTGTTTTCATTTAAATGTAGGGTTTTTAAAGCAGGGGAGAAATAATGGCCGCAAAATAATAAGCGTTTTGGGAAATGAAATCTTGTATTGGGTGATGAAGATATGAGAGGGTATTGAATCTTGACTCTTGATATCTGGTTTTGGTGAGAACCCATGTTCTCTAACACAATCCAATGGAATTGACCAAAAAAACCCAAATAGAGTCAACCCTACCATAGGAGTGAAGGCCCGTAGGTAAGAACTTACATTTTCCAAGAGCCGAGGGCGAATGCTGTTCTACAAGAGCCGAGGGCGAATGCCGTTTTTTGCAAGAGCCGAGGCAAAATGCGTCGAGGGAAAATGCTGTTCTGCAAGAGCTGAGCGCGAATGCTGAGGGAAAATGCTGTTCTGCAAGAGCAGAGGGCGAATGCGCGCATGATATCAAACGTTAATGTAGCTATTGTGACAAATACGAAACAATAAAATCATTTTTATGTAGCGCGCATATAAGTTTCGAATTTTTATGTAACGCGCATATAAGTTTGGTATTTTTATGTAGCGCGAAAATAACTGTCATTATACCGACGGCGGAAAAGGCGTCGCTATTACGACGGGCGCCTCCAAATGTCGCAATGGTGACACCTAGACATTGTGTCGCAGTTGCGACGTTTAGAGTCGTCACAATAGCGACGCTTTAGGCCATGGTGTCGCAATTGTGACGTCTTCCTCTAAACGTCGCAATTGTGACACGTTTTTAAGTGTCGGTATTGTGACACTTTTCTATAGATGTCGGTATAGCGACGGTTTCAGGCGGGATGGAAAAAATTTGGGAAAATTTCCGACATTTGGTCAAAAGCGTCGGAAACAAGTGTCGGAATTTCCGCCAAATGTAGTAGTGTCTAGAATGCGAGTGGCTCACTAGTCTTAAGTAAGGATTCATCCTAGTTGGTGCCCATACTTGGATTAGTCAAGCACTTTAAATAGGCCTAGTCATGATATACTGTTCCATGTTCATTTCATCCATATTTTCTGCTATATTAGTTACTTGAGGAGGGTGCTTTTAAAACGCCATTGTCATGTATGGATTCTTAGTTGGATAAGCCCATATGTGGTTATGTTGTGTATCTGGGTATCAGCCTCATGCTAACTAGTATCTTCTTCATGTTTCTCCACTGCATCCACTTTCTGATATTTGATTTCTGTGGCATATTATTTGAACTGGCCCTCTTTGCAGTAAGCTGTCTCTTAACTGTATGATGCTTTTGTATTGAATTTTTTCATGCTGTTCCTACATTATTCTTATCTTTGTATCAGCTTCTGAGAGAGTTTGGTTCCATTTAAATTAATTTCCTTGTTTTGCAAGAGATAGTAAGAGAGCTTTTGGATTGACAACCCAAGCTATATTATGAGCTCCTTGCTATGATAAGATGTCCTAGGCACTGGTCTATGGAAACTCTAGGCTGTCTCTAGGGTAGACAATAATGGTCGACAACACCCATATTACAATTTTTGTTCACCATACCAACGAAGCAGAAGGATAATTTAGAGGAAAGCCAATGAAACAGGAGGAGAAGTCAGAGGAAGGAGAATCCATAGGAACATCAACAAAATATAAGGAGAAGCCAGAGGAACGCCAATGAAGTAGGAGGAGAAACCATGGTAAAAATCCTAATTTTTTTCCCCTGTGTGTGCATGGTAAAAACCCTAATACTTTACCCTCTATGAGCATGATAAAAACCATAGTTTCTGGAAAAAAATATCTGTTTGAATCTTAGTTTATTGGTTAAAATTTAGTCATGAAGAAATGGATACTTCTATGGAGAAAATTGAGCATATAAAAGTTCCATTTTATCCTTTGATTCTTTATAGCTTTTTTGGCTATATTTGAAAATATAGTCTTTGAGGTCATATTTTCCTAAGGTAAATTTTCCCTTAGATTTTCACTCAAGCAACTCAATTGGTGTTTCTTTTGTTACCAATATTGTCTCCAAATTTGGAAGATCAACAATTGATTGTAGATGTGTCAGAATTTGCATACCAAATTTACCACTTTTACAAGGAGCGAAGTATAAGCCAATTTCCCTACCTAAGAAGGGAAAGAATCCTTTTTTAGGCTCAACTACGATGGTTTTAGTTACTTAAAATTGGTTTTCTTCCTAGCAAACTGTAATCACCTACACAATTGAAACTGATGAATTACATAAAATTTGTTTCTATTCAATGAAATTGTGTACAATTTGGTATTGATAGACTAATCATGCTCTTCACTTGCTTAACCCTCCAAAGCTTGAGAGTGACTAAGGTTTCTAACATTGTTCTCTCTTAAACAAACACCTTTAATGTAATTATTGAGAAAGGGTTGGGTTATCTCCCTTGTATCAATATCAACGAGGGGTATTTGTGAATTTTAGTTATGAGTTAAAAGCAAGTACACTTTAAAAAAATAATTAAATAAATATAGTTAATGAAAAAATTTCCATACAAACCTTAGGAATCTCATTATCAAATAATTTACTAGGATGTCCATAATACTCTCATGAGGGTTGATAATCTCATGAAAATTTCTTCTATAAGGAACCTAATGAGGTTAAGCCCTAAATGGATTTGTGTATTTGATGTTCATGCTTAGTAGTGATTGCTACCTTGTGGAACTCTTGCTTTAAGGCATTGTCCAAAAATATAACTGGTCAATTAAAGAAAGTTTGTTTCTATTTGTTAATTTTGCTAGCCGAGGGATAAATTCCCTCCTTTGGTCAATCTTGTTCTTCAAGGAAGATACCTTCTAGCCCTTTGAAGAATTTAATTTGGTTAAGGAAAAATATATATTTTAATATGGAAACCCCCATGTGCACAAAAAGTATAAGTCAACCCAAAATGAAATTGGACACCCTTGAATGGCTATAAATACAAGCTAAGTGACCCTCATTTTGAGATCATAAATCATTTTTATTTATTTATTTTGGCTCACGCAGGTCTGAGATTGGTTCACAAAAGTTGGTTCGCACAAGTCCGAAATTGCAGGGTTCAAATCTCGCACATGTGATTAGGGTTTTTGGTTCTCAGCTGCAGGGATGCTATAACATATTTTCAGTTGCAAGAGGTTGGAGGGTTGCAACTGCACACACATATAAATATGCATGTGGTTGGAACCTAGGATTTGATTGTGAAAATTGACCATATATTACAACAATTGATGACATTTTATCGCAGGTGTTGTGCATGTTAGCCCTTCGATCCAAATTTCTGGCCTAACACCCCTTCCTAATCCTTCAAACGTATTATCGTGGCCAAAAACTTCCATGTGATGCCTATCGTTGACCACTCCACCTAAAAATACCTTGCATAAAGGTCTAAACCCGCCATTAGAATATTATCGGGCCTAGCCCCTCAGCCTTAGACCCCTTTGTTTCATCCCCCCATGTGACTCGGGCACAAGACCGGGCGCCAAGAAGAAAGGAGCTAATCGTTCAAAGTTTCGGGGGCACCCATGGCCGTCCGATCAGAAGCAAATCAACGGAGTGGAGTTTGCTTACCGTGGTGATCCCCGTGTCCTCATTCACTGTGCAAAAACTGGTGGTTTCATTCCGCACCACCTCCGCTGGGTCAGCGGTATTCTCCATGGAGCCAGCGATTCCATTCAACATAAGCTGCGTGTCTCGGTGTACGATCTCCAAACCGCCCATTTCGCGCATTAAAGGTCAGATCATAGACGCGAAGCAGAATTCTTCAGCGTCGCTGGATTTGTCAGCCTTCATCCAACGGTGATTATCCTCCGAAGCTGCACGAGTTTTAACCTACGTCCATCGCGTCCCTGGCCCCACCTTCGACTGCCCTTTGGCTCGTTTTAACCGTCGATCTCATTCAAGTGATCATGTGGCCCATAATCACTTGCATTTTCCCCGCTTGACTAAGTCCTCCACCATGTCATCTATTCCTCTTGGCTTTTCGTACGCCTATGTGTCATCACCCCGCGGGCCCATTATATTTCCATCCCCACCGTCTATATATATACGTTGCATTCATATTTGTTGTTTTTATCTCTTACATCGCATTTTAACCATTCTACGTGGAAGACTTACATTCAGTCTATTTATTCATGCTTCCCTGTAATTCCTCCGCCACCTTGCATATTCTTGCCATGTGGCTATGTCCTCAGCATCACCATTGTCTCCACCATCCACGCCTCTTGCACCTATGCCTGTTCTTTCTAATGTATTTGTGGGTTTTTCAGGGTTATATTAAAAAGGAGCTACCATGATTTACTGCCTCCATAGCGGGGACCAAGAAAATCTCAATAGACAGTCTCTGAAGAAGAAATTTAAGTAGGAAGCTGGAGGTATTTGCTGTGATAAGACTTCATTGATATGAATGGAATGAAAATCCATTGAACCCCTCAGAGCAATACAAAAGGTAGATTCTGGTAGCCGAAGACATTAATTTCGTAGCATGAAAATATTAGTGAAAGGTCTAGAGATACAACATCCTGCATTAAAGGTCTTGGATTTAAATTTAAAATGTTGGAAGGTACAGTGCAGAAAACAATACTCTCAAAGGTGATATTTTAGTCAAGTTCCCTCCAAGAACATACATAATGTTCACGAAGAATTACCCTCATGCCTCGTTCTTGAAGATATTTTCTTCCAGTGCATTTATTTCCACAGGTAGATTACAAAGTACAAATAATTATACTCAGTCATTCACAGTATGGGCGCGAGGGTTTTTCCGCCATTTTGTTCAAATCCAATCATTAAATGTGCATCACCTACCTCATCCTCTAGAGCTTTCTGTTTCTCTTATAAAAATGAGGAAGAAAGACATTGTAGGGGTTCCATATTTCTATCAGCAAACTGTGCAGTGAAAGGATTTTGTATACATCTTGTAAAGTTTCTGTATGAAGGCTCAGAGCCCGTAGGGTTTCAGTGAGGAGGAGTTATAATTGTAATGAGGATTCTGGTCTTTGGTATCCCACAATATGTAATCTCTTCTTATGTGTTAATATAATATCTCATTTCATGCTATTTATCTTCTTGTATCATGTTCTAGAATGCGAGTGGCTCACTGGTCTTAAGTAAGGATTCATCCTAGTCGGTGCCCATACTTGGATTAGTCAAGCACTTTAAATAGGCCTAGTCATGATATACTGTTCCATGTTCATTTCATCCATATTTTATGCTATATTAGTTACTTGAGGAGGGTGCTTTTAAAACGCCATTTTCATGTATGGATTCTTAGTTGGATAAGCCCATATGTGGTTTTGTTGTGTATCTGGGTATCAACCTCATGCTAACTAGTATCTTCTTCATGTTTCTTCACTGCATCCACTTTCTGATATTTGATTTCTGTGGCATATTATTTGAATTGGCCCTCTTTGCAGTAAGTTGTCTCTTAACTGTCTGAAGCTTTTGTATTGGATTTTTGCATGTTGTTCCTACATTATTCTTATCTTTGTATCAGCTTCTGAGAGAGTTTGGTTCCATTTGAATTGATTTCCTTGTTTTGCAAGAGATAGCAAGAGAGCTTTTGGATTGAAAACCCAAGATATATTATGAGCTCCTTGCTATGATAAGATGTCCTAGGCACTGGTCTATGGCAACTCTAGGCTGTCTCTAGGGGTGACAAGAATTGTCGACAACATCTTTTTGGCGCCGTTGCCGGGGACGAATTTGAGAATATTAGTTTCCCTGGGCCTCGAAAAATCATATTCACTCTCTAATCAGGTGAGCACAGAGAGTTGAAGATTTTCATATCTCTCACCTTGGCGACTCCACTGTTCTTTATTTGATAAATCTATTGGTAGTCCTGGCTCCTCGAAAGCCACATTTGAGGTCAGATTCCTCTAAGTTAAAGACATCCTCTGTATCTGACCCAGAGAAGATTATTCATAGAAGAAGTTGGAAAGAAAGACAATCAGCCTGTGCTGAAGTCCCTGAGTTTTCTCAAGAAGATTATCCATCCTCTTCTTCTCAGGAAATCCCAGTGGAAAATCCCGACTCCACTGAGGAAAATCCTGAATATTACTCAGATAGCCCACCCAGGGGAAGTGCTAGAACCAAAGATAACCCTCATCCTACCCCTGAGGCTGAAGAAGTTAAAGAAGTCACAGAAGTAGCTGCTGTTAACCGTGAACTATTCCCATCTACACCTCAGGCTTCTATGCAATTTATTCCCATTGTTATACATACTCCACTTCCTCCTCCTCTTCCTCCATTTGTACATCAGATCGTTGCACAACCCCCACCTCCTCCAATGGCTAATGTTCCAGCTTTCCTACTGAATAAATATGCTCCACTGGCCTTACCACAAGTGCTAAATGATATGCCACAGGATTATTTGAAGATTCTGCCCAGATTCAATGGAGAAATTGAGATTGATGCACAGAAACATCTTGAGGTCTTCTGCGCTTTTGCAGAAAACTTAAACGTTGAACATTTGGATGTAGTATTAAGATTGTTTGTGAAATATTTGGATGGTGAAACCAGAAAATGGTTCAAGACATTGGGAAACCGTTCAGTAACCACCTGGGATGACATGGAGAATAATTTTCTCAGAAAATGGGGAGAAAAGAAAGATCATGGACAGTGTCTCACTGAGTTCAATACACTCAAGAAGAGACATAATGAAGGGGTGTCGGAGTTTATTAAGAGATTTAATAAGTTATATCTAAATCTCCCTACAGATATGAAGCCTCATCAGAATGCTGCAAAAGTTGTTTTCATTGCAGCCTTTGACTCAGATTTCGGTTTCTCCCTCAGGGAGAGAAAGCCTGCCACCCTAGATGATGCTCAGTCAGATGCTTTTGAATTGGAAGCAAACTTTGCTTCCTCCGGAAAATTAAAAGGGAAGGCTGAACATGATGCTAGAAGGAGGGGAAAAGAAGAACTATCCACTTCCAACCAGGATAAGGATTCAGATAAAATGGAGGAAATAAGCAAAATGATAAAGAAGATGGTCAAGCTTGAATTGGAGGCTAAGAATTCAGCCCCCAAGAATTTTTACAATGCTCCAAACAGAGGTTACAATCCCCAGTACAAGAGACCACCCCTGCAGATATTGCCAAGGGATCCAAAAGAACAGAAATATCAGGTACTACACCCACTGTACCTGGAAGGTCCAGCAGATGACTCCACTGAAGACGCTGCTTATGAACTAGAAGATTCAAATTTTGCGTTCTCAAACAACGATGAAGTGGAATGCCCATTGCAAGAAGAAGAAGAAGCAGAGATTGATCATTATGTAAACAATTTGCTGATTTCATGCAAGCGAAATTCAATGTAAAATATGATCTCAGATCTCCAAGGAAGAGGACCAGGACTCAAGATGAAGAACATGAGCCACCTCAAAAGTGGGAACCTTCTCAGAGAGAACCATCAGTACAAAAAGATGCAGAAAAAGGTAAGAGTCCTCTGAACAAGCCTTCACAGTCTAATGATTGAGCTCCCTCTTCTTCCAATACAATTAGCCCTCCTAATGTCAATTATGTGTCAAAAGAAGTAAAATCCCCAGCTGAAAATAAAGAGTCAAAAGAAGTTGTAACAGAAAAGCCCCCTCCTCCTTTCAATTTGCAAAAAGAACTTCAGAAGATCAAAATCCCAGTCCCCTTGACTGAACTGTTGAAACAACCAGTATATCAATCTCAAGTCACCTCTTTCATGCTTCCTCCAGAAGCAGCACTCACCCCAGATAATATCAAGCACTGGAAGGTATTTGAGGATGAAGAACAGATGACGGGATTCCTAGAAATAGAAGGTGAATTCTCCAACATGGAGATTGATGCTGATGAAAGAAATTTGACACCACTTGATAGTCAAAGAAAGGAGGAAGGAAATTCGGTGGAAGACTTTAATCCATGGAATGAAGAAATCAGGCTGCTGGATATTTTGTTGAATAAACATGATTCAGTACAGGAAGATAGTGAAGACTTCCTGGGTCTTAGAGGAGACTTAGGATTTCTGAGGAAAGAATTGGTGACTGAATCATCAAGCAAGACCATTGGGTCTTATGATTTCAAAAATGACAATTTGGCTGTGTTGACAGATATTGCAGAAGACAACCCATCCTTTGGAGTTGTTTCGGATACAGATGAGCTGTCGCAGAAGGAGGAAGGTGAGGCTATCATGCCCCATGGGAAGGAACTTGTTATTACTGTTAATGACAAGAAGGAGCTGATGTGTCTGATAGACAAAGGGGAGACTGGAGGACAGAATTTTGGAACTACTACAGTGATGGGAAATCAAAGTTCCATTATGATAGAAGAGGAGAGTGCAAAATCCGAAGAACCTGATCTGATTTCCAGAAGCAATCAAGAGGGTGGAGGACAATTACTAAATATTGTCAAAGAAGAAGAAGAAGAATATGCTGAAAAAAATGTGCAGCATATTGATGAAATGCTTGAGAATAAATGGCTGATTCGTCTGCCAAAAACTTTTACAGAAGGGAATGAAATTGCAGACACTGAAGTGAAAGTGCCTGAAGCTGTGAAAGAAACAGGAGTAGATACTACTTTGCAGAATTTAAATATGCTTACTAGTACGCAAGGAGAAATGAATGATTATGTTACTGCAGTTAGAGAATTAAAAGGTAATTTACTTCTTAAAGATAAATCTGCAGATGATGAGTAGGAGAATGTTGCAGAGGGAGCTATCCTAAGAGATATTCAGGAAGTTTGGGAAGCAGCCACATTTTTAGCAAGACGGGCAACATTGACAGTAATGTTCAAGACAGCAACAAGAAAGTGGAGAAAATTTGGCAAAGGAAAAACAAGAGCAGAATGTGAAAGCATAGCTGGAGGCAAGTTGCAGAACAAAATATGTAAACATAGAAGGGTACAGTTGAAGAATAATGCAACTAATGAACACCAGCAAAGCAGAGTATGGGACCCAAGAGGCAGAGACAGCCTGGTGTATTATATTGTACATTAGTTTTCTTTTTGTTTCATCATTCTTTGAATAATGTGTGTGCTGATGAATTATAGAGTGAAAACTAGAGGTGCTGAAATGTAGAATCAACATAAGAAATGATCGGATGGTCTGCATGTTCTCGGCACATCCCAGGATGAACGTACCGTCCCCAGCTGGAGCTGATGTTGTGCATGTCAGCCCTTCGATCCAAATTTATAGCCTAACACCCCTTCCTAATCCTTCAAACCTGTTATCGTGGCCAAAAACTTCCATGTGCTGCCTATCGTTGACCACTCCGCCTAAAAATACCTTGCATAAAGGTCTAAACCTGCCATTAAAATATTATCGGGCCTAGCCCCTCAGCCTTAGCCCCCTTTGTTTCATCCCCCGATGTGACTCGGGCGCAAGACCGGGCGCTAAGCGGAAAGGAGCTAATCGTTCAAAGTTTCGGGGGCACCCATGGCCGTCCAATCAGAAGCAAATCGACGGAGCGGAGTTTGCTTACCGTGGTGGTCCCCGCGCCCTCATTCACTGTGAAAAAACCGATGGTTTCATTTCGCACCACCTCCGCTGGGTCAACGATATTCTCCATGGGGCCAACGATTCCATTCAACATAAGCCGCGTGTCTCGGCGTACGATCTCCAAACTGCCCATTTCGCGCATTAAAGGTCAGATCATAGACGCGCAGCGGAATTCTTCAGCGCCGCTGGATTTGTCAGCCTTCATCCAACGGTGATTATCCTCCGAAGCTGCACGAGTTTTAACCTACGTCCATCGCGTCCCTGGCCCCACCTTCGATTGCCCTCTGGCTCGTTTTAACCGTCGATCTCATTCAAGTGATCGTGTGGACCATAATCACTCGCATTTTCCCCACTTGACTAAGTCCTCTGCCACGTCATCTATTCCTCTTGGATTTTTGTACGCCTATGTGTCATCACCCCGCGGGCCCATTATATTTCCATCCCCGCCGTCTATATATATATATATATATATATAGATATATATATATGTTGCATTCATATTTGTTTTTTTTATATCTTACATCGCGTTTTAACCATTCTACGTGGAAGACTTACATTCAGTCTATTTATTCATGCTTCCCTGTAATTCCTCCGCCACCTTGCATATTCTTGCCATGTGGCTATGTCCTCAGCATCACCATTGTCTCCACCATCCACACCTCTTGCACCTGTGCCTGTTCTTTCTAATGTATTTGTGGGTTTTTCAGGGTTATATTAAAAAGGAGCTACCGTGATTTACTGCCTCCATAGCGGGGGCCAAGAACATCTAAATAGACAGTCTCCGAAGAAGAAATTTAAGTAGGAAGCTGGAGGTAGTTGCTGTGATAAGAATTCATTGATATGAATAGAATGAAAATACATTGAACCCCTCAGAGAAATACAAAAGGTAGATTCTGGTAGCCGAAGACATTAATTTCGCAGCATGAAAATATCAGTGAAAGGTCTAGAGATACAACATCCTGCATTAAAGGTCTTGGATTTAAATTTAAAATGTTGGAAGGTATAGTGCAGAAAGAAATACTCTCAAAGGTGATATTTTAGTCAAGTTCCCTCCAAGAACGTATAGAATGTTCATGAAGAATTACCCTCATACCTCGTTCCTGAAGAGATTTTCTTCCAGTGCATTTATTTCCAGAGGTAGATTACAAAGTACAAATAATTATACTCATTCATTCACAGTATGGGCGCGAGGGTTTTTCTGCCATTTTGTTCAAATCCAATCATTAAATGTGCATCACCTACCTCATCCTCTAGAGCTTTCTGTTTCTCTTATAAGAATGAGGAAGAAAGACATTGTAGGGGTTCCAGATTTCTATCAGCAAACTGTGCAGTGAAAGGCTTTTGTATACATCTTGTAAAGTTTCTGTATGAAGGCTCAGAGCCCGTAGGGTTTCAGTGAGGAGGAGTTATAACTGTAATGAGGATTTTGGTCTTTGGTATCCCACAGTATGTAATATATTCTTATGTGTTAATATAATATCTCATTTCATGCTATTTATCTTCTTGTATCATGTTCTAGAATGCGAGTGGCTCACTGGTCTTAAGTAAGGATTCATCCTAGTTGGTGCCCATACTTGGATTAGTCAAGCGCTTTAAATAGGCCTAGTCATGATATGCTGTTCCATGTTCATTTCATCCATATTTTCTGCTATATTAGTTACTTGGGGAGGGTGCTTTTAAAACGCCATTGTCATGTATGGATTCTTAGTTGGATAAGCCCATATGTGGTTTTTTTGTGTATCTGGGTATCAGCCTCATGCTAACTAGTATCTTCTTCATGTTTCTTCACTGCATCCACTTTCTGATATTTGATTTCTGTGGAATATTATTTGAACTGGGCCCTCTTTGCAGTAAGTTGTCTCTTAACTGTCTGATGCTTTTGTATTGGAGTTTTGCATGCTGTTCCTACATTATTCTTATCTTTGTATCAGCTTCTGGGAGAGTTTGGTGCCATTTAAACTAATTTTCTTGTTTTACAAGTGATAGTAAGAGAGCTTTTGGATTGACAACCCAAGCTATATTATGAGCTCCTTGCTATGATAAGATGTCCTAGGCACTGGTCTATGGCAACTCTAGACTTTCTCTAGGAGGGACAATAATTGTCGACAACAGCAGGCTTCTCAATCATGGTTGTGATTATTAACATTGTTGGGTTCATATTTTGGACCTTGTTTAGTTTATTTTGCTGGATAATTTTATGGTTCAAGATATGGAATATTGTACTCTCTCTTTGCTGAAAACATTCAATGAAAATCTAATAAGAATAATAATTTGAAAGGGTTTCACCCCTTGTGGGGGTTTTCCCTCCAATATTGGTGTCTCTAGGTGTGAATTATTTTCTTCTATTGTTCCTTATGTTCTGCTGCATTGATGATGATATTTTTCTTTCTATATAGTTGCATATGTTACTGAATAATTTTATGATGGTGTGGGGTGAATTCAATTTGTAAATAATGAAATTCAATTATTTAAAGCAACGAACAATATACCCCTAAGAAAAATTAACATGGTATCGGAGCTGGGCTAAAGAAAAGTCATTGGTGATCATCCCTATGAAGACACCATTGGTGGAAGCAAGAGAATATGGAAGAGACCTAAAATAAGGCTAGGGTTTGAAGGAAACCTTAGGAAATATAGTTATTAGGTTTTGATGGATAATAGAGGTTAGGGTTTGGAAGAAACTCTGGATTTTGACAAAGGCTTGAGAAATGCAATCTAGAAACCCTAGCATGATCAGTGTGAAGATGTTATAGAACTTGTGACATGTTCTATGTAACCCTATATGGGATAGTATCAATTAGGCTTGGTTTCTAATGAAGTTAGTTGAAATATATTGAAGGCAAAAAATTTATATTGTTGGGTGTGTGTTATATTCTTTCCACGACTAGTTCAACGCATTGTACGTTGCGTTGGGCGCAACGCCCCAAGATTTTTTTCATGTAGACTCAATAATATTTGGGAGGATACGAGGATGGGGGAAAACCCAAAAATGGTGGGAATACCTACCCATGGTTTTGTGCATGGGTTTTGCACATGGTTTTGGGTATGATGGTTTTTTTCCCATGGTATTTTTTAGATCTAGTCAAGGGAACTGCAACTATGTTCTAATCTAGGGTTAATGGATTGATTTTTATGATTTCTTAGACATGTATATATATGTATTATAACATTGAAAGGAATATAATGAAAAATAAATCTGGTATTCCCGATTTTGGGTTCCAGGGGAAAATATCTTTGTATATTTTTTTATGTTCTCTCCATTATTTATTTTTCTGTTTTAAGAATTCATTTGCATGTAAGTTATATAAAAGGTTAAAAATTACATTGGAATTAGAGAATTTTTTAATTCAAGGGGACACCTTTGCTGCTGAGGGGTTTTGCTCGGCCCTGTGGTAAAACCTATTCAGTGGGAGATCTGCGAGATCGATTCTTGTGGTGAAAGAAGATGGAGAACAATGGAAATATAGAGATAGAGAGATATAATGGTTAGATTTTTGAGCTGTGGAGGATCAATAAGGATGATTTGTTGGTGGACCGAGATTAGTGGATTGTTTTAGATCCAGGCACGACACAAACAAGAATGTCGGCAGAAGACTGTGTAGAGTTAGATCGGAAGGTGAAGAGCACAATATGATTGTGTCTCTCAGATTCATTATTGTTGAATGTATTAGTGGAAGCTATGACGAAGGCTTTGTGGGAAAAGTGAGTGAATTTGTACCAAGCTAAGTCTCTGGCGAACAAGCTGTTCCTGCTGAAAAAATATATATAACCTGAGGATGAAGGATGGAGACTCAATGACAAAGCATATGAATAACTTTAATATTGTGGTAAGCCAATTTTTATCTGCTAATATAAAAAATTTAGATGAAGATAAGTGCATAATTTTGTTGCATTCTCTACCAGATTTGTTGGATAGTTTGGTTGTTGTAATAGGTAGAAATACAACTACCTTGAATTTTTATGAAATAATACAATCCTTTTTGTCAGAGGAGATGGGATAAACAAATATGGAGATTGAGAATGGAGATGCCTTATCTATGAGAGGATGGTACTAGAACAGAAAAAAAAATAAGACCTCGAGTGGGATACATAAATCTAAAGGAATATCTAAATCTCCAGGAAAAACTATAAAGGTGTGCTGGAAATGTGGAAAGGAAGGGCACTACAAAAATGACTATAGATCTAAATCTCTCGAGAAAGGAAAGGGATATAATGATGCTCCTTTTGTAGAGGAAAAAACAACCTCAAATGAAGGTGGGGATGTGTAGTTGACTTCTTCTTCAAGAAAAAATTTAGATCATGAGGCATGGTTGATTGACAGGTGTATCCTTTCACTTCACTCCCCCTAGGGAGTGGTTCTGCGAGTATGAGAAATATGATGGTGGTGATGTCTCCTTAGGGGATGATAGGAAGAATAGAATTATCAGACGTGGAAAATTCAAGCTGAAATTGCAAGGTGGAAGGATTAGAAAACTTCCTAGTGTTCTGCATATTCCTGCAATGGATAGAAATATTTTCTATAAGAAATATGGATGATGCTGGTGTAAAAATTGTGTTCGATAAATATACCTACAAGATGGTTTGGGAGCACTAGTATTGATGTGAGGAGTTCAGATTAGAAATCTGTACAAGCTTCTGGGTAGCATTGTTATTGATGGGTGCAACAATTCTATGGTTCCTGAAAGTGGAGTAGAAAATATAGTGGTCTATGAGAAAGTACCATGCTATGGAATCAAAGGCTTGGAAATATTGTTAATAAGGACCTTCAAATACTGCATGGTAATGGTATGGTAGAAGGTATGTCTAATTTCTCTCTGGATTTTTTATTTTTATTTTTTTCAACATTGTGTTTTTGGGAAGCATAATCGGGTGAGTTTCCCTCATGTTATAAGAGGGTGAAAGAGATATTAGAGCTTGTGCACAATGATGTGTTAGGACCTATGCCGATTTCAACATTGGATAAGTTTCTGTACTATTTATGATTTATAGATGACTTCTCAAGAAATACATGGATATATTTCCTTAGGAAGAAACTTGAAGTCTTTGACAGGCTTAAATAATTTAAGGCTCTGGTGGAAAATTAGACAGAGAAGAAGATTAAGGTGTTGAGGAAATATAATGGTGGAGATTTTTGCAAGAAGTAATTTGAAGAGTTCTGTAAGGAGTGTGGTATATCATGTTAGAAGACTACTCCATACACACCTCATTAAAATGGAGTTGTAGAAAGAATGAACAAGACAATGATGGAAATGGAAAGATGCATGCTCGATGGCACTGGATTAGGGCAAGAATTCTAGGCAGAGGAAATGGATACTACATGTTACCTGGTTAACAAATCACCTTTATCAACGTTGGAGGATAAGACTCCACATGAGGTATGGATTGGTAAGAAACCCTCTCTTTCGCATCTGAGGGTATTTTGCTATGATGCATATGTACACGTTCCAAAGGAGAAAAGAAACAAGTTGGATAGTAAATCTGAAAGGTGAATTTTTATTGGATATAAGGATGGTTTAAAATTTTATAAGCTTTGGAACCCATAAACATGGATGGTTGTGTATAATTGAGATTAAGTATGTTATTAAACTAAAAATGATACCAAAGAAACCTGGAAAGATAGAGTTTGAACTAAAGGAGGAAGAATCAGAATCTACAATAGAACAAGAATAATAAGAAGAAGATCCATAGACTCCAGTTTTGAGAGTGTAGAACTTATATAGAAACTCTATAGCAATGGATTCAATCCGATCTTGTGCTTTACTAAAACAATATAGCGAATCCTTCTACTATATTTGCGGAATATCAAACTCGATCGCTCAATCACATGCAAGAGAAAGGAAATTATCGATCATACAACACAAGATGTGTATGGGGAAAGAAACTGCTCAAAACCCCTTTATCATATATTGTACGAAGTCAAAGAATCATGAAACAATACAATGCTTTCTCACACCGAGAAAATCCTGCACTCACGAACCCTGATATTGCTAAAAAATGACAAGCAATTATTAGGAAAAATTGACCAACACTTAGCCAATTCTCAGCCCCTGCTTAGCTCAGCCTTTCTCACGCAATACATAGAAAATTAATCCCTATTAAATAGGATAATAAACCTTCCTTGACTACACAATCCATCATGAGCCTTCCTGTGACTTTATAATTGCGCCCGAGTAATTTTCTAATAATAAAATTGATAGTTATCTTCCCTTTAACCTCTATCTCAACTAGATATTCATCAGAATTTACATGCATGCAACTATTAATAGTGAATCATCGGTTATATAATTGATCACTACTTGTGAATTAAATCTAATTTAATTCACTGGACCTCTCACTAGTTCATTACTCTGTTAGAACTAGTTAAACTGATATTAACTCAATTAATTTGAGTTAAATGATTACACATACATTAAACTAATGCATTAACTGCAACTAGACCCTGAAAATAATAGAATCACTCTACATGCCTCACCTTTGACCCTCAAATTGAAATTCTTGAGCTAACTCAGTCTTTCTGACTTAGTTAACTGATACAAGTTGTTCTGAGATGAAATTAAAATTTATTTTCCAATTTATTTAAGGGATAAATAAATTAGACACCCACATTTAGCACTTATGTGTAACTAAATTTCTCACCAATATGTGACTGGAATCCCACACTAGTATGTGGTCAATTTTTGTCCTTTCTGGTTGCCAATTTCATTGTTTCTTGTTGCAAATTTCAACACTCCCTCTTAGCAAGAAAGGAATCAATCTATCCTGATCCAGTACCTTTGGAATGTTCTGCATGCAACACTTATCTAATGTTGTTTTCACATGCAACTCTTGAAACTGAATAGCCTCCAAACAACTGAATCAGTATAATGCATCTGTCATCAGAGTCTTCTGAATGCTGCTAGCTACTGCACATGTATACTGGACTCTCTGTGCTACTGCTGACATTTGCATCTGTGCCCTCTGCATTGCTGCCAAATCTGATCTGCGCTCCAGTATTTGACATCTATCACTCTGATTTCTGTCTTCCTGAAATTTGAATTCATAAATCTAACCGATCCTTCCTGCTACTAGTATATTGTGAGCTCCTCGTAACTAGGTTCGATCCATGAGACACACCATCTCAATGGACCCTACCAAAATTTATTCTTGGGATTAATTATCCACATCGCCCCACCTCACACCTGGAGGTATAGCTTCATGTACGCCCTCTGCCTTTTTGACTCAAAGTTTTCCCCTCCTGGAGGTCTCTGATTGAGTGGAATCTTCCACTCGGTCTCCTCTTTGCTTCTCCAATTGTGGCCACTCCACAACCTACTGAGACTGCTTCTGAGGCTGCATGTTGAGAAATAATTGCTCCCTCTCAACCACCAAGTCATTAACCACTGCTTTTCTCCTCAAATATTTGCATGCATCCTCAACCTCGAGAGCATACAAGTTCTTGACTCTTGAACCGATCTGCTTCACCTGACCCGTGGCTATGTGTTTAAGGAACACCTTTCCTTTTCTAAACATCACCTCATAACCACAGTCTTCCAATACTGCTACAGAGACAAGATTATTCCTTAGGCCTGGAACATACAAAACATATGCTAGTCTGAGAGGGGAGCCAGACTCCCTCTGAAAGGTAATTGTACCTATGCTGTTCACGCTATACCTCCCTTCATCTCCAAAGTTTATGTTCTTTTGGAGGTCCTTCTCCTCCAAGTCATCGAAGAGATCTCTATTCCCCGTCATATGGAAAAAGGCACTGTTGTCTAGATACCACATGCATCCCATTACAATGATGACCATGCATGCAATGAGATTAAAATCAAGCTCGAACTATGAAGCCAATGTTTCACCCACTGCAGCTGCAATCTTCTTCTTGCTTGCCTTCTTCTGTGGACAATTCGAAGCATAGTTCCCATGCTTGTGACAATGAAAACATATGATCTTGGACAAGTATCTCTTGCCCTCTTCACCTTGGGACTTATTTCCCTTGGCTTTCTTTCCTTTTCCAACTATTGCACAATATTATTCTTCGTTCGTGTTGGAGGTGCTGTCTTTGGTGCTCCGACTTATCTCTTCTATTACCAAGTCAGACCAAAAATGCTCCTAGTCTGGTAACTTCTCTCTCCCATTCATAGAGTTTTGGTAACTATGCTAGCTCTTAGGAAGGCCTATAAGTACTAGTCTAACCATGTCATCATTGGCTACAGTCACACCAACAATTCCAAGCTCATCTAGACATTGAGTGAATTTCTCCAAGTATATTGGTACCGTCTCGCCCTCTTCCTTCTTGATTTTTTTGAGCTTTTCCTTTAGCACCAACTTCCCTTGGTCGCTGCTATTCTGAAACAGATCTGTCAAGGCCTTCCACATATCATATGGAGCCACCTTCCCATGGATACTCGAGAAAATATGATCTCGAACTCCCTCTAAAAATATCCTTCTCGCCTTTGCTACCTTCTTCTGCCATGCATCAATAAGTTGGGCATCTGATGTTGCAGGCTTGGGAATATAAAAATCTATGAATTCCTTCAACCTGTTTTCCTCCAACACTGCCTCCATCCTTTCCTTCCATGGAATATAACTTTAATTTCCCTCGAGTGAAAATTCAAGTCTCAAGCCATTGAAAGACATCTTGATCTGCTGTTGGATCCTGAAGAATAAATCTGCAAATTTGGACCTGTTCAAGACAAACTCAATTTCTTCTCTTCTATTGTGATTCCTGGCGCTCTGATACCATGTAGATATTATATAGAAAATCTATACCAATGGATTCAATCCGATCTTGTGATGTACTGAAACAAGATACTGAATCCTTCTATTATATTTGCGGAATATAAAACACGATCGCTCAATCACATGCAAGTAAGAGAAAGAAAATTATCAATCATACAACACAAGATGTATCTGGGGAAATAAAATACTCAAAACCCCTCTATCATATAATTTACAAAGTCAAATAATCATGAAACAATACAATGCTTTCTCACACCGAGAAAATCCTGCACTCTACCGACCGTCTCACCCTGATCCTGCTCAAAACTGACTAGCAATTCTTAGGTAAAATTGACCAACACTTAGCCAATTCTCAGCCCCTGCTTAGCCCATCCTTGCTCACACAATCCCTAAAAAATTAATCCCTATTAAATAGGATAATCAACCTTACTTTACAATGCAATCCATCATGAGCCTTCCTGTGACTTTATAATTTCACCTGAGCAATTTGCTAATAATACAATTGATAGTTATCTTCCCTTTAACATGTATCTCAACTAGGTCTCCATAAGAATTGACATGCATGCAACTATTAATAGTGAATCATCAATTATGTGATTGATCACTACTTGTGAATTAAATCTAATTTAATTCAATGGACCTCTCACTAGCTCATCACTTAGTTAGAACTAGTTAAACCGAATTTAACTCAATTAATTTGAGTTAACTGATTACACATGCATTAAACTAATGCATTAACTACAACTGGACCCTGAAAATAATAGAATCACTCTACATGCCTCACCTTTGACCCTCAACTCAAAATTATTGAGCTAACTCAGTATTTTTGACTTAGTTAACTGATACAAGTTGTTATGAGATGAAATTACATGTTATTTTCCAATTTATTTAGGGGATAAATAAATTAGATGCCTAAATTTAGCACTAATGTGTAACTGAATTCCTCACCAATGTGTGACTGGAATCCCATACTAGTATGTGGTCAATTTTTGTCCTTTCTGGTTGCCAATTTCACTATTTCTTGTTGCAAATTTCAACAGAGAGGGTCAGTTCGAGAGAGAAGGCAACTAGGAAGGTATATTCCATATATATTTTTTTCATTTTTTTCTTAATCTATTACTAATGATGATCCCATAATTTCCAAGGAGGTAGTATATTAAAAGGATGGAAAACTATGGAAAGAGACCATGGTTTATGAAATGGAATCTTTAGACAAAAATGAGGCTTGGGATCTGGTGGAGTTGCCGGCTAAAAGGAAACCCATTGGAAGAAAATGGGTGTTTAATAAGAAAATGAATGCATAAGGCAAGGTGGATAAATAAAAATATTGGTTGGTAGAAAAAGGTTATTCCTAGGTTATAGAAATTGATTTCGGTGAATTTTTTTCTCCTATTGTGAAGTTAGCTTCTATTAAATTACTTCTATCTGTTGTTGCTGCTTTTGATTTTTAGGTAGAGGAGATGGATGTGAAGATAACATTTCTTCACGGGGATCTAGAAGAAGAGATCTACATGAAGCAACCAGAAGGCTTTGCGGTGAAGGGTAAGAAAGAACTGGTATGGATGTTAAAAAAGTATCTGTATGGGTTAAAGTAGTCACCAAGGATGTGGTATCATAAATTTGATACATATATACGGGGACTTGGCTTCACAAGGAGCAACATGGATCACTGTATGTATTTTAAATTAATTGGTGATTGTGTTATTTATTTGGTCTAGTATGTGGATGATATGTCGTTGATTGGAAATGACAAATAAATTATCTAGGATTTGAAGACCCAATTTTCCTCCAAATTCGACACGAAGGATCTCGGTGTTGTGAAATTTATTTTGGGCATGGAACGAGATTGGGAAAAGAGGAAGATATGGTTAAACTAAAGGAAGTATGTCGAGACAATATTGTAGAGGTTTAATATGCATGATAGTAAACCGATGAAGGTTCCTATTCCTGTAGGTGTAAATTTATCTAGTGAATAGTGTACCAAGACACAAGAAGAGGAAGAGGACATGTCCCGTGTTTCATATGCAAGTGTAGTTGGTAGCCTAATGTATCCAATGGTATGTACTAGACTAGACATTGCACATGCAGTGGGAGTATTAAGTAGGTTTATGTCAAAACTAGGGAAGGAGCATTGGACAACATTGAAGAGTGTTTTTAGGTATTTATGTGGCACTAGTAATTATGGTTTATGCCACCAAGGAAGACTAGGATTGGACAGAGTTTTGGGCATCCATAGCTTTGTTGATGAAGACTGGGATGGATATCTAGATTGCAGAATATCTACAAGTGGGTATGTGTTTAACCTATTTGGAGGAGAAATAAGTTGGATGAGCAAGAGACACTCTATAGTGGCACTTTCAACTACATAGGTAAAATATATGGTAGCCACTCATGCGAGAAAGGAAGTAGTTTGGTTGTAGAGGTTTTGCTCAAGTATGCGGTTAGTACAACGAGCTATAAGGATATATTTTGATAGCCAAAATGTAATTTTCTTGGCAAATAACCCTGCTTATGATTCGAATTCAAAGCACATTGATGTTGAATATCACTTTGTGAGGGATGTGGTTGAGGAATAAAAGGTGTTTCTGGTAAAGGCGGAAAATTTGAAGAATGTTGCAGATGCGACAAAGTTTGTGAGCATTGGGAAGTTTTATTGGTGTAGAGAAACAATGGGCATTGCAATATTGGACCAATGATAAAGATCTCCTGTGATCCCTTGTGTGGAAAGAAAAAAATAAGTGGGATAATGTTGGCTATGTTATATTCTTTCCATGATTATCTCCATTCATTCTACGTTATGTTAGGCACAATGTGGGGGGGGGGGGGTGTAGCCCCCTTGCACGGGGTTCAGGGCAGTGGCCCGAGATTTTTTTTTTTTATGAAGACCCAAAGATGGTGGGCGGACCTACCCATGGTTAAGGCTTTGAGGAGAAAATAAGTGGATAAGGACTTGGTGGTCGAGAGGTAGCAATTATCTCTCAACATGTAGCCTCAGAAGAAATCTTAGAAGGTTGTGGAGCAACCACAATTGAAGAAGCAGAGAGGAGACCAATTGTAAGAGTCCACTCAAGAAGAGACCTCCAGAAGGGGGAAATTTCGAGCCAGATGGGAAGAGGGAGTACATGCAGCTATACCTCTAGGTGTGAGGTGGGGCGATGTGCTGATATGATCCCAAGAAGAAATTTGGGCAGGGTCCATTGAGATGGTGTGTCTCATGGATCGAACTTGGCTACGAGGAGCCCATAGTACAATGGTAGTAGGAAGGATTAGTTATATTGATGCAGTCAGATGTCAGGAGGAAAGAAATCAAAGTGACAACTGTCGGATACTGGAGCACAGATCAAAGTTGGCAGCAGTGTAGAGTGCATGGATGCATATGTCAGCAACAATGTAGGGAGTCTAGTAGACATGTGAAGTAGCTAGTAGCAGTCAGAAGAATCCGATGACAGATGAATTATACTGATTCATTTTTTTGGAGGCTATTCAATTTCAGGAGAGTTTCATGTGTGAACAACACGAGAGAAGTGTTGCATGCAAAACATTCCAAAGGTACTGGATCGGGACAGATTGATTCCTTTCTTGTTGAGAGGGAGTGCTGAAATTTGGAACAAGAAATAATGAAATTGGCATCCAGAAACAAAATCTAGAAAATGGCACCCATAAATGGTTACCATGTGAGGATTTTTATTTATTTATCCTTAATTAAATTAAAATTAAATTGTAATCTTATCTCATAACAACTTGTAATAGTTAACTAAGTGTGATAGACTGAGTTAGCTCAATAATTTCGAGTTGAGGGTCAAAGGATAGGCATGTAGAGTGATTTTATTATTTACAGGGTCCAGTTGCAGTTATAGCACTAGTGTGGTGTGAGTGGGCTCAATTAACTCACATTAATTGAGTTAAAATCAGTTTAACTAGTTCTAACTGATTGATGAGCTAGTGGAAGATCAAGTGAATTAAAATAGATTTAACTCAAAAGAAATGATCTAACAAGTAATTGATGATTCAGTATTAATAGTTGCATGCATGTAAATTCTGATGGAGACCCAGTTGAGACAAAGGTTTAAGACAAGTAAACAATCAATTATATTTTTGGCGAACTGCCTAGTGCAGTTATAAAGTCAGAGGAAGGCTCCATTGGAATTACGCATTCAAAGAAGGCTAATTATCCTATTTAATAGGGATTAATTGCCTAGGGATTGCGTGAGAAAGGATGGGCTAAGGAGGGGTTGAGAATTGGCTAATTGTTGGTCAATTTTGCCTAAGAATTGCTAGACAGTTTTGAGCAAGATCAGAATGAGGCAGTCAGGATAGTGCAGGATTTTCTCGGTGTGAGAAAGCATTGTATTGTTTCATGATTATTTTACTATGTATAATATATGATAGAGGGGTTTTGAGAAAGTTATTTCCCTAATAACATATTGTGTTGTGTGATTGATAATTTCCTTTCTCTTACTTGCATGTGATTGAGTGATCGTGTTTTATATTTCACAAATAGTGTATAAGGATTCAGTATCTTGTTTTAGTACATTGCATCATCAAATTGAGTCCATTGATATAATTTATACATGGTGTTATAGATGTGTTAGATATTTTCTACATGGTATTAGAGCAGGAATTGTTTGGGTGCCGAGTTTACAAAGAATATATGAAAATTTTGATCCAAAATTTTTAGAAAAAATATCATATTTGGATTCCTTGCGAAAAAATACCCAAATTGGAAGAAAAGAGATCGGTCGAATCGGAGCTCGGATGAGGGAGATATCGTCGATTACAATCAACTATTTTTTTAGAAAAAAATGTGACAGCAGGAAAATTACAATGTGCGCAAGTCGGAAAAGGAAAGAAAGCCACAAGAAAGAAATCCCAAGGCAAATAGGGCAATAGATACTTTTCCAAGATTAGGTGTCTTGACTGTCACGAGCATGGACACTATGCTTCGAATTTTCCACAGAAGAAGGCAAGGAAGAAGGAGCCTTCAGTTGCAGTGGGTGAAGCATTGGCTTCATAGTTCGAGCTTGATTTTACTCTCATTGAATACATGACCAAAAATCTAATGGGATGCATGTGGTATCTAGCAAATGGTGCCTCATTCCATATGACGGGGACTAGAGATATCTTTAGTGACTTGGAGGAGCAACACCTCCAACAGAACATAGAGTTTGGAGATGATGAGAGGTATAGTGAGATCGTCATAGGTACAATTACCTTTGAGAGGGAGTCTAACTCCCCTCTTAGACTTGCAGATGTTTTGTATGTTCCAGGCCTAAGGAAGAATCTTTTCTCTGTAGCGGTATTGGAAGACCGTGGTTATGAGGTGATGTTTAGAAAAGGAATTGTGTTCCTTAAACACATAGCCACGGGACAGGTGAAGCAGATTGGTTCAAGAGTCAAGAACCTGTATGCACTTGAGGTTGGGGATGAATGCAAGGATTTGAGGAGGAAAGAAATGGTTAATGACTTGGTGGTTGAGAGGGAGAAATTATCTCTCAACATGTAGCCTTAGAAGCAATCTAAGAAGGTTGTGGAGCAACCAAAATTGGAGAAGCAGAGAGGAGAACGAGTGGAAGAGTCCACTCAAACAGAGACCTCCAGCAAGGGGAAATTTCGAGCCAGATGGGAAGAGGGAGTACATGCAGCTTAATCTCCATGTGTGAGGTGGGGTGATGTGCATATATGATCCCAAGAAGAAATTTGGGCAGGGTCCATTAGATTGATGCAGTCATATGTCAGGAGGACATAAATCAGAGTGACATGTGTTAGATACTAGAGCGTAGATCAAAGTTGGCAGCAGTGAAAAGTGCATGGATGTAGTGGTTATTAGTAGTGCAGGGAGTCTAGTAGACATGTCCTGTAGCTAGAAGCAGTCAGAAGACTCTGATGACAGATGCATTATACTGATTCAATTGTTTGGAGGCTATTCAGTTTCAGGAGAGTTGCATGTGCAAAAAACACTAGAGAAGTGTTGCATGTAGAACATTCCAAAGGCACTAGATTGGGATAGAATGGTTCCTTTCTTGTTGAGAGGGAGTTTTGAAATTTTCAACAAGAAACAGTGAAATTGACATCCAGAAACAAAATCTAGAAAATGGCACCCATAAATGGTTACCATGTGAGGCTTTTCATTTAATTATCTGTAATTAAATTAAAAGTAAATTGTAATATTATCTCATAACAACTTGTAATAGTTAACTAAGTGTGATAGAATTAGTTAGCTCAAGAAATTCGAGTTGAGGGTCAAAGGATAGGCATGTAGAGTGATTCTATTATTTACACCGTCTAGTTGCAGTTATAGCACTAGTGTGGTGTGAGTGGGATTAATTAACTCACATTAATTGAGTTAAAATAAGTTTAACTAGTTCTAACTAATTGATGAGCTAGTGGAAGATCAAGTGAATTAAAATAGATTTAATTCACAAGTAGTGATATAATAAGAAACTGATGATTCAATATTAATAGGTGCATGCATGTCAATTCTGATGGAGACCTAGTTGAGACAAATGTTTAAGACAAGTAAACAACCAGTTGTAGTTTTGGTAGACTGCCCAAGTGTAGTTATATAGTCGGAGGAAGGCTCCATAGGAACTACGCAGTCAAGGAAGGCTAATTATCCTATTTAATAGGGATTAATTTCCTAGGGATTGCGTGAGCAAGGCTGGGCTAAGGAAAAGCTGAGAATTGGCTAAGTGTTGGTAAATTTTTCCTAAGAATTTATAGACAGTTCTGAGTAGGATCAGAGTGAGACAGTCAGGATAGTGTAGGATTTTCTCTACGTGAGAAAGCATTGTATTGTTTCATGATTCTTTGACTATGTACAATATATGATAGAGGGGTTTTGAGCAGGTGCTTTCCCCAAGAACATCTTGTGTTGTGTGATTGATAATTTCCTTTCTCTTACTTGCATGTGATTGAGCGATCATGTTTTATATTCCACAAATATTGTAGAAGGATTCAGTATCTTGTTTTAGTACATTGCATGATCGGATTGAGTCCATTGATATAATTTCTACGTGGTATTATAGCTGTGTTAGAAATTTTCTACATGTTATCAGAGCAGGAATTGTTTGGGCGCCGAGTTTGTAGAGAATATCTGAAAAGGTTTATGCAAAAGTTAAAATAAAAAATAGTATATTTAGATTCCTTGCGAAAAATACCCAAATTGAAAAAAAAATCGGTCGAATCGGAGCTAGGATGAGGGAGATATCATCGATTTACAATCATATATTTTAAAAAAAAATTTGTGACGGCGGAACAATTGCAATGTGCGAGAGTCGGAAAAGGAAATAAAGCCAAGGGAAATAAGTCCCAAGGAAAATAGGGCAAGAGAGACTTGTCCAAGATCAGGTGTTTTCACTGTCACGAGCATGGGCGCTATGTTTCGAATTTTTCACAGAAGAAGGCAAGCAAGAAGGAGCATGCAGTTGCAACGGGTTAAGCATTGGCTTCATAGTTCGAGCTTGATTTTACTCTCATTGCATGCATGGCTAGCACTGTAATAGGATGCATGTGGTATCTAGAAAATGGTGCCTTGTTCCATATGACAGGGAATAGATATATCTTCAGTGACTTGGAGGAGAAGGACCTCCAACAGAAAATAGAGTTTGGAGATGAGGAGCCCACAATACAACAATAGCAGGAAGGATCAGTTAGATTGACATAGTCAGATGTCAGGAGGACATAAATAAGAGTGACATGTGTGAGATACTGGAGCGCAGATTAGAGTTGGCAGCAGTACAAAGTGCATGGATGCATATGTCAGTAGCAACGCAGGGAGTCTAGTAGACATGTGCAGTAGTTAGTAGCAGTCAGAAGACTCTAATGACAGATGAATTATACTGATTCATTTTTTTGGAGGCTATTCCGTTTCAGGAGAGTTGCATGTGTGAATAACACTAGCGAAGTGTTGCATGCAGAACATTCCAAAGGCACTAGATCATGACATATTCATTCCTTTCTTTTTGAGAGGAAGTGTTGAAATTTGCAACAGGAAACAATGAAATTGGTATCCAGAAACAAAATCTAGAAAATGGAACCCAGAAATGGTTACCATGTGAGGCTTTTGATTTAGTTATCCTTAATTAAATTAAAAGTAAATTGTAATATTATCTCATAACAACTTGTAATATTTAACTAAGTGTGATAGACTTAGTTAGCTCAATAATTTTGAGTTGAGGGTCAAAGGATAGGCATGTAGAGTGATTCTATTATTTACAAGGTCCAGTTGCAGTTGTAGCACTAGTGTGGGGTGAGTGGGACCAGTTAACTCACATTAATTGAGTTAAAACCAGTTTAACTAGTTCTAACTGATTGATGAGCTAGTGGAAGATCAAGTGAATTAAAACATATTTAATTCACAAGTAACTGATGATTCACTATTAATAGCTGCATGCATGCCAATTATTATGGAGACCCAGTTGAGACAAAGGTTTAAGAGAAGTAAACAATCGGTTGTATTTTTGGTGAATTGCCCAGGTGTAGTTATAAAGT
Organism: Pinus albicaulis; assembly: GCA_034641835.2. Classification (NCBI taxonomy): domain Eukaryota; kingdom Viridiplantae; phylum Streptophyta; class Pinopsida; order Pinales; family Pinaceae; genus Pinus; species Pinus albicaulis. The sequence goes on along the minus strand of CM076580.1, from coordinate 1,377,778,874 downwards.
CAGAGGAAGGCTCCATAGGAATTGCGCAGTCAAAGAAGGCTAATTATCATATTCAATACAGATTAATTGCCTAGGAATTGCGTGAGCAAGGCTGGACTAAGGAGGGGATGAGAATTGGCTAAGTGTTGGTCAATTTTGCCTAAGAATTGCTAGACAATTTTGAGCAAGATCAGAGTGAGACAGTCAGGATAGTGCAAGATTTTCTTGGTGTGAGGGTGTATTGTATTGTTTCATGATTCTTTGACTATGTATAATATATGATAGAGGGGTTTTGAGCAGGTGCTTTCCCCAAGAACATCTTGTGTTGTGTGATTGATAATTTCCTTTCTCTTGCATGTGATTGAGCGGTCATGTTTTATATTACGTAAATATTGTAGAAGGATTCAATATCTTGTTTTAGTACATTGCATGATCAGATTGAGTCCATTGATATAATTTCTACATGGTATTATAGCTGTGTTAGAGATTTTCTACATTATTATTTGCAAAAAATGAATAGAAGACAATTGACTGTTGAAGGAAGAATTATAGTCATGAATAAACATATGATGCTATTGAATATGTTGTGGCAAGTTATAATATAAGCAGAGAAGGTTTCTACTAGTCTAAGCCCCAAATATAGGGATAAAAGCTTAAGAGTGTGATTATAAGCCTCCCAACTGAAAACAAGAAGGATTATGGGTGCGGTTGAGCCTGTAGGGTACAAAACTAAAATATTATGCACAAGACTAGGAGCACAACAAGATTGTGAATTCCTACAATCATGGGGAAGATGATATAGAGTTCTATGACTAGGGAAGTTTTGCCTAATATTTTACTTATTACATAGAATATTAATATCTTAATTAATCTTGTGTTTGCGGGGACTAGAATATGCATATCAATATATTATTTTTCTTGATTTGATCATTGGAACTAGTATATGAATATATTTGGCAAAAGTTTCAAGGGTTTCACAAGATTCAACGTGACTTAGTTAGACTATAAATATTTAATTTTGACATGATGCTTGACAATTCATAGATATGTTTTGGCTTATCGATTGATTGAAGTCACAATGATAATAAGTTAGTTTTTTTATTAGATTTGGTTCTTGATAATGGCGATTTTCCTTGATGTGGAATGATAGTGAAATGTAGAAATTATTGATTATGTATTGGAGTCATTGGAATTTGGAACATTGATTGAAGTGTAAACAATTGTGATTTAGTATTCAATGATATCACAATGAATGGATGAAACTTATATGACTTATCCTTGATGTATAATGACAAAGTAATTCATACTATGATTATGTGGATGGCCTGATGAAGTTTGATATTGCATAATGACAATTTTTGACATGCCATTAGATAAGGTTGTAACCTCATATTTGGGTGTGAGCTCTACATGGATCCTAGATTGAAGAGTTTGACAATGATACTGGCAGGAGATTTTAAAGCTTTGATATTAGTTTTGGTTTGGAATTTAAAGATTCATAAACAATCCTAGTTGATTTGATTGCATAATGTTAATTTGTTTGAGGTTGAGCATATTGGTTTGGTTAGTAGTATGTTTTCAGAAATAATTTTATTGTTTGAAGTAAGGTTCTCAAGCCTAGCGTGTCCACATTGACAGTTACCTAGTGAAGCCTAGAAGATGTGTTCGAAACTCTACTTCAAAAGTGGTCCAAAATATGTTTTTGATTTTGGTTTTGTATGTTGAAAATATATTCTTGGTAGGTAACAAGCCTCTGATGATAAAAGTAAGAGGGATTGGGAATTTGATATTGAGATGGAAGACCTTGGAATGATGCACTAATTTATGAGATTAGAAGTTTGGAAAAGGAAAATATGTCTTAAAGTTTTTTGGCATGATGGAATACAAATCCATGGACACCCTGATGGAATTGAATTTCAAGAAGTTATGAGGAGATATTGATGAACCTAACTTGGTAACTGACAACTGATTGAAGCATTTATGTTCCTTGTGAACACCCATCTAGTCATATGTTGTGTAGAGAGAAACCAAAGTGAATACATGAATAAGTCATTTCATACACATTAGGTTGCCTCCAAGCACATTTTTTGAGATATTCGCATGGGATGATCAATATTGGTTTGATATCATTGTAGGGATGTATTAATACATAAACACACTAATGATGATTGGTATGGAAAATATATTAACATAAAGAGAACATTTGGGTGTTGCTTTAACTTGGGATCTTCCATGAAATTTTGATGAGCAGGAAATAAAAGTCCGTAGCTTCAAGCACGACCAAGTTTGAGTACATGGTTACAAGCATGGCTAACTGTGGATAAGTTTGGTTGAGAAAGCTATTTGGAGAGATATTTGAGCAGGTTCTGGTTATGATATTGATATATTGCGACAATAAAAGGTGGGATTTGATTGGCAAAAATTACCGTATATTGTTGGGACTGAGATATCTCCTTGTGTTGAGACAATGTTTCTGTATGCGATAAGCTTAAGCTTATGTTTGTTTCCTCTGTGAGAGGGAGGATGAATAAGGTATCCTTTTGTGAAATGTATTTATTCTGACATAATATTTTAATGTAATGTCCTGCATGAAAAATAAATCAAAGGACTTCTAATGTTTGAGGTAGTGATATTGAGCTATTTAGTGAGATGTTTAAGTCAATACCAGATATGAGCACGTTTATGTGTTTATGATCTATAGAGAGAAGGGATTATCGAGGACACTGAGTCAACTATTACCCCATGTATGAGCTCCCAAGGTGAGGAATTGAGATGTAGGGCTCCTGGGGTTGAGATATCTCTAGAAAATATGGTATCATCCCTATATGTCACCCATAGGGTGGAAGATGTTTCTCCCCTATCTTGGTCCATGCAGAGTATACCCTAGTTCGAATTTGTCTTTCCCATCCATTTGGCCAATGGGTGTTGGTTTCTTGAGTTAGGAGAAATGATTACTTCTTATGGTAAGTTGAATCCCTCTCAAGCTATAGATGCATATGTTATATCGCATGACTATTGAGGGTCATTGTTGGGAAGATAAATAGGCAATATGATGGATGAGATAATATATCTCACCTATTGATCGACATCGGGTGAAAGACGTATGATCCCCTATGAGATGACTTGAGGTGATTCCCATTGGACCTTACTCATTGTCAATGGATTCTGGGTTGAGATGTGCTCCCTGATGTGGTTCTAGGTTGATAAGGGCTCCCTGATGATAATATCTCTAGTTTTTCCTGGGTAGTAGCGTTGAGCTCCCCACTGGAAGTGATTCCAATTGGTAGAAATGGCTCCCCGATGAATAGAGAGTGGTAGCTTCGACTCCCCTCCAATTTCACATTCTTCTTATTTTAGAGTTTAGAGTGTTAAACATATGAGGAAATACAAGAAAAGATAAGAATATACAAGAAAATATGAGCAAATATGAACGAAGATGAGAAAATATGAGTCGATATATATATTGATGACATTTTTTGATGAGATACGTGTGATGGGACATATGTTGCAATTGATAATTTATCCCTAGATGAGAGGGAGTGTTAATTTTGGTAGATCGGGAAAAATTCCATCCTTTGGACAGTCTTCCTTTTTAGGGAAGACCCCTTCTAACCCTTGGAAGAATTTAATTTGGTCAAGGAAAAATATATATTTTAATATGGAAACTCCCATGTGCATAGAAAGGATAGGTCAACGCAAAAGAAAATTGGACACCCTTGAATGGATATAAATACAAGGAAAGTGACCCTCATTTGGAGATCATCAATCATTCTTCTTTCCTTGTTTTGGCTCACACAAATCTGAGGTTGGTTCACGGAAGTTGGTTCACACAGGTTTGAAATTGCAGGGTTCAAAGCTCACACATGTGATTAGGGTTTTTGGTTCTCAGCCGTAGGGATGCTACATGATATTTTTGGCTGCAACCACATGCACACAAGCCTATGAGTGTAGTTGTGGGTTTCGTATGCATGCACATCTCTCTCTCTCTCTCTCTCTTAGTTGACTGCAGATTCTAACAGTTGATGAGAATTTACCGTAGGATTATGAATCAAGGTTTTTATTATTAGCATGTTCGAGTTCATCTCTTACATGTTGTTTAGTTGATTTTACTGGATATTTTTGTGGTTGAAGATATGGATCATTATACTCTCTCTTTATTGAAAACATTCAATGAAAATCTAATAAGCAAAAGAATTTGAAAGGGCTTTCCCCCTTGTGGGGTTTTTCTCTGGTCTTAGACCAATCTTGGTGTCTCCATGTGTGAATGATTTTCTTCTATTGTTCCTTATCCTCCATTGCATTGATGATGATATTTCTATTTCTATATAGTTGCATATGTTGCTGAATAATGTTATGATGCCATGGGATGAATTCAATTTAATTATCTAAAGCAAAGAAAAATATATCCCTAAGAAAAAGTAACACCATTCAATGAATTTGTGTATATTATGTTCTTATAAACTGATTATTTTCTTCACTCACTTAACCCTCTAGAGCCTATGTTCTTTAGGAATTTAAAATTCAAGAAAATTAAATTTGCATTATTTATACAAATGTTTGCAACAAACTTAGAACTTTTTCACAAAGTACAATGAATAATTCTAAATTGATATACCACTAAGGGACTAGATAAATAGGAGAAGAATCTATTAAATTTAAAAAATAATAATAGTTTTTATAAGTTCACAAATGAAAATATTTTGATTTGTTTTTGATAAGTGACCACACATACATGTCATCCCATGGATGATTTTTTTCTTTATATATATGTGCCCATGGTGACCCATCATGTATAATAATGACATTTTAATCATGTAATTTAATAATTATAATTTATTTTTATGTTTTTATGTCTACAAATATTATTTTATCTTCAAAACATTGGCTCTCAATTTTTTTTTTTGTCCTCAAAACATAGTTAATAGGATTTCCTATAGTTGAGCATACCTTGTTGAGGCATCATATTTATCTCTTTGCAAGGATTTGAACCTATTATTAATCAAATGTTGACAATTGTTAAGGTTCCTTTATATTGTGTTCACCATACTTTGAAGTTATTTGACGTAGTTATGTAACATGAAGCCTTGATGCTCATTCATATAATACATTCTTCCTACCTCAAGGATAGAATAATTGAGTTGATTTTCCAATGTCATTTGATTTCCCTATTGTCTATTTCCTTGAACTTATCCTTTTAATTATGAATCCTCTTCTTGTATAATAGTTTTTCAAGGCCATATAATTAAATTTTTTAAAACTTTCCAATAACTATTGCTTTGTATTGGTGGCAGAACCACCTAGATGAAACAACCATTCAATTCTTCATTCAATAACTATTCCATATAGTAGTAAATCATAAACCCATTTATTTGATTCCATATTTTTCATTTCTATAGAAATTCGATTGCATATATTTGTCTCCTTGACCTCTTCTCCATTAGTTACAATAACGTTTAAATCCTTGGTAGGACACACACAAATGATTTAATTTTTTAATGAAGTTGATTTCTACATAGTTATGATTACTTCCAAAAATCAGCTAGTATCCTTACCTCCTATTTTCTATAATTCCTTTAAGTTTCAAGGTTATGGTTTATTTTTTTCCACCAAGGAAAAATTGTAATTTCCATTAATAATTTGTTGTATCGATCACAAAAACGATGCTGGAAAACCAGTTGGTACATATCAACTATCCATAGTGTATATGTCTGAGTATACTAAGTTCTGATGGTGTTGCATTTTTACATATTTACATATCCATCAACAGACAAAAATTTACAAAAAATAAATATTAGATGTATCTGACTGATTCATGTTGTGGCTTCCCTTTCCTCTATGAATGGCCTGTGGTAGTATTGATGAAAATCATTGTCCTAGTGCTCCTGTATCATCCACTGCTTGAATTGAAGGTGTGCGACTTCTTTGGATAGGATGTCGGAAACCTGGTTCCTTTCCCTATAAATGTGAGAGCAAGAAATAAAATCAAAATATTGTTTGAGAGCATAAAGTATCCTCTAGTATGCCTTCGAGTGTGTGTATGTGGCATTGTGAAATTAAATTGAATCAGTTAATAAAAATCTTAGAGTCCCCAAAATTTTGTAAATGTCGAAAGTTCTGTTCATGGGCAAAGATCATCAGAAGGCAAAGGTAGAATAACTCAACGAAATTATTGGTTCCACTTCCCAATACCATTTTTATTTTGTAATAGTGAGAGTCTGAAATGGGATTGCCCCACCACCACATCCAGTGGCTTGTGAAGAACCATAAAAAATATGCCCATGGACGATATTTTTCAATGATCTTAGGTGCTATATGCCTAACAAGATTAGGAGGGTCCTCTTCCGGAATCAGATCATAAGAAACCTGTATCCTTGCAAAATGTGTCTGCCAATCCATGGGTGAATCTTGGAAGATTTTTCTATTGCAGGCTAACCATATTACCCAACAGATAATGACCAGATGATTTCGATGCTTGTGCTTTTCAGATGACCACCACCATTGTTTCTAGGTATCTTGGAAGGATTAACCACGCCACCTATTTGTGATGTTGAGTGACTGTGAGAGTTTTTTCCAAACATATTGTGTGATGAGGCATGCTATGAATAGGTGGGAAACAGATTCGGTCGAGGATTGGCAAAGGAAACAACAGGATGGTCCATTCACAAAGAGTTTCCAGAGATTATCATCAATGGGTACTTTGATATTTAATAGACACCACATAAAGAGCTTGGATTTTGACACAAATTTGAGTTTCCATAGTGGTTTCCACTGCCATTCTTTGTCTGCATGTTCATGATTTGAGAGAATATATAGGTATCCATCCTTGGGAGTGTATTTTTATGTATCCCATATCAAATCATCCTCCTGATCAATGATCCGAGCATATGATTCAGTAAGGGAATCCATGTATGCAGTCCATTCGATGTGTAGATGAAGTGGGATCCCAATAGTGGCAACAGACTTCCAGGATTGGCTGTAGAGAGATGTGTTGGCCTCATCAACAATTTGTGATAGATATTTTATACCCAAAGCATCAAGTTTGTTTCTCATTTCTTGTGAAAGAAGGTGTCTATTTCCATAGCCAGACCATGTATCATATCCATTTTACACCTTCTCTCCTGTGCCAATGTGCCATGCCAAGCCTTGTTTGATTACATTGATGGAAAGTATGACGCTTTTCCAAATGTTGGATATGCCTGGCCTGCTTCTGATATTGCTAAGAAACCATTCCAAGAGAGTAAGAGGGTATATATATTTGTGGAAAACAACTTCATGCTAGAGGCACGATGTATTGAGCAATTTCCATCCTAATTTTGCCATGAGCGCTTTTGAGAAATAATTTATATCTTTCATTCCCTAACCACCCTTCAAGGTCATGGTTTATATATATATATATATATATATATATATATATATATATATATATATATATATATATATATATATATATATATATATACTATCATCGTTACAAGTGAAAATATAGGGTTGCATCCTACTTTTATTTTATACTAAACATTATGAATGCTCATTAATTGATGTGGAATGCACTTCACATAATTTAGGTTATGTTTTATACTTTCTTCTTAAGGTACTCTTCCTTCATTAAGGCATTCTTCCTTCATTCATCCTTTGTTGGTACAAGAAGAGTGAGGTTGATGATATTTTTAACATGGATTTATCACCATCACATTATAATTTCAACCCATAGGTGGATTTATTTTATAAGTATAATATTACCATTTCCTTTCCATTTATAACTTTGCAATGATGTAGTGATTTGTCTTCTTCCTAAAATCTTTTAAAATCCAATCTTTAACTCATCTAGTTTTTCTACCCTTATATACTTTTTTTAGTATCTTATTTCTTGCATCTACGTCTTTGATCCCATTTCTTTATAGATTTCATGCATTTGAATCCTTTTGTATTTAAGCTTCCAAAATTAGTTTACTTCCCTCTCATTGATGTGTGAAATATATCTTGTTTTTTTGTTGTGTGGTTTGGGAGGATGTTTGACATGAATAAAAATTGTGATATTTTTGGTATGACTTACATAGTTTTACTTCCTTCATTTTCACCTTATGTAATTTTTTTTTCATGATTTTAATAGCATGCATCTCCAATGTCAGGTTTTAACACAAAGAAATCAATATATAATTGATCTCATAATAACTCAAGCACTCTTGTCATAAGTGTTTCTCTATCATGAATGAATAGGTCAACATCTCATTTGGTTGTAATCTAGTAAATTTTTTTCTAAAAATATGTTTGTTCTTATATACTATAGAATCTTTTAAACAATTTATATCTAAAAATATTCAAGTTGAATAAGATATGGCTTTGAGGTTTTCCAACACATGTACCATTTTTATTATAGGCCATTAAAGGGAATGGATGATGTTGATTTTTTATTCTTAATTTTTAATGTTATATATGTTAAATTTCTTCTCCCTTGTTTATATTTTCCACTCTCTACTTTTCATTTTCATTAAGTATCAATAATTATACCTTTATGATATATAGTTGAATGTAACTTGGTGGGTTATTATGGTTGTTGGCTTGAGGGGTCCTGACCCAGGTTCAGAGGTTAAGGTTTGCCAACAAACCCCTATACTACTGGCCCTTTCGGTAGTGACGTGCTTGCGCAGGCCAAAGTCTCACCCGAAGTAGTATGGGAGGGTGTTGGAACTAGGCTTCCACACCCTGAGAGAGAGTAGGTAAGTCAAGCAGATCTTCACTCCCAACTTATCAAGCTTTGCATTTAACATATATAGTTACAGGCTAATATAACAGAGCTCAGATCTAATAATTACCTTCGCATCCACGTGCGTAATACTAATCTATCAGGAAAACAACTATCATAGATTCATATAACAGAAACAAAGATACTTCCGCAGCTATCAAATAAAAACTTTCGTAGATTAATCATACAACCTAGGTTCACATAAATCATAAAAAAAAAGATCCAGATAACAACAAATATCAACAATACTTTGCATATATATTAATACCAGAATATTATTACAATCCCAAATATTGCTTGTGCACACAGCTAGCAGGGTCTGCACATAGCAGGGCTTAGGAGCTCCGCGCACACAGCTAGCAGGAGTCCTTCCCAAAAAACCCAACAACAGATCTAAGAATTTGTGCTTAACATCAATCTCCATTCTTTCCTACCTATGACTCAAAAAGGTTCTTCTATTTATATCGATTTAGCCTACGCATCCAATGGTCTACAAACCATGGTTTGCGAACTCTTGGTCTACCCTTGACCTGTTACAATGTATTAAGGGCTTTGTCCCACCCCAAAACCCCCGCATTAGACTAAATATTGCAAAATTTATACAAAATGGACAAAATTCGCAGCTTTAGGAGACCCTGTTCCAACAGTCCCCCAACACAATCTTGTGACTCGTCCTGAGTCACAGTGATGGTGGGGTATGCACCTGCACCTGCAAAAATCTAATCGCCTCGGCTAATGGGGGTAGCACGCCTTCACTCTGAGTAGCAGCATTCTGCGCAATGTCGACCAAATTTTTCAAAATCGGGACTTCTGTCATAGCAGTGACACTTTCCAGAGTCTATTTTAGTTGCTTAACAATGACATCAACGTCTTGTGAAAGATTGAAAGCCTCGGCAGCCTAAGGCTTCAGGCGGTTGCCGATGAATTTCTTCTTCTGCCAAAGTTCATCAATATCAGCTTGGAGGGCGTTACTGGTGCGCAACTGTGTCAACTGCTGAGAAGGAACTAAAGTGGGTAGGGTGGCCTCTAACGTCTCAAACTCTTCTTCTCTCTGCCGCAGGTCTTAGTTGATTCCTCGCAGGATCAAGTCACGTTGGACCTTGGTTCAAAGCCGCATGGATATTTCTAGTAATTGGGCACCCTGCACGATTTTCCCTGTAATGATGTTCGTAGCTACGGTGACAAACACAGTTCGTTGGGCCCATACCTCTAGAGGTGTTTTGGGCTGAAACCTAGCCTATAGATCGGCGATCTGCTGCTCCATCTGTGTCTTGACCGCCTGAACTTCCACCCTGGAGGCCTTCAGTGATACGACCAACCTTTCAACCTTAGCCTGAGGGGTGGCTATGGTCGGGATTTCTGTGGTAAATTTTTACAGAGTTGGTGGATCACATTTTCAAGCTCTGCGTGCTTCATGGTGGTGAGGCACACTTCAACGTTTTTTTCATCAATTGTCTATTCAACCACTCCGAGATGTTGGTGCACTTGTTGGTCTCGGTGGTGAATTTCCTGAAATAAAGAGGTGTGGAGACCTTGCAAGGCCTCATGAGGTAGCCTGGCTAAATTCAACTGGACTTCTGTACTGGCCTAGACTTGCATTCCCAGGTCAGGTGGACTGATCACAAGGCTGCGCTAGGTAGAGAACAGAGGTGGATTTCATCTATAACTAGTGTTGCGCTACTGGTAGCTGAGGGCATGCATACTTGGGTCACAATGGTCTGCAAACTGTCTGTATTCAGCTGTATCGCATGGATCTTAGCCTGGATTGTGTCGACTGCAGCTTTCTGTTGTTCCTCTAAGGCTACCCATCTGTCCTTCGTAGCTAGAGTGACCACATCAATGATTTTTTCGAGGTCCCCATCGGTCAGCCTGACTATCTCATCTCGTTCTGCCCACTGCGAAGGCTGCTTCTTCCGGGGTCCTTTGACAGGCTCGCTTGTTCACTTTGTGCCTCGGGGGGAGGCAAGTCCTCCCGCATTCAAGCCTTCTGTACCCAGGTTAGGCGGTGAATCGAGCTGAGTCTCTGTTTCTGCATCCTTCTCAGTGGTCCATTTCTGCTGCGCATCCTTTTGTGCTTCGGTGCCCGTGTCCTTCTCGGTGCTCTTGTTCGCGCCTCTAGTATCCTTGAGGAAGATAGGTGGGATTAATTTTGATGTGCTAGTTCCTTCAACGCCCTTCGTGCCTGTCTTGAAACTGATCTTTCAGTTAGCAGGCCAGAGCGTAATGACGTTGTCAATTTCTTCATCTGCCACCATATAAGGAAGCGAAGTCCAGGCTTTATCCTTGTGTGCTCTGATCTGGACGTTGTGCATAGTGATCTGGAATGATGCAATGCCCTTGTATCTATCATACATGGCAAGGGACAACTGTGGTCGAGAGTTAATAGCTGCGGCCAAGCTACTCTGAAAGAGGACCCAAAAAACTTGGTTGTCCTTGAGACGCGGCGGATCCTTAGAATACCACAAGTGCGCATAGCGAGCCCCTTCGCACATGTCCAGGGTAAGCTTAGGGAGGACTGACTCTGTAGGGGCTTCCCAGGCAACCAACGCTATGAGGAACAATAACCAGGAATAACAAAAGGTTTGGCCCTGCTCCTGGGACTCGCGGGCATTAGCCAGAAAATCATCACACAAATATTGGGCCTAGTTAAAACATACCCCTTTCCCACATTGGCCTGCTAACTAGATTACGTAGGTGGGGAAAGAGGTGACCTGACATTTTCTCATCATCTTGCACACCAATGGCATGGTGCCCAAATGCGTGCCTTGGTCGTTGATGGACTTGACTATAAAACCCCGAGTATTTCGCTCCACATGGTAGGTTTTGCACACATACTCAGCAGTTTCCACCTCATAATTTTTTCCTACACGCTCCAGGGGGTTCGGTCCATTCATGGGAAGGCTAGTAATTCGATGAATCAGCGCAGCATTGATGGGGATCCTGTCCTGGATCCACAGGCATCCATCATGAATTAGGGTGAGAAACTGTCGGGCTAGCCGGTCTGTAACGTTGTAGTGACCTAAGTTTGGCATCCGTAGCAAGTTCAGGAGCCCAGACTCAACCAATCCACGCACCTAGCACTAGGGAAAATTTTTGATCCCATCATCTACCTGAATCGTATCAAGGTATAATTCAGGTGCCAGCTCATGGAAGGCCTCTAAACTGGCCAAGTTGTGATTGTCAAATTTGATCTCATGAAGCTTTCCAACAGGTTCACCAATGATAGGACCTCTCTCGGGGTCAGCAGCATCTGCAAATAAGTGATCAGGCCATTGAGGTTCTTCGGCATGCGCGTCGAGGTCCTGTGTGACCGGACAAAGGGAGGTAACTAGTTGATTGGGCCGGCAGGCTGGGCCTCCTCTTGAGCCGCACGCACCTAGGGCATCACCCTCAGGTATTTTACGTTTCGCGGGGAAGTACAAGGCTTCCCTCCAGCCCATTTCGCCGGTTTTGGGGGTTTCCCTGAGCCTTCCACCTTTTCCTTTCCCTTCTTTGTGACTGGCGTGGAGAGAACTTATTCAGCCTCAAACTCAATCTCCACCACTTCCTCAGTTCGTTGTTCCACCGAGGTCACTAGTTCTGAAGGTTCAGCAGGATTCGTAGTTGTCATCTTGGCACAAAATACAAATTCGGGATTGCTACTGTCAGAGGGAGTAGGTTTTTCAGACATGAAAGAGACGTTGTAGGCACATAAATTCTTACAGCACAAATTTGGCAAGGAAAAATATGCCAAATACAAGCTATTTAAGCGATACAAAACCCTTTTCTGATCTAGCCTGCCCGTTTTATAGATTTGGTGATCTCCCAAAGGTAGGGTAAACTTCACTTGGAACTTACCATCAAGTAAATGGTAAAAAATATTTTGAAATTGCCTCATTAAATGTCGGCCGACCGCTCCTTCCATCGGTAATTTTTTATTTTTACCTGATTTGACTGTTCCAACGGCTATTTTTCGCACCCGTGGTGCGCTCAGCGTACCCCTGTGCTCCTAGCGCACCCCTGCGCTTTGAGAATACCTCTTGTGCTCCCAGCGCACCTGCTGCGTTCTGGGTTTATTCCTTCTAGGTTTATTCCTACGTCTCCGGCGCTCTCCCCCGGGCTTCCAATCCCGCGGCTTTCTCCTGCGCGGAGCACGGTACCTGCTGTGATTACCTTCCTTGGTGGGGCTATCCAACTTCATACAACTACTTTGGACATATATTCATGTGATCCGATATGGTTTGAGTCGACTACCATTGATATAGCCGGGTAGCATATTGCCGCGTAGGGTAGCTAATCGCACAGCTCCGCCATCTATGATTTCCTTAACTGTATAGGGCCCAAGCCAGTGCTGTCGGAACTTCCCTGGGTGTTTCGCAAACTGACTATCATATAGAAGGACTAAGTCATCCTACGCAAAGGTTTTTTGACGAATATGTCGATCGTACCAAGCCTTATCGCGTGCCTTTTGTAGCTACTGATGGTAATTAGCGATGAAATGGTCTTCCCCCAAAGCCCCTAGCTTTGCTAACCGCTCCTCCATAATATTGGACTCTGCCATATTTGTGAAGGCTGCGATGCGCAGACTAGGAACAATATATTCCATGGGCATAACGGCCTCCTTACCATAAACCATCTTAAACGGTGTCTTCCTTGTCAACTTCTTACAGGTGGTTCGGTAAGCCCATATGATAGACGGAATGCACACGTCCCAATCATTGCTATTGGCGTTACAGACCTTGGTCAGTGCGTGCTCCAAAACCTTATTAAAAGCTTTGACTGCATCATTTTCCTGCAGATGATATGGAGTGATTTTTGCATGATGGATCTGAAATTCTTCCGTCAAGGCCTGTATGGTTTCATTGACCAAGTGCGTACCTCTATCGCTCATCTGGATTTTCGGACATCCAAATCTGGTCAGAATCTTCTCAAAGATGAAGTGCGCAATGATATTTGCAGTGTAGTCCTTTACTGCTTATGCCTCGGCCCACCTAGTTACATAATCAGTAGAAGTTATAATGTAACACGCACCTGCCTTCTTTCCGGGTGGGTTGATAGGTCCTACGAAATCAATGTCCCACTTGTCAAATGCTTGCAGGGCCATTTGTGGTTGGAGGGGCATGTCACCCCTACAGGAAGACCTCTCGGTGTGTTGGCATGTATCACAGGCCTTACAATAGTCGTGGGGTTAATTATGTAGGGTAGGCCACCATAATACAACTCTTAAGACCTTCCGCGTTGTGGCTTTCCCTGCAGAGTGACCTCCTGCCACCCCATCACGGGCTTATTGCAAGATAGCATGTCACTCATGTTCCAAAACGTACCTTTGCAACACTTCATCTGCTCCCATCTTGTAGAGGTGACTTGTGATGATGGTAAAATCTATAGCGTGGGTTAAAAATTCTTTCTTCTGCTGCATCGAATACCCCGCGGGTGCCATGACTGTAGTGAGGAACTAAATAATGTCAGCAAAGTGTGCATTGACTACCTTAATAGCAAACAACTTCACATTAGGCAATCCTTCATCCAGGTTAGTTGGTTCCTCGCCAGTCTCAATTCGGGACAAGTGGTCTGGCCCAGAATTCAACCTCCCTGGTTTGACAATGATTTCAAAGTCGTACTCCTGGAACAACAGAAGCCATCGACAAATTCTCCCCCCCCCCCAAACACAAGCTTATTCACTAGGTACTTCAAAGCTGAATGATCTGTAAAATTTTTGAAGTGTCTCCTAATAGGTAATTTTGGTACTTCTGTAATGCGTAGACCATGGCCAATCCCTCCCGCTTCATGGTGGCATAGTTGCGCTCCGCACCCGAGAGTTTTCGACTAGCGAATGCAATTGGGTGATCAATGTCTCCCTCGCCAGGCTATGTAAGGACCACTCCTAGGGTGATTTCGGAAGCACAACGTGGACATGAAATACCTTCGCCCAGTAAGGGAAAATAAGGATAGGTGTAGAGACCATCTTTTCCTTGAGTATCTCAAAGATCTTTTGACACTCGTCATCCCAAAAGAATGAAACATCCTTCTTAGGCAGTTTTTCCAAAGGAGCTGTGATCAGCAAGTATCCTGAATGAAATTTTTGTAATAGCTTGTATGTCCGAGGATCAAACACAACTACTTCTCAGCTGTAGGTATTGCCAGATTGATGATCACTGCAACTTTTTCAGGGTCCACCATTAACCCTTGTCGGCAAACTATATGTTTGAGTAAGATTCTGAAGGGCACGCAAAAGATACACTTCTTGATATTCAGGGAAATCTGGTTCTTCCGACAGGAAATATCCAACATCATGTGCAGGTTCAAAACATGTGTCTTTACTAAGCCAAAGCCAAAGACAGTCTAATCATCAAAGTATACCTCCAGAAATTTATGAATGAACTCTTTGAATATTGCAACTACTACCCGTGAGAATATGGCAGGAGCATTTTTAAGCCCAAATGGCATGACCGTATATAGAAAGGATGCCCATTCAGTGGCAAATGTAGTTTTACTGCGATCTTCAAGTGTGATTATGATCTGATGGTACCTTGAGAACCCATCGGTGAATGAATACGCCTTCTAGCCTCCTACGTTATCCAAGATCTCATCAGAGAACGGTGTTGGAAAATGATCATGTGCGCATGAATCATTCAACTTGCGCAAATCCACGCAGATGTGGATCTCCCCCTTCGTCTTCTTTTCTTGCACCACCATAGGACTCGCCTAGTCCAACTGTTCAATCGGTTTGATGATACCCGCAATGAGCATTTTATTGATTTCGTCCCTAACCTTCTGCTTATACTTAGGGTTCAGCCGATAAGGGCGCTTCTTTACAGGGCATGCATATGGTTTCAGTGTGATGCGCATAATCCCTAAGTCCCTCGTGATCCCCTTAAGCTTCAAAAACTTTGTCGGAAATAAGTCTTGATACTCCATGAGTAGTTCCACAATCTTTCCTACTGTCTCATCATCTCAGTAATCCCCAATTTTAGCCAACTTGGGTTGCTCCTCCATACCAATGTTAACTTCTCACAACTTCAGAGGTTTCGTAACATCCACAGTGTGTAATGGAGGTCCTGCAACTGCGCGTTCCCCCTCTGATTCTAAGATCAAGATGTTGCACGGATATTCATAACACTCTTCTATGGTGATATTATAGCAATTGACAATATCCTGCATTTGTGTTTCCCATATGGGTATTTCCCATACTTCGTAGGGGATGGATTCACCAAATACAAAGGTATCGATATCTTACAGAGCTTTGTCAAGCGCCTCCGATCCTCTTGTTAACCCAAATGTCCCCAAAAATTCATCCTTTAAGGGTTCCCAATAGTGGGCAAAAAAATTTAGCTCCTCATCTAAGTACGATGCAGTGGGAATTGGTCCCAAGGCATGAATAAACAAGTGAACCCATTCTTTTGTAGTGCGACCCCACCATTTCTCCATCCAGGTGAACAAACGTTCGCACGGATCTCCTGGGCCAATAATTATCTTGACGCGCACGTTGGCCGGAGGCTGAAATCATAGGATCATCATATCCCAACATTCTTCTCAATCTTGGAATGCCCCCTTATGCGTGTCCCACCACCTTGCAGGTGTTGTGCGTAGAGCTAGGTTAAGGTCCCATAGCCTCCGTTCTCTTGGAACCTCAACTTCAAATGTCCGCAAAAATTATTTTATACTACCAGAACCATCAAAGTAGGGTATTTATCTTACCTATGAGGATATGCAGTGGAAATCCCTTGTGATTTGCAGGCAGCACAGCACAGAGACATCATGCAGCTGGTTTTTCCAATTTTCCATTTCTTTGTTGAAGTTGGAAAAGCATTCACTATCTCTTTCCTAGAAAAGCACACCATCGGCCGTAGGATTGATCCATTCTTCGCCCCTCACAGTTAACTTATAGATGTGATCTACCTCTTCTTCCTCATGCACTAGCTCTGTATACCTTTCTCCTTCTGTGGGATATAGTGGTACTACCACCAGTGTTGCTTCACTTTCTAACACCATGCTTCTCTTTTTTAACTTGATAATAATGCCCATATCTATGTCCCAGTCCAATCCTAGGAGTGCAAGATAGGGGTTTGCATCTTCTACAATTTGAATGACCTCAAAGTCAGCCCAAACCTTAACCCCTGTGATATCTACCATGATCTTTGATAATCTCCCCAATGGTATGATCTTTTGCTGATTAGCCATGCGCAGCTGGATAGTGTACCATTCTAACTTAGGTTCTCCCATTCGTTGCCAAGTTTTATTAGGTAGTACATTCGCATCTGAGCCTAGGTATAGAATAACCTGATTCATCTCATAGTCACCAAGTTGTGCGGTTAACCGCATCTCCCTACCAGTGCGTCTCTTATGCTTATATAGTTTTTGTACGTCCTTAATTTCCATAGCTGGGGTTGTTCTGTCTGTTAGTCATCAGTAATTTTTGCTGGTATTAAAAGATGACTAAGTTATAATCCTATATTCTTAGAAACAACATTTGAGAAATTTTGTGAGTTCTAGAAATCTCACTGCCTTCATCATCCTAGACTAACTATTTTTACTATCTTTTCCCTCTCTCTGCCTCCTAAAAATCTACCACTGTTGCAAAGAAATACTACATCATTTTAGGCCTGTTTGCCTCATTCCAACTCCTTACCCCCTCACTCACATTCATAACCCTTTTCCTCTGAAAAAACCCATTTTTTTCCCTTCCTCAAAACCCTCTTGAGACCCCCTCATTCATCAATTTTCCTCTAAAAACCTTAAACAATGTAAAAATCCTTTTTTACATTATTTAAATCTAACTTTTAAGCCTATCAAACCTTCTCAAAACCTTCTAAAAACCTTGTTTTTATACTAAACCCACCTTTTTATATAAATAGGCCTTAAGCCCTTTTCGTTTCAGACCCCTGTCTCTCTTACCCCCACAAAACCATGCCCTGTACATATTTTTTAACCCCTCCCCTGTATAAACTTGACCTCGGCCTTTCATTATAAAAACCCCCTTTAAACCTTTGAAAAATTAAAGGGTGGGCCCACTTTTCCTCCACCCCGTCTTACCTTTTCACCGGGCCATCTCCGCTGTTGATCGGGATCTGTTCCCCCCAATCCAATGGATGTTGCATCCCCTACCTCGCCCGCCTATGTTACAACCCCACACTACCTGACAAACCACCCACATCATTCTGCGCCCAGGCCTGCCTTCCACTAAAACCTCGCCGACCATTCACATTATGCCATCTGTCTCGGGCTCCACCCTCCAAACCTGCACACCACTCCCCGGATCGTTTCGAACCGTAGGTCTCATCACCTGAGATCTGACGGCCCGAAAACTATATCGCATAGAAAATTGCGATGGGTTTAATAACCCCCAACCCGCACGAAATAGGTGGTTTTCTGTTGGACATGCGTCGATCGCCCAATGGAATCGCATGCGTTCGGCCCAAAACTGTTTACCACCTTCCACCCACGCGATAAACCACTCTGGTTTTCCGAAACTGCTTTCTCCCTCTCCACGCCAAAATTCAAATCTTTTGCCTCCGTTTGAATTCCACCAGGTTCCGCCTTCGGAACCATGCTCCTACACCTTCTCCTCCTCTGCAAGAAAACCCCGACGATTCAAAACCCCAAAAAAATGCAGTCTTACCACTCTTCGTAGGTTTTAAAACTAACACGTGTTTTGTTCTGTGCAGGTTTAATGGTGGGATGCCCAATGGGGCATTCCGATGGTCAAGAAATGATCAAATTAACCTCTGGATGACGATTTGAGAGGTAAAATCATGTAAAAGAAATCC
This sequence comes from Pinus albicaulis, assembly GCA_034641835.2. Taxonomy (NCBI): domain Eukaryota; kingdom Viridiplantae; phylum Streptophyta; class Pinopsida; order Pinales; family Pinaceae; genus Pinus; species Pinus albicaulis. Next base: position 1,377,760,406 of record CM076580.1, on the reverse strand, counting down.
AGGGGGTTTGCATAAAGGTTTACCCTCGATGAAGCATGATCCTCGATGGGTTATAAACCCTCATACCACGAAGAAATATCCCCTGCACACAAAAGACAATTACAGTCATAAGAAGCAGTGAAGAAGGAAATAAAGATTAAAGGGTTAATCTCATATCAAAAAGCAAATCAAGGAGATTAATTCATAACACATAAATTAAGGCAGAAATTGAAGGCAGTCAACGATTAAAGAATAAAAAACAGTAAGGGAGACAGTAAAGCATAAAGACAAAGTTTAAAGGCTTAAGACAAAGATTAAAAGATAATGCAAAGGACATATTAACCCATAACAAGTTCGAATGACTCAGCTCACAACAGTTATTCCTCTCAAAGATATTTTAGCCACCTAGGTGTTTTGTTCCTTTCAAAAAGCATTAGGCAGTTATTAGGCTAAGTCAGAGATATTTTATTCTATCAAAATAGTTATTGTAAAAGTTATGAATAGGCCTTAAAGTCAAACATTTCACCTATTCTTCCTTAGAAGTTAAGATATAAGTTATTGAAACAGAAAAGTAGCTGCATATATTCCTGCCTTGAACCTTGCATGGTCTTCAAGGATAGGAATGCACTTACTCTGTAATAAATGATACTCAAACCCTATCTTTTTGCAACATAAATACTGCATCTGAACTCATTATCTTGTTGGATTTTTATGACTCTTTGAAGTAATACATAGTCTCTTGGAAGTTGATAGGAAATTGAAGTTTTGAAACTTATGGATGTCTTGGTTTGTTTGTTGATGGAGGAGGCTAGATCACTGGATCCCTGATCTTGGTTATTGGTGAAGTAATTCTAATCTATTATTGTTATTTCATGTTTTCATTATGTTTCCATCTTTCTGTGTTGCAGTAGAATAAAAGTTTTAGGCTAAGAAATGTCTTTTGAAAGCACCTTAGTTTTATTTATTCTTCACTGCCTTAATGTTTTCTTTTGCTAGGACATTTTAGAGAATTCTTAATTTCTCTTTGGACCACCTAAGACTGTTTATTTCATGAATAGTTGAATACAGTTGGTTTCAAGCATGATTTATGGTTTTCCCTGCTTACTTGCTGCCACTAAAACACTTTTTTTGAAGTCTCTCTCTAAATTACCATTCTTTAAAGTCTGCCAAAGAGGTTTTGTTTCGATCATACCCTTTGTACTTGCTTTATTAATTGTTTTAGAGATATTCATAACTATAATCAAAGATGTTTAGGAGTTCCCTCTTCTCTGATTGCAGTTATATGTGTGTCTTAAGTGTTTTTCTGTCCTTGAAGGTGAAATCACTAGAAGTTAAATGAGTTTCTCGGCTTCTATATTTCATTGTAAAAGTTTGTCTTGAATTATTACTTGCTGAAGTGTGGATTGTAGAATTTATGGTTTGCCTTGTCTATTGATTGCCTCTTTATGTTCTTGTGATATTTTAAGTCCCTTTGTTGAGAAGTACACATGATAAAGGATTCTTAATTTCCCTTTACCCTAATTTTCATTCTTACAATTGATGTCCATCTCATAAACCCCCTTAAAACTTGAAGATCCACTGGCCAAGTTATATTTGCCCTATGATACTCCCTGATCCATTGATGAACTTATCATAACTTCCATTTGAATCAATTTCCCAATGACTTAGAGATTTCCTCATTCTATCAATATTCTTTGATCATTATGTCCAACCAAAACAAAAAACAAAACCTCACACTTAATAACTAGCCTAAAATCAACCCTTAAAAGCAAACAAGTCCATATCCTTTGCAAAAAAATAGAGAGATCCCTCTCCGAGTCCAGGAAGGCTAGGTCCTAGGACTCCAAAGACTGGTTTCATGTTGCCTTGTCATTTGGTATACAAATCTGCCAAATCACGGGACACCGACACTTTCTACGTAGTTGTCTATCATAGCTTGGAGGTTTTCTATGGACCTTTGGTTGTGCAACAGCTTCATACATCCCTGCAAGAATGGTTTGACCTCATCATCTGCTTTGAGGTTCGCTGGGGCTTGAGGAGTAGATGCTATAGCCTTAGCAAAGTCTTGGTGGGCTACGAAAAAGGTTTATTTTTCCTTCTGTAAGTCCAAACCTTCTTGTTTAATGGCTGCTTTCCGAATAAGAGGCTCCTCCTCAGCTTTCTCCGCAGCTCCTCCGGTGGCCATGCCGCTGCGTGTTATAACATTAACACTTGGTCCTTCATCTCAAGGTTCTGACTTGAACCTTTGTACATTTTGCATAGGTTTCTACTGCTTTTCCTGCATGTTGGCTATCAAAATCAGGAAATATTCAGTCACATGATCCAGCTATCTGCAGTATCTGCAAGATTGTCTTGCAGGGTTCGTGCAATCTCTTTCAATGTAATATTCCTACTTAGCCTAGGCTAAGAGGAATATTCATTTTTGTTTTACTTTCTGTTGCATGAATAAATGGATAAAGGAGGACATGTAAAAACTCCTGAAAAGACTGAATAAATCAATGCCCATGTGAACAAAGATAAATCAGGGCCATGTAAATAAATCACTTGCAGATGTTAAAGGGGTTTGAGATGTAAGACTGGGTCAACCTTGACCAAATCTACAATGATGTTTAGGTTCAATGTATCTCCAAAAGGGACATCACAGTTCTAGAAGGAGGCCCCTCATGTGAAAGGAGCTAACTCATTAAGGTGGTTTAGGGTTTGAAAAGGCTTTCATATTATAAAAGGAAGGGGAGGGTAGTAAGAGAAGGTTGTTTATTGATTATATTTATGAATATCTTGTCTGCTTAGAAAAATACTATTCTCTGCTGCTTAGTAGAGAATTGTGCTGCTTAGCACTTGGAGTTCCTATGCAGGGATTTCACCTCTTCCTTTGAGGATTCTTGGAGGAGTATTTGCTGATTTGATCCACTATCGGGCTTGAGGCCAAGCTCTACTTCCAATTTTAGTGCAGATCCAGTGAGGGTTTGTCCGATTTTGCAAGCTGCAGCAAGTGAGATTCTAGATCTGGAGAGATCTAGCTTGTTTTGGGAGCCTCTTCTCATGGAGTGTGTATTTTAACCTCCTCGAAGAGTGCCTCTCCTGTTTGCACTTCAGATCTGTAACTTGGCAGTGGGCCATCTATTTCATTTGAGCTACAACACTGTTTCCATTGAGGGATTGCGTTATTTTGGTATGAGATTCTTTATGGTGTTTTGATCATAGTTTTGATGAGAGATCTCTGGTGCTGGGCTTTGCCTTCCACTTTGGTGATCCATGGATTAGCTTGCTGATCCATGTTCTGTTTAGATCTGATCTATTGTAATGTAATTTTATATTCAGAAATTACTGCAGCACTTTACATATCTGCAACTTGAAACTCAGATCTACTCTTATTTATGCATGATTTGCTCAAAACCCCAAGGGTATCTTGTAAATAAAACTATCTAGTTTGCAGATCTGAAATAGATCTAAGTTGTAATATGCAGCTGATACAACACCTTTAAATAATTCTATTGAGCCATTTCTACAGATATATATATGTTGTAGCTCTCTTTTCTGAGGATTTCTTGCTCTATTGCCTCATGTATTCTATTGTATACTGAAAGAGTATCATTATAATTCTGATTTGCTATTGTACATTCAGAAGTTAATAATATTTGATGGCCTCTTGCTCATGCTGTTCAATACTACGTAATTTCTAAAGCAGTTTGTTGTGCATAGCTGCAACCCCTCTTGTAGGGTGTTTTTTAGCTAGACTAGGTGGTGGGAGATCTGTTTACCACACCTAGTGTGATTTGTTTTTGCTCCCCTTTTGGACCTAGACCCCAGATCTCTTGATCTAAGGGATCCAAGGGCTGTAAAATCATTTCTGTACATCAATCTCCTAGGAGTGCGTTATTTCAGCAGGCCTGTTGTGCAATTCCAGATTTGGAATATTACAGTGGTATCCGAGCTCCTTTCTTGGCACAGTCTGTGCTTTCCTTGGAGCATCACAGCCACGTTGCATTTGGAAGAAGATGAACCTCTTACTAAGAGAGAGAAGAGGTATCATAACAGAATTCACAAGAAGTATGACTATACTACTGAAGATAAAGACAAGGGTAAAGCCCCTGAGACTGCAAGTGACAAAGAAGGGGAAGAGTTTGCAAGAACTCTTTTGGTGGCCATGAAAGATCTTGCCAGGGAGAACAAGGAGATGAGGGTGGACAGAATGAGGGAATCTCTTGGGAGATTTCATCCAGGAGAAATCTCTAACATGTCTCATCATGGGACTGGTCAACCAGTAAACTTGCCACAAGCCCCACAAGCTTCACAATGCTCCAATATGGCTACTTTCTTGGCTGTGGAGAATGAAGGACCACAAGAACAAGCTTCCCTTGAAGAATAATTTGTGGATTATGATTCTCAGAGTCAGAGATTCAAGGATAACTTGAGTTTCGAAGAATTTTTCACCTCAAGGATAGAAGGAGATCGAGGTAGCAATATAGAGATGGTGGGTTCTTTCATCATCAGGATAGACACCACTCTATGGGAAGACTATTTTTGCCCAAGTTTGATGGATCATCCTCCAGTTCTGCCAAGGCATGGGTAGAGAAGCTAGATATTTATTTCCAGTTGAAAAAAGTGCCTGAGACTAAAGTCATCAAGATTGCAGCGCTGCACTTTGAAGGTGAAGCACACAATTAGTGGTTCCATGGGTTATCTACATTGGGGCACAACAATGTGACCACTTATTCTGAGTTCACTAGAAGACTAGTGGAGAGGTTTAACATGAAGGATCTTGAATCAACCTTCATAAGCCTTGCAAATCTAAAGCAATCAGGAGATGTAGAGGCTTATATCTCTGAGTTTCTAAGATTATCAGTCATGGTCCCTGATCTATCTGTGGCTAGGAGGGTCTACATGTTCATTGATGGCCTGGAGGAACCTTTGCATGGGTTGGTTAAATCTACCAAGACCATCACTTTGCATGATGCGATTGAGAGGGCTAGAGACCTCCAAGATACCTTGCCAAAAGCAAAGGCAACTTTCCAGAGCAAGGCCCCTCACTTTTCTAAGGGGAAGGAAGGAAAAAATGCTCCTCCCAAGGAGAAATCTTTGAAGAAGCCTCTTGATATTGATATGAGGAGGGAATTGAGGAAGAAGAAACTGTGCTTCACTTGCCAAGAGTCATGGGCACCAAGACACAGATGTGCTACTGGAAAGGCACACTACATAGAAGTCTTCTTAGATTTTGAGGAGGAAGATGAAGATGATGAACCTAGGAGGGGTCACAGCGCTGATGATGATGAGGAAGATCAAACACCATCCAGAGATGGGAAGGGAGCCTTTGCCCCAATAATTGGGACTCTTTCATCTTTGAGAGGAGTTCCTAAGTACTTGACCCTAAGAGTACAAGGTTCAGTTATGAATCAGAGAGTATCTGTCGTGATTGACAGTGGGACAACCCACAACTTTATTGATGCTCATCTTGTGCAAAGGAGAGAAATTCCCACTGACACTTTTGAGAGATTTTCTGTTTTGGTCCCAGGAGATAGGACCATGTAATTCATGCAATATTTTCCCTCACTATCCGTCACTATGGGATACTACACTCTGGTGGATCGCTTTTTTGTAGTTGACATACCAGACACCAACATCATTTTGGGTGTCCAATGGTTGATTACCTTGGGAAAGGTTACCACTGATTGGAAAGATTTGCAGATGGAGTGGGTGGACTTGAAGAGCGGGAAACCACAAATGATTCAAGGAATGCACACTTATCCTTCACCTAATGTTTCCACACAAACAACAGAGATGGATTTGCGCAATGGAAGAAGGGATATCACAGTCCCTTCTCTCATGTTCATGAGGATGCTACAAGGGACATTCTTACCTAGTGGCAAGCCACCTGGAGTGCCATCAGATTCAGATCTTGTGGGGAAAGCATCACAAGGTACTGCTCCAAATCTAGATCTAGGAAGGATTGGAGCAATGAGAGACCAAGTTACAGCATTGGGAGGCTTGGGACAGCCTGAGAACGAGGAGGATCTTCTTCCTGCATCACTATCACCCTCTCACTTTTTTGAATCTGCGTTGTGGGAGGAGAAGAATGGGAGGATCAACCCTCCAACAACAAATTTTGGCATGTGTAACGACAAAAAGGAAATCAACAATATGACAAGCACTTCCAGGGATGTATCAACAACGCTGTCATTGTTGAGCAGTGTGGATCTTTATTGGAAATCTCAACTACTTGTAGAGTATTCCAAAGATATCAACACATGTATGATACTAGATGGCATGCATCAAGAAGAGGGCTACTTGGTCCAAGGAGGAGTCATCTATTATCATGGTAAGGTCTTCTTGGCTATAGCTTCCAAACTCAAGCAGAAGATCCTACAAGGAGCATATGAGGCATTCTTCCTCAGCCATATGCATTCAATGAAGATCTATACCTTGATCATGAGGAATTTTGATTGGGAAGGCATGAGAGAGGACTTACATCAGCACTTTCAAGAGTGAAATAGCTATGGAGGATTGGGGCAGCCGATGGAATCTTTACAAGAGTCATCTTAGCCAGCTCTTCCTTGGTATGAAAGGAGGGGAATTCTCATGAACAACTCCATGTGTATGAAGGAATATGATGGTAAATGATTTGATCATGCCAAGAAAGTTGTATTTTCTAATCTATTACATTCCTTTTCCATGTTTTTACAGGATATGACTCCTAAAGGGAGTGAGAGATCATGTGGATCTCATAGCTTGTTGGGGGCCAATAGAAATTCTGAACTTGGCCACTCCCTTATTATGCAAAGGGAGGTTCCTTATCATGATGGATGTTTTCCAAAGGCACCAAACTTACCTATCATCTTCAGCTATGTTAAGGTGACTCATGCAGCAATTGTGTGGTGGGAATACCACTTACCACACCATGATCTCATGCAGGCAGGTGATGCACTGCGCTGGCATCACATGTGGGATTTTGACCCACCTCCTCAAGTTCAGATTTCAGTTTGCATATATGTAGTCTTGCTTCCATACTTAGATGATATAGTTTTATTGTTTATGGGATTGTATGGATAGAGGTTGGGCAGTGTGGATGTACCACATGGTTTATAACTCCTACCTGTACTTCATGATACATGTTTTAGATGTAGCATTGATCCAACCATGTTTATTTTTGTTGAGTTTTTCACTCCTGGTGGGAGGGACTATGCACATATTATGTTGACCTTGGAGGAACAATTCTTGAAGTATTGGCTTGTTGAGCACTTGGCTTATGATGAAGACTTGATCCTTGATGATGCCATCAATAGAGGAGAGATTGGAGAAGTACTACAACTCTTTCCCTATCAGTTGCTTGAGGACAAGAAACATTTTGGAGGGGAGGACTGTAATATTCCTACTTAGCCTAAGCTAAGAGGAATATTCATTTTTGTTTTACTTTTTGTTGCATGAATAATTGAATAAAGGAGGACATGTAAAAACTCCTGAAAAGACTGAATAAATCAATGCCCATGTGAACAAAGATAAATCAGGGCCATGTAAATAAATCACTTGCAGGTGTGAAAGGGGTTTGAGCTGTCAGACTAGGTCAACCTTGACCAAATCTACAGTGCTGTCTAGGTTCAATGTATCTCCAAAAGGGACATCGTAGTTCTAGAAGGAGGCCCGTCATGTGAAAGGAGCTAACTCATCAAGGTGGTTTAGGGTTTGCAAAGGCTTTCATATTATAAAAGGAAGGGGAGGGCAGCAAGAGAAGGTTGTTGATTGATTATATTTCTGAGTATCTTGTCTACTTAGACAAATACTATTCTCTACTACTTAGTAGATAATTGTGCTGCTTAGCACTTGGAGTTCCTATGCAGGGATTTCACCTCTTCCTTTGAGGATTCTTGGATGAGTATTTGCTGATTTGATCCACTATCAGGCTTGAGGCCAAGATCTACTTCAAATTTCAGTGCATATCCAGTGAGTGTTTGTCTGCTTTTGCAAGCTGCAACAAGTGGGATTCTAGATCTGCAGAAATCTAGCTTGTTTTGGGAGCCTCTTCTCATGGAGTGTGTCTTTTAACCTCCTAGAAGAGTGCCTCTCCTGTTTGCACTTCAGATATGTAACTTGGCAGTGGGCCATCTATGTCATTTGAGCTACAGCCCTGTTTCCATTGAGGGACTGCTTTATTTTGATATGAGATTCTTTATGGTGTTTTGATCACAGTTTTGATAAGAGATCTCTGGTGTTGGGCTTTGCCTTCCACTTTGGTGATCCATGGATTAGCTTGGTGATCCATGTTCTGTTTAGATCTGATATATTGTAATGTAATGTTATATTTAGAAATTACTACAGCACTTTACATATCTGAAACTTGAAACACAAATCTACTCTTGTTTATGCATGATTTGGTCAAAACCCCAAGGGGATCTAGTAAATAAAACTATCTAGTTTCCAGATTTGAATAGATCTGATGTTTTGTCCACAGATCTGTCCTAGATCTGAGTTGTAATATGCAGCTGCTAAAACTCCTTTAAATAACGCTGTTGATATATATATATATATATATATATATATATATATATATATTGTAGCTCTCTTTTCTGAGGATTTCTTACTCTATTACCTCATGTATTATATTGTATACTGAAAGAGTCTCATTATAATTCTGATTTACTACTGTACATTCATAAGTTAATCATATTGGATGCCCTCCTGCTCATACTTTCCAAGACTACGTTATTTCTGAAGCGGTTTTTTGTGCATAGCTGCAGCCCCTCTTGTAGGGTGTTTTTTAGCTAGGCTAGGTGGTGGGAGATCTGTTTACCACACCTAGTGTGATTTGTTTTTTCTCCCCTTTTGGATATAGACCCCAGATATTTATATCTAAGGGATCCAAGGGCTGTAAACTCATTTCTGTACATCAATCTCCCAAGAGTGCGTTATTTCAGCAGGCCTGCTGTGCAATTCCAGATTTGGAATATTACATGCAAAGTGCCCTATGTCCCAAAAATTATAGAAAATCAGCTGTCCTCTCCGCCTACCTGGGCTTCCACCTTGGCCCCCCCCTCCCCTACCCCTAGCTGGTGAGCCACCCAAACCGGAGGGGGATCTTGGTGAAAAAGGGTCTAATTGTACCCTATATAGGTTGCCCCTGTTTATCATCAGATCATAAGTTCGACAGTTTTGCTCGTCACGGCCTACAGATCTACAGAACCTGCACCATTGTTGCTTTAGTTTTGGGACATATGTGGCAAGGCGGGGGCAGTGGTTGGTATCATGTAGCCCAACAACACGACAATCATCTCACCACAACACTGACCCACTTGGCCCCGCAGCTACCCTAGGATGCAACAGGATAGGTCCCCTAGCCTGCACATAGTCTACTAACAGAGGAAAATTACCTTTGGTGTGGCCATTCACCCTGCATCGTATGCACCATATTTCAGGGCTTGCCTCTGTTCCTCGCTCCTTTTGCAGATTCTAGATCTCCATGTGCATTGTTTCTAGCTGGCCTTGTATTTGTTGTACTCCTAACTGGGTATCATTCCTTGGCGCAACCTCTAGCTTCATAGGAATCTACAAGGCCTTCTCCTATGACTCAATGGCTTGATGACCCATTGGTATGCACAGGTGGGGCAGAAACATAGCAATGAACCATTCTGTGTGCTGTCTGTCATCATACAAAAATCCTCCTTCTCTAATTACCTTCTTTAACCATTGGTCAGCCTCCCATACGGACTCGGTTGATCCTTGCTTGAAATCTTTCAGATAGTTCACTATCTGAGAGTAGGACTTAGGCTTCTTGAACTACTGCTTCAAGGCATTATTAATCTCTTTGATGGTCACATTCGCATGATGGTCTATGTATCCCATATACCAGTCCAAGGCCCTCCCCTCAAAGGCAAGGGATATTTGCGCCCTTTTCACAACATCGCTGGCTACATTCTGCGCAGTCCATACCGATTTTTGGCTCGAGGGGTCCTGAACTAGGTTTAGATGTTCAAGGTTTGCCAACAAACCCTGATACTACTAGCCCTTTTGGCAATGACCTGCTTGTGTAGGCCAAAGTCTCACCCGAAGTAGTATGGGTGGGTGCTGGAACCAGGTTTCCGCACCCTAGGAGAGGGTAGGTAAGTCAAGTAGAGCTGCGTTCACCCTGATCGTGACCTAATCCGGTATCATCGAGCCTAGATTCTCTTCGCATCCATGTGTGCAACAACAATATTACTCACAGGACTTAACATATCGAGAATTCATATAACAATACACAGCTATTTCAGATATTCTTGTAGGACTCAAGTAGAACAAACCAAAATCGCAGCATAAATAAGTACACAAGTATGTTCGCAACTTAACTAATAAAACAAAATCATATACTAATTAATCAAGACGTCACAGATTCATATCACAACAATTCCAGTGGATTCAGATAGAAAACAATACTATCGCATTCATTAATCTTTCAGATCTACATACAAAACCCTAAAACCCAACCTGCGCACACAGCAACAAGGTCCGCACACAGTAGGATAGACGCCCTCTGTGCACACAGCAGCAGGAGTCCTTACTCGAAAACCCTGACCAGATCTATCGATTTTCACTTAGCAGCAATCTCTTATCATTCTTAGCCTCCTCTACAACTCAAAAAGGTTCAACTACTTATACTATTCTAGCCTATGCATCCAATGATCTGCAAACTGTGGTTTGTGGAATATTGGTATACCCTTGACCCAATTACAATGCTTTAGGGGCTTTGACCCACCCCAAACCCCTTGTGCTATACTAAATATAATAAAAAATATACAAAATGGACCAGTTTCGCAGCTTTGTGGGAGACCCTGTTCCAATAGTCCCCCAACAAAATCTTGTGACTTGTCTCGAGTCACTGCAATGGTGGGGTCTACACTTGTGCGTGTAGTGTGTTGATGACGATGGTCAGCGGGGGTAGTACTTATTGGCTCTAAGCAGCAAAATTCTGCGCAATATCCATGAGATTTTGGGATGTCGGTCCTTCAGTCACCGCGGTGACACTTTCCAGTGTCTAACTTAGTTGCTTGACTATAACATTGGTATCCTATGATAGTTGGAGGGTTGTGTCAGTCCAAGGCTTCAATCATTCTGAGATGGCATGCTTCTTGCACCGGAGTTCAACAATCTCATCCTGGACAACGTTGCTAGTCTTTAAGCATGCCAGATGCTGAGCAGGGGCTAAAGAGGGCAATGTAGCTTCGACTTGATCAAAATATTCTTCCTTCTACCACAAGTCCTGATTGATTTCTAGAGGACTGGATCACACTGGATCCTGGTCCAAATATGCATAGCATCTTCGAGTAATCGGGCACCCTAAGCAATCTCACCTTTAATGGTGTTAGTGGACTCGGTTACTAGCGCAACGCGCTGGGCTTGTACCTCTGGAGGTGTTTCAGGCTGCAGCTTGGCCCATAAGTAGATGATTTGCTGCTCTAGCTGTGTCTTCATGTTAGGGTCCTGTGATTTGGTTGATTGGCAAGCCAAGTGATAGGGTAACATCAAACCAATCTTTGGAGCCCAAGGACCTAGCCTTCCTGGACTCAGAGAGGGCTCTCTCTATTTGTGTAAGGGATATCTATGTGTTTGCTTCTTGTGTTTCTGATTTTAAGCTAGTTATGAAGTAGGGTTTTTGGTTTTGTTTTTAGGTTTGTGAGGGATGAACTGATCAAAGACTAAGATAGGTAAAAAGATGTCAGATCAACTAGGCTATGGGGTCGAAAAGGTCAAGAAAAGCTTCAGATGGTGATACAAGGTATGTTGAAGGGCCGATTTGATCAAGGTAAAATGGATCTTTGGGTAAAATGGAGTGGGATGGACACTAAATTTGTGAAAAACAAAGGATTTCAAACATAAATAGTTCAATAGCTTACATAAACATGGTAGGGATAACCATTAATCATGAGAAATGTAACTATAAACTGATAAATGCATAGAAATAAACATTCAAGAAATACATAGAGATATATGACTCTCTAACTTTGAGAAATTGCTATCAGACTTTGGGGAAAGACAATTAAGACAAACAAATAACTCAAATCACTATGAGGAAATTCCTAAGCATAGTATTTCAAGTTATTGGGCACTTTGAAGCAATATTGCATAGTTTTAGGCAAAGGGAAAGATCAGTACAAGACCTCCTTGGTTCAACTAAGGCAGTCAAACAATCAAAGAAAGGTTTCAGAGTTGGAGCTACGACTAGCCATGAGTAAGCAGGGCATACCGTGAATCATACTTAGCATGCATAAAACCATAAATGAAACAAGCAAACAATTTCTTCAGTTATCAAAGAGTAATCAATGATTCTTTGATATGACTAAGAAGGAAGGAAACATAGAAGCTATAAAGAAACAAGAAATTTGAGGTGCCTCCAAGGGCATGTCTCAAATCTATTCTCTACTATCTTATAGCAAGCAAGAACATGGAATATGAATGAAAACTAAGAAGCATAATAGAGAGGGACACTATACCATTTTACCAAGTCAAGGAATCCAACAACAGTCCTCTTTCATCATACAAAAACATTCAAGAAACTATCCAATGCATAAGACAAGTGCTTCTTCCAAGCTTGTATAACCATATATTGCTCTATATCATCAAGTTCAGCCTTATTTACAATGAATTCTCTTGGAATATATAGGCCAAGATGAGGGAAAACCTCCTAGTGCAACTTGCAATCTCATTGGCCCATCAAAATATCTGATTTTGTCCTTGAGGCTTTGCAAAGCCCAAGGCACAAAATATCTAATAAAATATCTTAAAAATGTTAAAAAAGGAAAATATATTGAATTTTCATAACTAACCATGGCCAAAAATAGCTAAACGCACATGAGGAAAATTCACTTTAGAAAAGTGCATTTTTCACAAAAATACTTAAGAAAAATATCAGTAGAAAGTCTTATGTCTTGTGGGCAACTTTTGGAAGTCTTCCCGATGTCGAAACGAGGCCTGTGATGGCTCGTTGGAAATATCTGAATGTCTATTTTCTGAAAATGCTTAGTTTTGTCCAAATTGATCAATGGAAGTCTATCAAAAACTAACCTGTGTGTAAAAACCCAAAAAATAGACTTTGCTGATAAACGAGGCAGAGTGTGGAAAAAGTGAGTGTTTTTCGCCATTTTGGGGAACCAAATCATCTTCAATTGATTTGAAAATCACTGAGTAGATGCCCCTGAAATTAAGGCATCCAATGATACCATTTTAATCCTTTGAGGATGTCCCAAACAGAAATGGCGATGCCCATGATTTTTAGCCAAAAGCCCCAAAACGACAAAAAACCAAAACTTGTTGAATTTCGCCCAAATTTGGCGAGCATGACCCTCAAGGGTTTTCAGAAACATTCTGAGAAGATGAGGCCAAAATTTGGAGACTTGAAGTGTCTTTCTTCATTTTTGATGTCGGGCGCCTCTTTTGAGCTTCCTTGAGTTTTTCTTGTGTGGCCTTCAATTTTCGTCGGGCGAACTGATTTAGCTTCTTATAGTGCCCGGTCATCCTCCTTTGAAGGTCCAAATATCTATTGGCATTTTCCAACTTCTTCTCCAAGTGATCATTCACCCTCTCAAGCCATGCTTCTCGATTGTTTTCTATCTCTTGGGTGAACAAAGTAGTGAGAGGAAAATATTGGAAAAGGGCAGCTTCTTCCTCCTTTTGTTTCTCTAAGGCTCTTCTGAGTCCCATGGTCCTTGGCCTTTTTCTTCTTGGCTGATCTTCATCTTCACTATCATTGAACTCGCCCATGAGTTATTCTAACTTAACTTGTGCCTTGGAGGCCTCTTTTTTATATTTGATGACCTGTGTCTCATATACCGCCATGTGGACACTCATCTGTTTGTTTTGTGTTTGCAAAAAGTGAATGAAGTTTCTAGACCTCTCTAGATCTGCCCTCAAAGCATCAATTTGTTCTTCTCTATTGATCAAGAGAGACTCTAGGATTTGGGCCTCATTATCGCTATCATCACTTTGGATCTGAATTATGTCAAAATCCCTCTCCTTCTCATGCCTGCTTTCTTCTTTCTCCTTTCCCTTGCTTTGGGTGGCCTTTTTGGTCTTCCTCCTCTTGGGTAATTCGACAATGGGTTGCTTGGGAAACTTCCCCTTGCTTTGGAGGGCCCTAGTAACATTTGGAGTTATAGTTTGATGCACTCTTTTCTTTGATGTCCGGGGCTTTGTCACTTTTGGAGAAGAAAGCATGGCCCCTTGCCTAGGAGAGGCAGCTAGCACATGCTCTATTTGCTCTTTGCACTTGCTACTTCCCTCATCATTCTTGCCACTGTTTTGAGTTTCTTCATGAATTCTTTGACTGTCATCTTGTATGTGTTTTTGAGGGCTGCCTTCTTTACTCTTTTCCTTGCTTTCTTTAGGACTTTGAGACTCTGTCTCCTCAATGTTTTGGGCTTCATCTTCATCATTTTTGTTGTTGTGAGGGCTACCAATGTCCTCATCAAACTGTTCAATTTCCTCATCATTTCCCTCCTCACTCTTTTGCTCTTTTTCATGGCATTTTTCTTCATCACTGTGTTGTATATCATCACTGTGTTTTTCTTCACTTTGCTTCCTTTCCTCACTGTGTTCTTCTTCACCTTGCCGCCTTTCCTCATCATGCTACTCTTCCTCATCATGCTGCTCTTCTTGAATATGCTACTGTTCTTCATCATTCTCTTATTCTTCATGCTGCTCTTCTTTTTCATTATGCTGCTCTTCTTCACTAATCATGGGAAATTTTAGCTTCTTGGGAATGGGCTTACTTGAAGAAGGCGAAAGATGCTAAGTGGAAGGTGAAGGAGATGCATGGGATGAAGGAACAGTGGCGAAATCTGGATGTGCAATGAAAGTGTCCCAAAAGATTCCCTTCTTCTCAAGTTGATGAAGAATGACAATCTTGATGAGGGAATGATGGAAAAGGGAAGCTGACTGCTAAGGAGGAGGTCTTTTTTGAACAATGGAGGCCATATTTTCAATACTTCTATGGAGGAAAAAGGGGAGATTTAACAATTGGGCTCTTGTGAAGTGCATGAGCAACCGAACATGGTAAGCATAGACCTGGGATAACCTTCCCTCGCATGTGAAATATTTCATGATTATTTTCATGAGGGGAGCATAAATAGTTAACATATATGAAAAAGGAAATATGGAAGGGAATGTATCCCGATGCTCTGGCTTCAAAAAGAGTTTGTACTGTTCTAAGTCTAGGTGGATATGTTTAAACCATTTCTCTCTGACATAAGGGATTTTGGTGGCTCTGGAAATGGATCTAGGAGAAAACTTGAAATCCAAGCCTGCCAGCTGAAAGTGTTTCTCTTGAAATCTCAAAGCACATAGATGTGTCAAGGGGAGATAGATTTTCACCTCCTGAACCCTTTGAAAAAACTCTAGACATCCAAATTCATGAAAGTTAAACAGGACTGATGGATGAGCATTTACCTCTTCAGTTGAAACAGGTTCAAACCTCCTGTGAGGGCCACTTCTGTTGTCCTGCCTGGGAGGCATTTTTGTTTTGGATACTCTTTGCTAGTTGACTAAGACAAATTGTTTCAAATGGTTTTTGAAATGGTTTCCCAACACCACACTTTTTCCTCCTTATAAGTCACTGTGCCTCTTTGATGCCAATCAAACAAGTATTTGTCAAATGAAAAACAAAAATACCTTGATCACTGTGCTTGGGAAAAGTTCTTGAAAAGATGTTTTTGTGGTTTTTTGTTTAAGAAATAACTCTTTTGTTTGGCACAAAATATATTACCCTCAAACAATGTTCCTTTACTATTTACTACCCTTTAAAAGGTAGACAAAACATCTTTTAACTGACTTAAAATACCTTCACAACATACTCTGTTTTTGGAACCTTGGGGGCTGCACAAAGTTCACTATTTCACAACACAGAGAGGACCTTTAAAATGTCCATGCCTTCACCTTATAATCACTGTTTTCCCCTTTGATTTTGCAGACAATGTTTGTTCTTGTTTTAACACTGTTAGGACACCTTCTAGCCAACTTGAGACCTCTACAACTTTGTATTTATTTCTAGCAACTGTGGGCTATCACTGTTTTTAATGGCAGTTAAGGCCCTTTAAGACTGATAAAAACACCCCCACCTATCACTGTACTAATCCTTGGCATCTACAATCAATAAAAACCCTGTGATTTTGACCAAAGGCCCAACTTCTTTACCACTGCTTTTCTCTTGTGCTTTTAACATAACAGGTTTGTTCTTTGTTTACACTGTCAGGACATCCTTTCAGGCAATTTTGAGATCTCTGCTGAACACAGGAAGAAAAACACCTTCTAGACTGATTTTGGGACCTTCAAACACAAGAAGGCCTTCTTTGGTTTTGACAAAAAATCTATCTTTTTACCACTGTCTATCTCTGTGTTTTTAAATGGTGAAGTGCTTTCAAAACCACTATTTCTTCTTAGGGAAAAACTTAGCAAAACACCCCCTTCAAACTTTGAATTTTACCATGAGGTAATGGAAAATACCTCGAATATTGTTCACGGGCCTTGGTTGATCGATGAACAACCTTTAAAAGTGTTTTTTGGGAAGCCAATGAGGGATCGGCGCATTTGAAGCAGATGGCGCCGCACACACGAGAGCTGTCGGGTCGACTTCGGGTGGAGGTGAAAGAGGACGCACAGGCACACCGCGCGCCATACAACAGTGTAAGCTAAGTGTTTGTGCGTTCACAGGCGCGCCGCGCAGGCTTGAAGCCTTGAAAAACTTGAAAATTTTTCTCGAAAACTAAGTTTTCTCCAGTGAATAGCTAGGAGAGAGTTGCTTCATGTTTTGAGAAATGAAAATGGGACTTTGAAATGGTCTCCTCCGCCTTTTATATGAAAGAAAATTCAAATGTGCTCATATCATGCTTTGGAGGGTTTATATGTTTGAAAAGGCCTTTTCTTTTTAAACATAAAACATGGTTATGGCATTTTATGCCAACAATTCCTTTGACATTTTCCTTGACTATGGAAACAACCTCATATGTACTTACCCAGGCTTGACAAACATCTGTTTATCAAAGAGAAAATCCTTTAAATACCCTTCATGAAATCATATGCAACAACAGAGTTCTTTCACATGTTCATAAAAAGGTCTTTGTTTATGACAGTAGTATGTTTCATTTCTTTGAATGGTATTTTGAACTTGAATCATGGTGTCATAGCTATCCTATTATTTTGATGAGCTTGTCCGAAGTTTCAGACATTTTAACCTTAGATTTCCTTTGAAGAAGGCCTTTATGGACATGAAATATAAAGCTTCTTGCATCATCATAGTACCATTGCTTGTCATCTGTTTAACACCACTTCTCTACTCATAATCATTCAATTGTTTCCCACTGCATTTCAATTCTGTCTTTCAAATAGTGAAACCATGTAAGCATCCCTTGAAACACCACTGCTGTATCAGTGGTTTCATCCATTGGAGAAAAGGTGTAAACAAGTTTTTTAGGCCATTTGCAGCATTGTTAGCCTTGTGCTCTTTGAATGAGGCCATTCCTCTGTTCCTGATCATCTGCTTGTTAAATGAAGGAGGCCTTAATCATATTTCCAAACCATCTGCTTTTAAATGAAGGAGGTTTATAACAAATGACCTAACCATCTGCTCATGCTTGGAGGAGGTTTTACACAGTCACCCAACCATCTGCTCATGTTTGGAGGAGGTTTTACATAGTCACCCAACCATTTGCTCATGCTTGGAGGAGGTTTTACAACAAGTGAAATTTAATCCCTTTCTCAAACTGTGTCATCTTTCCTTGTAATGCCTATCTCTGCTTGATATATCACAGTAATTAATAAGGTAAAAAATTGACAATATGCTATGAGGGGCATGCTCTGAGATATGTATCATTTTTTACTATGTTTGCAGGAGTTTATTGAATTACCTCTCGGACTAGCATTCTTATCCCAGGCCCAAAATAACATGAGAAGCAGCTGTATTCTCATGTTTTGCTTGAAAATGTCTTCTGGAATACCTGAACATCTTTGCTTTTGAAAAAGAAACTGAAACACTGTAGATTAACACAATATTAGTTTGGCTTTTGAAACATGTACTGCTGAGACACCAAGACATGTTAGTGGCATGAACTAAGGGTGTATCAAGCTTTGTGTGCAGAATAGGAAGGTCATCTATGATTGGTTGGTATTAGACAGAGGTTCTTTTGGCTTAGGATAGTTTTCCAAGGGAGGATTTCCTAAAGTGCCACTACCTAACTTAGGGGAGATATTTGACAGATTTGGAGTATTCTCTTTGGTATGACCAAATCTTAAGATGACATATGAACAGAGGTAGGGTGGTTGACATTCTTATCAATAGTTGGTTAATGGATGACTTGGGGATGAGGGTGAATGACAACAGATGACTTTAGCTTATGACAGCTAATGGACAAGCTTATATGACTAAGACTAGATAGGGCTTGACAACTAGGTTTTTTCTCATCATAGGCTGATTGAAAAGGTAGGAGGACAAAATGTTTAGGGGTGTTTTCTAGCTGACAAATTTGACAAATTGGAGATCAGCTTCTAGAAAACTTGGCTTTACAAACTAGTCATCATCAACAGGTGAAAAATACTGATGACTAACAGTGGCTCCATTCTGGGAGGGCAGCTCCTTTTCAGGAGGTGTCCAAAATTTCAGATCTCGGTCCTTTGAAGACCAGTGCCTTTATCCATTGGCGCAAATTTCTTTCTTCCTTAATGCTATTTCTAAAAATTGACAGCATGATTAGCATCAAATTCATTTCTACCTACCCCGCTACATTTCCTAACATTTTTTCTTCTTTTGGGTGCATTTGGACTAGCAACACTTTGACATAATATTTTTGAAAAATGACACTATCTAATTCTACACTTATATCCGCCAGGAGTTCAGGTTAAGCTGATGAACTCCTTTGTTTCTCTACCTATGCTGGGTCGACTGTCAAGGTTAAGCTATTTGACAGGATTTTATTCTCTATTCTAAAACATGAAATTGAAAAATGACTTAAATCAGGATTAGACAGTCTGATTTGTCATGTACTTGTGGCATGAAAGACAAGCTGCACAAAAATATTATTTTTCATAAAATGAAATCTAGAAAATCAGGGCTAGGATACACAGTTTGTTTTTCATCCTTGCTTTCCTCTTTGGTTCTGTATTGAGCATGTGGAACCAGGATCTTTTCCTAATATACTTTCTTCGACAAGTCAAGCTTACACAATTTGACTATCTCTTCTCTCACTAACTTATGAGCAAATAAATTTAAAACATATTCAGTTATGATTAGGCTAGATAACTGAACAAGACTTTTGAGCACTAGTAGCGGCATTTAGACTTGCTCGCTTTCAGCATGACTACTTTTGGGTATGGGGTTGTACCATTGCTTTTAGAAACTGCCCTCTTTTTCTACTTTTTACTGTTTTTGTATTTTCTGCTTTTTCATTTTTTCTTCAAACAATCTAGAATTGAAAAGATGCTCACAAGGCTGAGCTTATTTTCCACTGCTGTCTATCTATCCTAATCTAATCTATACACAATATACATTTATTTGGTGAACTCTCTTTTCCAATGTAACCAGTCAAGTAGATGATTGCATGGGTGACTCTGGTTTAGTTCTTTCATGATGCTGAAGAAATGAAAAGGCCACTTACATTTGGCTTGTTTTCAGACAGTAGTGCTTAAGTTTTTTCTCATACCTTGTAGCAAACTGTTCATGGTAGAACTCACTACTCCTTCGGATTTCTTAAGGAAAACAACAAATGGATCTTGGAATAATACCTGATCTAGAGGATTTGATATATATTCTTTATTCAGGACTACTCTTTCTTCCACTTGGCTATATCTGGGACTCTCCTGGGAAAGAAATTCTTCCCCTTGCTCATGATCACTTGAATTGTCGGACTCATCATATATTGTATTGTGGTATTCTTTCCAAGCTGATGAGTTCTGATTAATTGAACTGAAAACTGTGTGAAGGTCATCATGTTGATGAGCAGGGATACACTTTGACAATAAATCATCTTGAAAGGATAGTGTGACAATTCTCATGTGTTTATCAACCCCTATTTCTTCAACTGCAATTTTTAACTCAATGGAACTTGGTGGCTACAGATCTGGAGTTAATGAAGATTCCATGTCCAAAATGATTTTCTCAACCATTTCAGGAAAAGGCTTCTCATTTACAACATGCTCAATAATTTCATCATCCTCCTCAACCTCATCATCAAAGCTGAAAGACTGTTGATTTCCAATTATGTGAATGTTATTTCTGATGGACTGAAGTGAAGTAGAGCAAAGAGTCAGAGACTCTTCACTTACTTCTAAACTCTCAAGGCTCTCCTCATCAAAGTCATATGTGACCTGTATTGGCTGCTTACTTTTTTCAACCTGATGATAATGAATTTCGTCCCACAAATCAATTGTTGATTGTTTTGCAAGGTTAGTTTCTTTTTGGATATCATAATCATCAACATATTGATCAAACATTGGAGAATCATTAATATAAGTAATGTCACCAACCATGCATATTGGACTATCAGATTTCTTTTCTTCAAATTGATTTACTAATCTATTTTTTGACTCATGGTATGCAAGATTAACAGGAGAAAGATCAGAAAAGTTTTGGTTATATGAAGTTTCAGAGGTTGTCTGCATGTTTATAAGTTGATCTATTTCCTCTTCAGTTGAAAAGGGAGGCATTTTCATTTCTCTTTGGATATAACTACAATAATCATCTTTCGCTTGGGAAATCTGATTTGAAGGATGAATGTATTTTTGGGCTTCACCTATGAGAGATTATGAATCATCACTTGTGCCTTTAGAGAGATCCTGTGGGTTTTCTTTCATTTCTTGCTTGTTTTCATCTTCAACCAATTATTTGTGATGTTGAGGATAGTTAGCATGTAATTCATGAGTTTTTTCTGATAGATTTTCAGGAGGCCAATTTGCTTGTATGAACTCAAATGAATCCCAACATAAAGGTAGAGATCCTACAGGTTTTGATTTATCTTCTATCTCAGATTTGAATTCCTCTTCAATCAAATTTCCTTGATTTAGGTGAGAGTTAACTTGAGTAGGGATTTCCTGAAACTGCTAAGAGATCTTTAGGATGCAAATTTTCTTTCAAAGTCTGGAATGATTTAAAGCATAAGGGTAGAGAACCTAAAGGTTTTGATTCTTCTTCCATTTCAGAATTTGTGATTTCAAAATGGCTGATAGTTTCTTTAGAGCATTCCTCTATGTTTTTATTTGCAACTTTCTCATCAGGCACATTTTGTTTATAACTCTTGTCTTGTAATAGTTGACTGTGTTCATCCTAAGGAAGAAGTGTAGGTTGGTTTGAATAAGCAGTGTTAACCTTAACTTTGTGTCTTTCTCTTTTTTTGTCAAGTAGATACTCTAGTTTGTTGAAAACATATACCAATTTTTCAACTTTTCCTCTGAAGATATTAGTCTCTCTTGATTTTCTTTGTCTTTCTCTATTATTCTTAGCTGTGCCTCCCTATTTAGTATGTTGAATTCTACATCAAATGCTATCCTTTGAATTTCTTCTAGGGTCAAAGGATCTTTATCTCTTATCCAGAAAACCATCTCTGGGTCAAAAGAATCTGGGTAGTGCAAGAGAGCACATTCGAGGGGTGGCTTTATGTTGGCAGGCATTTCATGGTATACTTTATTGAACTTGGCTGAAAATTTTTGTATTGTCTCCCATGGTTGTATTTTTAACTGATTGTATTCCTTTATGATGAGAACTTTATTACCCATGACCACCCACCTATCTAGGAAGATTTGAGTGAACTGATGAAAATTGGTAATGCTTGCAGCTGGAAGGTCTTTAAACCAACTCTTAATTTTTCCTTGTAATGATAAGGAAAACAGTCTAATACACACATCATCTTCTTCTATTTCATAAAGGTCGAGTAAATCCTCAAGATTTTGGACGTGCTCTTCAGCGGTGACTTTGGAGATTTCTCCATCAAATCTGGGTAATTTATTTTGAAGATTTGTAGGGAGGGCTCAGAAGATGGTAGGTAAAACCAGAGGCTTGTATATTTCTAGGACCTTTGTGGAATAGGTAGTGTAAAAATATATTTATGACTGTTTGAGGTTTCATCCAGAGTGGGAAAGGTAGCATAAGGCTCATGTTTTTCTAGGTTTTCCATAGGTGAATTTGGGGTAAGAACAGGTGTATAAGCCTGCTCATGGTCTGAAATTTGAGACTTAGATTTTCAAGGTTTGAGATCTTTCCAGTGATAAATGTAGATCTCATCAGTGTATTCTTGATCAGTCTCAAAGTAGGATAGAACATAGTTATAGATAAAGGCAATAATTTCTTGAATCCAACTAAGGCTTGAGTGCTTTTTCTTTCTAGGATGACTGGTCATATTTTAGGTTCTTCCTCCAGTGGAGTATTTAGGTCTATTGAGAGTTTTGGAGTCACCGGGTGGATGTTTTTGTTGCTTTTAGAGATATGTGTTTATGGTCCACCACCAATAACTGATAAAAAGCCAATCTAGGGATGTTTTGGGGTTTTCTGAGTTTTTATGTGCAGCCTATGGTTTGGAAGAGTTTCCTATAACTGAATCATCATTTTGCTAAGATGGTGAAAGAGCTAGCTTCTACTCTTCAAACAACACTTAAGTTTTCTAAGTTTGATTGAGACTTCGAGAATTACTAAGGAGTACTTAGATTGTCACTAACTCAGAAGGTCCCACCGTGATCGCCACTATGTTAGTGAGCGGTGGGATAAGTCAATTAGATAGTATTCCGAAGGCTGCTGAAATGTTTTAGGGAATCTAAGTTTGTTTATCACTCAGAGTCCCACCGTGATCGCCATTATGTTAAGGTCCCATGATTTGGCTGATTGGCAAGCCAAGTGATAGGGTAACATCAAACCAATCTTTGGAGCCCAAGGACCTAGCCTTCCTGGACTCAGAGAGGGCTCTCTCTATTTGTGTAAGGGATGTCTATGTGTTTGCTTCTTGTGTTTCTGATTTTAAGCTAGTTATGAAGTAGGTTTTTGGTTTTGTTTTTAGGTTTGTGAGGGATGAACTGATCAAAGACAAAGATAGGTAAAAAGATGTCAGATCAATTGGGCTATGGGGTCGAAAAGGTCAAGAAAAGCTTCAGATGGTGATACAAGGTATGTTGAAGGGCTGATTTGATCAAGGTAAAATGGATCTTTGGTTAAAATGGAGTGGGATGGACACTAAATTTGTGAAAAACAAAGGATTTATAGTTCAATAGCTGACATAAACATGGTAGGGCTAACCATTAATCATGAGAAATGTAACTATAAACTGATAAATGCATAGAAATAAACATTCAAGCAATACATAGAGATATATGACTCTCTAACTTTGAGAAATTACTATCAGACTTTGGGGAAAGATAATTAAGACAAACAAATAACTCAAATCACTATGAGGAAAAACTTAAGCATAGTATTTCAAGCTATTGGGCAATTTGAAGCAAGATTGCATAGTTTTAGGCAAAGGGCAAGATCAGTACAAGACCTCCTTGGTTAAACTAAGACAATCAAACAATCAAAGAAAGGTTCCAGAGTTGGAGATATGACTATCCATGAGTAAGAAGGGCATACCATGAATCATACTTAGCATGCATAAAACCATAAATGAAACAATGAAACAATTTCTTCAGTTATCAAAGAGAAATCAAGGATTCTTTGATATGACTAAGAAGGAAGAAAACATAGAAGCTATAAAGAAACAAGAAATTTGAGGTGCCTCCAAGGGCATGTCTCAAATCTATTCTCTACTGTCTTATAGCAAGCAAGAACATGGAATATGAATGAAAAATAAGAAGCATAATAGAGAGGGACACTATACCATTTTACCAAGTCAAGAAATCCAACAACAGTCCTCTTTCATCATCCAAAAACATTCAAGAAACTATCCAATGCATGAGACAAGTGCTTCTTCCAAGATTTTATAACCATATATCGCTCTATATCATCAAGTTCAACCTTTTTTACAATGAAATCTCTTGGAATATATAGGCCAAGATGAGAGAAAACCTCCTAGTGCAACTTGCAATCTCATTGGCCCATCAAAATATCTGATTTTGTCCTTGAGGCTTTGCAAAGCCCAAGGCACAAAATATCTAATAAAATATCTTAAAAATGTTAAAAAAGGAAAATATATTGACTTTTCATAACTAACCATGGCCAAAAATAGCTAAACGCACATGAGGAAAAGTCACTTTAGAAAAGTGCATTTTTCACAAAAATATTTAAGAAAAATATCAGCAGAAAGTATTCTGTCTTGTGGGAAACTTTTGGAAGCCTTCCTGATGTTGAAACGAGGCCCGTGACAGCTTGTTGGAAAGCTATGAATGTATATTTTCTGAAAATGCTTATTTTTTTCCAAACTGATCACTAGAAGTCTGTCAAAAATTGACCTGTGTGTAAAAACCCAAAAAATAGACTTTGCTGATAAACGGGGCAGAGTGTGGAAAAAGTGAGTGTTTTTCGCCATTTTGGGGGACCAAATCATCTTCAATTGATATGAAAATCACTGAGTAGATGCCCCTGAAATTATGGCATCCAATGATACCATTTTCATCCTTTGTTGATGTCCCAAACAGAAATGGGAATGCCCATGATTTTAGCCAAAAGCCCAAAAATGACAAAAAACCAAAACTTGTTGAATTTCGCCCAAATTTGGCGAGCATGACCCTCAAGGGTTTTCAGAAACATGCTGAGAATATGAGGCCAAAATTTGGATACTTGAGGTGTCCTTCTTCATTTTTGGTGCCGGACGCCTCTTTTGAGCTTACTTGAGTTTTTCCTGTGTGGCCTTCAATTTCTGTCGGGCGAAACTGATTTAGCTTCTTATAGTGCCTAGTCATCATCCTTTGAAGGTCCAAATATCTATTGGCCTTTTCCAATTTCTTCTCCAAGTGATCATTCACCCTCATAAGCCATGCTTCTGGATTGTCTTCTATCTCTTGGGTGAACAAAGTAGTGAGAGGAAACGATTGGAAAAGGGCAGCTTCTTCCTCCTTTTGTTTCTCTAAGGCTCTTCTGAGTCCCATGGTCATTTGCCTTTTTCTTCTTGGATGATCTTCATCTTCACTATCATTGAACTCGCCCATGAGTTCTTCCAACTTAACTTGCGCCTTGGAGGCCTCTTTTTTATATTTGTGTCCCGTGTCTCATATACCACCATGTGGACACTCATATGTTTGTTTTGTGTTTGCAAAAAGTGAACGAAGTTTCTAGACCTCTCTAGATCTGCCCTCAAAGCATCAATTTGTTCTTCTCTATTGATTAAGAGAGACTCTAGGATTCAGGCCTCATTGTCACTATCATCACTTTGGATCTGAATTATGTCAAAGTCCCTCTCCTTCTCATGCCTGCTTTCTTCTTTCTCCTTTCCCTTGCTTTGGGTGGCCTTCTTGGTCTTCCTCCTCTTGGGTAATTCAACAATGGGTTGCTTGGGCAACTTCCCCTTGCTTCGAAGGGCCTTAGTAACATTTGGAGTTATAGTTTGAGGCACTCTTTTCTTTGATGTCCGGGGCTTTGTCACTTTTGGAGAAGAAAGCATGGCCCCTTGCCTAGGAGAGGTAGCTAGCACATGCTCTATTTGCTCTTTGCCCTTGCTACTTCCCTCATCATTCTTGCCACTGTTTTGAGTTTCTTCATGAATGCTTTGACTGTCATCTTGTATGTCTTTTTGAGGGATACCTTCTTTACTCTTTTCCTTGCTTTCTTTAGGACTTTAAGGCTCTGTCTCCTCAATGTTTTGGGCTTCATATTCATCATTTTTGCTGTTGTGAGGGCTACCAATGTCCTCATCAAACTGTTCAATTTCCTCATCATTTCCCTCCTCACTGTTTTGCTCTTTTTCATGGCACTTTTCTTCATCACTGTGTTGTATATCATCACTGTGTTTCTCTTCACTTTGCTGCCTTTCCTCACTGTGTTCTTCTTCACCTTGCTACCTTTCCTCATCATGCTTCTCTTCCTCATCATGCTGCTCTTCTTAACTGTGCTTCTCTTCTTCATCATGCTCTTCTTTTTCGTGCTGCTCTTATTCTTCATTATGCTGCTCTTGTTCACTAATCATGGGAAATTTTAGCTTCTTGGGAATGGGCTTACTTGAAGAAGGCGAAAGATGCTGAGTGGAAGGTGAAGGAGATGCATGGGATGAAGGAATAGTGGCGAAATCTGGATGTGCAATGAAAGTGTCCCAAGAGATTCCCTTCTTCTCAAGTTGATGAAGAATGAAAATCTCGATGAGGGAATGATGGAAAATACAAGTTGACTGCTGAGAAGGAGGTATTTTTTGAACAGTGGAGGCCATCTTTTCAATATTTCTATGGAGGAAAAGGGGGATATTTAACAATTGGGCTCTTGTGAAGTGCATGAGCAACCGGACATGGTAAGCATAGACCCGGGAGAACCTTCCCTCACATGTGAAACATTTCATGATTATCTTCATGAGGGGAGCATAAATAGTTAACAGATATGAAAAAGGAAAGATGGATGGGCATGTATCCCGATGCTCCAGCTTCAAAAAGGGTTTGTACTATTCTAAGTCTAGGTGGCTCTGTTTAAACCATTTCTCTCTGACATAAGGGATTTTTGTGGCTCTGGAAATGGATCTAGGAGAAAACTTGAAATCCAAGCCTGCCAGCTGAAAGTGTTTCTCTTGAAATCTCAAAGCACATAGATGTGTCAAGGGGAGATAGATTTTCACCTCCTGAACCCTTTGACAAAAATCTAGACATTCAACTTCATGAAAGTTAAATAGGACTGATGGATGAGCATTTACCTCTTCAGTTGAAACAGGTTCAAACCTCCTGTGAGGGCCACTTCTGTTGTCCTGCCTGGGAGGCATTTTTGTTTTGGATACTCTTTGCTAGTTGACTAAGACAAATTGTTTCAAATGGTTTTTGAAATGGTTTCCCAACACCACACTTTTTCCTCCTTATAAGTCACTGTGCCTCTTTGATGCCAATCAAACAAGTATTTGTCAAATGAAAAACAAAAATACCTTGATCACTGTGCTTGGGCAAAGTTCTTGAAAAGATGTGTTTGTGGTTTTTTGTTTAAGAAAGAACTCTTTTGTTTGGCACAAAATATCTTACCCTCAAACAATGTTCCTTTACTATTTACTGCCCTTTAAAAGGTAGACAAAACATCTTTTAACTTACTTAAAATACCTTCACAACATACTCTGTTTTTGGAACCTTGGGGGCTGCACAAAGTTCACTATTTCACAACACAGAGAGGACCTTTAAAATGACCATGCATTCACCTTATAATCATTGTTTTCCCCTTTGATTTTGCAGACAATGTTTGTTCTTGTTTTAACACTGTTAGGACACCTTCTAGCCAACTTGAGACCTCTACAACTTTGTATTTATGTCTAGCAACTGTAGGCTATCACTGTTTTTAATGGCGGTTAAGGCCCTTTAATACTGATAAAAACACCCCCACCTATCACTGTACTAATCCTTGGCATCTACAATCAATAAAAACCCTGTGATTTTGACCAAAGGCCCAACTTCTTTACCACTGCTTTTCTCTTGTTCTTTTAACAGACCAGGTTTGTTCTTTGTTTACACTGTCAGGACATCCTTTCAGGAAATTTTGAGATCTCTGCTGAACACAGGAAGAAAAACACCTTCTAGACTGATTTTGGGACCTTCAAACACAAGAAGGCCTTCTTTGGTTTTGACAAAAACTCTATCTTTTTACCACTGTCTATCTCTGTGTTTTTAAATGGTGAAGTGCTTTCAAAACCACTATTTATTCTTAGGAAAAACATAGCCAAACACCCCCTTCAAACTTCGAATTTTACCATGAGGTAATGGAAAATACCTCGAAGATTGTTCACGGGCCTTGGTTGATCGATGAACAGCCTTTAAAAGTGTTTTTTGGGAAGCCAATGAGGGAGCGGCGCGTTTGAAGTAGATGGCGCCGCGCACACGAGAGCTGTCGGGTCGGCTTCGGGTATAGGTGAAAGAGGACGCATAGGCGCGCCATGCAGCAGTGTAAACTCAGTGTATGCGCACTCATAGGTGCACCGCGCATACTTACAGGCATGCCGCGCAGGCCTGAAGCCTTGAAAAACTTGAAATTGTTTCCCGAAAACCAAGTTTTCTCCAGTGAACAGCTAGGAGTGTGTTGCTTCATGTTTTGAGAAATGCAAATGGGACTTTGCAATGGTCTACTTTGCCTTTTATATGAAAGAAAATTCAAATGTCCTCATATCATGATTTGGAGGGTTTATATGTTTGAAAAGGCCTTTTCTTTTTAAACAACATAAAACATGGTTATGGCATTTTATGCCAACAATTCCTTTGACATTTTCCTTGACTATGGAAACAACCTCATATGTGCTTACCCAGGCTTGAAAAACATTTGTTTATCAAAGAGAAAATCCTTTAAAGACCCTTCATGCAATCATATGCAACAACAGAGTTCTTTCACATGTTCATAAAAAGGTCTTTGTTTATGACAGTAGTATGTTTCATTTCTTTGAATGGTATTTTGAACTTGAATCATGGTGTCATAGCTATCCCATTATTTTGATGAGCTTGTCCCAAGTTTCAGACATTTTAACCTCAGATTTCCTTTGAAGAAGCCCTTTATGGACATGAAATATAAAGCTTCTTGCATCATCATAGTACCACTGCTTGTCATTTGTTTAACACCACTTCTCTACTCATAATCATTCAATTGTTTCCCACTGCATTTTAATTCTGTCTTTCAAATAGTGAAACCATGTAAGCATCCCTTGAAACACCACTGCTGTATCAGTGGTTTCATCCATTGGAGAAAAGGTGTAAACAAGTTTTTTAGGCCATTTGCAGCATTTTTAGCCTTGTGCTCTTTGAATGAGGCCATTCCTTTGTTTCTGATCATCTACTTATTAAATGAAGGAGGCCTTAATCATATTTCCAAACCCTCTACTTTTAAATGAAGGATATTTATAAGAAATGACCTAACCATCTGCTCATGCTTGGAGGAGGTTTTACAGAGTCACCCAACCATATACTCATGTTTGGAGGAGGTTTTATAGAGTCACCCAACCATCTGCTCATGCTTGGAGGAGGTTTTACAACAAGTGACATTTCATCCCTTTCTCAAACTGTGTTATCTTTCCTTGTAATGCCTATCTTTGCTTGGTATATCATAGTAAGTAATAAGGTGCAAATTTGACAATATGCTATGAGGGGCATGCTCTGAGATATGTATCTTTTTTTACTATGTTTGTAGGAGTTTATTGAATTACCTCTCTAACTAGAATTCTTATCCCAGGCTCAAAACAACATGAGAAACAATTGTCTTCTCATGTTTTGCTTGACAATGTCTTTAGGAATACCTGAACATCTCTACTTTTGAAAAAGACACTGAAACACTGTAGATTAACACAATATTAGTTTGGCTTTTGAAACATGTACTGTTGAGACACCAAGACATGTTAGTGGCATGACCTAAGGGTGTATCAAGCTTTGTTTCCAGAATAGGAAGGTCATATATGACTGGTTGGTATTAGACAGAGGTTCTTTTGGCTTAGGATAGTTTTCCAAGGGATGATTTCCTAAAGCACCACTACCTAACTTAGGGGAGATATTTGACAGATTTAGAGTATTCTCTTTGGTATGACCAGATCTTAAGATGACATATGACCAGAGGTCGGGTGGTTGACATTCTTATCAACAGTTGGTTAATGGATGACCTGGGGATGAGGGTGAATAACACCAAATGACTTTAGCTTATGACAGCTGATGGACAAGCTTATATGACTGAGACTAGATAGGGTTTGACAGCTAGGATTATTCTCATCATAGGCTGATTGAAAAGGTAGGAGGAAAAAATGTTTAGGGGTGTTTTCTAGCTGAAAAATTTGACAAATTGGAGATCAGCTTCTAGAAAAATTGGCTTTACAAACTATTCATCATCAACAGGTGAAAAATATTGATGACTAACACTTCACAACCTGCATCTCTGTCCTGGACGCCTTCAATGCTGCAACCAATCCTTCAATTTTAGCCCGGGGGTGGCTGCGGCCGGGATCTCCTCGGTAACCTCCGTGCAGAGCTGGTGGATTAATGTTTCAAGCTCCTCATGCTGTGCGACAACATTGAGTACTTTGATGTTCTGCTGCGCGATAGTCTACTCAACTACCCCCAGTTGTTGGTGCACCTGCTGGTCTCGATGGCGAATTTCCTGGAATACAACGGTGTGGAGGTCCTGTAATGCATCACGGGGCAGCGTAGCCAGATTCAGCTACACCCCTGCATCTATCTGGAGTTGGACTGGTGGACTGATCACAAGGGCATCGCTAGGTATAGCGCAGAGACGACTTTCCTTTGTGGTGAGCACTCTATGGCTGGGTACCAAGGGAGGTTGTAACTGAGTCACGCTGGCCTGTAGTGTGTCAGATTTTAACTGTAGGGTGCGGAGCTTAGCCTAGAGGATGTCAATGGCAGCCTTCTGGTGTTCCTCCAGGGCTACCCATTTGTCTTTTGTGGCCATTGTGATGGTGTCTGCTATTTTTTCGAGGTCCCCATCGGTCAAAGTGACCGTCACATCGTATTCTCCCCTTTGCAAATGCTGCTTCTTTTGGGGCCCTTTGTCAGGCTCTCATGATCACTTGGTTCCTCCGAGGTTTATTGTTGGTGGTGGATCTACCTGGATTTCGGCCCTGGTGGTTTTTGACTGTGCATCCTTCTTCGTGGCTGTGTCCAAGCCCTGCTTGCTTGGTCTTGCAGTCTCCTTGGTGGGGATTTTGAAGCCTATTTTCTAGGCAGGAGGCCATCGTTCAACCACCCGGTCAATGTCCTCATTTTCTACCATATACGAGACGGACGTCCATGTTTTATCCTTGAGACCGCGGATTTGGATGTGGTGCATCGTAACTTGGAATCCTGCAATAATTTTGTACCTATTGTACACTGATGGGGACAACCGTGGTTGGGATTTGATGGCTGCGACCAAGCTGCTCTGGAATAGGACCCAAAAAACTTGGTTATCTTCCACGTGCTGCTTATCCTTAGAGTCCCATAGGTGGGCAAAGCGAGCCCCTTCACACATTTCTGGAGTGAGCTTAGGGAGGACTGACTCCTCGGGGCCTCCCATGCAACCAGGGCTATGAGGAGTAGTAACCAAGAGTAGCAAAATGCCTTTCCTTGTTCCTGAGATTCACGAACATTGGTCAGGAACACATCACACAAATATTGAGCCCAATTAAAGCAGGCCCCCTTCTTACACTGGCCTTCTAATCAGATGACATAGGTAGGGACAGTTGTGACCTAGCACTTCCGCATTAGCTTGCATGCTAATAGTATGGTACCCATCTGCGTAGCTCGGTCACTGATGGATTGGATGATAAAGCCCTGAGTATTTCGCTCCACCTTGTATTTTTGGCATACATATTCAGCGGTCTCGCCTTCATATTTCTTGCCCAACCATTCCAGAGGGTGCGGCCCCTGCATGGGAAGTCCCGTAATCCAGTGAATTAGCACAACATCAATGGGGACTTGATCCCGAGTCCATAAGCAGCCCTCATGAATCAAGACGAGCAGCTGCTGGGCTAGCCGGTCCGTGACATTGTAATGGCCAAAATGGGGCATTCGCAACAGATTCAAGAGCCCAGATTTTTCCAATCTAGATACCCAGCGCTGAGGAATGATGGTAACCCCATCATTCATATGGGTTGTGTCAAGGTATAGCGCAGGGGCCAGTTTTGGGAAGGCTTCATGATTTTCCAAGTCGTGGTCATCGAATTTAACTTCATGGAGCCGTCCGCAAAGGTCACCCATGACAGGGACTCCGTCCAGGGTTAGCGGTGTTTGCAGGTAGGTGATCAAACCATCCAAATTCTTGGGCGTGCGCGTGGAAGGCCGATGCAACTGGATAAAGGGGGGCAACCAATTGATAGGATTGGCAAGCATGAATTCCTCTTGTTCATCCTGATCCGGAAGTGGTGTTCGTGGGGAATTGGTATTCCTCGGGGACATCCTGGGTCGTCCTGCAACCCACTTTTCATCTTTCGGGGGCTTCCTTGAGCCCTGTGATTTTTCTTTTCCCTTCTTGGTGACTGGTGTTGAGAGCACTTCTTCGTCCTCAGCCCCAAGCTCCACTACATCCTCACTTTCCAGCTCTGTTGGTACTGAAGGTTCAGCAGGGTTCGTGGCCGTCATCCTAGCGCGGAAAAGGAATCCCAGCTCTGGATGGCTACTGTCATAAAGAATAGGCTGATCAGACATGAAAGGGATAGGGCAGACTAGGAAAATTGTAGAGCTCAAGTTTGCGTGCAACGAGGGTGAGAAATACAGTCTATGCAAGGGAGGTGGATTCCTTATCTGTGCTACCCCATCCGTCTTATAGTGCTTGTGGTCACTCAACGGTAGGGTATACTTCATCTGGATCTTACCATCAGATAAATGGTCAAAAGTCCCCAAATTTTGCCTCATTAATTGTCAGGGGGCCACACCCTTCAACGACAACTTCTGCTTCCTATCAGTTGTTAGGGTGCCAACGGTTAGTTTCCGCATTGTCGGTGTGTCCAACATTCCTGCTACGCTTGGGTCAACTACTTGGGTCTTTTTATTGTCCTCCCCCAACACAGCCTTGTTCCTAAAGTACTTCTCGACCAAAATTTTGTTCTTCTGACAGGTGTCCTCCCAGGCCACCAAACATTTACGGGGATCTCTTGATCCAAGGAATGTCTTGATTCAAATTTCAGTTGGGGCTTCAAATCACAGGATCATCATATCTCGACATTCTTCCCAAGCTTGGAATGCTTCCCTCTGCATCTCCCCACCAGCGCGCAGGTATTCCACGCAGGGCTAGCTTAAGGGCCCATAGCCTTCTTCCCTTGGGAACCTCTGCTTCGAATGCTCACAAAAATTCCTTAATGCTGCCACAACCATAAAAATAGGGTAGGTCTCTTACCTCTGAGGAAATGCAACGGAACTCCCGTGTGACTCAAAGACACTGTAGCACTGAGACATCATGCAACCAGTTCTGCCAATTTTCCATCTGCTTGTCAGAGTCAAAAAAGCATTCATTTTCCTTTTCCCAGCATAGTACTCCTTCCACCGTGGGGTTGTTCCAATCTTCGTCCCACGCAGTCAACTTGTAAATGTGATCCAACTCCTCTTCATCGTGTACTGGCTCTGTATATCGTTCACCTTCCGCAGGATCTAATGGTACTATCACCCTTGTGCCATTATTTTCAAACACCATACTTATTTACTTTAGGTTGATGATACCTCCCATATCTATGGCCCAATCCAATCCCAAGAGCATAGGGTAGGGGTCTGCATCTTCTATAATTTCTATTACTTCAAAATTAGCGCGGGTCTTTACTCCTGCGATGTCCACCGTAACCTTGGCAACCTTCCTAGTGGGATGATTTTCTGTTGATTTACCATGCACAACTGAATAGTGGACCATTCCAACTTAGGTTCTCCCATTCATAGCCAAGTCTGCTTAGGTAACACGTTCGTATCTGACCCTAGGTCCAAAATAACCTGGCTCATTTCGTAGTTACCGATCTCTGCAGACAACCACATTTCTCTTCTGGTGCGTTTCTTATACCTGTATAGTTTTTGCACATCCTTGACTTCCAGGGTTAGATTGGGTCATGCTGCGCAAATATCTATTAATTCCTGAAGGTTCTCCACAACCTTTGGGTTGCGCAACAGTTTCATACATGCCTGCAAAACGGGCTCAACCTCCTCATCTGCCTTGAGGTTCGTAGGTGGTAGAGCAGTAGTTTCCTCTTTAGCAGCAAAGTCTTTGCACGCTACGATAAATGTTTCTTTCCCCATTTTTAGGTCCAAGCCTTCTTGTTTGATAGCGGCTTGACGGATCAGAGGTTCCATCGCAGCCTCCTCCTCAGGTCCCCTGGTGGCCATCCCGCTGCGCGTCACCACATTCACACTCGGATCCTTGCTTCGCAGCTCAGCCTTCACTCTCTACACATTCTACGTGGGTATTGACTTCTTTTCCTGCATTTTTTCTATCAAGATTGGAAAATCTTCAATTTCATGGTCCAGCTGTCTGCAATATCGGCAGGATTTCCTAGTGGGGTTCGGGCAGTCTCCTACAAAGTGTCTTGCTTCTCCACATTTATAGTAGATTAGCTGACCTCGTCCCCGTCCTGCAGTTCCACTGCATCCTCCTCCCCTGCCCCTTGATGGGAGCCGCCTATACCTACAGGGGTCCTTAGTGACGCAGGGTCTGATTGTACCTTGTATAAGTTTCCTCGATCAATCATCAAATCATATGTTCGACAGTTATGTTTGTCATGTCCCACCGATCTGCAGAACTGACACCATTGTTGCTTTACCTCTGGAACATATGCAGCAAGGCGGGGACAGTGGTTAGTATCATGCAGTCCTGTGACACAACAATCATCACACCAGAGCGCTGGCCCACTAGGACCTGCATCCTCCCTAGGGTGCAATGGGCTTGGTCCCCCGGCCTGCACATACTCTGTTAATAGAGAATAATTATCCTTGGTGTGGCCATTCACCCGACATCATATGCACCATCGTTTGGGGCTGGCTTCTGCCCCTCGTTCCTTTCCTAGGTTCTGGATTTCTACATGCATCACTTCCAGCTGTCCCTGGATCTGTTGGACACCAAGCTGAGTTTCATCATGAGGTGTAGCTTCTAACTTCATGGCACCTTCCAAGGCCTTCTCCTGCGATACGAAAGTTTGGTGCCCCATAGGTACACGCAGGTGAGGCAGGAACATGGCAATAAACCATTCTGTGTGTTGTCTTTCATCATATTGGAAACCCCCTTCTCTGATCACATTATTTAGTTGCTAATCAACCTCCCACACAGATTCAGAAGGTCCTTGCTTGAAATCCTTTAGATCAACCACGATTTGGAAGTAGGACTTAGGTTTCTTGAACTACTATTTTAGGGCGTTCTTAATTTCTTCAATGGTTGCATTTGCGTTTTGGCCGATGTATCCCATGTACCAGTCCAACACTCTTCCTTCGAAGTCAAGGGAAAACTGTGCCCTTTTAATTGCATCACTAGCCACATTCTGCACAGTCCATACCGATCCTATGAAAAATGATAACTGATCCATATCTTCATTCCCCACACCCTTAAAGGTTGGCAATTTCATGTGTGCAGCCATGTCGTCTTTCGGTGGCGGAGGGGTCGATGAATTCTTACCTCTAGACTGATTTGAAAGTGGTGTTGCTGGAGGACTCTACACAGTTTCTTCCCTTACTAGACTATAGGCCAATTGATCTCCTTCTATGTTGGACCTATAGTACTTGCCACTCTGCGTTGTACTCCCGTCCAAATCAGAGGTCATTCACTCGGTATGGCTACATAAAATACTCTTTTCACGCAATAATATTTTGATCAATAATGGAAAATTCTTCGGGAACTTACCTCAGAACCCCATGAAGAATCTTCGCTTTGCTTCAGAGTAGGAGACAAACTGATCAATGACAAATTCTGTTACAAATCCTCTTAACACACTGTCTATCCAATGGTCCACTGTGCGAGTGATGGTGTTATCAGTCTTTTCTAGCTTCTGGATTAGTTCGGGGGTCCAATATGTGATTCGCTCGTCCTTCCAACACTTTTGAAACTCAACCAGCCTCGCAGGCCACTCTTGGAGATTGATTGCGATCATTACAAAGAATATCTCATAGATCTCTATGAAAATTTACTTATTCTTCCACTCTTCGGTGTTCAACCTCTTACTGCGGTTTTCTTTTATGGAAAAATCTTGAACTTGCTGTTCAAACCATTCATGAATGTCCTTCCTCTCTGGTTTCCAATACGGCCTTGGCATTACCCGATCCCTCTCTAAAAATTCTCTAGGTCCCAGCAACGGAACCATTTGTTGGCTCAAGGGGTTCTGACCCAGGTTCAGATGTTTAAGGTTTGCCAACAAACCCCTATACTACTGGCCCTTTCGGCAATGAACTGCTTGCGCAGGCCAAATTCTTACCCAAAGTAGTATGGGTGGGTGCTGGAACCAGGTTTTCGCACCCTGGGAGAGGGTAGGTAAGTCAAGCAGAGCTGCGTTCACCCTGATCGTGACCCGATCTGGTATCACTGAGCCTAGATGCCCTTCGCATCCACGTGCGCAACAACAATATTACTCACAGAACTTAACAGATTGAGAATTCATATAACAATACATAGCTATTTCAGATATTATTGTAGGACGCAAGTAGAACAAACCCAGATCAAAAAATAAATAAGTACACAAGTATGTTCGCAACTTAGCAAATAAAACAACAACATATACTAAGTAATCGAGACGTCATAGATTCATATCACAACAATTCCAGTGGATTCAGATAGGCAACAATACTTCTGCATTCATTAATCTTTCAGATCTACATACAAAACCCCAAAAACCCAACCTGTGCACACAACAGCAGGGTCCGTACACAACAGGACAAAAGCCGTCTATGCACATAGCAACAGGAGTCCTTACCCGAAAACCCTAACCAGATCTATCTATTTTCACTTAGTAGCAATCTCTTATCATTCTTAGCCTCCTCTACAACTCAAAAATGTTCAACTACTTATACTGTTCTAGCCTATGCATCCAATGGTCCGCAAACCATGGTTTGCGGACTCTTGGTCTACCCTTGACCCAATTACAATTCTTTAGGGGCTTTGACCCACCCAAAACCCCTTGCGCTATACTAAATATAATCAGAAATATACAAAATGGACTAGTTTTGCAGCTTTGTGGGAGACCTTGTTCCAACACCAATCCTGCGACAAACCAGAACTGATCCATATCTTCATCCTCTATGCCCTTTAAGGTGGGTAGCTTCATGTGCGAGGCCATATCGTCTTCTGGTGGTGGTGGAGGTGAGTTCTTACCCCTATGAGGGTTCGATGGTGGCGTAGATGGAGAGCTGTGCGTCGCATAATTTCTTACTGGATTGTAGAAAGATCGATCGCCTTCTTCATTAGTTCTATAGTATTTACCATTTCACGTTATGCCCTCACTTTGATCAGAGCTCATTCACTCTCTATGACTACAGAAAATGCTCTTTTCGCACAATAAGTTTTTAATCAATAATGATAGTTTTTAGAAACTTAGCCCAAAAACCCTTGAAGAATCTTCATTCTGCCTCAGAGTAGGACACAAATTGATCAATTTCAAATTCTGTCACAAACCCTCCTATCACACTATCCACCCAATGATCTACCATGCGAGTGATGGTGTTATCAGTCTTTTCTAACTGATGAATCAGCTCTAGGGTCCACTGTGTGACCCGTTCATCCTTCCAACACTTCTGGAAATCTACAAGCCTCGTGAGCCACTCCTGAAGCTTGATCGCAAAGGTCACAAAGAAAATTTCATAAATATCTATAAAAATGAACTTATTCTTCCACTTCTCTGTAGTTAGCTTTGCACTGCAATTCTCTCTTACTGCGAATTTTTAAATTTTCTTTTCGAACCACTTGTCGATTTCTTTCTTCTCAGGTCTCCAATGTGTTCTTGGCATTACTCGATCTCTCTCTCAAAATGCTCCCGGTCCTGGCAACGGAACCATTTTTTGGCTCGAGGGGTCCTGACCCAGGTTCAGAGGTTAAGGTTTGCCAACAAACCCCTATACTACTGGCCCTTTCGGCAGTGACCTGTTTGCACAAGCCAAAGTCTCACCTGAAGCAGTATGGGAGGGTGTTGGAACCAGGTTTCCGCTCCCTGAGAGAGAGTAGGTAAGTCAAGCAGAGCTTCACTCCCAGCTTATCAAGCTTCACATTTAACCGATCTAGTTATAGGCTTATATAATAGAGCTCAGATCTAATAATTACCTTCGCATCCACATGCGTAATACCAATCTATCAGCACAACAACTATAATCGTAACAATTAACAGATCATAGATTCATATAACAGAAACAAAGATACTTCCACAACTATCAAACAGATACTTTCGCATCTTAATCATACAACCCAGGTTCGCATAAATCATAACAAAACATATCCAAATAACATTAGATATCAACAATACTTCGCATATATATAAATACCAGAATCTTCTTACAATCCCAAATACCGCTTGCACACACAGCCATCAGGGTCCGCATATAGCAGGACTTAGGAGCTCTGCGCACATAGCCAACAAGAGTCCTTCCCCAAAAACCCAACAACAGATCTAACAATTCATGCTTAACATGAATCTCCATTCTTTTATGCCTATGACTCAAAAAGGTTCATCTATTTATACCGATTTAGCCTACGCATCCAATGGTCTGTAAAATGTGGTTTGCGGACTCTTGGTCTACCCTTGACCCGTTACAATGCATTAGGGGCTTTGTCCCACCCCAAAACCCCTGCGTTAGACTAAATATTACAAAAATTATACAAAAATGGACAAAATTCGCAGCTTTAGGAGACCCTGTTCCAAAAATGGCTTATGGTAGTGGTGAGAGGGCCAAGATGGAAATTGTGGATGAATTGGGAAAAACAACATTTTGGTTGGGTCCTATTGATTCGTAAACTACTATGGATATTCCACTGGATAGCTCATCATAATAGATCTGATTATTATATTAAAAATTCTGAATTTCTACACTATTACAATTTTATTAAACATCTAGGTGTGTAAAATTAACTATAATTAGTGTATGTATATGAATGGAAATTATGCAGAAAAGAAGATAAAAAAAAAGCTCACACACACACATAATACACAAGATATGCTCCGGGAAAGCCTTTTGGGAGAAAATTTAGCTGGAAGATAAGGTTGCTTTGCTCTCTCTCTATATGGAAAATAAGGCTGCAGGTACAAAGAAGTAATTCCCATGGACCGTGGGTTGCTACAATGCACAAATCCATTCTCTGTGCTCTACCAGCTATCCCTCCTGGCTATCTTTTCTTAGCTATGGAACAAAATTCTCTCAAAAGAATGAAATCCCTTTTCCTACTAGTGGGTAAGTTAAAATACATCAACTATTAAATAGAGTTATAGTATAGACTCCTCTAGAGTATTTTACATCACAATCACGTCGCTAGACCATTTTCCATGAATAATGGGGGGTGATGCAACATCCTCCTGAATTATAGGTGTGAAAACATGAAGGTCACCTTCTGAGTGGCATAAAGTTTGCATACAAAATATGATTGATGCACTTCTTGCGTCGTTGGAAATATCTCTATGTGTAGAATAACATGAATTTAATGTTCTAAATTAAAAAACAATTTTTACCCCCAAAAAATGTCGTTTAATGCCTCAAAATACTCTCGAAATGTTTCAGACCCCATTTCGCCAAACTGGGTTCTACCTGTAAAAATGGTCCCATGAGCCGATTCCTCCACTTTTCCCACTCCAAATGCATTAAAATGGATGAAAATAAATATAATAATCCAATTCAGATCACTTATGCTCATATTGAAAATTATTAGATAATAAAAATTACATTTTGTAAACACACTGAGTTTGTATGCATAACATCTCAAAATATTAGACAGATAAAAATTATATCATTCGACCATATTAGTTATGTTTGGTCAAAGCGATAAAAATTTAAAATGTACAAAAAATGTCAAGTAATGTGTAAATAATAGTAATAATAAGATATACATTTATATTCTCAACAAAGAGAAAAAAATGAGCATTGAAATAATCTCATATATCATCATCATAAAAGGAAAATTAAGCAACAACTCTCGATTGAGGAGAAAATGGATCCATTAATGGGCTACGAACATATGAAGATGAGGAGCCATCAGAAACCTCCCAAATCTGCCAAAACCATAAGTCCAAGACTAATGTTTTTTTGGACTCTGCCTCCATTTTTGCTCCCTAAATATGTGGTGACATGAAAATGAGTTAAATGAATTTTTTAGATTAATGGCATGATCCAATATTGGATACAGGAAAATGTTTCTACAATGCCGAAAAATCTCTAACTAATTAACTACAAACAAAGAGTCACTAAACAAATGAATGTCTGAAATCCCTTGTTCAATATCAAAGGAAAGAATATTTCTGCATGACAATAATTCCACAGAATTGTTTAACCTAAACCCAAATCCAATTGAAACATGGAAAGAGAGAGAATATGAGATGTGTAAGATTAAACCACCATTGCTATGATCCCTTGAAATGTTTGAGGCCCCATAAAAAAAAAATCCCATGGAATTCACTGATCTATATTTTCAGCTTCAATTACTCTTACCCTGCACACATCCTTATCTTGGGGGAAATGAATACGAATTTCCATAGATCCAAAAATAATATACCTGGGAGAGGATGCCACATTTATAAATATTTAGTGGTTACGAGAAATCCATATGATCTAGCAGATAATCAAAGGAAATTTTTTAAAAGTACGAAAAGAAGTATATGACAACCATTGGTGCCAAGCAACATGCATAGAAATACAATTCCATATTGAACAGATTTGAGCCTCAAATGATCTACAAAAGACAAAATTTGTTGGCCAAGTGGGCACAATAAGAAAAGGTGAGATATCGTTTCATCATTATATTTACAAAGAGAGCACCAAATCAGATCACGAGTGAAGCATTTGCAAAGGACATCCCAGTTCGGACTTTTCCATACATGATTCACCACTTAAAATCTTCACTTTTGGAACGCATTGATATTTCCAAAGAAGTTTCCACCATTGATATTTCCAAGTTTCCAAGCATTTGATATTTCCAAATCCCTTTGGATGGTCTCAAAGGTATTGGTCATATCCCTCCAGATAATTGAGATGTTCCGCTTGGGTTTACCAACTCGTCGAGTGCAATATTCCACAAAAGGGGGAAAACTGTATTTTGAAATTAACACCGAAGACCAAAAAAATTTCGAGGTTAGCGAATTCCATCCACACTTTGTAGCCAAATCATGAGAGAACATGAAGATTTTCTTGAGGCCCTAGCCTCCTTGAGCTTTCAAACAAGCAATTTTCCGCCATCCAACCCAAGGCAAAGAAGTCTCCTCTTTTTTACTAGACCATAGTAATCTGAAAAAAGTATGCCTGATATGTTCAAGAATAACTTTAGGTATCGAATCCAAGGATTATTAGTATATAGGAATGGCTTCGAGGAAAAATTTGATGAGAACCAGATACCCATCCCTGGAAATCCATCTATGGCTTTAATATTTAATGCACTTCTCCAATTTTTAAATCAAACATTTCCAATTCATTATACATTATGTATTAGTTTTTAAGTGGAGATTCAAATATTTAATTCATTCATCCAACTGAGAAGAGGCCACCTAAAAAAAATTAATATTTTTTGAAGATCAACAACCCTAAGGTTAGAGACTAGTAGGGTTGATTTCTGAAAATTTATAACCATTCTGATGGATTTTCTGAAAACATAAAATATACCCTTCAATAATTACACTTCCTGAGGAGATCCATTACTAATGATTAGAATTTCATAAAAAAAATAGAAGGGGACATAGAGGGATATAGAGGGAAACCCTGACGAAGGCCGCATTGAATGTGAAAAAATGGGGAGGTTTCACCATTAATCAACACAACAAATGAGAAATTTTTTATGAAACTCATGACCCACATTATAAAATAAAGGAAAAAGATAACATGTGTGAGAAGAAGCTTGAGGTAGATCCAATAGATATGGTCATAGGATTTTTATAAATCAATTTTAATCACTGCACCTTTAAGATCCATTGTTTTCAAACTATGAAGGCCTTCCTGCACAACCCCAAAGGCTTCATGGATTTTTTTTCCTTCAATAAAACCAAATTGTTCCTTTGATTCACAAGCTAAAAGAATGGGCTTAAGCCTTAAAGAAATCACTTTTTTTTATAACTTTGTATATTGCGTTACACAGAGAGATCGGACAATGTTCTTTAAATGATGCGTGGTTGTCCACTTTTGGAATCATATTACTGAATTTAAAAATAAAATCAGGAAGCATCCTATAGTACCTCCTAGATTCTTTAACCACAACCAAAAGGTCAAAACCAAGAATATCAAATAGACCTAGAAAAAATTCGAATCCCCAACCATCTAGACCAACGTTGTTATCCTTTTTGAAACTATGAAGGAAATTTTTCAATTCATATTTAGTAACTTTAGACATTATTTTCCTATTTCCATTATCGTTTATAAAAAATGGAAAAGGAAGGGTGGTGAAGATAACTTTAGCTACAATAGCTTCTTCCCTGGCTTTAAAGAGATGTTTAAAATGCCATTTCCCCATGTCATCTAAGGATGTGAATGTGGAAGCCACTCAACCATTTTGATCCCTCAGGGACCAAATAGTATTTGTAAGAAACCTTGAACACAACCGGGGGGGTGGTGTGGATGAATCTATAGTGTGACTTATGACTAATTTATACATTTTTCCACTTTTTTTTTCACAATCACTCATTAATGCATTAATTAACCAAAAACACATTAGTAGATCAACACTTAAACATATAAATCACATGTGCATAAACCAAACAACCATAAGAGAAGCAATGCACATCACATCAATGATAGAAATGAGGGCACAACATATAAGGTGGAAACCCCAAGGGTAAAAAAGCACTATCGACAGATAGTATTTGTCGTCATTCTTCTATTATCATAAAAATTCTATTACATCTGATTCGATGACCACCACTAGAGTTCAAGCCACAACTTTCCTATCATGTGAGCCACTAGCATCTCTAGGACACAAATTGTATGAACTTTGCAGGACACCGCCCAAAAGAAGCCACCACTCCCTCAAATTTGAAGGTCACCACCTGCTAGAAGCCACCACTCCTAGTAAGTCTCGCCTAGCCACCATTGGACTATACAACCGCCACTCTCAAGTTCTTAGGCCACTTCCTGAAGGATGTCACTACACCCTAAATATGCAAGCCACCACTTTCTCACGAAAGGCCCCAATCTTCAAGCACATCTCATGGACCTCATTTCATCTATTTTCAAACTATGGCCCATATCCTCAAACCAACACAAATGTGAGCCTTGTTTCATCCGATTTTCACACTGGACTCACTAACATAATAAGAAAATCAACCGAATACTATCACTCCGAAAAAATCTCTATACAATAATAAATCTTCTCATAATACAATTAGAAACATACATAAACTCCTGAAACACCATAAAAAATCTAATCTACACATCAAATATCCTGCATAAACATTCTCAAAAACATCTCGACCAACAATATAATAAAACTAAATGTAAGAACTCAACCATGTAATAGTGGAGTAGCCATACAAAACATATAAACAAAGCTACAACCATATAAATGAAGTTTCCCCCCTTGAAAACACAAGTATATCAATCATACAACCATGGAAATACACTATGCTCTGACTCTCTGCCATCAAACCTTGATCTAAAACCCTCTAACTCTAATTGAACTCCACTACAACATATACAAACTATGTCACAACCTTCATATAAAAATCTCCCTTTT
The DNA here is from genome assembly GCA_034641835.2 of Pinus albicaulis. Taxonomy (NCBI): domain Eukaryota; kingdom Viridiplantae; phylum Streptophyta; class Pinopsida; order Pinales; family Pinaceae; genus Pinus; species Pinus albicaulis. The sequence goes on along the minus strand of CM076580.1, from coordinate 1,377,717,076 downwards.
CAGTCACTAATACTAGTCTCTCCATACACCTTGATGTTCTTTGATCTCTTCCATTTACCTTTGTGTGTGCACATGATTCAGTATATCAACCTATAGCATTTACACAAACCTCTTCTTGTCATTGAGTGTACTGTGTAACCCCAAACTGATCCATTCAATGATCTATTTAACCTAATTGAATCATTCTATCCACTACTCATTTGATCAATGTATTCACACTTTAATCACTTATTCCAACTGGGCAGCAAAAGGTGTGAAGGTGACCCAGAATAAACTCATGATTTGCTTCAGTCAGTTCAAATGTAATAAGTATTCAATCTCCCAAAGGATGCCAACTCAGAGTTCCAAATTCCCACACATCAAGTGTCAAATAAAAAAAGTGTCTACTTTAACAATTGATCAAATGTCAAAGGGAGTTCTCTTTTTCCAAGGGTGCCTAAATCATCATTTTCCATAAGCACCAAACTCTAATTTCCTCTCCCACTGAGCTAGGGTTTGCTATGGAATCAGAGACATATGAGTAGAGGATGCCTAAGGTAGTTCATATCAGTAATTATGAGGTCATTCCAAACTCATAAACATAATTTCTCCATCATTTTCTAGGAAATCATTCCAAGAGTCAAGCCATTTGCCACTCATAGGGCCAGTTCTGCTTCAAACTATGTTTCCGACCAAACAGAGATGAATTTGACAAAAGTGAGAGAGGTTTTTGTCCATAATAGGTCCAAGAAGAAAAAAATCCTTCCTTGTTTACACAGGTATCATGGTTTTTGAGAAATGTTAAAAATACAGGTGCTACAAGAGGTTTGTTGCATTTCTAGAGCGACCTTGGGAAAATAAACGTTTCTCATAGCTGGAGTGTCCAAATGACTTGCTTGATGAGTCAAATGATAACTAGACAGAGAGAGATTTCCAATGAGATATCTTGAGCTCAATTTGGAGTTGATGAAGGCATTAAAAAATCGTATGCACCAGCACTCTGCATTTCTGCACCCTCATTCAACACTTTTTGACCAATATTGGGAAAATAAACTTTTGACAACAAAAATAAACACTAATTAGAAAAAAAAAATGTATATTTGGAAAGTAGATTTGAATGGATTTCCAACGATCTATCCTGGGCCCAATTTGGACACCGGGAAAGCAATCAAAAATATCCTGCAAGTTGGGGGTAAAATGGCACTGCGCATAGAAGCAGTGCACTACGCATAGAGCAATTTTGAAAAAACACAGGAAAATCTGCCCTACGCTGAGCGCCTTGGTGCTACGCTTATTATTGGAGAATCCAATGGAAAAAAGGAAAGAATAAATTTATTCATAATGATGATTACATTCCCCCTATACTTTTTCTAAGCATTTGGAGCAAAACTGGTCAGGCAAAAGGGCCAAAAACACCCAAAAAATCATGTTTCTACCTCTTTTTCAGGATGGCGCTGCGCTTAGAGGCAGTCTTGGTAGAATGCATTTTTAGGGTTTAAATCAACTCCATATTAGAAACCAAAAGAATATATGGAAATTCAATAGGACATGCTTTCCAATGAGCTATCATGAGCTCAATTTGGACATCGGGAAGTCAGTCAAAAGTGACCTACAAGAAGACCTATTTTTTCCTCCTTGGCACTGCGCTTAGGACAAATTTTCTCTATTTTTCACGGAATTTTTGAGTTTTATCTCACCAGTTGGGTTTTTCACTGATGTAATTGGTAAATATGAGTTTAATTATGATGAGGATTAGTTTACTATGGGTAAATTCATTAGCTTGAGTCCTCTAGAGGTCAAATGAATCAGTTTCCTCTCTTTTAGAGGAAAGTTGTTTCATCTTCCTAGTCTTTAGATTCTTGTTTGGGAGTAGGTGAAAATGATCCCTATCTCATGGATTCGACTCCCTGATGCTATGGAAAGTGGTTTTGAGGTCTATTTAATGTATTTTCTTAGTCATTGTAAAGGGTTGGATTCACTTGGAGCTTTGACATCTCAAGGGACACATTTTGTATCAGTTTTGGCTTGGACATTAATCAAATTTGTAGCTATTTTTATGGGATCCATGTGGTATTGTGTTTAGTTTTAGTTTCTTCTTCTATGCTCATATGTTTGAATTTTTTTTTACTTCATTCATCATTTCATTGCTAATAAGTGAATGTTTTCAAGTTAGATGAACAAAATCCATAATTGTTATGCTCTGTTTTGGGTTAATATTCACTGTTTATAATTTCTTCAGTTTAGAAAGAAATCATGAGTTCACCATGATCTTTCTAGCTCCTCCCCTATCTTGATCATCCCATAATCAAAGCCCTAAAGTGCTAAACATCGTACCTACCTTTCCCCATAGAACACCCTGCAAATATTGACCTAATTTCCTTGCCCTAGCTGTTTGAATCCTCCTGATCCAGCAAAAATCTACACAATCAAAATAAAAAACCTTGAGCTACTATACCTAGCCTAATATTTTCTTTCCTCAGTCATCTTGACTATGATATTTATGGAGAGAGCCCTCTCCTGGCCTAGTAGGGCTAGCTACTTGGCTAAGCATGGTTTGAGGTTACCTCAGAATTTCCTCTCTCAGCCTGAGGTTCAATCTGAGTGATAAAATTTTGGCGACCATATTGCAGATGAAAAAGTAAGAACAAAAAGACAAATCTTCCTTGGAAAAGAACGACAAATATCAGATCTAAATTTTTATGGTGAATAACAGTTGGACACATATGAAGGCTGAACCATTCACCTGGTGACTCCATTCACTAAAAGATCCAGAAAATAAACACCTCATGGTGACTCCACTGCATGAAGATGAGTAGCTTCAATATTTTTCAAGATGGAAACTGTTGCAAGAAGGTATGCTCCCATGTGCCGAGATCACATTCCATGTTTCCAAAATAAAATGCCTAGGGTAGATTGGCAAAGGAATTTTCCTATGTTCAAAAACGTGAAAGGTAATGATGTAACTCTTCATCTGGTGAGATTTCACATGCATGTGCATAGATTAAATATTGATTTTCCTGAAGACTGGATGATGAAGATATTCATGGCCACTCTGGAAGATAAAGCTCGATCTTGATATGAAAGTTTGCCACCTACTTTTATTTACTGTTTAAAGGATTTTCATACCATATTCTATGAAAGGTATACAGAATATTGTCCATCCTTAATATTAGTTCAAAACTGTTGTAAACATGTTGATAGTTTTATTGAAAATATTGAGAATTTTTATGGAGATGATGAATTCATGGACGATGAGATCATGGAAGACCTGTATGAAAATCCATTTCAGCAGCATAAATAAATCTTAGAGGATACTTATCAAGATGCTCAGGAAATTTTTCACAGGCTGAAGATCTCTGTACAGTTGAAAATGATGGAAGACGAGGTCTTATTTCAGATCTGATTGCAGCAAAAGATGATATGCAAGAAAATCAAGTTCCAATTTTAGTTTATGGTAAAGTCAAGCTAGTTGATCGAGATCTAGATTTAGATTATAATGATGAAGAGTATGTTGTTCCGGATCCCATGAGGGATAAATCTATTGTCAATATCACCTCGAAAGAAGAAAACAAATTTATCGACCCAAGTGTTCTCATCCCATCAAAAAAAAATCTTCAGAAAGAGGTAATCTAGTCCCTTTGTGAAAAACAAGATGAGATCTTTGTTCAATTAAGTGAAAAATATTCTTTGGATAACTTTGTAGTAAATGATATAAATGTCAGCATTGAGGTTTATGAGAAATATGAATTTTTCCCTCTTATGACTAATGAGTGTGATGAGATACATGACAATCTGGTTTCCATGTCATAAGACGATGATCAACAATGTATTCAAATTGCAGACGACTAGGGCATTGAGGATTGTCATTGAGAATTTTCTCATGTTTCATGTTTAGAATTTTTATTTCAAGAAGAAATTTTCCCACCTACTTGTTAAGAAGTTTTTGATGACTAGGAACACACTCTTGCTAAGGTACAATATGAAGAGAGATCAAAATCAAGAGAAAAAGGTACCTTGTTTCTTCTAGATCAACAAGAGGTAAATTTTCATGTTTTTCAGGATCCAGTAGAAAATCTATTGCAGTCAGCAGTAAAGATAATTATTTCAGTATTCAGTGATGATGGATATCATTGTCAGCTATGTTTTTGGCTGCCCAATTTTAAATATTTATTGGTGTCCAGAGAATCTGATTGGGAGAATCAATCAAGGAGGCATTTGCTTGATTGGTTACACTGGAATTTTGATATTTCTTGATTGTATATATGCTTTCAAAAATATAAGTGGTTGTCAACAGGATTTGAAGCCTTCAAGTCTCGGTGATGTAATGCCATCAATAAGTAGGGTAAGTCCAATTTTTTAGTCTTGTTTCAGCTAGTCTTGAGTCAACCTTGAGTCAGTTTATTGAGTCAAGTTTTTAGTATCCAGTTTGGTTTTTAGCTATTAAATCCATGCCCAATGGATAGGAACTTGGTCTACAGTGTTCTTGGCACCTCCAAGGAGCTACCATCCCCAGCTGGAGCCAATGTTAGTGTCAGTATTTGCATACTTCCACCAGGGATCAAAACACATTTTGCATGTGCATCTTAGGTGTCCCATTATAAATAAATTTTCAATCATTCCATTACGTCATGATATAAAATTGTTCCACTGGTGGTTTTCCTTGTCAAGTATCTCGTTTTCCTTCACAAGTATATGTCTGCCGACCCTCTTCCATGTCTTCATCATGTTGAAAACAAGTATGCTCTCATTTCACTTTTAGTCAAAATAACTCATTGAGTTAGTTTCTTTCATTTCTCATTAGGTCACTAGGGTTTCATTAGGTTAAATCATTGCATTATCTCATTTTCAATAAAGTATTCAGTCTCCCAAAGGCTGCCAACTCAGATTTCCACATGCCAACACATCAAGTGTCAAATAAAAAAAGTGTCTACTTCAGAAATTGATCAAATGTCAAAGGGAGTTTTCTTTTTCCAAGGGTGCCTAAGTCATCATTTTCCACAAGCACCAAACCCTAATTTCCTATCCCACTGATCTAGGGTTTGCTATGGAATTAGAGACATATGAAAAGAGGAGGCATAAGTTAAGTAATATCAGTAAGTATGAGGTCATTCCAAACTCATAAACATAATGTCTCCATCATTTTCCAGGAAATCATTCCAAGAGTCAAGCCATTTGCCACTCATAGGGCCAGTTCTTCTTCAAACTATGTTTCCGACCAAACAGAGATGAATTTGACAAAAATGAGAGATATTTTTGTCCATAATAGGCCCAATAAGAAAATAATCCTTCAGGTTTTACACAGGTATCATGTTTTTTGAGAAATTTTAAAAATACAGGTGCTACAAGAGGTTTGCTCCATTTCTGGAGTGACCTTGGGAAAATAAACTTTTCTCATAGTTGGAGTGTCCAAATCACTTGCTTGATGAGTCAAATGATAACTAGACAGAGAGATATTTCCAATGAGATATCTTGAGCTCAATTGAGAGTTGAGGAAGGCCTCCAAACATCGCCTGCACCGGCACTCTGCATTTCTTCACTCTCATTCAACACTTTTTGAACAATCTTGGGAAAATATTTTTTTGACAAGGAAAATCAACTCTAATCAGAAAACCAAAGGTAGATTTCAAAATTAGACTTGAAGGGATTTCCAACGAGCTATCCTGGGCCCAATTTGGACACCGGAAAGGCATTAAAAAACAACCTGCAAGTTGGGGGTAAAATGACGTTGTGCATAGGAGTAGTGCACTGCGCATATAGCAATTTTGAAAAAACATAGGAAAATCTACCCTATGCGTAGTGCCTTGGCACTGCACTTATTCTTGGAGAATCCAATGGAAAAAATGAAAGCATAAATGTGTTCATAATGATGAGTACATGCTCCCTATACTTTTGCTAAGCATTTGGAGAAAAAATGGTCAGGAAAAAGGGCCAAAAACACCTAAAAAATCATGTTTCTACCTATTTTTCAGGATGGCGCTGCACTTAGAGGAAGTATTGGGAGAATGCAGTTTTTAGGGGTCAAATCAACTCTAAATCAGAAGTCAAAAGAATATCTGGAAAGTAGATAGGTCAAGCTTTCCAATGAGCTATCATGAGCTCAATTTGGACATCAGGAAGTCAGTCAAAAGTGACCTACAAGAAGACCTATGTTTTCCTCCTTGGCACTGCGCTTAGGACAAAATTTTCTCTGTTTTTCATGGAATTTTTGAGTTTTATCTCACTAGTTTGGTTTTTCATTGATGTAATTGGTAAATATGAATTTAATTATGATGAGGATTAGTTTACTATGGGTAAATTCATTAGCTTGAGTCCTCTAGAGGTCAAATGAATCGGTTTCCTCTCTTTTAGAGGCAAGTTGTTTGGTCTTCCTAGTCTTCGTATTCTTGTTTGGGAGTAGGTGAAACTGATCCTTATCTCATGGATTCGACTCCCTGAGGCTAGGGAGAGTGGTTTTTAGTTCTATTTAATGTATTTTCTCAGTCATTGTAAAGGGTTGGATTCACTTGGAGCTTTGGCATCTCAAGAGACACATTTTGTATCAATTCTGGCTTGGACATTAATCAAATTTGCAGCTATTTTATGGGATCCATGTGGTATTGTGTTTAGTTTCAGTTTCTTCTTCTGCGCTCATATGTTTGAATGTTTTGTTGCTTCATTCATCATTTAATTTCTAATAAGTGAATGTTTTCAATTTAGATGAACAAAATCCATAATTGTTATGCTCTGTTTTGGGTTAATATTCATTGTTTTTAATTTCTTTAGTTTAGAAAGAAATCATGAGTTCACCATGATTTTTCTAGCTTCTTGACTGTCTTGATCATCCCATCATTGAAACCCTAAAGTGCTAAACATCGTACCTGTAACCTACCTTTCCCCATAGAACACCCTGCAAATATTGACCTAATTTCCTTTCCCTTGCTGTTTGACTCCTATTGATCCAGCGAAACCCTACACAATCAAAATCCAAAACCCTGAGCTACGATACCTAGCCTAATATCTTATTTCCTCAGCCACCTTGACTGTGATCATTACGAAGAGAGCCCTCTCTTGGCCTAGTAGGGATATATACTTGGCTAAGCGTGGTTTAAGGTTACCTTAGAATTGCCTCTCTCAGCCTGAGGTTCAATCTTAGTGATAGCAGCTCTGATACCAAATGTTATGAAACCAACTCCAAAAATAGAAGAAAAGAGAGATAAACACCTTAGAAATCAAGCACTTTGAGGGGGAAACATCCTTTACATTACATAAATTAAAAATTCTTGGATGATACAAATGACAAAACCTCCTTTCTATATATAGGAGTCCATGGGGTCACAATATAATCATAGATGACCTAACAATAATAATGTAAGGGCACAAAAATAACAATAATGGATTTTTATGGGGCACAAGAATAACAATATGGGGGCTACAAGTGTACAAAAATAACAATAAGGGGGCTACACTAACAACAATAAGGGACTACACTAGTAATATAGGGACCTAACACACTGCCTCCATCCTTTCCTTCCATGCAATATAATTTGAATTTCCCTTGAGTGCATATTTGAGTCTCAAGCCATTGAAAGACATCTTGATTTTATGTTGGATCCTTAAGAATAAATATGAAAATTCGAGCATGATCAAAACCAACTCGGTTTTTATATTCTTATTTTGATTCCTAGCTCTCTGTTACCATGTAGAAAATCTAAGAACAAGATTCAATCTGATCTTGTAATGTACTAAAACAAGATACTGAATCCTTCTACAATTTGAGGAATCAAAACATGATCGCACAATCACATAATAAGTAAGAGAAAGAGACAATCAACCATTGATCTAAAAATGGTCTGGATAACTTGTATGTATTTCAAGAACCTACCACTCAGTTTAAATTAAAATGATCTAGCTTGTACTTGACAATTTTGCGGAATTATTTATTTGAAAGTGGTGTATTAATTTTTACTGTTTATGTGTCTTAACTTCATTTTTTCTTACTGTAATTTAACGTGTATGAAAGCAACATAATGCAACAAATAATCATTCAAACACAACAATTTTAATCTAGGAGTTCACCAGAAATCTCGTGGGCTACGTCTCCTTTGAGCTTAGTCATCTTGACTCAGCTCTTTGAGATTATGGTAAGTTTTTTTTACAAGTAAATACTTAATTCCAATGAATACAACAATGATCCAAAGGACTAAAAATACCATAAATATCCCTCAATTGGTTGTTCGAACTTGTAAACAACTTAGGGCTCTTGTTGACACGATTCCTTTTGTTGGTGCACTAAGCTACTTTGAGCTTATAAATGGAAAAAAATCCCTCAGAATTCTATTTCTGTCACTGAAACCACTCCTGATGTATCCAACACACATTAGACACCAAATATCAACTGATAAATTTCTCAAATCGAGCACTGCATCCCCAAAATAGGTTATTCTCCATGGTTTGCCTAAGGCTGCCCATAACTTCACATCAACTTATTGAGCTGTAGAATTTCTCAAAATGTTCTAAAACCACTTCCATTGGTTCCAAAATTTCTTAAATAGCCAATTTATACTATTCTTTCATAAAAAACGGCCTCCGGCTGCTCCAGTTTCACCTCCAAACACTGTCGGCACCCCTTGGCACTAGGGTCAAGGAAAATTTATCTGCTGAGTTTTCAACCTATAGAAGTTATAAAAAATTTCTAAATCCTCTATAATTAGATTCAGAATCATGTTTACAATAAATAATTACCATTGGTTCGCTGCAAATGGCCTCAAGCAGCTCTGGCTAAGCCCTGCACTGCTACTGGAAAAAGCTGGCACTAATGGCCCTTGGAACTTTACTGAAGCTTTTTGGCCTTCAAAAATTCTCCACAGACTATGAAAACCATTTCATCAGATTCCAAACATCTTAATTATCCAATTTAGATTATTGGAACTCTAAAAAAGGTCTCTAACTCCCCTGGTTAGGCCTCAAACTAAATTTGTCTCATGGTGGCCCTGATGGCTCCTTCATCTTCCCTGACGCAAAATATACTGAATATCACCTCCATTAGACCTAAAACATATCCCAAAGTTTTCATGAGGTCGAAGAGACCCAAAATTGACTAAAATTTCATCCAATTTGGTTCAATAATGAGGGAGTTACGGCAGAAACAAAATTTTCACAATGTCCCTCAAAAACCTCCAAAAATGGAGGAACTCCAGTTAATGTCGACAAAGTTGGAAAACCTGTCGGAAATGGTGGATTCCGCCCCAAAATTAGAGGTAAAATTTAATGTGGTGGTTAGCCATTTTCTTCACACGCATAAATTCCGCTAACTGTCAATTGTTGGCGGATAAGCTTCAACCCGACTGATATGTGCACTGACCCGAATGCGTGCACTGTGACCCAAACACATGCACTGTGAACCAAACGTGTGCAGAGGCGCCCGACCCAAACATGTGAATTGTGACCCAAATGCATGCAGTGAGACCTGAATGTGGGCAAAGTGACCTGAATGCATGCAGAGTGACCCGAATGCGTGCAGAGTGACCCGCATGTGTGCAGAGTGACCCGGCCTTCCAATAACCAAAAATTTTGCCTTGACCCATTTTTTTTAAAAACCATTAGGCCTGGGGCCACGTGGCAACCAATGATTGGCCTCCACCAACCTTTAACAAAAATCACTTTTAACATATAATCTCTTGCTAAAATGTCAAAAGTCAAACCAAGTCAAACAGTCCTTTTTTGGAGTTTACTAGGCGTTTTCAAACCTCAATAAATTTTTCATACGACCTCGGTTTTGAGAACCGTTCATGGTGCCAAAATCACAGAGAAGAGACCTTTCCAGTTGTTCAAGTTTGACACTATTCCGAGCACTTTTAATTTTTGGCTATCATTCTGGTCCATGATCTAGTTTTAATCACACCTCCCAAATGAGAAGCTTTTGGACCCCAAAAGCTCTCTGGAATACTGAAACTAATCTGTACAGTGAATAAGAATACTGCACCCTCTTCTCTTCAGCCTCCAAACACTTGCCTTGCATGGCTAGTGACTTTGAACCACAACTAGAAAGAAAATCACACTTCCTTTACTCAATGCACTTGTCCTCCTGTCAAGAGTTGTCTTTCTTGCACTCACTCAGAAAATTTTCGGTGAGAAATTTGCAGAAGGAATCTGAACATTGTTGCCTTGATCAATGATCCAAAGTGGCTCAAACATAATTCGTGCAACATGCGACATCAACAACAAGTCATCATAAAATGTGCTATACAATTGACACAAAATCAATGTAAAAAGTGTGCAACACAATCGACACAAGTCGACAAACATGTGCGACACAATCGACACAAGTCGATAAAAAACATGATACATCTTGACAAACAAATTTGCATGTATCAATGTACAACGAACCTATTTATAGTTTGCTTATTACACATACAACTTCCATGCACATGTACACTTTCAACTAGACTTCCCTTCAAGTACCAACAAGTACATAATCCCAAAAACATGTGGGTGACTAAAGAGCTGAACTAAAAGATATTTTTGCAATATAATTGAGTATCATACTCATCTTTTACACCTCCATAGTGAAATTTTGCAGCAACAAAGAAATTCCTTCAATTGAACCGCATTTATATGCAATCTTGCATCAAACTTTTCAACAGAAATACATGCATACAACCAAAATGTGCATATGTACAAAGGAGTATTTATTACTGTGTTAAGAATTCCATCCACTTCTTTCCAAACCACCTCCATGGTGACTTTTGCTGCTTCAACACTTCTTCATGTGAATATTCCATTTTCACATAGATAATGGAATCCATAGTTCCACTTGTGCCAATCTTTCTATCCTCTTGCTGCATGTGCTTTGGACAAATAGTTGGATGAAAATTCAAACAATGAGAGACATCATGTCCCTTATTTTGGAAAAATGTGAAAATATTATGCACCTTCTTAGAAATTTTTCTTTGCCTCATCTGCTTCGTGTATGCTTTCTTCCTCATCCACCATCTCGAAACAACATGGTTAAATCCACCACAATATGTACAGCAAATCTTTCTTCCATTTAAGCATGCAAAATTATCATGCTTTGTAGAAACACAATGAAATTGATCATGAGAAGATTTATACCTCTTGTACTGCTTTGAATTTTAATCCTTTTTGTCTTCATGAGAAGATGAACTAGTAGAGGCTACAACTTTCATTTGCAAACTAACATCACCATTCTTGTCTTGAAAACTGTTTGAACTTGCATGCTCGCCATAAGTTGCATGTCTACCATATTTTTTCTGCAACAAAGGCTTAAAGAAATGGAAATCATATTTGAAAAAAAATTGACATATTTGCATCTTAGAACTTGGAATAAAGGTTCTCTTTGAAATAGCCTCACATACTTTCATGGTTTTGGAGTCTTCACCATTAAATTGCACATAACCAAGACCAAGATTCTTGGGTCGTTCCTCAACTGAAATGGGATCAACCATGCCTTGTGCATGCTTTCCTAATCCCTTGCATTCATAGCCCATTTTAATCATTAATTTGGACCCTATACCTCTTGTATGTTTTTCGAAAGAACCAACACATATTTCTAATGAAGAAACTGAAGACAAGTTAGAATGGATTACCTCTTCCTCATGCATTTTCTTGGTCAAATCCTGTTGGGTTTGATGGAGTTTCCTCTCCATATCATGCAATATTTGAAGAATTTCTTCCTTCTCTTCCTTCATGGAAAACAACTATTCACGAAGTTCAGTGCTTTCTCATTTATCCTCAAACAAAATCTGCACCATGTCCTTCAATATAATAAAGTCACGCTTCATATCATCATCGAAGAATATTTTGAAGGAGGAAAATTCACGTGTAGAAGTTGTCATTATTATTTCAATGAACAAAAGGAACTTCAAAAAATTTCTCAAAGCTTTCAAAACAGATGACAAGCTTTTTAATCAAATGGTTGTAAAGACAAACTCTTATTCAAGCAAGCAAACAACAAACAAACTCCAAGAGCTTCTTAACAAACAATAGTCAAGAGGGTTTGTTCCAAAAGTGACCTTGAGGTCCCTTGGGGTAAGGAAGATGCCTTCAGCCCTTTCTTCCTTTTTTTCCTCTCCAAGACTTAGCTAATCAGTAGCTATCCCCAAACCTCCAGCAAACTCAAACAAGAGTCAGTTTGTAAGCAGTAAAACAATTAATCTTTTACATTGTTTAAACACCTTTCAAGCTATACAAGAAATAACTTAAGCAATAGCGCTTACTCTGTCAATTAAGCAACCAAGTGCTCTGATACCAACCTGATCTGAAAATGTTCTGGATAACTTGTATGTATTTCAAGAACCTGCCACTCAGTTTAAATTAAAATGATCTAGCTTGTACTTGAAAACTTTGCGGAATTATTTACTTGAAAGTGGTGTATTAATTTTTACTTTTTATGTGTCTTAAATTCATTTATTCTTGCTGTAATTTAACATGTATGACAGCAACATAATGCAACAAATAATCATTCAAACACAATAACAATTTTAATCTAGGGGTTCACTCGAAATATCGTGGGCTACGTCTCCTTTGAGCTTAGTCATCTTGACTCAGCTCTTTGGGATTATGGTAAGTTTTTTTTTTAATTAAATTCTTTATTCCAATGAATACAAAAATGATCCAAAGGACTGAAAATACCATAAATATCCCTCAATTGGCTGTCCGAAATTTGTAAACAGCTTAGGGCTCTTGTTGACACGATTCGTGCACTAAGCTACTTTGAGCTTCTAAATGGCACAAAATCCCTCAGAATTATATTTCTGTCATTGAAAACACTCTTGATGTATCCAACACACATCAGACACCAAATATCAACTGATAAATTTCTCAAATCGAGCACTGCATCCCCAAAATAGGCTATCCTCCATGGTTTACCCTGGGCTGCCCAGAAATTCACATCAACTTCTAGAGTTGTATAAGTTCTCAAAATTTTTTGAAACCACTTACATCGGTTCCAAAATGTCTGAAATAGCCAATTTAGACTATTATTTCATCAAAAACAGCCTCCGGCTGCTCCAGTTTCGCCTCCAAACACTGTTAGCACCTCCTGGCACTGGGGTCAAGGAAAACTTCTCTACTGAGTTTTCGACCTCTAGAAGTTATCAAAAATTTATAAATCCTTTTTCATTAGATTCATATCATGTTTACAGTCAATAATGACCACTGGTTCGCTACAAATGGCCTCAAGAAGCTCTGGCTAAGCCCTGCACTGTTGCTGTCAAAAGCTGGCACTAATGGCCCCTGGAACTTTACTGTAGCTTTTAGGCCTTAAAATATTCTCCACAGGCTCTGAAAACCATTTCATCAGATTCAAAACATCTGAATTATCCAATTTATACTATTGGAACTCTGAAAAAGGACTCTAACTCTCCTGGTTAGGCCTCAAACTGAATTTGTCTCATGGTGGACCTGATGGCTCCTTCATCTTCCCTAAAGCAGCAACTACTGAAGATCACCTCCATTCGACCTGAAACCTGTCCCAAGTGTTCAGGAGGTCAAAGAGACCCAAAATTGACTAAAATTTCATCCAATTTGGTTCAATAATGAGGGAGTTATGGCAGAAAATTTTTTTTTCCCAATGTCCCTAAAAAATCTCCTCCAAAAATGGAGGAACTCCAGTTAATGTCGACAAAGTTGGCAAACCCGTCGGAAATGGCAGCCTCCGCCCCAAAATTAGTGGTAACATTTAATGTGGTGGTTAGCTGTTGTGTTCACATGCGGAAATGCCACTAACTATCAACTGCTGGCGGATAAGCTTTAATCCGACTGATATGTGCACTGACCCGAACGCGTGCACTGTGACCCAAATGTGTGCAAAGGCACCCGACCCGAACGCATGCAATGTGACCCAAATGCATGCAGGGTGACCTGAATGCGGGTAGGGTGACCTGAATGCATGCAGAGTGACCTGAATGGGTGCAGAGTGACCCGACCTTCCAATAACCGAAAATTTTGCCTTGACCCCCCTTTTTTTAAAACCATTAGGCCTGGGGCCACGTGGCAACCAATGATTGGCCTCCACCAACCTTTAAAAAAAATCACTTTTAACACATAATTTATTGCTAAAATGTCAAAATTCAAACCAAGTCAAACAATCCTTTTTTGGATTTTACTGGGCGTTTTAAAACCTTAATAACTTTTGCATACGACCTCAGTTTTGAGAACTGTTCGTGGTGCCAGAATCACAGCAACGAGACCTTTCCAGTTGTTCAGGTTTGACACTCTTCTGAGTACTTTGAATTTTGGGCTATCATTCTGGTCCATGATCTAGTTATGATCAACCACACAACACAAGATGTATCTAGGAAATCACACTGCCTAAAACCCCTCTATCTGTATATTGTATAAAGTCAATATCATGAAACAATGAAATTCTTTTCTCTCTTAGATAAGCTCCTGCACTCTTCCAATCGTCTCACTATGATATAGGAAAAATCAGTCAAATAATTAACCAATTCTCTGCCTCTGCTCAGCCTTCCTTGCTCCCACATTCTTGGAGGAATTTTCACCCTATTAAATAGGAAATTCCTTCTAATTTATTGTGCAATGCTTCCTTGGCCTCCACATGACTCTATAACTGACCTATACAATTTTCTGATTTACAACTGATAGTTATCATCCATTTAACCTCAGTCTCAACTAGGCCTTCTTTATAACTTACATGCAACACCTATTTTAGCAAATTATCAGTTACCTTATTGATCACTAATTGTGAATTAAATTAGATTTAATTCATTGGACCTCTCACTAGCTCATCTCTCAATTATAACTAGTTAAACTAATTTTAACTCAATTAATTGAGTTAACTAATTAAAACTCACAAATAAATGTAACTGGACCCCCTTAAATCATGGGAGAACTTTGCATGCCTCCTCTTTGACTCTCAACTCAAATTTCCTAATCTATTTCAGTCATTCTAGCTTAGTTAACTAATACAAGTTGTCATGAGATGAATGTACAATTTCTCTTCCAATTTAATCAAGGGAAAATTAAATCATAATCCCCTTGGGTTCCATTTCAACATATAGATTGGTTGAAAATTATATGCAACTAAGATACAATGATAAAAATAAAGGAGCATGTATATATATTAACAAAAGGCCAAAAGCATTGGAGAATATTTTAAGGTTTATAAAAAATACACAACCAGGGACAATAAATAGGCAACCTAATTGCATATTTGAGGGACGTGAAGGAAACCATGTATTTGTATGCACAATAAAATCAATAGTTGTAGGAGAAGAGTCGTTGATCAATAACAACTTGAATCGAATATATACAAAAATTTCTATTATTGGAGAAATACATAACCTCTCATTAATGATTCTTATATTTTATGTTTATAGGTGGTCCAACATGTCCTCATTATTATGCCCCTAGTTATATTTGTAGCTTTCTATAATGAATTCATATAAAAAATATGCTTATGAAATTGTTATAATGTATTCATGTAAAAAAAATCTTATGAAAAGTATTATGACATTGCATTGTTGGCAACACCATTGTCCAAGGGTGATAAAGGGAAGGAACCAATGTTAGAGTAGTCCACAAATCATCCCGAGAAAGAGATTACATATGTAGAAATTTATTCCTCCACAAACACAGTGCAAACAATAAAGAAGCTTTTGAGAAGTCCAAACAATGAGCTCGCTTATTTGATTGATATTCAGCTGAAGACACAATCAGCAAATGAAATAATTAAAACCTTGATGCATAAGATTCATCACTATGGTATATTCATGAGGATATTTAATTATCCCATTTATTTATTTACAATTTTACTTTTTATACTCTTGTATTTCCTTTATAAACAACTCTATCTTTTACATAAGTTTTTGGATGAGTTTGATACTTAGTGTATGCCTACAGAGGCCAGTGTTGGTACCAACACCATTTCTACATCAAAGAAACATCATAATAGTACCCATTTTCAATCTCCACTTGTCAGTGACACACTGATCACTTAAACTGGTATGCCCCCCCAGGTTTGATGTTAGTGCTACACCCCCTAAGCAGCACAAAGCAGAATGTGCACGTGATGTTGATAGTTACTTGCACATTTTGAAGCATGATTTCATGTATCTACCCATCTCACTAGCATGTAATCACTACTGGTTACCCCTGTGATTGACACACCATTTAATCAAACTGGTACACCCCCCAGGGTTGATGTCAATGCTACACCCCCTGAGAAACACAAGCCAGAATGTGCATGAGATGTTGAAAATAGCATTGCACATTTTGAAGCATGATTTCCTAGATCTACCTAAGTCACTAGCATGGGATCACTAAAGGTTATTTTTTTGATAGACAATGAGCACATCCCTATGAAAATTGAAAAGGTTCTAGGTATTTAAGAAGTATTTTAATTATTATGTACAATATAATTGAAATTTACATATAATGTGTGATTATTTTAAACTAATGATAATATCGTTTTCTAGGAAATGATACATTTTTTTAACACTTGAATGAACTAACTCTGTATATATTTGGGCCCACCATATTCTTAGGGTGGAATGCCTAAAGTTCCAAGTTAAAATATGAGCTCTTTAGCAATTTGATTGGCTTGCTCAGTGACAATTCCTTCAACAAATCTAGAGTCACCTCAAAATGTGGAAAATATTTAAAATATATGTAGAACCAATATAGGGTTCATCTTGAAAAGAACCCTAAGTATGAGCGTCCTCTAATGATTATAGAGAGGGATTGGAAGGCCCTCTAGGATGATGCAAAGGAGAAGTGGGACCAAAAACAAGGAAAGACACCACTTGACCCAGAAAGGTAGGCAAAACTTCTAATAATGGAATTATGATGCTTTATCGTCATTAAAACATCTAATTACGTACTTTAAACATTTCAATATAGGCTACCTTATATATCTAAAGCCACAAACACCATAATAGAAAAAAATGGGTAACACAAACTTGGCTCAGGTGGTTACTCCAAACTAGCCACATGAATTGTAAGGATAAAAAAATCAAATGCACCCAAATAATAATTGTTAACAATTCTAATTTAATTGCACAAAAGAACCAAAATTCAAGGTTTTATGCAAAATTGTAGGGGTTGGAGTTCAAAAAATCTCCAACAAAGGAAGACCTCAATCTTGCTTACATGCACAACTCTCTAGCCATGGTTGAGCACAAGAGAAACTTGGGGAAAACACAATTTGCCAAAACTCCTATTGACGCATAGGTAAATAAAATCAACGAAGAATAGTTATAATTATTACTTGTAAAATCTATTTATTATTATTATTGGGCATAAAGTAATGAGTTGTTTGTTTTAAGTATGAAAGCAATGAAGAGACACCTCCTAGTGTCGTTGGAATGGCACCCAATGAAGGTATTCTACAGCTCGGTAATGGAGGTATTTCATGTGCTATGTGTAGAAATTATATAACTAATGCGCTATACATCCAAGATTCTCCTGATCACACACTATTTCAACTTCATGCACAATACATAATCTCTTCTACTATTGATCATCATATGCGGAAATTAAATCAATTGCATGCACACATTGAAACCATAAAAATTCACACATATGAACACAGTGTTTTAACGGGAAAGAATTAAGATAAAAACCCCAACTATCTATATATAATATATGTCATAGAGATCATGTAACAATCCTCATACAAAGCTGATCATATCAAGCTCTCAGTACAATACAATTGCTACACACTAATCAGGCTCGATCTTGCAAATCTACTTCATAATCTCATCTTTCTTCTTTGTATCTATACACAAATCCTATTGAATAATGGCTAGAATGAACACAGAATTAGTCTCATTCTTGCTCATGGAATCCTCATTGGCATCTCTACTCTGTGTTGGATGCAATCAATGCATCACTATAGTCACAACTGATAGTCAACTTGCCCTTTCACCTATCTCTCCACTGGTCTCCACTAAAACTGTCCATGCATTGTAGTTAGACGGTGTATTATTCGATTGATTAATGAGTTAATATTGGTGAATTAAACATTAATTAATTACCACTCTCACTAGTGTATCAATCGGTTAGACTAGATACAATAGCTCGACATCTCGCCGAGTTCGCGGAACACAACTCCACCGAGCTGCTTCTCTGACTCACGAACTACATGCGCAAGGTTCTAACTGAAGTCTCCATGAAATAGCTCCACTTAACCCTCAAGAATAGCGTAATTCCTTCTGTCAGCTCCTGCGCCACATTTTTGCACTTAACTGAAGTGCTCCAAGAGAATAAGTTAATGTTTATAGTCCAAATATTAATAAGAGATAATAATATTCGACATATCTATTTTTAGACTTGCAATCTAAAAATAGATTCCGCCCAATATGTCTAAAAATAAAAGTCCATCTATTTTTTCCAACTTGACCAACCATCCACAAATAGCATCCTGCAACTCATATAATATGATCGACATGTCTAAAAATAGAATTGCACCAAAAATAGCCTGCGGGCCCACTTAGTGAAGGCGACTCTTTTCACTAAGCTCATCATCTTGTTGCAATATCAACAAGATAGGGATTATCTACCACCTCGATCCTACCTCTATGGTATTCAAATTTTCTCCTAGTGAGCGCCTTCGTAAAGATATCAGCATCCCGATCCTTCGTAGGAATGTAAGAAAGTAACATCATCTTCTGCTGCACACAATCTCTGATATGATGATACCGAATGTCAATGTGTTTAGATCTATCATGAAATACTAGATTAACCAAGAGTTTGATGCAACTCTGATTTTCACAATATATCACAGTAGGATCTAAGTGTGAACCGAACAACCCGACCAGGATCTTCCTCATCCATATCGCCTCGCATGCAGCCAAAATTGCTGCCATGTACTCGGCCTCCGCTGAACTGAGTGCCACGGATCTCTGTTTCCTGCTGTACCAAGAAACTGTTGTAGACCCGATACTGAAAATCCCTCCAGATGTGCTCTTTCTGTCCGTTGGGCTCCCCACCCAATCTACATCTGTGAAGCCATGTAGCTTCACCTCATCAGACTGTCTGCACCACAATCCATATCTCGATGTGCCTCTGAGATATCTCAATACATACTTCCCCGCCTTCCAAAAGATATTGGTAGGCTTAACCATAGCTTGTGAAAGCTAGTTAACAGCATAGCATATGTCCGGTCGTGTATTGACTAGATACATGAGCGAACCAACCAATTGTCGGTAAACAGTGGCATCCACTACCTCTGTCGATGTAGCATCCTCTTTCCTCCAACCACCAGGAAGAGGAGTGTCGATAGGCTTGCAACATTTCATGTTGAATTTCTCCAGTATCTCCTGGGCATACTTGCCTTGAGACACAAAAATTCCATCACTGCGCTGCCAAATTTCCAATCCTAGGAAATAATGAAGGAGGCCCAAGTCCTTCATATCAAACTCCTTTGCAAGATCAGCCTTGCATGCGTGTATCAACAGTTTATCACCCGTCAAAATCAAATCATCTACATAAAGTACAATGATCAGCAACTTACCCTCCACCACAATCTGGTATAGGTTCGGATCCGCCTCACTCTTGGAGAATCCAAGTCCAGTGAGATATTTGTCTATCTGTGTGTACCAAGCACGAGGTGCTTGTTTCAACCCATAAAACACTCTTTTGAGCCTGCACACATGCGACTCGCTGCTGAAGATCTCGAAACCTTCGGGATACTCTATGGACACCTCCTCCTCAATGACTCCATTGAGGAACATATTCTTCACATCCATCTCATGAATGTGCCACCCCATCTGCGCTGAGAGAGCAAGGATAGTCCGTATGGAGGAATACCTTGAAACAGGTGCAAAGGTTTCCTCATAGTCGATCCCCTCAATCTATGAGAAGCCCCGAGAAAAAAATCTTGCCTTGTACTTCTCGACGCTTCTGTCAGCTGCTTGCTTCACTTTGTAGATCCATCTTGAACCTACCACTGATTTCCCTTCCGGACTTGGGACAATCTCCCATGCACTGTTTCTGACAATCGAATTATACTATTCCACCATGGCATATACCCATGCAGGGTCCTCCATAGCTTCCTCGAAAGAGGATGGTTCTGTCACGATACACTTGCTCATCAGAGCCATGTATCCAGTATATCGGTCAGGTGACTATCTCTATCTGTGCTGTGATGTAGGTGCTCCTACAATCTTCTCTGCATCAATATTCAGTTGCTTAGCTTCTGTAGTGCGCTTTCGCCCTCTGATGGTTGGTGTTGCATGAGTGGTTTCTTCCACTCCATGAACCTCATCTTGTGGTTAATCCACATCCTGAGGCTCATCCTTAGGAACTAATAGCTCCTCATTTGCATGCAAGTGTGGCTCCCTCTCAAGCGAACACTTCATGGCTTTCTCCTCATGAAATTTGATATCCCGTCACACAACAGTCTTCTGACTGTCTGGAAAATACACACGATAGTTGTGAGGTGTTTCTGTGTACCCCAAAAATATCCCAACCTCTGCGGTCGACTCCAGCTTCTTCCTGGCATCCTTCATCACATGAATGTAAACAAGTGAGCCAAAAGTCTTAAAATGAGAAATATCAGGCTTCTTACCAGAAAATGCCTCTTCGGGTGTACTTATGCCAAGTACTCTATGAGGACAATGGTTTTGCACATACACCGCAGTGTTGCAAGCTTCAACCCACAAGTGTATGGGAAGGCCCTGATCATGCAACATTGCCTGTGCAACACCCACGATCGTTCTGTTCTTTCGCTCCACAACCCCATTCTGTTGTGGGTTATGAGGCGCTATGAGCTCTCTTCAAATTCCTTTTGTGCTACAAAAGTATTTGAAATCACCAGAAATGAATTCACCACCATTATCGCTCCTAAGAGCCTTCACTTGCTTCCCCGACTCTTTCTCCACCAGTGCCTTGAACTCACAGAAATTAGAGAAATTCTCGCTCTTCTTCTGCATGAAGAAGATCCCGCACTTATGAGAAAAGTCATCAACAAATATCACATACTACCTGTTCTTTGCTGTCGAAGCTACTGAGAAAGGTCCACACACGTTTGTGTGAATTATCTCAAGGATCGTCGTGGCGCGACTATCCTTCTCATGAAAGGTGGCTTTCACAAATTTTCCCAAAGTACATCCCTTGCACTGATCTGACTGCACAAGTGTACCCTTGGGAAGCCCGGTAGAAATCTGCTGCAAAATTTTCAAAGCGCCATGGTGAAGATGGCCCAATCTCCTGTGCCACAAATTTCCCTCATCCCGGCTCACCACTCCTTCCGCTTTGCCTACCATTTTTTCACAGCCATCTACCTGCAATTGATAAAGGTTCTTAACTTCAACCCCTATCCTCTGGGTTTCACCAGTTGCCTTACTGCGCAGGAAAGCCTTTCCCTCGCTAAAGACAACATCATATCCCTTGTCTTCCAACATCGCCACATAGATCAGATTCTTCTTCAATCCTGGAACATGCATGACCTCCTTCAAGATGAAAGGTTTTCTAGACTCCCTCTCAAAGGAAATGGTCCTGATACTAGTCGCACTGTATCTACCATCATCGCCCATCTCAATGTGCACTCTAAGATCCTTCTCATCCAGATCAGTAAAAAAATCTTTGTCTCTGATCATATGGAAATACGCACCACTATCAAGAAATCACACTGATCCCATCACACTTGAGACCAAGCATGCGATCAGCAAAAAATCCGGCTCAAACTGCGAGGCTAAGGCCTCTCCAGCTGCAGATCCAGCAGCCTACTTATTTTTCTTCTTCTGTGGACAATTAGTGGCGTAATGTCCATGTTGGTGACAGTGAAAGCACTTCACCTTGGACATGTCCTGTTTCTTGATTTTTGCACCGGATTGAGAAGGATTTTTCTTTCCCTTCCCCTTCCTTGCTTTGGCAGCCAAAGCACAATTTTCTTCATCTTCATTCTTCGATGAAGATCCATCCATGGTACTCCGCCTTATCTCCTCCTGCACAAGATCCGACCAAAGTCGCTCCCATCCCGACAGTTTCTCCCGACCATTGATAGAGTCCTCACAAGAATGCCAAATCTTCGGAAGCCCAAGGAGATCCAAGCTCACCAAGTCCTCTTCATCTATAGTAACCCCCACACTTCCCAGCTCATCCCTACACTGGACAAAATTCGTGAGGTACTTGGGTATACTTTTGCCCTTCTCCATTTTTATTTTCCCGAGTTTATCTTTGAGCGCCAACTTCCTCTGGTCGCTCTTACTTTGGAACAAGTCTCTCAAAGCTTTCCACATCAAGAATGGAGAAGCTTTACCATTAAGGCTGGACATTATGTGATCCTTCACACTTTCCAATAGAATCCTTCGACATTTTGTTGTCTTCTTTTGCCATGGGTCAAGTGTGGCAGCATCGCTAGAAGCAGGTTTTGGAATTTCTGAATCTATGAACTCCTTTAACCCATTATCCTCCAACACCGCCTCCATCCTGTCCTCCCATGCAATATAATTCAAGCTACCCTCAAGGGCATACTCCAATCGCAATCTGTTGAAAGACATCTCAACTTCGACACCAAGAAAACACCGCTGCAAATTCGAATTCCACCAGCACAAATCTCAACCGCTTCAATGATTTGCAATTGCTCCAATGATCAATATAGCTCTGATACCATGTAGAAATTATATAAATAATGTGTTATACATCCAATATTCTCCTTATCACACACTATTTCAACTTCATGCACAATACATAATCTCTTCTACTATTGATCATCATATGCGGAGATTAAATCAATTGCATGCACACATTGAAACCATAAAAATTCACATATATGAACACAATGTTTTAACGGGAAAGACTTAAGCTAAAAACCCCAACTATCTGTATATAATATATGTAATAGAGATCATGTAACAATCCTCATACAAATCTGATCATATCAATCTCTCAGTACAATACAATCACTACACACTAATTAGGCCCAATCTTGCAAATCCATGCACCGATCTCTACCACCTGCTAGCCTGCCTCTACTGCACAATCCTTGCTGAAGAATGGCTCTGAATGAACTCGAATTGGTCCAGCCTTGCTCACGCAATCCTCATTGGCATCTCTACTCTATGTTGGATGCAATCAATGCATCACTATAGTCACAACTGATAGTCAACTTGCCCTTTCACCTATCTCTCCACTAGTCTCCACTGAAACTGTCCATGCAATGTAGTTAACTGATGTATTATTCAGTTGATTAATGAGTTAATATTTAGTGAATTAATTATTAATTAATTCACACCACTCTCACTAGTGTATCAATCAGTTAGACTAGATACAACTAGCTCAATTGTGTCTAACTGAGTTAAACTGAACACAACTCCACCAACTACTTCTCAACTCCACCAAACTCTGTCACATGAGTTCTAACTGAAGTCTCCATGCAATAGCTCCACTTAACCCTCAGGAATAGCGTAATTCATTCTGTCAGCTCCTGTGCCACATATGTGCACTTAACTGAAGTGCTCCAAGAGAATAAGTTAATGTTTATAGTCCAAATATTATTAAGAGCTACTAGTATTCGACATATCTATTTTTAGACTGGAAATCTAAAAATAGATTCCGCCCAATATGTCTAAAAATAGAATTCCATATATTTTTTCCAACTTGACCAACCATCCAAAAATAGCATCCTGCAACTCATAGAATATGATCGACATGTCTAAAAATAAGAACTGGTGTTTTGGTTAATGTTGATCCAATCCTCTTCATGCAAGCTTAGCTTATAGATTTGGTCAATGTCGTCCCCAGTGCGCACATGCTCCATATATCGGTGTCCTTCGGAGGGGTCTAGAGGGATGATAACACAGACTCCATTATTATCAAATTCCATCTTTCGTTTCTTCAAGTCTATGACCACATCCATGTCAATAGCCCAATCCAATCCCAGCAATGTCGGATAGGGATGTGTATCATGCACAATATCTATCACTTCAAAATCATCTTTCACATTGACGCCCTCAATACTGACTACGACTTGAGGCAACCGCCCAAGAGGAATGATCCTCTGCTGATTAGCCATGTGCAGTTGGATTGTGGACCATTCCAACTTGGGTTTTCCCATGTGATGCCATGTCTATTTTGGTAGGACATTAATATCTGACCCCAGGTCAAGAATTACCTGGTCCATCTCATAAGCTCCTATCTACACAGTCAAGCGCATCTCCCTACCTGTTCTTTTCTTATTTTTGAAAATTTTATTTACGGCGCACTATTCTAACATCTGTCATCCCGTCTCTATGAAGTTATCTATCAATTCTTGCATATTTTCTATTTCCTTCTTGTTGCATAGTAATTTCATACATGCCTACAGGAAGGTTTTAATCTCTTCATCCCCCCAGTGCCTTGCAATGGTCTACCCGATGTAGATGCACCACCCTTGGTGAATTCCTTCTGGCCTCAATAAAATTCTCCTTTGTGCACTGAAGATCAACTCCTACTTTATGCTCTAGTGCTTGACGAATCTAGATATATGGAGTTGATTTCTTTCCCTTATCTCCATTGGTATATATGTCTCTCCTTGTTACCATATTCACACTTGGATCCTCCCTGTGGGGTTCAACGTGCACCATCTACAGATTTTTGGTTGGGGTCTGCATCTTTATTTCTTGCATCTTAGAAATTAGGATAGGGAAATCTTCCAGCATTTGATCAAGTTTCCTACAATACCTACAAGACTGGCTTGTAGGATTTAGACAATCACGTGTAAAATGGCCAAAATATCCGTAGTTATAAAAAATTACTTGGCCTCTTCCTCAACCAATTGATCCACCTCCTCAACCTCTTCCTCTACCCGAAGATCTTGTACACCCAGAAGGGTATCCTGGTGAGAAGGACTCAACTTGCACTCTATATATTTGAGATTTATCCATCATCATCTCATAGGTGCGACAGTTTTGCTAGTCATGCCCTAATGACAAACAGAACCTGAAAAACAACTGCTTTAGGTCATGCTTATATTTCCCAATCCTTGGATAGGAATATTTGTCATGCAATCCAACAACTTGACATATCGTACACCAAAAATGGCTCTTTAAGGGGCTGCGACCTCCAGCATTAAAATAATTAGTGAAAACAGGACACTGATCCTTATGGTGTCTGAAATCTTTGCATTTTATACACCATATATTTATGCACACTTCCTTTCCCTTATCATTGTGCAAGATTTGAATTTCTAGGTGCATGGATTCCAGCTGGTTTTGTATTTTTTGAGTCCCAAGCCCAGTAGGTGTTGATGTAGCCTCCAGTTTCATTATGACCTCTACAACCTCAGCTAATGTGGAAATATTTTTCTGTCCTAGTGGCTTGCACAGATGGGGTAGCAACATACCAATAAACCATTCATTATGTTGAGCATCGTCAATGATGAACCCTCCATCCCTGATGACATGCTTCAACCATTGGTCTGCTTCCCATACTGACTCATTAACCTCCTGGTGGATATCTTTCATCTCAATTACCAGTTGTAAGTATGATTCAGAATTTTTGAACTGCTCTTTTAGGGTTGTCTTTATCTGCTACAAGGTAGCATCAAGGTTATCCTCAACATACCTCATGTACCAATCCAATGCTCTATCCTGGAAGGTCATAACGAGTTTCACTTTCTTGATATCATTATTGTGAACCTGCTGCGCCTGCCACACAACCTCAGTCAGAAACCATAAGTGTTTGATTTCCTCATTCCCGATACCCTTGAAATTAGGTAGCCTCATTGACGTGACCATTGCTACTTCTGGGGGAGGAGGAGGGGATGGACTGCGTAATGGGTAGGCGGTCTCTGGTGTGATGACAGAAGTTAGGTGGATGGGGTAGGAAACAAGCTTAAGGGTCTATGCTGGAAAAATATTTCTTCGTCAGAATCACTGGAGCTAGTGGTTTCTAGTTCAGGCTCACTATTAGTTCTAAGATTCAAATGGATATAAGGGACTTCCTTAGATTCTTCGTGGTAAATTCTACCACTATGCGTAGCTGAACCCTTCTGATGCATTCAAGTGGCATGTTCGCACAGACAACCATTTTCACACAATAGCATCTTTAGTGAAAATTTCAATGAGCGCGTGAACTTACCCCTAGGGCCTTTGAAAAGTATTCTCTTTGCTTCAAAGTAGGACACAAACTGATCAATTGAAAAATCACTCACAAAGCCACCCAAGAGTTGGTTGATCGAATGATCTTCCGTGCGAGTGATATTATTATCAAATCTTTCTACTTTTTGGATCAATTCAGAGGTCCACTTAGTGACTGGGTAGTCTCTTATACAACGATGGAGTTCAAATAAGTGCGACAACCACTCTTGAAGCTTGTATGCGAAGGAACTAAAGAAAATCTCATGCAGTTCTGTATAAATATATTTTTCGACCCATTGTTCAGTAAATATCTTACTACTCTTATTCTCTTGGAGCACAAATTTCAAGATCATTCTATCTAGGCAGTCTTGTAATTCATTTTGCGAGGGCTGCCACAACATCAAATCTCCCTCAAAATGATGATCACAGTCTTGGAAACGGAACCATTTTTTGGCTTGAGGGGTCCTGACCCAGGTTCAGAGTTATAGGTAAACCAACAAACCCTCCAACTACTGGTCCTTTCGACAGTGATCTACTTGCGTAGACCAAAGTCTCACCCAAAGCAGTAAGGGGGGGGGTGTTGGAACCAGGTTTCCATACCCTAAGGAAGGGATTGATGAGTGGCCCTCGGAAAAATCCCACAACAAACTTATAAATATTCGCACACAGAGATTGCGCAAACGTAAATTGAATACCACAAAATTTCTACCACTTTAGCGCAAATAAACAAAAAAAAATTCAATCCAAATCACAGCACATCAAAGGCTTAAAAAAATCTATAATTAGCGCAATAGCTATAACAGAATCACATAGGAATTATTACAAAAATAGGGTTTCTCACCGCAAACAATAGATCAGAACCATATCTCTCTCTTAGTTAACATAAGTCAATATTCATGCATAAACACATCAATTAGCTAGGTGCATTCATTAGTAAGAAAACAGATAGTGCGATCTCATTAAATCATAATAGTAAAATAGCACAGATTCATAACACAAGAAGTTCGCCAAAACAGTTCCTTCTATTAATTCTTTAGATCTGTCAATACATCAGCTTCCTTCAGAAACCCTTACAAAACCCTTACTATCCCTTTCGCCCACACAACCAGTGGAGTCCGCACACATCCAGGACTAGGTCTCTGCACACACAACCAGCAGGAGCCTTTTACCAAACCCAAAGCCTAAAAACCCTTACAAATGCAGATATAATATGAATATCAATATATCATAGCTTCCCCGAACTACTTATCTTAGACAAAATTATACCTATTTATAATATGCCTAGCGCATAGATACTATGGTCTCAAATCATGGTTTTAGACCCATAGTTTTAATTTAAGCTTAATTCTATCCCAAAATTGGGGAAAAAATCCATTTGACTACCCCTGTGCAGTGCACACATACAAACATACACAAAAAAGAGAATTGAAGCTTGTGCCTTAGGGGACCCTGCTCCAACACACATCACATTCCTATTCATTAGAATTTCCTTCTTGTTGCTTATCCTTATGCCCTACACTAGCATTAGCCTTTGTCTCCCAGTTGAGCTCACTTCTCACTCTTAGTGGGAAGTGATGCCTTCTTTTGTGCCTTTTTTTTTCAACCTCTACTCTCCTTGTGGGCTTGGCTCTCCCTCCCAGCGCACAGTGCATCCCAAGTGAACAGTCATGCTACTTGGTCCCTTAGAACTGCGCCATGTTCCCTCCATCAGACCTCCTTCTCCTCCATAACTTCACACGTTGCATAGTCTCAGTGATCAATGAAGCCCCTCCTATCTCTTGCAAGTGTGCCCTGCACCCAGGAGGTCTCTCTCTCTTCCCTTGTCATATTGATTGAGCCACATTTAGAAAAATTTCATGAAGCATGATATAATAGGATATTTTTAGGCTAATGTTTTCTTGCCATGAGTGATATACACTTTCAAGTGCTTAATATAGCATGGAAAATATGTGTGAGTATATTTGTCAAGAAACAAGCATCTTGAAGACAAAAGGCACAAAGGTACCATGTTGTGATAGTTGAAATAATGATGGATTCTAATGATCAAAGTGACTCATGAATACTCCATAAACTCTCAACACCCTTTGGATGGTGGAAAAAAATCACAATAAAATATATGTTACAAGTATTTAATACATAGTGGTAGTGTTGTTACTTCTCAGATAACTCTATTTACAAGTCACCATGGCTCCAACTCATCAATGTCTATGACTTTTCATGTTGTCATCACATGATGATGTGGAAAATTATGATGTAATTTTGTCAAGTATTTTAAATTTAAATATGTGGAGGTCCAAGAATCACATATGGACAAAAGAGTCACATGGATAATTCCAAAATTCATATAGAAGTTCAAAAGTCATACAGAAGTCCAAAGATCACATTAGAAGTCCAACATTCATCAGGGGAGTTCAAGAGTCACTCGGATATGAAAGGTTTCTCCTCTTGTTATAAAAGAGGCCTTATTTCTCAAAGAAAGGACTTTTCACCTTGGATTCTCCAACTAGGAATTATAGAGGAGATATTTCTTTTGGAGAGTGAGTAGTGGCTCAACACTCCACTATTGGAGCTAGTGGTGTTTCATTGTATCATTGTATCTTGTAACTTTCGTTTAATATATGAAGCTCATTGAGCCAACACATTTTCTTGTGTATATAGTGAATGTTTTAAGACTATTATTTGGATGTTTGTGTTCTTATGTACTAAATAAATTGAATTATTTCACTGCCTTTAGTGCTCATATTCTTGAATATTTGTTCTACTTGCTTTAATGATCATTACGTATATGTGAACTATTTCACGTGATGGTTAACGATTATCTGATATGTATGTGTGTGTGTGTGTCTTTATTAGAATAGCAATTACTACTTCAGCAATCAACTTAGGTTTTCCGCTGAAAGAACATTGACAGCTTCCCAGTTGTAATTGAATATTTCATGTCATACTTAATACTATTTTCGTGCGTGTACAAGCTCTTCTTATGCTAATGATCGCCATGAAAATATTTACATTGAATTACATTTCAGATGAGATTCTATATTGGGCCGAGCCCTGAGTAGAGTAATTGGGAATCTATATATTAAACTTAAGGAGATTCCTTCTATATGCCAAGTGGATCTAGCATCATGTAATTTTGATAGAGGAGATAATATTTATATGATGATATTTCACATATTCTGTTAAATTAGTTCATTATATCTGTGAGTAAAATCGAGTAATTTGACTATGAATTTATATTCTCGGTGAAAGATTCTCCACAAGTTCGAATATAGATTTTGAAGTTGTTTATGACACTCTGGAAAATTCGCCTCTATTATTAAATTGCCAGGCCTTCTGGTTTTCCTATTGTTGAGTTATTCTCATAAGTATATAAATAAAGAAATAGAATTATCATGGATTTTTTTATTTCCGCTTTTCAGATGGAATATTTGTTAGTTTTCTTCAAAGAGCCAGTCGATCTCTTTTAAATAACAATAAAAATATTCTGATTACGAGGATGATTTTGAAGGAGATAGGGAGGAAATTCAATATTTCGATGAAGAAAAATCAAGGAAATAGGAAGAGCCTAATTATAACAAGGATTTGAATGGTGAGGGAGAAGACTCTTCCAATTCATAGGGAGAAGAGGAGGGAGAAGAAGACAACGTTGATGAATAGTTGGATTGGATGGACCAAAGGCTTGTTTCTCTTCCAAGAAATTTACATCGTATGCCTAAACATATGAAGAAGTTTCTTTCAAATCTTGATCCTGATAAGAAGATAAAAGTTGAAGACCATATTGATGACTTACACAGAATTTTTGAATGGTTGAGGTACATTTTTTATGACGTTTATTGTAGACATTTTCCATACATTTTAGAAGGTAGAGCATCGGTCTCATATCACAATGTTATGCTTAATTAAATTCATAGTTTGAGGGACTTCAAGAATTTTTCTTAGATAAAAAAAATTGATGTTAAAACTCTCACCATATTTCTCAAAGAACTTGGGAATCTCAAGATGGGGGACAAGGAAAAAGTGAAGGATTTAATTAAATGTTTACCCATTTTTTGAATAAATTCCCCACAAATGTTCAACCACGTGATTCAATCACCAAATACTATGGCTATGGTGATTTAATCATGTGGTTGAACATTTGTGGGGAATTTATTCAAAAAATGGGTAAACATTTAATTAAATCCTTCACTTTTTCCTTGTCCCCCATCTTGAGATTCCAAAGTTCTTTGAGAAATATGGTGAGTTTTAACATCAATTTTTTTTATCTAAGAACAATTCTTGAAGTCCCTCAAACTATGAATTTAATCAAGCATAACATTGTGATACGAAACCAATGCTCTACCTTCTAGAATGTATGGAAAATGTCTACAAGAAACGTCATAAAAAATGTACCTCAACCATTCAAAAATTCTGTGTAAGTCATCAATATGGTCTTCAACTTTTATCTTCTTATCAAGATCAAGCTTTGAAAGAAACTTCTTCATATGTTTAGGCAGACGATGTAAATTTCTTGGAAGAGAAACAAGCCTTTGGTCCATCCAATCCAACTATTCATCAACGTTGTCTTCTTCTCCCTCCTCTTCTCCCTATGAATTATAAGAGTATTCTCCCTCACCATTCAAATCCTTGTTATAATTAGGCTCTTCCTATTGCCTTGATTGTTCTTCATCGAAATATTGAATGTCCTCCGTATCTCCTTCAAAATCATCCTCAATAGGTGGAATGTCCCCTTGTTGATTTGTTGTTTCAGAAGAATCAACTAGCTCTTCAAGGGTTGCAATAACCAAATATTCCATCGAAGAAATGAATAAAATGTGATGAGTTGTTTCTTTATTTATATGCTTATGAGGAATAATATCAACAATAGGAAGAAAACCAAGAGGTCTTGCAAACTGACGAGTAATAGGATGAATTTTCTGGAGTTGATCATAAGTGACTTCAAAATCATGTTCCGGAATTTGATGAGAGGAATCCTCTATCTTAGGAATATGAGTTGGATTTACACTCAGATTTTTACTACCATGCACAAATGGTTGGTTGTTAGGATGTGGTGAAATGTCATCCATATAAAGGTTGTCCTCCTCGCGTCAAAATTCTGAGAGTGCTGGATCCCACCAACATATAGAGGGTCTCCTTAATATGAATTCCCAATTATACCTCAGACCATTTGGTATAGGATCTCAATCTGGAAATGTGGCCCAACTTCCATGTACTTAAATATTTTCCTTGGCTACAGTCATTAGCATAAGAGAGCAACACACATGCACTTTTGAATGAGCGATTAAGTATGACTTGTGAAATGTTCAATTACAAAATGTATCAATGTTCTTTCACTGGAAGGAAACTAAAGTGAGACTTTAGGAGAAGAAAAGTAATAGTAATATTCTACTAAAGACACACGCACACATACACATCAGAGAATCGTTAACCATCACGTGAAATAGTTCACATATACGTAATGATCATTAAAGCAAGTAGAACAAATATTCAATAATATGAGCACTAAAGGCAGTGAAATAATTCAATTTATTTAGTACATAAGAACACAAACATATAACACAAACATCCAAACAATAGTCTTAAAACATTCACTATATACACATGAAAATGTGTTGGCTCAATGAGCTTCATATATTAAACGAAAGTTCCAAGATACAATGATACAATGAAACACCACTAGCTCCAATAGTGGAGTGTTGAGCCACTACTCACTATCCAAAAGAAATATCTCCTCTATAATTCCTAGTTGGAGAATCCAAGGTGAAAATTCCTTTCTTTGAGTAATAAGGCCTCTTTTATAACAAGACGAGAATCCTTTCATATCCTAGTGACTCTTGAACTCCCCTGATGAATGTAGGACTTCTAATGTGACCTTTGGGCTTCTATATGACTTTTGGAATTATCCATGTGACTCTTTTTTCCATATGTGATTCTTGGACCTCCACATATTTAAATTTAAAATACTTGACAAAATTACATCATCATTTTCCACATCATCATGTGACGACAACATGAAAATTCATAGACATTGATGAGTTGGAGCCATGGTGACTTGTAAATAGAGTTATCTGAGAAGTAACAACACTACCACTATGTATTCAATAATTGTAACATATATTTCATTGTGATTTCCTTCCACCCTCCAAAGGGTGTTGAGAGTTTATGGAGTATTCATGAGTCACTTTGATCATCAGAATCCATCATTATTTCAACTATCGCAACATGGTACCTTTGTGCATTTTGTCTTCAAGATGCTTGTTTCTTGACAAATATACTCACACATGTTTTCCATGCTATATTAAGCACTTGAAAGTGTATATCACTCATGGCAAGAAAACATTAGCCCAAAAATATCCTATTATATCATGCTTCATGAAATTTTTCTAAATGTGCCTCAATCAATATGACGAGGGAAGAGAGAGAGACCTCTTGGGTGCAGGGCACACTTGCAAGAGATAGGAGGGGCTTCATTGATCACTGAGACTCTGCAACGTGAGAAGTTATGGAGGAGAAGGAGGTCTGATGGAGGGAACATGGCGTAGTTCTAAGGGACCAAGTAGCATGAATGTTCACTTAGGATGCACTGTGTGATGGGAGGGAGAGCCAAGCCCACAAGGAGAGCAGAGGGTGCAAAAAAAAAGGCACAAAAGAAGGCATCACTTCCCACTAAGAGTGAGAAGTGAGCTCAACTAGGAGACAAAGGCTAACGCTGGTGTAGGGCATAAGGATAAGCAACAAGAAGGACATTCTGATGAATAGGAATGTGATGTGTGTTGGAGCAGGGTCCCCTAAGGCACAAGCTTCAATGCTCTTTTTTGTGTATGTTTGTATGTGTGCACTGCGCAGGGGTAGTCAAATGGATTTTTTCCCCAATTTTGGGATAGAATTAAGCTTAAATGTAAACTATGGGTCTCAAACCATGATTTGAGACCATAGTATCTATGCGCTAGGCATATTATAAATACGTAGAATTTTTTCTAAGATAAGTATTTCAGGGAAGCTATGATATATTGATATTAAGATTATATCTGCATCTGTAAGGGTTTTTAGGTTTTGGGTTTGGTAAAAGGCTCCTGTTGGTTGTGTGTGCAGAGACCTAGTCCTGGATGTGTGCGGACTCCATTGGTTGTGTGGGCGGAAGGGATGGTAAGGGTTTTTTAAGGGTTTCTAAAGGAAGCTGATGTATTGACAGATCTAAAGAATTAATAGAAGGAACTATTTTGGCGAACTTCTTGTGTTATGAATCTATGCTATTTTACTGTTATGATTTAATGAGATCGCACTATCTGTTT
The DNA here is from genome assembly GCA_034641835.2 of Pinus albicaulis. Taxonomy (NCBI): domain Eukaryota; kingdom Viridiplantae; phylum Streptophyta; class Pinopsida; order Pinales; family Pinaceae; genus Pinus; species Pinus albicaulis. The sequence goes on along the minus strand of CM076580.1, from coordinate 1,377,683,787 downwards.
TCTTACTGATGAATTCACCTAGCTAATTGATGTGTTTATGCATGAATACTAACTTATGTTAACTAAGAGAGAGATCTGGTTCTGATCTGTTGTCTGCGGTGAGAAACCCTATTTTTGTAATAATTCCTATGTGATTCTGTTATAGCTATTGCGCTAATTATAGATTTTTTTAAGCCTTTGATGTGCTATGATTTGGATTGAAATTTGTTTTTTTTATCTATGGTACAGTGGTAGAAATTTTTTGGTATTCTATTTACGTTTGCGCAATCTCTGTGTGTGCATATATATAAGTTTGTTGTGGGATTTTTTTGAGGGCCACTCATCAATCCCTTCCTTAGGGTATGGAAACCTGGTTCCAACACCCCCCCCCCATACTGCTTTGGGTGAGACTTTGGTCCACGCAAGTAGATCACTGTCGAAAGGGCCAGTAGTTGGAGGGTTTGTTGGTTTACCTATAACTCTGAACCTGGGTCAGGACCCCTCAAGCCAAAAAATGGTTCCGTTTCTGGGACTGGGATCTTCATTTTGACGGAGATTTAATGTTGTGGTAGCCCTCGCAAAATGAATTACAAGACTGCCTAGATAGAATGATCCTGAAATTTGTGCTCCAAGAGAATATGAGCAGTAAGATATTTGCTGAACAATGGGTCGAAAAATATATTTATACAGAAGTGCATGAGATTTTCTTTAGTTCCTTCGCATACAAGCTTCAAGAGTGGTTGTCGCACTTAGTTGAACTCCATCGTTGTATAAGAGACTACCTAGTCACTGAGTGGACCTTTGAATTGATCCAAAAAGTTGAAAGATTTGATAATAAGATCACTCGCACAGAAGATCATTCGATCAACCAACTCTTGGGTGGCTTTGTGGGTGAATTTTCAATTGATCAGTTTGTGTCCTACTCTGAAGCAAAGAGAATATTTTTCAAAGGCCCTAGGGGTAAGTTCACGCGCTCATTGAAATTTTCACTGAAGATGCTATTGTGTGAAAATGGTTGTCTATGCGAACATGCCACTTGAATGCATCAGAAGGGTTCAGCTACGCATAGTGGTAGAATTTACCACGAATAATCTAAGGAAGTCCCTTATATCCCTTTGAATCTTAGAACTAATAGTGAGCCTGAACTAGAAACCACTAGCTCCAGTGATTCTGACAAAGAAATATTTTTCTAGCATAGACCCTTAAGCTTGTTTCCTACCCCATCCACATAACTTCTGTCATCACACCAGAGACCGCCTACCCATCACGCATTCCACCCCCTCCTCCTCCCCCAAAAGTAGTAATGGTTGCGTCAATGAAGCTACCTAATTTCAAGGGTATCGGGAATGAGGACATCGAACAGTTATGGTTTCTGACTGAGGTTGTGTGGCAGGCGTAGCAGGTTCACAATAATGATATCAAAAAAGTGAAACTCATTACGACCTTCCAAGATAGAGCATTGGATTGGTACATGAGGTATGTTCAAGATAACCTTGATGCTACCTTGTAGCAGATAAAGACAACCCTAAAAGAGCAGTTCAAAAATTCTGAATCATACTTACAACCGGTAATTAAGATGAAAGATATCCACCAAAAGGTTAATGAGTCAGTATGGGAAGCAGACCAACAGTTGAAGCATGTCATCAGGGATGGAGGGTTCATAATTGACGATGCTCAACATAATGAATGGTTCATTGGTATGTTGCTACCCCATCTGTGCCAGACACTAGGACTAAAAAATATTGCCACATTAGCTGAGGTTGTAGAGGTCGCAATGAAACTGGAGGCTACACCAACACTTGCTGGGCTTGGGACTCAACAAATACAGAACCAGCTGGAATCCATGCACTTATAAATTTAAATATTTCACAATGATAAGGGCAAGGAAGCGTGCATAAATATCTGGTGTATAAAATGTAGAGCTTTCGGACACCATAAGGATCAGTGTCTTGTTTTCACTAATTATTTTAATGCTGGAGGTCCCAATCCCTTAAAGAGACATTTTTGGTGTACGATATGTCAGGTTGTTGGATTGCATGAGAGATATTCCTATCCAAGGATTGGGAAATATAAGCCTGACCTAAAGCAGTTGTTTTTCAGGTTATGTTCGTCATTAGGGCATGACGAGAAAAACTGTAGCACCTATGAGATGATGATGGATAAATTTGAAATATACAGGGTGCAAGTTGAGTCCTTCTCACCAAGATACCCTTCTAGGTGTAGAGGATTTTCGGGCAGAGGAAGAGGTTGAGGAGGTGGATCAACTGGTTGAGGAAGAGGCCAAGTCATTTGTTATAACTACGGAGATGTTGGCCATTTTGCACGTGATAGGTATTGTAGGAAACTTGATCACATGCTGGAAGATTGCCCTATCCTAATTTCTAAGATGCAAGAAATAAAGACGCAGACCCTAACCCAAAATCTGCAGATGGTGCACGTTGAACCCCATAGGGAGGATCCAAGTGTGAATATGGTAACAAGGAGAGACATATATACCAATGGAGATAAGGGAAAGCAATCAACTCCATATATCTAGATTCATTAGGCACTAGAGCATAAAGCAGGAGTTGATCTTCAGCGCGCAAAAGAAAATTTTATTGAGGCCCAGAAGGAATTCACCAAGGGTGGTGCATCTACATTGGGTAGACCATTGCAAGGCACGGGGGGGGGGGGGGGGATGAAGTGATTAAAACCTTCTTGCAGGCATGTATGAAATTACTACGCAGCAAGAAGGCAATATAAAATATGCAAGAATTGATAGATAACTGCATAGAGAAGGGATGACAGATGTTAGAATAGTGCACTGTAAATAAAATTTTCAAAAATAAGAAAAGAACAGGTAGGGAGATGCGCTTGACTGTGCAGATAGGAGCTTATGAGATGGACCAAGTAATTCTTGACCTGGGGTCAGATGTTAATGTCCTACCAAAATAGACATGGCATCGCATGGGAAAACCCAAGTTGGAATGGTCCACAATCCAACTACGCATGGCTAATCAGCAGAGGATCATTCCTCTTGGGCGGTTGCCTCAAGTCGTAGTCAGTATTGAGGGCGTCAATGTGAAAGATGATTTTGAAGTGATAGAGATCGTGCATGATACAAATTTCTATTTGACATTACTGGGATTGGATTGGGATATTGACATGAATGTGGTCATAGACTTGAAGAAATGAAAGATGGAATTTGATAATAATGGAGTCTGTGTTATCATCCCTCTAGACCCCTCCGAAGGACACCGATATACGGAGCATGTGCACACTGGGGACGACATTGACCAAATCTATAAGCTAAGCTTGCATGAAGAGGATTGGATCGGCATTAACCAAAACACCAGTTCTTATAAGTCCTAATTTTACCAAGGATTTCTTCATTTTTTCATTTGCATCAGAACATATTATAGTTGTTGTCCTATTGCAGAAAAAATTGAATGGACAAGAGCAGCCCATTGCATTCTTTAGCAAGGCATTGAGAGATGAACCTCTGAAGTATAATATCATGGAAAAACAAGCCTTTTCCTTAGTCAAATCCTTGAAAGACTTCAGAGTTTAAATTTTACACTCCCACATAATTGCATTTGTGCCAAATTCAGTTGTGAAAGATATTTTAACACATGACCCAGATGGAAAAAGAGGAAAGTGGATAACTGTGATACTTTAATATGATTTAGAAATAAAGCCCACTAAAATCATAAAAGGCCAAGGACTAGCAAGATTAATGGCTAAATATAATTTTGAAGCTCTTGATATAAACATGATAAATGCATTAGATGAACATGAGGAATTTTCAACTCCCACTGTTGAAGATCATTTTATGAATTCCTCCTGGTATGCTGATATTTTATATGTTTTTCTCAATTTAAATACACCTCCTGGTTTGTCCAAAACAAAGGCAAGATTTTTGAAGTTAAAAGTTGTTAACTACTGCATTTTAGATAAATGTCTAGATTGGAAAAATGCTGGTGGGTTATCACTTAAATGTTTGCCTGATAATGATGCAGAGAAAATCAAGCATGAGTTCCATGAAGGAGAATGTGGAGGCCACCTCTATTGGAAGAAAACTGCCAATAAAATCCTTAGAGCTGGTTGCTTTTGGCCCACCTTATTTCAATATGTCCATAAAATGATTATTTCCTGTCATAAATGTCAACTCTTTGAAGGCAAAAGAAAATTGCTTCCCCTACCTTTTCATCCAATCACTGTTGAAGCTCCTTTTCAACAGTGGGGTCTAGACTTCATAGGATAAATCCATCCACCCTCATATTCCCAACATAGATGGATTCTCACTGCAATAGACTACTTTACCAAATGGATAGAAGCCATCCCTTCTAAGCAAGCCAATGACTCTGTCATCGTAAAATTCCTTGAAAATCATATCCTCTCTAGATTTGGCTATCCTAGGAAGATTATTACTGACAATGATGCTGCATTTGGATCCAAAAATATGGTTGAATTCTGTCACAAATATCATATTACATTGGACCATTCTACTGCTTATTACCCTCAAGGTAATGGGTTTGCAGAATCCTCAAACAAAATTTTGGTGAACATAATCAAGAAGTTGCTGGAGGACAATAAGAAATCATGGCACACAAAGCTGGTACATGCACTTTGGGCTGACAGATTAACACTTACAAAATCAATTGGAATGTCACCCTACCAGCTTGTTTATGGAGTAGATGCAACTTTTCCAACCAGCCTAGGAGTGCCAGTCATGAAGCTGATCCAAGAAGTACAGTCTGAAGACAATGACATGATAAGAAGAATAAATCAGACCATACATCTTCAACAAACCAGAGAGGAAGTCTACAACAGAGAATTACAAAAGCAATAAAGCATCAAGAAGTTGTTTGATAGAAGGACAAAGGCCAGTGATTTCAACATTGGTGACAAAGTTTTAAAGTGGGATTCTAGGAGAGAAGATAAGAGCAAGCATGGGAAATTTGATAACTTATGGCTTGGTCCTTATCTCATTCATTCTACTGCTGGTAATAATTCCTATTTTTTGCAAGAATTAAATGGAGCTAAACTTTTTTGGGGTCTTGTCAATGGCAGGATGCTCAAAAATTATTTTTCTTGACCATATCAGTTTGGAAGCCTTTTTATTTTTTCTCATTGTGAATATCATATCCATCACTGCATTCAAAGTTAGAATATGAAAAAATAAAAAAACAATACAAAAGAAAAGAGGGCAGATTGTAAAAACCATAAAGGTACAACCCTATACCAAAAAAGAGAAACAAAGTCTGAAAGTGTGCAAGCTCAAATGCCACTCCTAAGAAACACACTCCTAGTTAGTCATACATCCTAATAATGACTAATTAGTTTTCAATTTACTGCTGATAGGTTAGTGAAATATATTTTCCAAATAGCTTAATCTTGGCTTATCAGTTAGGTAGATTATGATAGAAAAATAAAGGTTCAAACAAGCTCAAAATATGAACCTATAAGTTTCAAAAAGATGCATGGCTCTAATCTATTTAAATTTTGAGCCAAAGATAGAAGCAAACTGGTTCTAATATGCCCAAAACTTGAAACAGAGAATAGAGAGAGAACAGCTCTAACAAGCCTAAAAAACAGAGCTCAAGAAAAGAGAAGGATGTTCTTGAACTTTCAGATCTTAAGCCTTCACCATTTTGCTTTACTTTTCTACAATTTTAGTCTATGTGCAGCTTGTTTTTATGCCATAGATCAGCAACAAGTTAGACTTTCCAACCCTAGCTTGTTTTCTTTTAAATTTCTTGTCTTAGAAATTAGAGAATAAAATCTATCAGACAGTCTAATCCTGACTGATAGTAGTTAGGTAGAGAAGCTTATGAACTCAACTGCTTAATTTGAGTTCATGGAGAAATAAGAAGTAGACTTAGATTAGTTTTATGTTTTCAAAAGAATAAAATGTTTGTAAAAAGAGTTTGCCAATCCAAATGCACTCTGAAAGAAGAAAAAATGTTAGATCATTAGGATTGGGTAGGTAGAAAGCTTGTTTTGATAGAATTCCATTGTTTTTAATGGCTGCTAACATTGTCAGAGCAAAAGAAGATCAACAAAGGAAGGAAAATTGCAGCCCAATGGATGAGTTATTGATCATCTTCTATAGAAGACATGTCTAAAGTTCTTGACACCTTCAAGAAGGTGTCATCCCCATATGGAGCTGTTGTTAGCCACCTATAAAAATTTGTCATATCAAATGGTGGCTAGAACTTTTTGAAGCCTTTAAGAAACAATTTCATGCCAAATAGTTAATTCTTAAAGTCTTATGAAGATAACTAATCTTTTAGTTAATCTTCACAACTATTTCCCTCATAATCCTGAAAAATATGTGGTTTGCAAGGAGAAAAACTGCTCAAAAAACCCATTTTCCCCTTCATTTTACCCCTCCTTCCATTCATTAATAACACCATTTTCATCCCCTTTTTCTTCATAAAAGTCCTCCATTTCCCTAATTTTCCTTCATTCCCTTCCTATATTCCCTTTGATAAGGTTTAAGACTCCTTTTTTAACCTTATCATAACTCTCAAAATCCTCAAAAATTCCTTCAAAAATCCTAAAAAACAGTATTTTTTCATTTAGGCCTTAAGCCCCCTTTGGCCTAAGCCCAAATCCTTTTCTTCGCATAAAACCCAGAGCCATGACCTGAAGTTAACCCCCATCGTGCAATCACAATCGGGGTTTTCTATCTCCTTATTGCCTTTTACTTTGAAAAATCCGATTGCGATTAGCCTATTTTCTTTTTAAAACCTCGATCTACTCATCCTTTTCACAGGCCCACAGCGCCGCCATAGGGCACTAAAAACATTGAAAAACCTTTCCCCAAACCCCTTTTTCCTTTGTATTTCATAAAACCCGACCTTTCATTTTGTTTTAATAAAACCTGACAGTTCGAATTTTTCAACAAATATTGACTGTCGATCTAAACCAATCAACGACCCTCGACTAATCGCATTGCGCCCATTTTTCATACTTCCTCCCACCGATGTGATATTTGATTTAATCAAGAGCGTCGATCATCCTTTGATCCGATGGTCGATACCTCGTCGCATCGCAAAATTCCTTTTTTCCATTTCCCTTTCCCTCCTTCGATGCGATCCTGCGATCAAATCTGGGCCGTCCATTCCAAAAATCTAACGGCCAGGATCTAACCTGACTTTCCTCTGTTCTTTTTTATAAGCCTCGCAGTATAATTCTTCGGTGGAGATCCACCATTGATCTTTGCATATCAACGGTCTACATTGCTCCCGATCTCCGCTCGATCCCCTGCTTCATATTCCTTTCAGCGCTCCATCATTAAATCTGGGCCGTTCATTCCTAAAATCTAATGGTCGAGATTTAACCCAATAGGCCCAACTCTTTTGGGACCTACCTCCCCCATCGATAGATGTCAACCATCTATTCCCATGATCTGACGGTCAGGATCTATACCGCTTTTGACCCTGCCCACCTTTTTCGCTCGCGCATTTTACCCCATCGCGCTCTCATTTCCATCGTCAGATCTCTCTGCCTTTCATCTGATGGCTGAAGCTCCATATCGCGTGATTTTGAGCCTTAAATTTAATGCCAAAAAATTACACGATATGGGCGGTATTAAAAGGACACGTGTCGAGTGCAAAGGCATATCACGTTTTTTTTTAAGATTTTTGAAACCACTTTGGAGCAGCGCGAACCCAGCGGTTTTTAAAGCCGAAACCACCTTTCCCATCGCATTACATTTTCTCATTTAAATCTCCATCGTTTGTTATTTTCATCCAACGGCCCAGATTGCATCTAACCCCCAAGTCTTTGCCCCTTTGTTTTCTCTCTCGGGCGTTTTATCGAGTCCTCTCCACCATCAATCTCTGAAGATCGACGGTTTCGATTAAATCTTCCCCCCAACTCATCTGCCCACCATCTGAACTCACAAGCGCTCCATTACATGATCCTGACCATTTATTACTTTGGATCGACGGCTCATATTACTCCCTCCATTTCATTTACCATCGCTCACTCTCCCAAGCATTTCACAAATGTCTCTCCACCATCGGATCCTCTAATCTGACGGTCCCGATTAAAACCTTTCCCATTGCATTTACCCTCCACCTATTTTCCAAAAGGCTCTCCTCGCCTAATCTCCACCATTCATCTTCTTTCATCCAATGGTCCGGACTTAATCTGACCGCCAATCACCAAACCGCCCCCAAATTGACCCCAGAAAGAGATCTTGGTTGTTGGTTGATTTCATCTAATGGCCACTATTAAACCTTCACCTCCAAAACAGCCACTAACCTATTTTCACCGAATTTTTCTCATTTTCATTCGTTTGTGCAAGTTATAAAGGTTTTTTCATTGTTTTTAAAAGAAAACAAAGGCCAGGGATGATGATCCCTCAAGTCACTACTCATAAAGACAAAGAATCTGCAGGGTTCCAAATATGATTTTATCATACCTCATGAGCACTGGTGACATTATAAAACCCTCTACGCACTTGCAAAAACAACAAAAGCATGGTGAACCTTAATTTTACAGACAGTATCAGTGTCAAAGAATGGGATCAAAGCAGAAATGACGAATTTGTGATTTTAACATAGTTTTGAGGGATTAAGGCATAAAATCGACTATCAAAGGCCTAATACACACAGTTAAAGATAGTATGAAGACCTGAAGGAAAAATTTAAGCCTAATCAGACCTAAAATACAGATCAAAAGAAAATTAACAGTGTCTTAGGAAAAAACAAGCAGATCTATCAATCCGAGAAGCCTCCATTGCCACATCAGACGCTAATTGAACCCTCTCCAGCTACCAAAAGCCACCTGCAGCCTCAAAGAAATCAAAGAAGGCATAGTTATTACCTCAGTTGGTGATATTTTTCCTAAAAGACAACCAGAGTTATTGCTAACTCACCTCAAGAGTTTTTAAGTCAACAAAATCTGCCCAGCAAGCTAAATACTTAATGAAAACCAATTAATACAGAGAAATATCAGAAATCTTCTCTGTTGAGCCCCTCAAAGGCCGAGGAGCATTAAACTGTATTAATTGAACCTAGAGATCTTTTCTCCCATCCCACCTCCTCATTTCTTCTATAAATACTTCTGTAGAAGATGAGATAATGTTGGTCACTGTGTATCTGTTGCTTGTAAATAGTTTTCTGAAGTTGTTGTAAGCACTGTTTGTAATTGAATATACCTAAGTTGAGATGAGAATTTTGAAGCTGTAGAGAACCACTGGACTTGATGATTGTAACTAGTTTGAACATCAAATACAAGCTGATTTATGGGATCCTGGTCTATGTCAATGGTGATGTTTTTCTTATTGTAAATTTTTATTTTCTTTTTGTTTCCATTATGTTCACTTTCTCTGATAAAGAACAACAAATATAGAGCTAGGATTTACTGTCAAAAGTACCCTACTCTCACTAATAAGCTTTATCTTTATGTTTTCCTCCCATTGTGTATTTAAGAATGATTTAATACAGTCCAAGCAGTTAAGGAATGTTGGTGTTCCCACGTCTTGTTGTCTGAACTTTAAACATTGTTCTTGAATGTTATTTTCATTTCATGCTAAGTAGAGTTGGACTAGGAAAGTTTATGGTTTGCCCTGTCTTCTATTTTTCCTCCAAAGGTTGTTTGAAATTTTCCCTTAACAGTATGTTGAAAGCAGGATAGGTTCAAAGTCCTTGCCTGATCTTAGACTACTTTTTCTGTTTATCATGAATGTTTTCCTTTTGAATACGCTGAAAGCAGGATAGTTTCAAAGTCCTTACTTGATCTTAAGCTATTCTTTGTGTTTTTAAATGTTTTCTATTGAAAGTGCATCAAAATTAGGCTAGTTTCAAAGTACTTACTTGATCTTAGATTACTTTTATGTCTTTCTTAAGTGCATGCCAAAAGCAATATAGTTTCAAAGTACTTACTTGATCTTAGGCTACTCTTTGTTCCTTCATTTGTTTGATTCCCTTTTTTATTGTTTCATTCCATTCCATAAAATCAACTTAAGGAGATCCTTTGACATAGATGACTTGCCCCATGGACCACTCTTGAACCTTGTTGTTTCAATTAAATCCTATTATGACTCCATAGCCCAATGGATTGAAGATGCTTCTTGCCTATCTTGTTAGATGAATTAATCTTTCACTTTCATACGCCTTAACCATTCATTTGGACTTCCTTCACCTTCATCATATCTTTGCCCAACCAAAACCAAACAAAACCTTGTTCTTCATAACTAGCCTAATATCATACCAAAAACCTTAAAAGATGAATCAATCTTTGCATTTATAGAGAGATCCCTCTCTAGATTCAGGAGGGCTAGATCCTAGAATCCCAAAGTGGTTCAAATGTTGTCTCTGCAGCTTTAGTCTTGCCAATCTGCTAAAATTACAGAGGCTTAACACTATATACACAACAGATGCATTCTGCTCATGTCATCCTCTTTTGAGCTCTACTAAAGGGTGTTATTTCTATGGTTTATGAATGAAGTCTGTCACACTTCTGAATTTAGAACTTGGGCTACAAATGATTCAAAGCCGTTATTATATCATCAATCAAAGAAATATTCTATAGCAAGAAAGTACATCTATATACTCTGTAATGAAAGAAATCTACAAATTAAGTTATGGAAAGAAATGGAAGCAAACTAGGCATCTTTCATGAAGTAAATTGTTGAATTGAAATTGCATAAAGAAGACTAACCTAATCACACATTTTTGGGTCAAATGGCTAAGCACACTTTGTCTACTTCATGTTCTACTTATCATGATTTTACGCATGCATGTATTCATGACCTAACTATGCTTGTAAATGCATTGTTTTGCAGCTAGGAGGAGAAAGCGCTAAGGTGGTTTAGGAAGGGCTTGAACTCATGGGTGCAAGGATGAAGATATATGGGTGGTTTTGGTAGGTCTGTATGAGTTGGATGATGGTTTCTGGGCTTAAGGTGAGGCCCACTAGTGCTGCTACAAATTTCCTGTAGTGCAACAGGAAAGTCTTGAATTTCTATAGGAAATAGCCTGAGGGAAATACGAGGCCAAAAATGGTGGAGAAAAGAATAGGGAAGGTGGAGTGAAGGTGTGTTAGGATGAGTGGAAGGTGGAAAACCACTTGGCCAAGCTCAGAACCTCTTGAGAAGCTCGTTTTTCACCTCTAGGGTTTTATCACGGTGTAAAGGTGAAAAAACTGAAAACATGGTTGATGGAGATTTTATGAACATAAGGCTAATGAAGGGTGAGAAATGAAGCTGAGGGTGCTGGTGAAGTCCTCCTTTTCTATTCCACTTGAACCTACAAGAAAACTACATGTTCATACAACAAATATTGACAAATTTATGATGAAGGAAATGGAAAAGATGTGTTGAATTTCGAAATAAAACCTACTTCAACATTTAAACATAAATCTAACTCAACATTATAAACATGTTCATGACACTACATCAACCTAACTATTCTATCCAATAAATCATAAACTAAAAATCAATTTGGTCTGTGGAAAAGGTCTTCCCTCCTCAAGCTCCAGTGAAAGAGATGAGAGAGGGAGGCTTGACACATAGCTTCCTGAATTTATAAAATATTCTACCAACATTTAAGCAAGCTTAATCTACAGTAAAGACAAATGAAGCGAACTAAAATAGTGAATTGAAATGTAAGAAAACTAGCTAAAAAATCATAAAGAAAACTAGCTAAAAAATCATAAAGAAAACTAGCTACAATGACATAAAAATAAGCATGAATACATAATAGAGACTAAGGCCAATGTATTGGGCCCTAAACCACAAGCCTAGCCCTCTGAAATTAACTCAATGAAACATAATATGAATACTCATCGATTGCAGAAAAAAATTTCATTACATAATCATAAAAGTCTCAAGAACCTATTACAAGAGCTAAGAGTCTATTAGCTTCCATCAAAGCTCGAATCCTAATGAGCTCTTTCTCAACCATATTTGACTTAGAGGGTAGCTACCAATTTCTCCCTAAAAAGTAGGTGATGTGTCCACTTTGACTGCAAGAGAAGTGGAGCTTTGGTGCACTTGATCTTGAGTTTGCTTGGTTGCCTTTGATTTCAAGTTGTTGGAGGGAATCTCGAGGATCCCTTGGTTGCCTTTGGGATTTAAGGAGGCTGAAAATCTCCCTAGAATCTCTCCTTTATATCTACTCTGAGCTTTAATTGAAAAATATTCATCAAAATTGAAATATCTTCATGATTATCCTGCATTTAAATCATGTTATGCATTCAAAGTATGACAATAATTAATCACCATCTACACTAGCAACATAATACCATAATATAATTAAATGTGAGAAAAAGAGACTTAACTAAAAGGTGATAATTAACACCTCCATATGTACTCAGGTGGATCTGATGGAGGACAGGTGCAAGTACTTTAACGTCATTTGACATGGCAGTTTTTCAGGTAGCGGTCCATTCGGTTGGAGTTGAAAACTTAGGATATAATGTAAAATAGATCAAACATATCACTTATGCGCCCGACATTTCAAAATTAGGATAAAGTGATTTTGTCACTTATCCCTTTATGTGCCAAATACATAATGAAATGAACTTTATGATATAAACATTTTGATCCTTTTCAAATCCCAACACACTTCTACCTACCCTTTAAAACTTACATTCTTTTGTTAAACTAATGTTTTTTTATTTCTTCTAAGGGTGCATTTAGACTAACAAACCCATATCTCTTTTTTTATGAAAAATCTATTCTACTCTATCACTTATTTCACCTATTGATTAAGATTAAACAGTTGAATCAAATTCATTTACTACCTAACTATTGATTTCTCTAACTTAGTTTACAAAAATTCAAAATTGTTCAACCATGATTAAGTTGTATGGTTTGAACAATAGCTAGTCATTGTGGCATTTTTAAACAAGCTGCACACAACCTTATTTCTTTTGACATAAATAAAACTATCTATGAGTAGTGGCATTTGAATTTGTAGCACTTTCAATGTTATTTTCTCTATTTTTTCTTTTGTGGGGTTCTGATTTTATTTTTATTTTTTTTCAACTTTTCTTTCTTTTTGTCTTTTTGTCTTTATTCATTTTTTTTAGGTATACCCTCTTTTCATTTTTATTTTATGTATATTTTTGGAAATCATTTTCATATTGAAAATTATTTACAATATAAGATTACTGAGACAAAATGCTCAATCACCTTGAGATCTTATAAGTTAAAGGACCCTAACAGTTCTTTCATGGTAAAACTGATGAATACGTCAGAGCAAGTCTACTTTTTTTGTTAAATTCAAGTTGAAAATTTAATACAAAAGTTGAAAGAAAAAATAACATAATCAATACTTCTTATAAATAATCACGAGTTGGGAGTTGATTTATGCAACCGCAATTTCTCTTTATTGTTTTTAGTAGTATGTCAAATTTATTTATTGCATATTTACATGTATATTTCAAAAACTTGGGCGTAAGTTAAGTCTCGTTTATCCTTGTCCTCATCTTGTTTCAGGTTTTTCCATTTAACAACATGCCGTACTTAATGAAGGTCCTCCCATTTAAATGGTAAAATTTTATTTTATATCCCTATAAGGCTATTGTCATATATGTATATCAAACTAAGTTGTTGCAATAGCCCTCACAAATAGTGTATGGATCTAGAGAGCTAGTCTTGAGAAAGAGTGAGGTCGATGATATTTCCACAGAAACCTAACTCAGCAGGTATACATCCATCAAAATGGTATTCATTCAAACTAAGGGCGGTCAAACTCCTTATATTATCGTGATAAATTTACACTTATGTATGCAATGTAAACATTTTGATTAAAAAAAAGGGGTTGAGTAATGTGACATGGATTCCAAAGATTAGGGTGGTTACTTGCTGGGATATTATTATTGTTTCTTTACAACAGAAATGGGATATGGTACATAAAAATTGATGGTTGTATGAAAAAATGAAAAAAGATATTTTTATTATCAAGTTGTGCTTTTACAACAGTGGACAATAAAATTTAAAATGAATAATGGGTAGTATTCCAGCTGGAAAGATGTGTTTTCCACCCACCGCAACAAACAAAAACAACATTTAATAACCTAGGGAACATGCAGGTGGGTATCAAACTTGCATTGGTTGACAAGATTTTGCTGGCAGGAGTTACTGTAGGAGGATGCAAGAGAGAGAGAGAGAGAGAGAGAGAGAGAGAGAGAGAGTAATTTAAAAATCTAGGGGACAATGCAAAAAAAGGAAAGAGGAAAATTTGAACTGGTGGAGAAGACTAGCACAAGAAGGAATTTAAATTGATTTGGAAGGAGAGAGAAGAGAATGGAAAGCAAAGGAAAGAGGTAGAAATACGAAAATAAAAAATCCAATAGGAGGAGTGAGACAAGATGGAAAAGCTATGAAGAATGATGTTTTGGTTGGAAAGGGAGTATAAAGAAATAATTTTCAGGTGAGGAAATAATTTCCTCTCAAGTCCCCAATTGGCCAGAGGGTGGAGATGTTATTTCTCGGAAATACCTGAGGGTTAGGGTGTAGGAATTATTCCTGGAAAATTCTTGGAGGATTTTTGGAGGCTTTCTTATAGTAGCTTGATTTTATTATGGGTTCTGAAATCCCCGAGTTGCGTGAAACCATAGTGTTGAATTATGAAGGGTGGATATAGTTGGTCTCTAGACTCCCTGTGCATTTAGTTGATTTCAATTTAGCTGGTGGGTGGAGGTGGAAGAAACTCTAGAGTCCCTGATTTGATTAGCAATGAGTTTAATCCCTAAAGCAAAATATACATCAGCCTCTATAATATGGCTTTGTGGTGACAACTGCAAGTGAGAGTTTGGTTGCATTTGTCTATGGTTGGGTGGAGAGTCATTTTATGATATAATCACTTTCCCATTTTATTTCAAGATAAGTTTTCATGATGTTTTCAATGACAATAAACATGTTTTATAATTATAATTTTCACTGATGCCATTATTGTATGAAGCATGGTTTTTATTTTATTGCTTATATGGGTTGATTGGTATGATGTTGATACTATTGAAAGGTGTTGGGACAGAGTTATGAGTTTATGAATTGAGGAGCTGATTAAATTATAATAATCAACTAAGATTGCATTTCAAAAATGAATGTGTGTTGGTTATATTTTTACAAAAATCAACATGAATATCATTTAATAGCCATAATGGCATACTTCTTGTATTTTTTTTGCTGGAAGCTTTTACTAGCACTATGCATGTTTCAATGTGTAAACTGTTGGATACAATCAACATAAGAATGTGAATGATTTGTAAACTATTTTGATTGCACACTTGAATTGTTGATTTATAATAGTTTAGTTGAAATTATTTATAATACCTTGTAAATTATTGATGTTGAATCTTAATTATCTAGTTGTTCCAATGAGAGGGTTATTGAGCCAAAGGGAGTAGGCTTTCTGCTATGTTAATGAGATATTCTAGCTCTATGTATTTTGGAAAGAAATGCACTTGGGAGTGTTATTGATTCGATGCCATGCTTATGATTTATTGTTTTCCAAGTTTGTTCATAAAAATTCTATGGATTCATTTGAAATCAAGTACTAGTAACAGTGCTTGAAAAGCCTTAAAAATTATAAAATTCATGGCATTGTCAAAGTTCTGTAAACAAGTAGAAATTTAAGTTAAAATTTTAAATTATGGTTAGTAGGTTCTACAATTGCTCAAACACCTTCTTAAATTCATCATCCTCAGAATATGCCTCTTTGTATGCATCATGGGTGAATGGCTCCATGTGTGTCAGATTTCCAAAAGCTATGATCTTTAATGTGGGTGGCCTTAAAAGCATGTTGACCAACTTTTTTGTGTTTCCCTTCTTATACTTGATCACTAAATGAAACTTCTATAGAAACCTCATCCACTTCTAATGTGAAGTGAAAAAAGTTCCTTCTCAAGTTAAAATACTCCAGAACACTTGGAATACAAAGATATCCATGAGGATACAAATATTATATTATAAAAGATATGAGATAGATAGATGATAAAATGTTACAGTGAGGCCCTGCTTATATACCTATGTAGGTGACCTTTCATGACTGGGCATGTCTCTTAGACATGCCCTTTCACTAACTTAATGACTACTTACATAATCCTTAATTGACTATCTAATAATTATATGTGTTATATTCATTATGAATTATATTCATAACATTGCCCCTTCCTTCAAAAGCTTTGTCCTCAAAGCTTATAGTTGACACTTTTCTTCAGTTCAATCACGCACCGTTTTCTTCATTTTATTTCGTCACAATTTAATATATCAACTTTTATTTATTTATTTATTGGCCCTTCCTTCAAAACTTTGTCCTCAAAGTTTTATGGATAATAATTTCTTCATCTTGTATTTGTTAAAATACTGTAATTTTCAGGAAATCTTCCTTCTTTCCTTTCCGAATTGGATTTAATTTCTTTTTCATCAATGATTGATTTCATTTTTTCTATTGAATTGAGTTTTTATGGTTTTTAAGGTAACCCTTCCTCACTTTCTCTTCTTCTTTTTAACGAGGTTATTATTCCTTCAATTTTTTTTTTAAATAATTTTAATTAATTAAATTTATATATATATATATATTCTTTTAACAATTAATTTTTTATTACTCTTTTTTTTTTTTGTTGAAAGGTTACAACCCTAGTGAAACGTGGCTATTCACATATATTCACCTATAAAATATATGTCCACTTATGTGTATTTCTCCACGTAAAAGTAAACTTACCATTCACAAGAGATTTTTTATTCCTTTACTTCTTATTTTACCTTGTAAATACCATGGGCAATTACCATGGGCTTCCAAAACCACGAGCTTGTAAACCACTGAAAGAATAATCAAAATAACTTTACCTACTCTTCCTTATTTCTTTTTCCTTTTTAATTTTAATTTGTCTTGGTATGTACGTATATGTACTTCTTTATATATATCTCTTTTTTTCTTTTCTTTTCTTTTTTTTCTTTTGGAACTATTTTCCTTTTAATTTATTTCCCCCTTTATGTTAACTTTCCTTCCCCTTTTTTTTTTTTATTAATATATATATATATATATATTTCTTCCTTTTTTTTTCCATTTTTTTTATTATGTCAAAGGCCTTCCATAAAGTCAGATATGAGAAACTCTGCACCTAGAAAGCATACAGGAAGCCAGACGGCAATAAGGTTTATAATTTTTTATAGTCAAACATCCAGATCAGATTCCTGCGTGCTTTGTGCACAAGGACAGCTGTAAGACCTGAATCATTTTATACCAAATGAAGTGAACAAAGTTCCTTCTCAAGTTAAAATACTCCAGAACACTTGGAATACAAAGATATCCATGAGGATACAAATATTATATTATAAAAGATATGAGATAGATAGATGATAAAATGTTACAATGAGGCCCTGCTTATATAACTACGCAAGTGACCTTTCATGACTGGGCATGTCTCTTAGACATGCCCTTTAACTAACTTAATGACTACTTACATAATCCTTAATTGACTATTTAATAATTATATTTTTTATATTCGTTATGAATTATATTCATAACATAATGCATGGTCTATTATAGCTTACTCTTGGCCTACAGGCACTGCAGTGGCTAGAAATTTATATGGATTATTGTCTCCTTTCCCATCGGATATTTCTTCAATTTATTCATTTCTTGCAATAGGGCATAGAGCTCATTTTTGTAGGTAGGTTAGTTAAGAAATTCCCCATGAAATACTATAGAGAGGTAGCATACAAGCCTTCTTCCCTACATCAAGAACACTCCCATAGCATACCCACTCACATTTGTATCCACTTCGAAGGGTTGTTGCAAGTTTGGTAATGCCAAAATTGTTTTTTGATTGATCTTATTCTTTAGCTCCTCAAAGGCCCTCTTCTAATGCTTTACCCACTGGAAAATATTGCCACTTGTTGTTATGGCATGGAGTGGCATTGCTACGACTAAAAATGAGGTTATGAATTTCCCAAGGTATCATGCTACCCCAATGAAACTCTTAACCTTAGAAACATTAGTAGGAATTGATTATTTCATGATGGCCTCCATCTTGGCAAGATATATCTTCATCTCTCCTCCACCTATCACATACCCCACATACTCCAAATATTGTTATGCAAACTCAAACTTCTTGATATTTACTAGCAGCTAGTGCTTCTTTAATGTCTCTAACACCTACATCAAATGTGAAATGTAATCTTCCTAAGTAGCATTGTATACTAATATATCATACAACTAGGAAATAGCAAATGAATCTATAAAAGGGTGCACTATATAATTCATTAACCTCATAAATGTAGCAGGTGCATTGCATAGGAAAAATGGAATTACTAACCACTCATACAAACCTTGCCTAGTTTTGAATTATACTATTGACAAAACACACACACACATATATATATAGGCAAATCTTTCATTGAATTATAACATGCTGTTAAATGTTGGCAAATTTTTCACTTGGTTATAAAGAACTAAAAATTCTTGGCTAATATTTTACAAAATTAGAAAATATTGTAAAATATTGAATAATCCTTGATAATGTATAGAAACATATATAATAATAAGAAAAAAAAATTGTTAAACAATTATATGCTTATTTTCCATGCTCGGTTAAAGAAACATCATGGGTAATGTTGGTTCAGGTTCTTTCTATACATTGTTGTAGATATTTTTGCAAGTTTTATTATGTTTTACCACAAAGTTCTTATTATTTCCCAAGGATAAATTAGTTGGAGAGGCACCCCCAAAGTTGTATGATTTTGAACTAAATAAATCATTTTACTCAAATTTGGTCTAGAAACATCTAGATAGCTCAGTCATATTCTATGTAATTCATTTTCTAGAGGCTCCACATGAAAATCATGAATTTTTACATCAAATTGTTTTATTTTCTTATACATTTTTTCTCTAAAAGGTAGATACTTCTCCAATTCCTTAGCTTCATATAAACCAACAACTTTAAAATTTGGTGCTTCCTCACCACATGTACATATTTCACCTCATTTTTGGATCATAAATATTGCAGTAGCTCTTGCATTTTATTCTATAGTTCACAACTCTAATAATGTTGAATTGACAGGCAATTCCTTGAAATCATACAAATTGAAAACTGAGAATGAATGGAAGATAAATATGCATTGAAACTTAATTTCCTACATGATACACAAAAGTGTAATAACAAAAACTCACTAAAAAGCTATAATTGGTGAGTTCAAAAATATAATGAATAAATTTAAACACTAGTCTCTACATGTTCATTACTTGGAAAAATATGTCACAAAATAATCATCATTAAGGGATCTTATACTTCAAGAAATATAATTCACTAAATAGTCTATTGGGCTCAACTGATTACATGTGTGTTTTTTTTTATATTGACATAAAAGTGTAATTATATTAGAGGAAAGTCGGTCTCGTGATAATATGTCTCCTACGATGAAAACATAAGATCCTAGTGCATAGACCATTTTTCTCTTCACTTAACTGAGCAGAGCTCATTTATATTTCTTAAAAACAATAAGTATTTTCAAATAAAATATAAAAGAAAAATAGTAGATTCTAAAAGGTAAATATTATTAATGCCACAAAGTGAAAGGAAATAAAAATAAAAAGGTAAAAAGTATTTCCTTGAATAATCAAATATATAAAGAAATCCCCCAAGGGGCAGTTCAATTGGTGATGGCCATGAAAATGAAGTTTTATGTGGGAGAAGCTTTGAGGTTAAAATCCCCAAATGCACCTATGCCTATGAAATGGGCATATGTAGGCACCTAGAAGTTATAGTGGTAGCAACTGTATATTGAAAAAAAAAGAAACAAATATATAAAGAAAATAATAACTATTATGGAAAACACATTGAATTCTCAGATAATAATTGAACTAATATATTATTTCTAATACCACATCATTCTCAAATAAACATGAAAAAATATAAAAAAAGGCATTGTTACTCAACAAACATCTTGAGCTTTAACTGAAACCCTTAAATCAATAACAATAAGAAGAAACCAATCGCGCCACAACAATAAGTTCGAGTAAACAACAAATGAGAACTACAAGCATTCAAAAGATCATAAATTTTAACCAAAATAAACCCAACAATTTGAAACTTGGAAAATGATCCAAATGCAACAAACAAGCAAAGCATTAGGATTGACCAACATATCAAAGCTAGAAATTAAAAAAAAAAAATTATATAATTAAAATGAGCCCACTCTTGCTTAGAAAAAGTGTTGTTAAATTAGTTATTTATCCTTTAATATGAGGACACTATTTATGGGAAAATATAGATCCTCTCTTCACTTTCTATTACAGGCAAAAAAATGATAAAGTAATAGTTAATTATCAAGACATCAATCTTAAAATAATTTGCATCAAGGAAATGGGGCTTCAATATTACAATAAAAATTACAAACCATAGAAATTGTTCTTACCTCAAATGCAATGTCAAATTGACATATAGGAACCTTTATGTGATAAATAACTTCAAACCTGAGGAACAACAAATTTAATCAAATAAAAATAGACACGTCATTTTTACTATTCCAGTCATTGTTTCTTATGCTACCAATGGAATGTGTATACAAAAATAAGTATCCCCTGAGCCTTCATATATATTGGACTAGATAAAATATTGTGGTATATCAATTTCCTAGTTCTCATTTGTTGGGTGTGTGTTATATTCTTTTCACGACTAGTCCCATGCATTGTAAGTTGTACCAGGCGTAGGATGGGGGGTCACAGGGGGGGCAGCCCACCTACACGGGATCCAGGGCAATGCCCTAAGATTTTTTTTTATGTGGATCCAATAATAGTTGGGTAGACCCAAGGAAACCAAATATGGTAGGCAAACTTACCCATGGTATTATACATGGGTTTTGCACATGGTTTTCTACCCATGGTATTGTGTAGATCCGGTCAAGGGAACTATAGTTATGTTCTAATCCAGGGTTATTGGATTGGGGTTTATGAATGCTTCGACATGTATATATATGTATTGTAGCATTCAAAGGAATATAATGAAAAATCAATTCAGTAGTCCCGGTTTTGGGATCCAGTGGAAAATATTTGTGTATATTTGTTTTATGTTCTCGCCATTGTTTATTTTTTCTCTTTAATAATTTTTTTGAAGGTAATTTATGTACATGTTTAAATCCTACATCTGGTATCAAATTTGTTTCAACTTCAAGGGGAAGCCTTTCCTGCTGACTCGGGTTTTACTCGAGCCTATGGTAAACCCTGTTCAGTGGGAGATCTATGGGATTGATTCTTGTGGTGAAAGAATATGGCGAATAGTGGAAATATAGAGATTGAGAAATTTAATGGAAAAAGTTTTGAATTGTGGAAGCTCAAGATGGAGGATCTGTTAGTGGATAAATATCAGTGGATAGCGGTAGATCCGAGTACTAAACCAATGAAAATGTTAACAGAAGACTGGGTGAATTTGTATCGGAAGGAAAATAGCACAATATAACTATGTATCTCAAATTCAATATTGTTGAATGTATGAGGGGAAGCTACGATGAAGGATTTGTGGGTCAAGTTAGGGACTTTGTATCAATCTAAGTCTATGGTGAATAAATTGTTCCTATGGAAAAAATTGTATAACCTATGGATGAAGGATGGAGACTCAGTGATAGAGCATCTGAACACATTTAATATTGTGTTAAGCTAGTTTTTATCTATCGATATAAAAAATCAGACGAACAAGTGCATCATTATTCTATGTTCTCTAGTAGATTCATGGGATAGTCTAGTTGTTGCAATAGGTAGAAATACAACTACCTTGAAGTTTGTTGAAATAGTCTCATCCTTTCTGTTGGAGGATATGAGACGAAAAAAATATGGAGAGCCAGAATGGAGATGCCTTATATGTACGAGGATGATCCTAGAACAGAAACAAAAATAAGTCCTTGAGTGGGAGATATAAATCTAGAGGGAGATCTAAATATCCAGGAAAACTTGTAAATGTGTGCTAGAAATGTGGAAAGGAGGGGAACTACAAAAAGGACTGTAGATCTAAAAATCCTAAGAAAGTAAAGGTTTTTGATGATGCTCCTTTGGTAGAGGCGAAAACCACCTCAGATGAAGGTGGGGATGTGTACTTGGCTTATTCTTCAAGTACACGTGTATATCATGAGGCATGGTTGATTGACTCAGGTGCGTCCTTTCACTTCACTCCCCATAGGGAGTGGTTTTGTGAGTATGAGAAATATGATGGTGGTAGTGTCTTCTTAGGGGATGACAGGAAAGCCAAAATCATTGGACATGAAAAAGTAAATTTGAAGTTGCAAGGTGGATGGATTAGAACACTTCCTGGTGTTCTGCATATTCATTCATTGGCCAGAAATATGATTTCTATAAGCAAGATGGATGATGAAGGTGTAAAAATAGTGTTTGAGAAAGATACTTGCAAGATGGTTTGGGGAGCACTTGTATTGATGCAGGGAATTTAGATTGGAACTTTGAACAAGCTTTTGGGTAGCATTTTTATTGATGTGTGCAATAGTTCTGTGGTTCCTGAAAGTGCAGCAGAAAATCTAGTGGTCTTTGTAGAAAATAACACACTATGGCATCAAAGGCTTGGACATATTGGAGAAAAGGTCCTTCCCATACTGCATGGTAATGGTATGGTATAAGGTATGTCTAATTAATCTCTGAATTTTGAGTTCTATGAACATTGTGTATATGGGAAGCAGAATTAGGTGAGTTTCCCCTCTGGTGCTAAGAGGGCGAAAAGGATATTAGAGCTTTTTCACAGCGATGTATTTGGAACTATATAGGCTCCATCACTAGGTAATTCTGTGTATTATTTCTTATTTATAAATGACTTCTCAAGGAGTACATGGATATATTTCCCCAGGAAGATATTTGAATACTTTGACAGGTTTAAAGAATTTAAGGCTTTGGTGGAAAATCAGATAGAGAAGAATATCAAGGTGTTGAGGACATATAATGGTGGAGAGTTTTGCAAGAAGGAATTTTAAGAGTTCTGTAAGAAGTGTGGTATAGCATGGAAGAAGACTACTCCATACACACCTCATCAAAATGTAGTTGCAAAAAGAATGAACATGACGATGGAAAAGGCAAGAACCATGCTTAGTGGTATCTTGTTAGGACAATAATTGTGGGTAGAGGCAATAGATAATGCATGTTACCTGGTTAACATATCACCTTCATCAACGTTGGAGGATAAGACTCCACATGAGGTATGTGTTAGGGTCCTATAATAATAGGGATCATAATTTTGGATTGACTATGTTAAGTCTTGTAATATTGTACATACCTTTGCATTTCTGCAAATGTTTTCCATATTAAAAAATGAAAAGAGGGTATGTCCTAAAAGAATAATCAAAGGAACAAAAGAAAGAAAGATAAAAAAAGATGTAAAATATGAACCCCCTAAAAAGAAACAAAAATAAATTATGAAAGTGTTGCACATTCAAATGCCACTACTCTTAGTTTACTTTACTTTTGAAAATAAATTATATGCAGCTTGTTCAAAATGCCACAATTCATGATGATCATGCAATTTAATCTTGATCATTCATGCCTTTAAATTTGATGTTATGATAGTTAGTGAATAAATATCTGACAAAACCATTTAATCTTGGTAGATTAGTAGTTAGGTAGAGAATAAAAATGAGCTCATAAGTTTAATCTGAGCCATTGGAAGATATAAGGTTAGAAATAAGTTATTTTGCTTATCAAAATAAAATAAAAGACTCAGCAAGCTCAAATGCACCCAATAAAGGAAAGATAAAATGTTAAGATAAATAAAAGGGTAGGTAGAATACTTTTCAAAGGTTATATAAGCATCATTATGCTTATCAAAAATAAGTTTCTAAATCCTTCCCCCTGCTAAAATCCCTTTCCCCTTGACAACTCTTTTCCCTTCTCTAAAATCCCTTTCCCCTTTTAAAAAACATTTTTCTAACCCCTTCCCCTTTTTCTAAAAACCCTAAATCCCATTCAAACCCCCAAAACCCACATATATAACCTTTTGAGGCTTATTACTTTATAAACTCACTTATTATAAAGTTTTGACTTTATTTTATAAGCTCTTCGACCCATCGACAGTCGTGCTATACAAACCTTAGACCTTATAGTTATATATATCACATATTATATATATAACAAGAGCCACTCAAACCATTGGTGAGACCCCTTGTACCTTCATCACATATCAGCATCGCAAATCATAAACAATTAACTGTGATGTTCTTAATGCTAAACTTATAAAATCGCCGATGTGATATGATGTGGGACTCATTCCCCACCATGCTTCCTTTTTCATTCCATTTTCCTTTGAAATACATTGAAAACTTGCATTTTTCCTACCTTTCTGCTTTACTCTTCCCCCTTTACCATTTCATTACTTTTTCATTCCTGATTGCGATCAAAAGTGGGCCCTCATCGCATTTCACAAACATTACATATTTGGCATGGAAACTAAACTCTAAATGTTGCGATCGTTGATTTGTGATTGTGATATCCCATCGCATTCGACTTACCATTTTGTGCGCCCACAAGTCTATCCATTTAGTTTTGCGATGTGGTAAGCCGGCCCCACCTCCGCACTCCACCTCCACTTCACAAGTTGTTGCAATACATATGAATATCATATAAATTCCATAATACTTACCGCTTTAAACCTTCCGTATCTTGTTTTTTCCCGACCCCACATCCTTTGAAAATCCACAACTTTGCATGTTGTTCGATCATCACCAGGCAGATTGAACGTCCCACAATCCATTTCGCATCCCCTAAATTCTAAAGTTGAAAGCCAAGGGGGGGTGAGAAATGGGTGGTTTTATCTGCTTGCTCCCTTTCCACACGGCGCCTCCATATTTTATCGCACCCCCTCTTACCCAAACCACTAAACCACCTCATCTTCGTGCGATAAACCATTTCCGCGCCATGCAATAAACCACCACTTTTATAAAAATAAATAAAACCCCTGCGCCATGCGATAAACCCCAGTTTTCAAAAATAAATAAAACCCCACTATTACGTTATTCTCTATCTCTGTTGAACTTGTGGAAAACAATGAAGCCCACTCACCTACCTGCAAACATTTTTTTCATTACAAGTAGTTTTATTTTTGTTGTGCGGGTGATTAACGGAACCAAGAGATGGAGGAGAAGCTTGATACTAGTTCCATCCTACTTACTCCAGACCCACAGGATAGGAATTCGAAATAGAGAAGGAGTTGTCATTAACAAAGCCTTTAGCCCAAGAAAAACAACTTCAAACTCTAGAAAACTTCTTTTACCTCCAACATGAGATAAATCATCTTTTTTGTTAATAAGCCTACATTTGCCAAATACTCAGAGGCAGATGAAATTTACTACAAGATGATGAAAGTCAAGATCCCAGATGAAGAAACATGGGAGAAATGGTGTGATTTACTATGAAGGATGAAAGAACATACATGCAAATTAACTTACAAGTGAAAAACGTACAGATGAAAGAAAGAGACAGATGAAAGAAACAAACAGGTAACAAAAATCAAAGAATCAGGGCCAGATGTCAGTCAGTTAAAAGGTGCCACTATATTTTTGCATAAAATATTTTATTTTCCTAGAATAAATCCTAGTCAGTTGACAAGATATTTTTTGTAAATTTTTTTATAAATACTTCATAATTCGAAGTATCAAGGGTGGATTTCTAAATATTTATGTAGCTGACAGATCTCTTTCCTGAGGGTTATTGTACCAACTTCCCGTTGACATACATAACAAGTTATAAAGAAACTTCTTTACAAGATTCATGTGTTGAGCTATCTCAGTGAAGTATAAATTTCAATTTTTCATGTTCTCTTTCTAAGTATTCCATAAACTTATATGTGTTCTAAATTTAAATGTTATAACAGGAGTTTTACTGCAAAATTTTCTTAAACATTACACTCTTCTTTTAACTGTTATACATTTATATGTTTTCTTCTAATATCTGGTTCAGAGAATTCTTAATTTCCCTCTGATCCTGATTGACTTCTTTACCCTTCTTCATTATCTGGTTTAAGGAATTCTTAATTGCTCCTTGATCCTGATTGAAAAATCACTTCACCATTCAGCCTTGAGATCTAATATTTCTCACCTATCTTTCCTTGTAACACTTTCTTTATAATTTGATTTTGTTCCGTTTTCAAAGTATATTGACTCCATAGCCCAATTGAAAATGAAAAATCACCTATTCATCTAAATCATTAATTCCACCAACCAATCAAAATAAATCCAAACTAAACATACATAACTAGCCTAAAATCTATTAAACAAACAAAGTTAAATCATATAGAGAGAGCCCTCTCTGATTTTAGGAAGGCTAGATCCTAAGATCCAAAAGTGGTTTGTAGTTACCTTTGATATTTCTTTTTAATGCTTAGAACAACCTTTGGAAATTTCAGAGTGATAACATATTGGCGACTCCACTGGGGAAAATCAGTCCCTAGTCAAAATAAATCTTAAAGGGAACAATTTCCTCATTTTACACATTAAGGTTTTAAAAGAGTTGCTCAAATTTATCATTATAAGTTAAAATTATGGCTTCTAAAATAAAATATTATACCATGGCTCATCCTGATCCACAACTTGCTACAATTGTTGATGATCCTGACAAAATTTTAAGAAAACCTAAAAAAGTAGAGAGTCAAGGAAGTAATAGTGAGTTAACCAAAGAAAATTCACTTCATAAGGAGTAATCAAGCATACAGGATATTCAATTTGATTTATCATTTGAGAATTTTTTATTTCGTACCAAATCTGAAAACTTAGTTCGTGATATTGTAATAGACCCCAATTTTATTCAATTTATTGAATCAAAGAAGGATACTATACAACTTGATTTAGATCAACAGGGTCTAGACACTTTTGACAAAATTGATGTTTTAACCTCAACTTTGATAAAAGATATAGATGAAGCCTATTTTCAACAATCAGTTGAAAAATCTGCCCTAACTTCTTCTACCCCTATACTCTCTACAGTATCTTCAGAAACTGTAAATACAACTTCATTTAGTTCCACCTCACCTATAATATCCACCACAGTTCATTCCACAAAACCATTCATACCTAAACTTCCTCTCCAACCTAATGCATCGAGTTCATCTTCAAGCACCACTACTTTACCTCCCATTCAAGCTAAAGTCGTAGCCATGGTAGCCAGATTTGCTCCTTTGGCCTTACATGCCCCTTTACCTGCCATGCCACAAGATTACCAGAGTAAAAATTTTCAGTTCGATGGTACTGGACAGTATACTTCTCAACAACATTGATCCAGGTGGATATTGGTGGCCACCCACCTATTCCACTTGGGGCCCCACCATTGCCTCTTTCAATTTTTCAGTTTCGGCACAACTTACTATTTTTAGTAGTTTTTCGGGTCATGAACTTCCGGAGCCGTTTTGAGGCCCCAAACGATGTTTTTTGGGCATCGCGCCTCCAAAAAATATCATTCCATTCTAGAATGGATATTCGTGGCGAAATTTGTAGTCCTCAGATAGATCTTTCTAATGATGTACCATGTGCATCAAACGGAGGTAGTATGCCAAAGTTATGTCCCTGGGAAGTTGAAACACCAATTTACCCAAACGGGGCCCATAGTTTCGGCGCTTCATCTCCTAGGGTTAGGTTTTTGGATGTTTAGAGTTCTACATTGTTTCTAAATAATAAATAGGCCCTCGAGCCTCATTGTAACTTGGTTCAGAGGCCTGTAGTCGCGACATCTCTTCTCAGAGATAGCTACCAGCGCCCTAGCTAGTTTTATTTCCATTCTGTCTGTAAGCAAATTTCAGTTCTTTGATATTAATGAAATGAAGTGTTGTTTCCGCTGCATCTCTGTATTTATGGTTATATGTTTATTCCGTTGTGTTCCCGTACAAATTTGGACTCATATCAGAAGTACCTGATTTTTCTCATCCTTCTTTTACATGTCCTCAACTAGGTTGGGGTAAGGAGCTAGGGCTTGATCTGGTGGAACCTTTGCAAGATCAGCCTCGCAAACCCCGACGGATGCCCATGGGGGACGAAAAGAAAGATGAGGGAGTGAGAGATCCTATCAAAATATTTCTCGAGGAGGCCCCCGAAAAACAAAGGAACGCAATGATGGATAACTTTGCCCAGATCCTTCAACGGCTGCCCACTAGCGGTGCATCTGCATCCAGCAGCCACTCTGCAGGTGCGACTCATTTTAAGGTACAAGTAATTTTTGAAATTCCCATATTTGAGGCTCAAATAGACGCAGATGCCGTAGATAGATGGTTGAATCTATTAGAAGGATATTTCTCTGTTCATGACTTTTCAGACCGGGAGAAGATTATTTTTGCACTCCTCAAAGCTACCCCCCATGTTAAGGACTGGTGGGAAACCCACTGTGAGAACAAGGACCAGACAGAACCCTCTCTGTTCTCGGCCGTACCAACTTGGAATTCTTTCCGAGACGCCGTCAAGGAACAGTACTATCCCGTGGGGAGCCATGAGGACAAGTACATACAATGGACCACGCTGCGACAACAAAGGGATCAAGATGTGCACGAGCTGATTAACTGCTCCAGACACTATGCAAGGTGTTGGTTGGGTATCAAAGATTCAGAGAAACATCTAGTGCTAAAGTATCGCAGCTGTCTACATAGATACATTCAGGAGGAAATGGAGTTCCTTGACATCTCCTCGCTTGGTACGGCATACCAGTATGCTGCCAAGATTGAGCAAAAATTCAAACAGAAGAAGCGAGACTTTGGATTTGCAAATAAAAAGCAAGGGAAAGGTGCTTCCAAACCACAAAACAAAGGACAGAGCCAAGGCATGGCGGCTAAAGACAACTCGTTGAAGCCACAAGAAAAGAACAACACCGCAAAGCCAAATAAGGACACGGGAAAGTGGTGTGAGTTCCATAAGAGCTCCACTCACAACACAAGTGAGTGTCGGGCCAAGCAGTCGTTAGTGGCCGAGATGAGGGCTTCTGAGTCAGATGCATGCTCCGACTCCGAATCAGAACCTGAAAAGGGGAATGAAAAAAGGAAACAGATTATTGATGTGGAGCCCAACGCCACTGTTGCCACTACAAAGATCCAGAAGGAGGAACCGGAAGATCCAGAGGAGGAGGAACGTATCTTCCACTCCCAGATGTGGGTAAAGGGCTCCCTTGTACAGTTCATTGTCGACAATGGGAGCCAAAAGAACCTCATTTCAGCAGATGCTGTGAAGCAGTTGGGCTTGCCGACCACAGCTCACCCACATCCATACACCATCGGGTGGCTTCACCAAGGACGAGATCTCCGCGTCAGCCAGTAGTGCCGCCTTCCCTATAGCATCAAGCCCTTCATGGATGAAGTATTACGTGACGTTGCTCCTATTGATGTTTCTGATGTATTATTAGGACAACCATACTTGTGGAAGCATCATGCTTTGTATGAGTCTCGACCTCGTGTTGTTATTGTTACTTTGGGAAATAACTTGTACAGGATACCAGAGGTACCACCTCCTGCCACTATCTCTTTGGTTACTGAAAAACAATGCAGTAAGCTCATTTCCAAAACCAGGAAATTCATTTTCCTGATGATCCCCCCCCAAGGGAAAGAAGAATATTGTGGCCACGACCTCCAGACAGGGCTCCTCTGCATGACAACAATAGATGGATAAGGTTGTGGAGGAGTATGGGGACATCTTCACCTCACCCATAGGGGTTCCTCTGCACTGTCAGGTCAAGCACCCGATTGATCTGACCCCAGGTGCACCGCTACCCAATGGACCGATATATCGGCGCTCTATTCTGGAGAATGATGAAATCAGAGAGTAGATTCAAAGAGCACATTTGCGAAAAGATCCTCGGCCTCCTCGGACCAAGTTCATCGCCATGTGGGAGCCCGATCATGTTGGTACAAAAGAAGGATGGGACGTGGAGACTCTGTATTGACTATCGGGCGCTGAACAAGATCACTGTCCGGAATAGGTACCCAATCCCACGGATTGATGACCTTCTGGACCAACTCCAAGGTGCAAAATATTTCAGTAAGATCGACCTGAAGTCTGGGTATCACCAGG